>WETZ01000007.1:101682-701682 GCA_011034095.1 Fusarium cf. aywerte
AGCCGAAAAAGAGGTTTGGCCGAAGGAGGGAACCTCCGTCAGAAAAGTATGAATCGGCTGATCTCGAAAAGTAAAGAACGAGAACAACTCTGACTTTGTGCAAACATGACAAGTACCTTAGTAATGCTCCAGGAAGTGTTGGGTACTACTATGGTACAATAGATTGATTGAGCTGGTGTGCTTGGCTCGTGGTCTGCATCCATACTACCTACTGTATTTAGGTAAACACAGTACTATTAGATGACCTGTCGCCGTGACACCTTCATAGGTAATTACACCTTTATCAATGTTAGCTCATTTGGGAATCAAAAATACATGTAATTCCACCTTATACTAAGCGTCGAAGTGGGAACAACATGTTGCATAGATATTCTTAAAATTCAAGACAAATTTTCTGGCCTTCTCAAGAAAACAAGATCCAAGTTCCAAGAATTGCATGGAATTCTTTAAACGAGTAAGAACGTATAGTGTACGTGAATCTTTGCTGTTGGACGAGTTTTCATCATGGGCAACAATGGGTGACCGCCTTCTGAGGGCGCTGGAAAATTATTTCATCCTAGCAAGATTTTGAATCCAACCGTTAACCCAGAAGCTCGCTTTCACGTTACCCGTATTGGCCGATATGCTGAAACAGAAACACACCTACAATATTGAAAATTAAGAGCGAACCTGGAAAAATGGTCCAATACGTCTTTACCCCGTGGCGCGACCGTTACGAACTGTTGCTCGTACGTGAGCAAATGTACACAGGCATCACAACCAATGCCCAAGACCTAAAACGGAAGCTAGGGCAAGACGTCAGTCGTTATGACGGCAGCGAAAACGTGCAAATACGTCAAGATGTTGACGATAAGGAGACTCGGACAAGACAGCACCAAGCGGTTGCGCATGTATCCATGTGGATGCAGCGAGGAAACTGTCCTCACATGGTTGAATCGACAGCGCTTTTGATGGCCGCCATGTTGAGTGACCGGGAGGCTTCTACGGAGGAAAATGCAGCCTCATCAGCATATGCTATTCGAGCAGCGTATTCAACTGCATTCAGCAGGTGAGTTTCATGGCCTCAAATACAACGTTGTGCAACAGCGCTGATCCTCGCAGGTTTGTCACCGGCCTCCTCGACGGTCACCAGGATAAGCAGCGCAAGCAGAGCATGTACTCCATCGCAAAGACCATAGGATTGCCTGCCACCTTTGTCGAGCTGCGTCATCAGTCCACGCACGAGCAATTGCCCTCACTTGCAAAACTACGCACTGCGGCCAGAAAGGCTTTGATGTGGATATGGGATTACTACTGGAAGCAGCTGGGCGAGGACGGCACTGACCCGTGTCGGATGGCAGTACTCCGGTATCTTCGAGAAGGAGACGAAGCCAAGTCAATGGCTATAGTTGAAGAGTTTGAACGTTGGCCCAATGAGCGTGTGCTTAAGACGATTCAAGAGGTCAGAGGCAGTCTGCCGGGGAACCAAGTTTTCCTCAAATGCGCACAGTTGACACAGCGTCTACGAGAAATCGAAGAAGACAGGAACGCCACCAAATCTGATACTGTAGAAACGAAAATGAAGGATCAGGAACTTGATGCTAGCAATGAGGATGGGGAGGACGACTTTGGTTGGTCGCAGTTCCAAGGTTCTTGGAAACCCAAACCAATTGGAATTGTCTAAAGCCCGTTTAAGATATTTGATACCCAAATTGATAGATTTAACTCGGTCACTAGAGGCCGCATTGATCGATATCTTGATGTTTGTTTGATGTGAAGGCCCATGGCATCACGTGCACTCGCCCGCATCGGCAAACGTCATGATGGCGGCGGGGAGCCATGATGCTTCGGTACCTTACCTTGGTTGATAGGATTACAAAACCTCGCAGCTCATTCGATATCCTTCTCCAACGATACATCCACATCAACTCAAAATCGAATTACAGTCCTATGTATAGACTCGCGGCAAGTCGGCCATTCCTTAAACAGAAGATTGGATATTTATCAACTGCTGTAAGTCCGTTGCTTTACTCTGGAAACGGACCTAGCTAAGACAGTATAGCTCGTTGCATCCCGCGCCATGCATATCCAGTCAATCCCTATGTGTATGTGAAATACTATTGATGCTTTACTCGGAAAAAAAGCATCACGTATCGATATACGAAACTAACTTGAACAGGGGAGGGAAGCTCCAACAACTACGCCTACTTGGTAGTTGACGACAAGTCTAAGGACGCCGTCATTGTTGATCCCGCAAACCCTCCAGAGTATGGACAGCCTATGATGGGCTTACGGCAGCTTGCTAACTAATACAATTTAGGGTCGCGCCAATCCTCAAGGATGCCATTCAAGCGGGCAAGATCAACTTGACAGCTATTGTCAACACCCATCAGTGAGTACTGAGCTCACACAAACCTGAGCCAACTCAACTAACTTCCATGCTGCCATTGGGATCACGCCGGAGGCAACAAGAAGCTGGTAAGATACCACCATGGCGAACACATATGCACACTCGCTAACTTCCCAAGCTTGCCGAACTCGGCACCCCTAAGTTGGACATTATCGGCGGCAAAGACTGCGAGGGCGTGACCAAGACACCCGGCCATGGCGAGACCTTCAAGCTCGGAGACATCACTTTCAAGGGTGTGCACACGCCGTGCCACACTCAAGACAGCATCTGTTTCTTTGCGCAAGATGGAGACGACAAGGCTGTTTTTACTGGCGATACTTTGTTCATTGGAGGTAGGCCGAGCAGACACCTCGTGTTTTGAAACTGTAGTTCAGGCTAACAATAATGATCAGGATGTGGACGCTTCTTTGAGGGTAACGCGAAGGAGATGCACGTAGCCCTAAACGAGCGTCTCGCAGCATTGCCCGATGATACTGTTGTCTACGTAGGTTGCGAGCTGCGCATACAGGGACGCAATTGCTGACATTACCACAGCCTGGACACGAGTACACCAAGGCCAACGTCAAGTTCGCTGCATCTGTTTCTCAGCGCGAGGCTGTGCAGAACCTGCACTCATTTGCCGAGAACAACAAGATTACCACCGGGAAGTTCACGATTGGGGACGAGAAGGTATGTCCAATAGCTCGGTCGTAGCTGTGGAGAGTAGATAGCTAATTTGTTACAGGAACACAATGTGTTTATGAGAGTTGAGGTTCGTCATCTGAAGCTATGTCGAAGAATCGTTGAGCTGACAATAGCAGGACCCTGAGATTCAGAAGCAGACGGGCGAGACTGAGCCTGTAGCAGTTATGGCGAAGTTACGCGAGATGAAGAACAACTTCAAGTGAGTAAGTATCAATACCTTCATGCCACATTATCTTTGCCTTTCTAACTAGTTGTTACAAGGGCACCAGAGCCGAAAATATGAACAACAATTTCGATTCGAGACGGATGCGGGAAAGGCATGAAGCATTAGGCGCACTTGGGGGATGAGTATTCTGAGTGAATCATTGATTGAATTGATGTTGTCATCACTATAATCGTTCTTTTCTATCGAGTATGTCTCCAGGAATCGCTAGGTGCCCGTCTCGGAAGACATTGGCATCGCTTGCTACCCACTGGAACCACGCCGGTTTGAAGTTGTCCGACGAGGCTTGTTTTAATTTTGCTTCACTGTCCACACTTGCTCGCTGTAGTACATCAAAGCGGCAAGCTCTAGCATTTTTAGAAGCGGATGTTGATTGTAGAATATCACAAAGAAAATGGTCCGGCCGACATCGGAATTCGTTCGGTATATCGATCGCAAGCGATTGTATAGCAGACGTAAACAAACCTTTGTGTCTTTCGCGTTGATTGTTCTCCAAAGAGAGCGCGAGTGACTGTCGTGCAGTTTCGAAGTCTGAAGAGACTGTGGGAAAAGGTTGAAGAATGATGGTTTGAGTTGAACAAAGAAAAAATAATAAAGGACCCGTTCTTCAAAGGCCCCGTACAGTCTCAATATCAGATGTGGACGGAGCTTACACACTGTCTATGCGCTACGCCAAATCCGCTATCGTCACTACCAAGATTCCGTCGTGACATCAACTACTGCGACAGCACCCAACAGTTCTTAATTTCACCAAAGCGCAAATGGTAAAGAAACTCCCATACGTTCCTTATGACGAAGCAATGCCTAACATATACTTGCAGCCTCCGAAGCGCAAAGCACCCGCCGCCAGCGGAACCGCTGCGCCCAAGCCGCGCCAGTCCAAACTTGCAAAGGAGCACAATGTCACGCCGCAGGAAGAGAGCGAGATTCGCGAGGCATTCAGCTTGTTCGCGGAGCCCATGGATGGCGAAAAGTATGGCGTCTTACCCATTGACGATGTCAAGTCTGCGCTCATGTAAGTGCCTTACAAGAAAAGCTCCTGAAATTCTGCTAAGAAAGGTCTTTGTTCACAGAGCGCTCGGCGTCCCACCCTCTTCGCATGCAGAACTCAAAGAATTCATCTCCATCCTCGACCCTGAAAATGACGGCTACGCGACCTTCGAACCCTTCTTCGCTATCTGCGCCCTGAAATTCCACACAAGAGAGCACGACTCGGATGCCCACCGTGCAGAGGTCGAGGAGGCTTTCCGACTCTTTACGAATGGACAGGATGGACCGATCACGTTAGCGCATTTGCGGCGCGTAGCAGCCGTGTTAAAAGAGGATGTGGATGAGGAGCTGCTTAAGGATATGATTCTCGAAGCCAACGGTGGCGTAGGCGTCGCTCGAGGTGTGGGCGTTGAGGAATTTGATGGGGTTATGAAGAGTGCTGGTGTATGGAGGTGAGGCTCCACCAAGATGTGCAGTCGCGCTATGACTTACGAAGGAACGAACTATTCTACGGAGTTGGGGAGTTGACACCACGAGACGAGGATGAGGCAAGGTTGCGAGGTTACAGTTTGGGAGGTAAGTTTCCTGAATCCCAACGACACGGTGCGGGCTGCTAATCATGTTACAGGACTTGAGCGTTTTACAAGGTACTATCGTAAATTTACTGAGGTTATAGTTCCGTATGCTGTTGCTCATGGGCTTCTGAGGACATCGATATGTTCATGACCAATTATTCGGCGTTTGTATCAGGAGTAAAGGGGAGTTGCTTTCTACATTCACTGATTTTAGTTCTTCTCCAATCTTAAATGTACTGGGTTCTTCAGGATCAACAATCCTGGCCAATGTATATAGTATAATGCCACCTAATTCTGAAACGCCTCATCAGATGCATACCCTCGTTGGTGACGGGGTGTGTGGACTGATAACCCTCACACTATATGGATCCAATTGTTTTTGCAGTAAAATCAAACCAAATGTCATAACTTTCGTAAAAATCATTGCGGCGAGTTGACTGTCACTGACGGCTTGGGGGCGCTATCCTTGGCCGCAGCTGCCAGCTTCTCTTCCTCGCGTCGTCGAGAATCAAGCACGGCCTTGAGCTCCGGAGGCGGGTTGAATCCAGCGTGGTCAGAGTGTCGCTTATAGTAGTAGGCATCGGGCTTGGGGTGCATGTCCGGAGGGAGTTCTTCCATAATGCACTTGACGATGTTGTCGATCGAGTTCTTCTTGGAGGCATCGCGGTGCCAGACGGTAATAAGATGAGAGTTGAAGCGGACCGAAAGGCCAACACCACAGAGCTGGTCGTCTGAAGACAACGGTAATCAGTATATATCAGGGTTTGGGGGTTTTCGAAATACATACCCTCGTCAAGAACACTCTGGAGCTTCTCGCCGATGGCAAGGAGCTGAACACGGGTCCAGACGTCGGGACCCATGCTCTTAGGGAAGCGGAACGTCCAGCTACCACCCAAGATGTTGCGTCGGTCTTCCCAAACAGGTCGGAAGCCAGACTTGAAGAGGTAGAGAGACTCGCGCACGCCGATGTTTCCAACAGGAGTGTTGTTCGCATATCGCCAAAAGTCCTGCACCGACTCGATCTGGGTACCGAGCTGCTCAAGCCCGGGGTGATACTGGTCACCGGACTCGCCCTCCTTTGCCTGACGATCGAAGTAGACGTTCCAGTAATGCTGCGTGGGCAGCGCTCGCATCGTCTTCAGAAAGTTTCGCTTGGCATCGTCTCGCTGCTCGGCGGGAGAGCTGGGGTCGCCAGACTCCTGAGCATCTGGGAGGTTGCGTGTGAAGAGAGGTAGACGGGAGGACATTGTGAGGGTTCGGCTAAGAGGCGTAAGGATAGATGTCAAGAGGAAAAAAGAACGAGTGTAAAGAAGAAGGGTGGTCAAAGATGATAAGAGACAAGAGACGAAAGGAGATGAACACGGAGGCTTAAGTTGAAACTACCTATAGCACTGCAGTACCAGGTAATAGGTGCTGTTGTACCCTGTCGAGGAGCTTGGGCTGGCGCTGCCCAGACGTGCTGATGAGGGGCACGTCAGACAGAATGAGGAATGGACAATTTAGCACGGACAAAGCAGCGACAGCCCCTATTCTTTGTCCGGTTACTACTTGTTTAGGTTGGGAATAATGGCAGAACCAATTAATATAGCACTTCAACTAAGGAAATTGAAATACTCACCGCCGAATATGTGTAGTCGTTTCTTTGTCGTTAGTTGTCTGCTCTGTCTAAAAGCCAAGTTGAGCTATAGTGGGGAAATATGGATATGATGGAGTCTCGCAATCGATCCGTCTGTTTCCTGGCCATTAGCTACTGTACTACAGCGGAGAGAATCCGAAAGTCGAACGCTTGTTATATGTATACATATATATATATATATATATATGAGAACCGACACAAAGAAGGAATGCCTGTTGATACAGTTCTATTGTAAATATCGTACTCGAGACTTTTCTCAACGTGGACTGAGACAAAACGAGATATGACATGACATGACTACGGGGTCTTGCAAGACAGCGAATAAGATACATCAGACGCTATGATTCTATGTAATTGGTTCCATTCATACATCAAGTGCTTGTTGGTCAACCTCTTACCGATGTTGAACGGCATTTCACAGTCACAACTAACAATCTAGCGGATCGCTACGGCAGTTTCAGATGTTCCCGGCATAGCTGAAACTGAAAGTGGGTTACAACGTCAAGGTATCATTGGGATTTGATTTGGCTGTCATCAGATTGAATCTGGCGCTGATACCCAGTAAATAAAACAAATGCTGGAGAAAAGTTCAAATCGAGAATGATTAAATTCCAATCCAATGTTTGGAACACCTCCATTTATTAAGTAGGTAGTATGGTCTAAAAGACGAAAAGCTTAGGCTAGGCAGTTGCCATATGACCGACCTACTATACTCGTGGTAATTCAAGCAGTAACAAACTGAAAGCCCATATAGAAATGTCCCGAGCTCATGTCTATAAGGCGATGAGATTCAGATCTTTTATGATTGTTTGACCTTTGGTCAGTTGCGCTGATGTCTTCTCGTGAAAATGCTCCACCGCGGGGCATATCATGAGTACCAACGGTAGCAACTTTGCTCTGACACTAACACCAACTCAACTGCTGTGTAACCTACAATTCTTCCAAACATTCACACCTAAAAACATGTCGCATCACGAATCAGAGCCTGAAGAGGCCATCACACAGGAAGAGATTCACGGCGAAGAGCCGCCAAAAAAGACAAATCGCAATGCATGTAAGTAACGGACGCATGTCGATTCACTCATGGTACCTATTCTCACATATGAAAGTCACAGAACTCATGACAGCAAAGAGAAAGACGCCACCATCAACCACTGTAGTGCGGCCGTCACGGAGCGGAAACCCTTTCAGGGACAGAATGGGCCTGGGCGCATATCTGGAAGATCCAGCCTCATATCCATCTTCACGAGTCATCTACCACAACGACGACTTTGTAGCAATTCATGATCGCTATCCAAAAGCCACCATTCACACACTTCTTCTCCCTCGCTCTTCAAAGTACAACCTTCTTCACCCTTTCGACGCGCTAGATGACCCAGAATTCCTCGCCAGCGTGAAAGCTGAGACTGAACGCCTCAAGACCCTTGTCGCTAAGGAGCTGCAGCGCCGCCTCGGCGCAGACAGCCAGAGCGATGCGCACAGGCAAGCTGTGCTCGACGGTGATGCCGAGCCGGACAAGAGCGGGGAATTACCCGTGGGCCGGGACTGGGCTGCGGAAGTCAAGGCCGGCGTCCATGCGGTGCCAAGCATGAAGCACTTACATGTGCATGTCCTGTCGCGAGACATGTTCTCCGAAGCACTAAGACATCGCAAGCACTACAACTCGTTCAACACTCCATTTCTCGTTGACCTGGATGATTTCCCACTCCCAGCTGATGATGCGCGCCGACATACAAAAGAAGAAGCGTATCTACGGTGGGATATGAAGTGTTGGAGATGCGAGCGCAACTTCGGAAACCAGTTCCAAAAGTTAAAGGGGCATCTCGCAAAGGAGTACGAGGCATGGAAGAAGCTATAACAAGCAATAGAGCGCGAGCAGACGGAACATAGGGCCTGCTTTTCCCATATAAGTAGTTTCGATATTGTTACAGCAACTCCCGTAAAGAATCCCAAGAATGATTTCGCAAAACCAGCCGGCCAGCCCGATCCCTATTCCCTATGTTGTCAGGCACCTCAAATCAAACCAGAGCCAAACCCTTTTGTCCCACTAGTACAATCCACCATGGCGCTGGTGGTATGGCCACGCAGTCTTCGACTTCAGTGCTCGCTTTCTTGATTACTCTTCATCATCCTCATCCTGCGCATAGTTAACAACTGGTGTGCTCTCGTTCAAGATTTACATGGGGGTATAACTACCTCGTCCTTTTCGGGAGAATCGGCTGCGGGAGCTTCCTTATCACTGATTTCGTCGGCTGTTGAATGCTTAGTAAATCGTCGCACTTGATCAATTCAGGAGATTATATCTTACCATCGGCCTCATCTTTGTCCTCGTCGGCGGAAGCTTCAACAGCTGGGCTTTCAGTCTTGGGCTTTCTGCCGCGCTTCTTGGGCTCCTTGGGTGTTGTAGCAGTGGGCTCTTCATCGTCGGCAGCAACTGCTCGGCGAGGTCGTCCACGTCCCCTCTTTGGAGTACCATCTTCGTTCAAAGCCGCAACCTTCTTGGGCGTCGCGGCGGCCTTCTTCTTGCCACCACCTGGAGGGCGACCACGAGGACGACCGGTAGGAACGTAAACCTTCTTGGGCATGGGCGCAGAGCCCTTGGGAGGTCTTCCGCGGCCGCGCTTGACGGGGGCTTCAGCGGTGTTTTTGGTTACGCCAGCTGAGGACTTGGGGATCTTGGGCGAAGAATCGCCTTTTGACGCAACATCTTCCTTGGTGCGCGCCATGATGTAAAATAGACGAGAAATAAAGAGGAATTGAAGAGGAAAAGATGACGGGAAAAATTCTCGAAAAATGAAACGAATGAGCGCGATCAGAGCTTGCGCGAAGGGAGGTTTAGATTGTGAATGCGCGTGTTGATTAATGAGAATGAAGGAAGATGAAAAAGAAGAAATGAGTGCTGCGTGTCGCGCGCTCGCTCTAGGTTCATTCAATCTACCTCAGTTAAGGTAGCTAAACTATAGTAAATCGATTAAAGTGGCTGGAGTTCGCGTCAGGTCCCCGCCACTGGAAGACAAAATAGCAGCAGCATTGATCTGCCTAGAAAAGCCGTCATTCTTTCTTTCACTTCATTATGGGCTCTAGACCATATAAGGGCTAGTGCTTCGAGATGCAGATGGATCATGTGGCCCAAGCTCCTTCTTGTTAAACCAGTCAAAACTGGAAAGAACAAGACAAGGGCCCCCTGCAACTGCCCCTAGCAACGCGAATGACGCTGGTAAACAAAAATCCATACGGCGGTTAAAATGTGGATTATTCTCCGACACCGACTTCACGGCAGCATCAACGATATCAATCAAACGCTAACGAATATGGCTTTGGATTCGAGATTAATGCCTTCTGCGGCCTCGTCCTCGAGCTCCTTCTGTGAGGGTAGAATTCATTCTTCGGCCTCGACTCCTTCACTGCGATCTCGAGATGCCGCCCTTTCGATGCCCGCCAAGATGGACGGTGGAGGAAACGTTAAAGTTGTCGTCCGAGTGAGAGCATTTCTCAAGAGAGGTGAGCGACAGAGCATAACTCAATTGTCAGAAAACTAACCAGCTTCCCCTTCAGAGCTTGAACGTCAGGCAAAATGTTTGATTGAGATGGATCCCATAACTCAGCTCACTACACTTTCTTCTCCTGATGAACAGGACCCAGAAGCTGCAAAACTCAAGACTCGAAAGGTCATTGAGGAAAAGAAATTCACTTTCGATAACTCCTTCTGGAGTCACGATCCTAATGACGAGCACTATGCCACCCAGGAAGACGTCTATAACAGCTTAGGCGAGGACTTTTTGGACCACAACTTCGAGGGCTACCACACATGTATTTTTGCCTATGGACAGACCGGCTCTGGCAAGAGTTACACCATGATGGGCACACCTGATCAGCCTGGTCTGATTCCTCGAACATGTGAGGATCTCTTTGAGCGTATCGACGCTGCCCACAGCGAGAATTCCAACGTCGCATACAACGTTCGTGTCTCTTACTTTGAAGTATACAACGAGCACGTTCGCGACCTGCTGGTACCACCTCAGACGCACAAGGCGCCCAATTATCTCAAAATTCGCGAATCTCCTACTGAAGGTCCATATGTCAAGGATCTCACCGAGGTACCCGTGAGAAACATCAACGAGATTCTCCGCTACATGAAGCTTGGCGACACGTCCCGCACGGTAGCAAGCACAAAGATGAACGATACCAGTAGTCGAAGTCACGCCGTCTTCACTATCATGCTGAAGCAGATTCATCACGACATGGAAACCGATGAGACGACAGAGCGAAGCTCTCGTATCCGATTGGTAGATTTGGCTGGCAGCGAGAGGGCGAAAGCTACCGAAGCCACGGGAGCACGACTACGTGAGGGTAGTAACATCAACAAGTCTCTAACCACTCTTGGACGTGTCATTGCTGCTCTAGCGGACCCCAAATCTTCCAGGCCTGGAAAGCGAAGAGACGTTGTGCCATACCGAGATTCAATTCTCACATGGCTTCTGAAAGACTCCCTGGGTGGAAACAGTAAGACGGCCATGATTGCCTGCATTGCTCCATCAGACTACGACGAAACCTTGTCGACATTGCGATACGCCGACCAGGCCAAGCGAATTCGAACCAGAGCCGTGGTCAACCAAGACCATATTTCCACAGCCGAGCGAGATGCCCAGATTGCTGCTATGGCGGAAGAGATTCGCATGCTGCAGCTTTCTGTTTCTGACTCGAGACAACGTGAGAAGAACGCCAAGGAGGCCGAGGAGAAACTTGAGGAGTACCAGACTCACGTCAACTCCATGCAGCGCATGATGGAGGAGCGCAGCATGGTTGCCGAGAGCAAGATCAAGAAGCTCCAGACAGAGAACGAGGCCCTAAAGCTGCACCTGAAGCTCGCTATTGAAAGTCTCAAGAACCCTATCCCGCCTGTGCCAGTCAAGACAGAGAGCGAACTCGACGAACAAGACAAGGAGAATGCCTCTGAGTACGGCGAGGAAGAAGACGAATACGACTCGGAGAGCACAGCATATGGCGAAGAGGACGAGTTGCAAGAAGAGATGCACCGATATCTTCAGGACATGGGCAACCTGAGAAAGTTGATGACGGCGGATCTTACGAGGTTCAAGACCGAAGACAGCGCCAGGATGCCGTTGGGCACGAAAGAGAACTTCTAAAACGTGTGATTGCGAAAGGGTGTCAGATTGAAGGAATTACTAGTTAGCATCATGGTTGGAGCACGGTGTTTTTGGAGCGTTGGTTTAAACGACCGAGTTGAACAATTCAACGTACGAATGAATGTAGGTCTGCTGGATAACAAATTACATAGAAAATTCCACATCACTTTTTTTTTTGTCTTATGGAAAATCCAAGTCTCCTCAATTCGCTTTGCCTCATGTTCCCAGAGAAGCCAAGAGTTAATTAACCACCCCAAGCCTTGCTCTGACGAGATGTTCCATGAGTACAGCGTGTTCTATATTTGTCTACCGTAGCTATCCTAACTAATATTCATTCAACGCTTTTCATCTAGGCATCCAAACCATCGAGTTCAATCATCTTCCTAACCAGAGTAATAACTTCATCATCCTTGACGCTCATCTCAGGGTTCTCAACCTTCTTCGCAATGAGCTCATCTACCATGCCTCTCAATCTCGCCAGCAAAACACCGATGCGCGCCCAGCCTCTTAGCCTCAACCATCCGTCGACAAGAAGACCTCGGCCCAGCGTGTCAAGTTCGATCGGACCTGAGAAGAGTAGGAGTGTATATGCGTTGAAGGCTGTGCTATATGTTAGTTCCGCTAAGTAACAGGAAATGAAGTGCATGTACTTACGTGTTAGGTCTCGAATAAAAATCTTGCTGGTAGAAATGAGACTAAAGTATGCCATGTACGCAGCATTACCTGAGAAGCCTTGGCTTCCGAATAGAGTACTGCTCGGGTGGACAAAGACTCGCCCATTCTCCTGGTTAAAGTACTTGATTGATCTTGCTTCGGGATCCAGCTCAACAGCACCAGATACCGAGCTGGTGAACTTCTTGTCGGGATATTGAATGCGAGCAATCTGCGGTGTAAATGCAGCCGCAACCAAGGCTCGTAAGAGCTGAGACCCGTCAGAACTAGCCCCATGAGCATGAGCCTCACTTGATGCCTCAGAGGGGGCCACAATGCCAATCTCTGCGAGCGCTGTGTAGTACTGCGCCCGTGTGTTGGAGATGTCAGACAACGTCTGGAAGTTGAGGAAGTTCTCCTCGCACCACGATCGGACTTGACGCTGAGGCAAGTGGTCTTGCACCATGGAATCCCACACCTGGAAAGCCTGAAGATCGGTCAAGAGATCGCCATCACCGTTGTAAAACTTCATACGAGCCTCCTTTGCCTCGTCCCTCTTTTCCTGTGGGGATACAAAAGGGCTTCGCGTGCTCAATATCGCGGCGATGGTCACGCAATCACTGAGGCAGCCGAAGATAGCACCGAATACCATCAGCTTACCACATCTCAGATCAGCAGGCAGCATAGCTAATTGCTGACCCATAGCGGTGAGCTCGTCACCATCGAGTGCTCCCATACGTCGTAAGAGCTTCATGGCCCCGTCGATGGCAGTCGCATCAGGAGGTGTAGGAGATCGGCCAAGGAACCCAGCAACATCCTTCATTCCCATAGCACGAACCGACAGGCAAAGTTGCTCTAAAGGCACTCGCCGTATCTCGGGTTCTGGGCGCTCAGGCATCTGTTGCTCGAGATTTTGTGTGAAAAGTTTATAGCACCTGCCCTCTTGAACACGACCAGCTCGACCGCGCCTTTGTTTGCAAGCAGCCCGAGATGCCCATGTCTCCTCGAGTTTTCGCATATTGTTTTGAACATCAAAGCTGGTTTCTTTGACCTTTCCGCTGTCGATTACCACAACGATGTCATCAATGGTGATAGACGTCTCTGCAACGTTGGTTGCGACCACGACCTTTCGCTTTCCTGGAGGAGGGCTTGAAAACACACGCTTCTGTTCGCGCGTTTCCAGCGACGCATGGAGTGGTAAGACATGGAGCGAGTTGATTGCCTTTAACGCGCGGCAAGCCTGGTTGATCTCACCAACACCAGGAAGAAAGATGAGAATACCACCAGACTTCTTCTCGTATGAAAGTTCAAAATCAATGGCTTTGACAGTCTCAACCAACAGATTATAGTTGATACGATGTCCCAGCTTCTGAATCACCTTGCCCAAAGCATCTCCGCTGATGTACTCGGTGTCGGAGCTCTCAACGCCGTATGCCGTCATGCGGATCACGTCGTCCAAATAGTACTCGTCTACTGGGAACGTCCGTCCTGCAATCTCGACAGTGCCTACGCTGAGTCCTTCGGAGGCAAAGTAGTTTTTGAAGGTCGCTGCATCAAGTGTAGCAGACATAAGAATAAGTTTGATCATATCCTTCTTCGACTTCATGACCTCGCGAATAAGGTTGAGCAAGAAGTCAGTGTCCAAACTTCGCTCGTGAACCTCATCAATAACGATGTGACTGACATCTGCCAGGGATGCCACCACGTCTTCGACTCGACCCCCTGATGTTTGAAGCCGTCGGAGAAGAACACCAGTTGTGACAAAGGTAATCCTGGTATCCTTGGACCTTTTGGACTCACCACGAATTGCGTATCCAACTTCTTCACCAACTCGTGAGCATCTTTCTTCCGCTACACGATCCGCAAGTCCAAGTGCTGAGATTCGACGCGGCTGAGTAACAATCATATTCGCGCAACCGCCTAATCCCTGTGCATACAGATCATCGAGGATGAATTGCATGGATTGTGTAGATTTACCTGAACCCGTCTCTCCACTGATGATGGTAACATGATTGCTCCGGACAGTACCAATAATGGCTTCGCGCATCTGCCACGCAGGCAGGTTCTGGCGCTTGCTGATCATGTTCTTTAAAGAGGTTGATTCTTGCCGTCGAAGCCACTGCTCTCGGTTCTTTTCGTCCTTGACCCATTTTATCAGCCTGGGTGCACGAGCTGGTCGTTTCTTCTGTGCAATGGCTGCAACGGGTTTGTATTCGGCAGCAGCCGAAGAAACCGCGGAAATGTCAACAAGCTTTCCGGGATCCTCGATAATTCCATTGATGTTCTGTTGAATCCAGTCCATAGCCAGATAGATCTTCATGGGCTCATCGCGCAACGACTCCTCGATATATTCGAGCGCTTTCCGGACGATGCTGAGCTTGATGTAAGAGGGAATATTGGCCAAGATGGAAAGAATCAAGTTTGCGGGATAACTCGCCGGGCGACGAATCTGCAGCGATGCTTCGACAGGCTGTTGCCCGTTCCTGACGGAGTCGAGTTTGATGCGAATGACATTATCACCTTCGCGCTCAAACCCTTCTCCATACATGGCTTCCAGACTCCCAACCTCCTCCTCCCATTGCTCCTCAGGTGAACCAAGGTCCAAGAAGTCAGCGTCATCAGAGCTCTTAGATTCGCTTGGGAAAAGCAAGTTCTGCAATGTCTCAGCGGCCTTGTCCTCATCGATACCTTGCTCGTCCAACACCCTTGTGGCTAGTTCGAGGGAGTAACCTGCTTGAGCGAGTCTCTTGATGATACCCTCTCTCTTCAGGTTTGTAGCACCGACTGAGACTCCAGCCGCGTAACTCTCTGGTAAAGCCCACCGAGGAAGGTCGTCCTCTGGAACGTGGATGAGAAGCCACTCGAGCGTCTCTTCTCGGTCCTTGCAATACTCCACTGCTTCTTCCACATGGCTTCTGCGGAAGCTGAGCTTGCTAAGTTCAGCAACGATAGCTTCTTTCTGTGATTTTGACATTTGAACGTCATTCGGATTCCACTTAACGCCACTTCGTAGTAGAGTCTCCAACTGAGCTCTTGTCTTCTTGCCCATCTCAACTTTG
This sequence comes from Fusarium cf. aywerte, assembly GCA_011034095.1. NCBI lineage: Eukaryota > Fungi > Ascomycota > Sordariomycetes > Hypocreales > Nectriaceae > Fusarium > Fusarium cf. aywerte. Next base: position 117,037 of record WETZ01000007.1, read on the forward strand.
GGCGCCGTGCTCCACCCTTTCATGATGTTTGATGATCTGCCATCTCCCTTGCCTGCGTTGCTCATAAGAACCAATCCAGCGGCGCCAGGCATGGCAGCGGCCTTGGCTTTGGCAGCCTCAATTTCCTTCCTCTTCTTGTCTGCAGCAGCCTTCGCCTCCTGTCGCTCTTGGAGAGCCTTGAATGGATCTGGTTCATACATCCAAGCCTTTCCTTCCTTGACATCCTGTGTCTTGAGAGCCTGAAAGTCCTTCCATAGCGATTTATGTTCAGGTGGAAGGACAGTGTGCTTGTTCTGCATGCTACAGACTCTAAAAAGAGCATATGTAGCCGCTGCATGCTTAGCCTCTATGGCCGTGGGTCGCATGATCAAATGTTTGTGTGTTGCTGGTATCTTGAAGGGCTCGAGCTTGGTGATTTGTTGCGTCTTGGGATCCTTGGCGCTCATAGTAACCCATACCGAGAATCCCTCGGGTGTCTTTCTGGTATCATATTCGGGCCTCTCCCAGCGTTGCTTCTGGCAGTACTCACTGAGCAGATTGACAGGTAACTTTCCTGTCCATGAAGAACCACCAATAAGTTGCTTCACAGTAGGCTTGGGAGGGCCTGAAGCGGGCGCTGCTTCAGGAGTAGAAGTGCCGCCTTTTTGACCTTTTTTGCCCTTAGCTTGATCTTTAGATGAGCCAGATGGCATGGGATCCGAAAGATCTATGCCCCCGCCGGCTTTCCCTTTGCCCTTTTTGACCATTTTGCAAGGCTGTTGTTTATTGGCCGTGGTGTTGTAAAATGAATATTGGCAAGGCCAGGTCGATGAATGGTAGCTAAATTGGTGGAGTTCCTTCTACCAAGCATGTGGACAAGACAAGGCAAGAACAGACAAGACAACCTTGCTTTTTGGCCTGGTATCTCCAGCCAAGTGAGCTTTAAAATACCAACGGATTGATTTAGATGGTAGGCCTGGGTATTGGAGACTTTTCTTCATGTTAACTTCAATACTAATCGACTGAGGAAATTCCATGTCTGAAGCATAGCACGAATAGCGCTTAGTAGCACGACGAACCAACGAAAAATCAAGCGTTTGGCCCATCAGGTTTATCCGCACTGTGAACAGCGGGTTCAAACTGTAGTATTATACAGTATGGACTACCGAATACACACGGTCACGAACCCCGCCATTATCAGACTCGCAATATCTGAGTCCAAACACCACAGCCCGATAGACCTGAGATCAATGGTCCATCAACAGTGTTTGGGTTGTCTACGCAATATTTCATATTTATAAATCAACACGCAGATTCCATCATTCTAACAAATCTTTCTACATCACGTAAGTCATAGCATGACAAGAAAAGCCATCATGGATGAGGGGCAAACACTCCTATTATTCTTTTTTTTTTTTTAACTTAACTACGGTTTCTGGTTATGTTTTGAACCAGATTCACCACCACTTGGCAGTAAATTCCGTAATTTCGAGCTTCACCATCTCAGAAGTCCTGATGCACTAGCACAGGCTTCCCGAGGCAACGCGTCCTCGATTGACGCTGCCTTTAGCTTTGGCGATAGTCCTGCGCAAGTCCCATGTGCCTGAACACCAACCGTCATGATGTCTCCTGCGTACACACGTAAACTCGTCGGTTTGTAGCTTCTGCATCTGTCACCGAGAAGCCAGACGCCTCCGCTGACTCCGCTCTCTCCTCACTTCTTCACTCAGGCTGGAGCTTTCAAGCTACCATAGGGCCTGTAATTTGAGGGGGTTGGGATTTCCCTCATATAACCTTCCAGATACATTAAAAAGACGCGGTATAGGGTGTGATATCATGGGAATGTGGGGTAAACGACAGTCGGGTAAAACTGTTCTGGGGGGAAGGGGTGTCGTGATGGTGCTATGTCTTTGGGGAATTTGGGATTGCTCCACATTTTGGATAGGCTGTCGAAAGTGCGACCCTCAATCAAGAAGCTCTTTACATGTCCATGGCATCGCTGCCCTTGGCAAAATCGAATCCTCCTGAAGGAGCAGCACCGTTGGTGCCGAAACCGAAGGTACCGTTGGGGCCAGCGGGTTGCTGGGCCATACCGTCATCAGCGTTCTCCTCATCATCGGAGAAGTACTTCTCAATGATGTTGTAGGCCTTCATGTAAATCTCCTCGTTGGCGTTGTTCTGGCAGTCGTGGATCTTCTCCATGCCACCACACTCCTCAATGAAGAGAGCATATCGGTTGATGGAGTCGCCAGACTCGCCAGCAGCCTGCTTGTCGAGGTCCCCAATCTTGAGAATGTTCTCGAGGCCATCCAGGGCAACCTGAATGATCTTATTATCGGGACAGCCGAGCAGGTCGCAAAGAGGCTTGATGCAGCCCTGGGAAACCAGGTAACGGATCTGCTCAGGCTTTTGCAGACCACCCGAGGTGGCGTTGCTGATAGCCCAGCAGGCTTCCTTGCGGGTCTTGAGGTCACCGTTCTGCAGAAGGTGGATCAAAGGAGGAACGATGTTGGCATCGATAACAGCCTGGATCTGGGAAGAGTTGCCAGCGGTGATGTTGGAGATGGTCCAGCAGGCCTCCTTACGGATTCCATCCTTGGTAGAGCTGAGGAGGGACAGAAGGCAAGGCAGGGCACCACAGTTAATAATGACTTGAGTCTGGACATCGTCACCGGTGACAATGTTACCAACAGATCGCAGAGCGGGGGTCTGAACAGAGGTGGAAGCGTGCATAAGAAGCTCCACCAGTCGGCGGGGAATACCAGCCTCGATGACAGCCTGGATCTTGTCGTTGGAACCATCGGAAAGGTAGGAGATAGCCCAGCAGGCATCAATCAGAACCTCATCGTCAAGGGAGTAGACAAGCTTGGACAGGACAGGGAGAGCGGGGGCAATCTGACAAGGATCAATATGCATTCCATTCGATCAGTTGGTGTTGACTTACAGTAGTCCAGTCGGGCTGGGGAGTCTTGCCACGGCAGAAGTTGCTCAGAGTCCATGTAGCGTTGCGGAGCATGCTAAGCTTACGGCTGTCTCCGAGAAGGTTAAGAAGAGGCTTGAGAGCGCCACAGCTGAGGACATAGTCACGGCAATGCGGGCTGTCACCGGCGATGTTACCGAGAGCCCAGACAGCCTGTTCCCTGACATCGGGCTCGGGGCTAGCAAGAAGCTCGACAAAGATGGGGACAGCACCGGCCTCAATGACGACCTGGGTCTGGGTGGCGGAGCCGGAGGCGATATTGGTCAGGGCCCAAGCAGCCTCGAACTGAACGAGAGTATGAGGGGATCGCAGAAACTCGACAAAGCGGCTAACGACACCGGTCTTGATGACCTCCTCGATCGGGGGGTTACGCTCCTTGGAAAGCAGCTTTCGGAACTTTGTAGTGGCCTGAATCTGCGAATCGATCTGCTCCGAGAAAACGCCCTGAACCATCTGGGGAAGGTCCTCGTTCAACTAAGGCAGGGATTAGCAAGCGTTCATAATAAACATATAGCTAAAGCCATGCTATTCGCAAGCAAGCTGTCGACAGTGGGAGCATGAAGCAGGATATAGACGTTACTGCAACAATGGCTGACCTTGCCCCAATCCATCAAGCCTGGATGTGGGGTTATGAGATGCGTATTTCCCCCCCACATCACAAGCCAAACGGCAGGGACGGGGCGAAGCGATGGCGACAGGATATGCGCAAACAGCAGACAAAGCCAGCAGCTTGGCAGCCACAGGGTTGATAATACATACCTGAGATTCAGTAGGAGCGGACTCATCGTCGCTATCGGGGGCAGCACCGAGGGAAGCACCAGGTCGGTTCTCACCGGTACCAATACCTCGTCGCTTAGCCAAGTTCTCCTCACGCTTGGCCTTTCGGATCTCAACCTGTTGCTCCTCACGACGACGGCGGAGTTCCTCAGGCTTGAAGGTGTTCTTCGCCTTGAACTGGGTACGGCGATGCTCGGGGATGTACCGCTCAGCCATAGTGACTGCTGTTATTTTGGTCCGAGGGGGGCGTTGGTAACAGCAGCAAATTGTTGTGCGGGGTGGAAGCAGCACAAAGGGCTCGCAAGAGGGGAGCTCAGCGTCTTAAGGAGAAAAGACTTGCTCTAGAAAGTGGCGTGGGGTAGAAAATCTAGGATGAGAAGGAAAGGTTGTGAGGAAGATAAAAAAGGAGAAAGATTTGTTGTTGATGGAGATGGATGGGGGAGAGAAGTCTTGGTTGTCGGCCGGGGACTAGGAGGGTGTCGAAATGATTGACCCAGCGGGCAAGTCTTTCTTTAGGTGGCTCTTAGGCGGTAGTGACTGTCTGCTAAACCCAAACAGAAACCGCTACCGTCTGTGACAAAATAAGGGCCTAGCAATTGTTTCGTCCTCAGGCATCAATCTGGATCTAAGCTCTAGTTGTACGTCAGGCAATCGAATCAGGTCTTCCCTACGGGCAGAAAAAGAGGATTTGATGCAGATGATGTGGGTAATGTAATCTAGAATTTGTCTAGAAAAAGAGAGGAGCTGTTTGTTTTCTATCCACTTAGAGAGTATGTAAACAAAGCAACCAGCGAAGGGGACTACAATTCCTGAAAGTTTACTCTGCCTGTGCTTGAATGTTTGAACAATCATACCGTGAACAAGGGCCAGTTTGGTATACATCGATGGTGACCCTCCCTGCTTGTCTACTTCCCAGGCAATTTACAGTGTAAATAGTATCTTTTAACTATAGGTGAACTTAAAAATTTTCTGCCACATTATCTGCAACTTGCCACCATGTCTCGGGGTAACAAAAGAGTTTTTCTCGAAGCTTAGTGGTACAACAGCAAATGGCCGAAGATTTTGCTCTTAAATGATTCCGTCTCTTACACTTCCAGAAGTCACGTTTTCTGATCTCCTGGTAACGCAAGTGCATGCCTGAGGTGAATAATAGAGTCACATGCATAGTCACGTGTAGTCGCGATGGAAATTGTTGGAGGGGCAAGCAGCTAGGCGCGTTTAGGTAGTAGTGGACTGGGGCCATCATAGTCGACCGCGTCTCAGAGGCCTCACTTACACGCCATTGCGCTCGCCCTATGCTGCCACTCAACGCGATCACGTTAATCGAATAATGTACCTCTAAAATCACCAATTCGTCCGCCCGATGTGACTCGGAATTGGCTTCGCTGTGTCCACATCAGCTTCAATGTCACCACCACTACTTCCGGGCTATACGTCGGCTCGTGATATATTGGACGGCAAAGCTCGACCTTCTTCGTTTGTCAATGTAGTCGGCGTTGTTGTCGACTATCGTGCTCCTGTCCCTACAAGGGGTAAAGGTGAGGATGAGAACTTGGTGTTATAACTGGTCACTCTGTCTAACGCGTCCAGACTGGAAATGCCAAGTCCGACTTTATGATTCTTCCATTGAAGATGATGATTCTATCTCTATCAACGTCTTTCGTCCTAAAGATGAGCTTCCAAGAATAGGCTGCGGCGATGTTATACTCATCCGCCAAGCCAAGGTCAGTGGTGACCACTTGCGTTGTGAATTCTTCACTAATCACTACTAAAGGTTCAGCAATATGGGTCTGATTTATGGTCATTGTTATCCAACTGGACCACCAAAATTTCGGTATACGAGGCCACCAAAATTCCTAAGCCTCCTGGCGAAGCTTCAGCTGCCCTATGTCCTCGCAGTAGCTCCAAGGATACCCCTCCAGACAGCAAAGAGAACGCTTTTGTTTCGCAAATGTACCACGCCATTAACAGAGATCGGGTTCCGGCTCAACAAGAATTCGAGAGCATGGTTATCACTTCCGCAAACGTGAAAGACAAGTTCAGGCTACTTAAGGATGTCAAAGATGGGGAGTTCTGTGACATAGTAGCTCAAATTGTTCGGCCACCCTTCGATTCAGGCGACAGAATAACTTTGTGGGTTTCTGATTACACGGAAAATCCAGCGTTCTACAACTTTTCGATCGGTTCAGGTAGTGCTTCTCTGGGACGAGATGGTGACGAGTTCGGCTATACTACTAAGTTCACCACGGCCGCCAAGACAACTGACTGGCCAGGCCCTTATGGCAAGAGATCCATGCAAATCACCTGTTGGGACCCTCATGCGACCGTCATTCGTGAAGAAAAGATAGGCCTTTTAGCATGGGTAGATGCAAGGAACTTACAGATTAAGACGGGCCGCAATGGTTCCAATTTGGAAGGCTTTTTGAGGGAAGACCGCGGTGCTTTCGGCACCAAATTTGGCTTTCAAGAGGTGGATCTGACAGCGGAGTCTGACTATGTCAATCCTCATGCGAAGGAGGCATTACAGAGGAAGAGGGAATACGAGCGCTTGAGAAAAGAGCAGCTCAAGGAAATAAAAGAGGCTAGCAAAGCAGGAGAAAAGCGCAAAAAGGGCTTGGACATTGGCAAAGAGTTAAAGAAAGAGAATGCTAAAGCGAGACGGAAAGCTAAACGCAAAAGGGAAGCTGGCAGGCAAGACCAAGACGACGAGCAAGGAGAGGAGGACACAATCCAGGCCCTAGACCTGAACACACGAGGTATTTCCACTTGGCGCATACTGTCAACCTGTACTGACAACTTTGAGTGAAATGCGAGTACCAAGACAAAGCGGCTAGTCGGCTTTCCGAACTCACCAGCATTGTGCAACATGAGACCGCCATCGAAGGGGAAATTGTGAAACTCCCTCTACCGTTTGTGAACTTGAATTATCGAGCCAATGTTCGAGTAGTCGACTTCTCTCCATCAAACCTCGCAGATTTCGCACGTCCGAAGAAGGAATCAGAATACGATATCCTCTCCGATGATGGCGAAGAATCTTTGTCCAATAGCGATTCCGAAGATGAAGGCGAGTTACCAAGTCAGATGACAATAGATGCATTCGCACAAGTCCGGAACTGGGAGTGGCGTTTCTTCTTAGAACTCGAGGACGCCGTTGGCCATCCTAAGCACAAGAAGGAAAGGTTATGGGTTCTTGTGGATAATCAAGCTGCCCAATGTCTTACAGGCCTCGACGCATCCAACTTGAGACAAGATAAAGAGGCAGTCTCTGCGCTTCGAGAAAAGATGTTCACCCTTTGGGGAAACTTGGAAGAAAAGAAAACGGCCGCTCAGGAAGCAGTGAGGAAGGGGAAGCCTCCGGCTGATAGCGACGACGAGGACGAGCAAGGAAATGGAAACAATCAGCCAGACAAGATACAGTTGACGAATCGGTCGTTCCCATGTTGCATACAGCAGTATGGTATCAAAGTTATAGAGTCTGATCCGTCAAAGGCCAGTGCAGGGAACGGGAAACGATGGCAGAGGATGTTTCGCCTCTTCGGTACCATGATTGCAGGAGGATAGATATACGAAAAGTTTTTATCAGGCCAATGAATGGGTAACGGAAAAGTTGGGACTAAGTCAACTAATTCAAAGGACAAGTCAATTTGGAGTTCTGAGTCTGGAGCGTTCATCGTTTTTACAAGACACCGAATCATTATAACGAGCGAAATTGAGGCGCAAATATTTCTGACAATGAAATGATACTTATTTGTGCATACACATGCAGTCTTTTGACGCCCTGAAAACTAAGTCCACTGTTGCATACCCAGACTCCGATATGTAGGTCCAAAGCGACGAGACTACATAAACAGAAAAAAGCGAAAATGACTAAAACTGCCCATAACCAGCCTGAAAGGCAAATAGAGAAAACAGAGGTCATTCCCGCCGCGCACCGAAAAAGCTATACACCCACCATATACGAGAGGCCAACCACGATGTGATTTAATCTCCTATAACTTCATCATCTGATTCATGAGCTGGTCGTTCCGCTTCTTCGTCTTCATTTTCGTCATCGTCCTCAATCGGATCATCCTCCAAGAGACCCTTCTGGCGGAGATCCTCTCGTGAACCCTCCTCCGGGGGTGGCGTGGTGTCGAAGATATCGTCATCATCAATCACAAGGGCTTCGCTAAGCTGAGGTTTTTGGGGCTTGGAAGTTGCTGAGTGCGTGTTGGCCTTCTTCCTTGTTCGCTCAGCCAGCTTCTCCTCATCAAGATAAGTGACGACTTCTTTGAAGTTGTGGCCAAGTTTGTTTTGGTTGCGGAGTAAGCGTCGCCGCAACTTGCCTGCATGAGTGCCCTTGTTGTCGACAAGTCGTGCTGTGATGACGAGAACATATTTGGCTGTAAGTTCGCAGAGTGCCTTTTCAGCCTTAAGTTCGGCAGCGAGGCGCTCTTCCTCGGACAGGCTCTCATCCTCATCATCTTCCTCCTCCTCTTCGTCATCGGCTATGGGATCTTCATCCTCGGCTGGTTCATTCAGTAGCTTGTCTTTCTTAATCTTCTTGGCGTATAGCTTCTCAGCTCCGTCAAAAATAGCGATCAACTCAGGGATGAGTCCTGACTCAATGTCCTGAATCAACGTCTTGTACTTCTCGCCTTCTGTGGAAGGCGATCCGGAACTTGAAGAGGGACGAACCCTTTCAATAGTAGGCCGTAGGGTTGCGAAGGTAAGATGAAGATCACACAGGCTGCCGGTAGCGAACAGTCGTAATTGGTCAATGGCAGCGCGCGAAGAAAGGGTTTCGATGAGATGTCTGCGGAAAGTTTGGCGCAGTACGGATAGGCGGTCGAGTTCAGCGTCGGCGACATTGAGACCAGATGAAAGAAGGGTGTTGTATGCCAAAGCCTTCCACATAAAGTAGAACTGACAGGTCTTGATAGCATAAGAAACCACTTCATCCTCCAAGTCATCAATATCTTGGTCGTCCAGCGGTTCATACTTGCCACGGTGCACAATGTTGGCTAGTATCTGAATCACGGGCGTTGTTGTTGACTCGGTAGAATCTCCCTCGGCTTCGAGAATGTCTACACAGTTGGAAAGACTCGCCAATTTGCTGATCTTCAAGAGGACAGTCGATAATTCCTTGAGAGGTGATTCCTCCAAGTTCCCTCTCGAGGAAAGTTCATATGTCTTGTCAAAATTGTGCAACGCGGTAATGGTAGTCTCCCAGAGGTTTGAGATCTTGTTGTCTGTAACTTCTTCCAATTCGTCATATCGACGCGAATGCAACAGCGCTGCAGCGGCTTCGGACAAAACTCTCTTATCGTCGTGTCTGTTGAACTGTGTAACAATCTCGTCAAGTAGTTTCTCGTACTTGTTTGTATTTTGTCGTAATTGCTTGAAGACCTCAATGTCGGGAAAATGTGCCAGGCGGAGAACTATTGCCGCCGTATCAGGCTCAGCTCCAAATTTGCTCAGAAGATGAGGGATGACGGTGACCAGCTCAGTTGCAGTGTCCTCAGGGCTGATGCTCACGTCTTCAGCATCTTTGGATGTTTGATGTTTCTTTCGCGACCTATCATGTTCACTCGGATGTGTTAGGCTTGACTTGACTGCCGAGCTCAATACATCCAATAGTATGGCCTCTTCTGCGGGAGAGGGAGCGACGGCTTTCTTGAATGCAAGTTCCGGATTGTTGCCCTTGGATCTTGCTTTGGAACTTGTTGTGTGATCAAATAGAAGATATCCGGCCAGCAGCGTCCATTTCTTAATTTCATCGACCTTCTCATAGAGAACTTGTGAGGCCAAGGAGATTCTGGTCTCTGGAACAGCGGCTTCCAAGAGGTCTACAGCTGCGTCCAGGCCCAAGGTCTGGTTGCTTTGCTCCTCTTCAATTTGACTGTCATAAATAGCGAGTGTCTCGGCCAAGCACTTTAGGTCGACCCATTCAGCGCGAGGGGCATCGAGAGAAGCCTTCTTTCCGCTAGGAATCTCCTCCATGATGTCAGAATCACCTAGGGTTTTCACCTTTTCGCTAATAGCATCTTTGGTGCAGGCGACAAAAAACCCAACAACTGCCTTTCGGATTCTAAGCTCATTGTCAAAGATAAGTTTTCCAATGGCATCCACCTCTTCGCCCTCTAGCATGTCTTGGTCGCGAAGGACGTCAATAACGCCAATCGCTGCTACACGCACAGAGACGTCGGCATCCTTGCAGGCCATCTCCACTAGACGGGGACGGAATCTGTCGATGAAATGTCCCAGTCTGTCTGCGTCTCTTCGGAAGACTTTAGCAAGATGCCTCAGAACCTCGAGACGTGTGGGGGCATGAGTGTCTGACAACATCCAGCCCAGGTAGCGTAGGTAGCCAGGCTCAAGAAAAATGGCAGGCAAAGAGATGATCCAGTTGCCGAGAGCTTCCACACATTCGGTCCTGATTCTGGGATCAACATCTCGGTAGCGGTGAACAAAGACAGTATCGAAGAATGATTGAATCGCTTCAGTACAAACCTTGCGATTATTGTTGTTCTTTTCCGCATCACGTTGCGTCGCAGCGGTAACTTTGACCTTTGAGTTTCGAGCTTTTCCTGTATGTCCAAGTCTGAAATCAAGGTCGTTGGCAACCATAACAAGGGCAGATTGAACTGCCAGAGATATAGTGGTAGCAGTATGGCGAAAAGGTCGTAGACTCGATGATGACATGCTAGCAAGCCATGCGTGGAGGTTTTCAATCAGGAATTCGTCTCTGTACATAAGATTGTTTTGGTGCATGTTAACGATGAGGTTTTCGAAGAAGCTGATGAGAACATCTCTGAAGGATCGCGACTGTTTCGTTCTGGAAATGAGAGGATAGTCGGTGATTTCTTGCTATAATTGTGTCAGTCCGTGGTCTTGTTCCAGAAGCGTAGCTCAACAATACCTCTTGGTAGACACCCTGGAGATCTGCCAGTCTGCCTGCAATGTTCTCTGCGTCTCGAACATCATCCTCTGTGATGAGCTGACGGCAACCAGCACATTGCAAAATGCAATTCACTAGGTCAGCAAAGGCTGCGACTCCATCATCATTGTACTTGTTCAACCATTCTTCAGCCACAGATTTACTGGAATCGCCCGAACCGAAGAGATCGGCTAAGTCGCGTCAGTACATAAGAAAGCGTGCAATGCGGGGGGAGGTTTTGCGTACAATAGAGGCCAGTTCCTTTCACCGCCGCGTCTTCAATGCGAACACTCTTTTTAGGTCTGCTCGGGAGACTTTTGGCTGCGTGGGCAACTCGGGCCGGTCGCAAAGGTTTAGATCCGTTAATCTTGGGCTTTTTGGCAGACGGTTTCTTTGCGCGACTTGTTTGCGACGCCTTCTTTCTAGAGCGCGGTGCGGGATGATCTTCGTCGCTGTCGTTATCAGGCTCGTCGCTCATCTCCTCATCTGAATCAGCTGCTTCATTTTCGGCTGTTTCTTCTTCGCCATCTTCGTCTTCGTCGTCCTGGTCGTCTCGCTTGCGCTTCGGCTGTGTTGATTGGGATGCGGGTTCCGGTGTAAATTTGGAGGGCGCTCTCACGACGCGTCCTGATCTGCGACGCGTTGTAGCATCGGGGTCGGGAGTCGGACTTGCGTTATTGTTCATGATTTCTTTCAAAAGTGATCGCGCTGTGTGGAATTGGGTACCAAAGATTCGATCTTAAGAACCCTCAATGCGAGGGCGATAATGGAGCTTTTAGCCACTTGGCGCGTTGAATATCGCGTGGAGTATGTAAGTTGAGTGCAAATGGGATAGGATGAGATGACGGCGCAAGCTATTCTGGAAAGTGGGTGGGTGGTGCCAGTTTCCTCTACCTACCAACCTACCTACGGCTGAACATCGGGTGGTGGCAGTTTTGTCATTGTACCGCAGTATGCACTGCAGGCAGCTTCCACCCTTTCATCTACGCCCTAAAATCTCCTAAGCCACACCCGAGCTCAGCATGCGATGCACCCCCACAATCCAAGCTCAAAGTGGGTCAATAGCCACAAATTCAACCAACTACCTCTTATCTCTTATCTAATAGCAGAGGACCCTTTGACTCGTGCCTCAATTGAAACCAAGGCATTTGTTAGTGATGCTGCGTTAAGATGGAGACTATGTTTGGCTTTGACACTTGGACACTGTCTTGACCTAATTAGATTCTCATTAATCCTTCCACAACCTTTCTCTCCTTTCGCATCTTTCATCACAACATGCCATCAAAATGATCTCGCCTTTTCCTCCCTCATCCTCATCTCCTGGCGATGGCCGCATCGTCGTTGGCCTGCTCCCTGCAGGTGAAAGCGGTCTTGAGACGATGACTTACCAATATCCTTTAAAACTGATATCGCCAGCTCCTTCGTCAAGCCAGCCAAGTACCCTGGTGTTTTTGCTATCTTATGGGGGCGGTCTCGTTGCTGGGGATGGTGTCAATCTGACAGTTCACGTTAAACCAGAGGCGAAGCTCAGTATTGCGACCCAAGGTCACACGAAGATCTTCAAGTCGCCTACAGCAGACGTTATTACAAGTCAAAATTTGGATGTCACTATAGATAACGACGCTTCCATGTGTCTACTTCCGGACCCTGTACAGCCGTTTGAAGACAGCGTGTACGCCCAAAAACAGATATTCAAGCTCAGAGAGCAAGCATCTCTCTGCCTCTTGGACTGGGTCACACAAGGGCGTGTGGCCCGCGGGGAGAACTGGAGCTTCAGGAAATGGTCAGGACGCAATGAAATATGGTTGCAAGATCCTGAGACGACTTCCACGGACCGGCTCCTAGTTCGAGACTCCATCATCTTGTCTAGGGAAGCGAGCAAATCTGTTGGCCGAACTCTTCCAGAAATGATGCAACATATGGCCATAACCGGAACCCTCATCCTGCGAGGGGCTAAAACAAAGTCACTGGGAGAGTTCTTCCAGACTGAGTTTGCTGCACTTCCCCGCATTGGTGCCCGAGACTTTCGATCACCAGAAGCAATGGCACAGGACAGCACAAATACTTCTGAATATGAGCGTTGGCGGTCACGGAGGTTAGACCAGGAGAAAGAAGGTGGAGTTCTTTGGTCTGCAGCACATGTTCGAGGTTGCGTGGTTGTTAAGTTTGGGGCAAAAACGGTGGAAGCTGGAAGAGAATGGATTGGGTCAATGCTCGTTCAGGAAGGCAGTATTGCTTCAGAGTTTGGAGACAAGGCATTGATGTGTCTTCGATGAGACCCTGCCTAATTGCCGTTTCAGGGTATGGAAGGCCGGCGTTTTTTCAATTCGGCACTTTTGAAAATATGTATGTGGATCACGGCTAGACAATCAATCAGTCAACTACGTTGTGGTGTCAGTCATTCCAGACTGGGCATCTATAACCATATATCCAGCATTTTGTCGAAGAGACATTTCCCACTTCAGTCCACATGCAGTTTCGTCAGTTTCGTTGAGTTACCGCTACATTCATAGCTAAAGCTACATCTCAGGCTACCGCCCCACTGACTACATTAATTGATATGCAGTTGTCTCACTCTTTATCACAGAATCATGAAGTTTCCGATGTCCTTGTGTCGTATCCTTACCCAAAGCGCACGGCTGGGGCTACGCCATGTCTCTGACCAATGAGTCCTGGCCTCATTTCCGCATTAGGAACTAACTGTGCTGTTGGGTCATCGCTGCTTACAGTACCTCCTCTTCCGCCAGATTGATGTCAAAGCGTAGTGGTGGAATCTTTCTTTTCTTCTGTAGATTCAGGATCAATGGCTTCGCTTATAGCCACATCCTCACAGAATTTCTATCAGTCAGTGCTAGGTTATTAATTAGGTGCGTCGATACGTAGAACTTTCTTCATTGGACGTTTAGAAGGGTTGTTCTATCACTTCGTGGTCTGTTATGAACCAATGTAGAGCTCACCACATATTAATATGCTTATACTATGGACGCCTGATACCACGGTCAATTCTTCCAGTCTTTGTTGTCTTCAAATCCTATAGCATACTATCCTTCCCTAAAACTACCAAGCTCCAATTCCAATATTTGAAGATGAACGCTAACCTCAATTGCATCAAGTTGTAGGCGGTGAGACTAATCATGGCAGAATTTCTAGTCCCCCACCGTCCCGCCCCCCACTATCTGACTTTCCGCTTTGCGATTCAGACTAAATTTTTGTAAAGCTTTATTAGATACTCAGGACCTGCGACAACGGCTATCATTGCTAAACTTCGATACACGCCTCACCTCCAAACGACACCGTTGAAGATATTATGAACCGAGGAAGGGCATCGGCCCGGGGGACCCGGAGAGGCGCTGCTGCAGCTGGTTCACGAGCGGCTGGCGAGAGCAGCGCTGACCCTTCGACTGCTCAAGCAACATCAGGCAGTGCCACTCCAGCTCCTCAGAGCACCCCATCGACTCGCGGAGGTACTACTACTCGGGCAACAAGAGCACCCGCAGCTGGTCGCTTCCGACCCAAGAACGTTCGTCGAGATGAGGCAGAACGAGATAGCCTGGCCCGCCAGGAGGAGCAAAAGGCCAGTGAAAGAGCAGCAGATGAGCGTAAAGCTCGCGGTCGCTCAAGATTCAGAAGCAAGAGGAGCCGCGGTGATGCCATGGGTAGAGGCGGATTCGGTCGAGTGATTTCTGGAGCCAGTGGGCCTTTCTCTTCCGGCGCAGGAGGTAAGGGCAACATTTGGAAAATACTGTTTCTATCGCAAATCTAACGTTCGCAGGCTCTGGTGGTCGAGGAGGTGGTGGTTGGTTCGGTGGTGGAGGCGGAGGAGGTTTTGGAGGAGGTGGTGGCGGACGAGGTTTCAAATCGGACTCCAAAACCGGCTTCGCCCAGGCTACACGGAATCGTGAGGCTCGAATTAATGCGGATAAGCTCCATGTTCATACGCCCGATGAAGATCTCGACAGCGAAGACGAGGCGATGATGGAAGCGCTCAACTCCAGAGCTGTCAGTGTGCTGCCCATGGGTATATATCGACGAGAGCACAAGGACGAGGGTGTCATTGTGGCCACTACGGCAGAACTGGAAGCCGCTGAGAATGCTCAGGCCGTTCCTCCCCAACAATCTAAGGAAGAGGAGAGCCTTTGGGTGGATGGCGATGCGGGCGAGACTCAACCAATAGCCGAGAACGCGGAAGACGGAGGCATTTGGGACAACGAATCAAAGCCTCCTGTTATCAAAAAGGAGCAGGACGACTCTATGGACTTGGATATCGAAAGCAAGTTGGACACAGACGCTGAGAGTAAGGAGACTACCGCAACACCAACTCCGCAAACCAAGAAACCAGCCCAAGAATCGGAAGAATCAATGATTCAAACAGATCTAGAAATCCTTGCCAACGAGTTGGGTGCAGTCGAGATTTCTGAGGGTGCAGAGGGAGAGGAAGAGAAAACTCAAGGTCCCAGCAACAAGGACGGTCGCATGTACTTGTTCCAATTCCCCCCTGTTCTGCCTCCATTAAAACCGGTGGCCCAACCCAAGCCCAATAAGATTAAGCCCGAACCTGTCGATGGTGACGACGATGTTCTCGAATCGACACCAGCCGCAGCCGATGCTGCTCCTGTCGACCTCACCAATGACTCAAACGGCACAGGCTTCAACATCCCTGGTTTCGAAGATCCGGAACAAAAGGCTGGTTTCATGTCCAGTTTACTATCTTCAGGCGGCATGGTGGGTCAGTTAAAGGTACGCAAATCAGGCCGTGTAGAGATGGACTGGGGTGGCAGCACAATGGAGTTGAGCCCCGCCGTTGGAATGAACTTCTTGACAACGGCCGTCATCATCGAAGAGAATGATGAAAAGCCCCGGCCAGGTGTTGTTGGAGGAGAGAGTATTGGTATGGGCAAAATCATGGGTCGTTTCGTCCTTGCGCCCAAGTGGGACGAGGAGGAGGAGTGGGAGGTCTCATCCGAAGACCTCAAAATACAGTAGAGGTCTTTTCGCGATGGAAGAGTATATAGCCACGAAACGCCACACGAGAAAGTAGGAGTAAGTACCTACTAAGATAGCAGACATGTATACTTTAGGTAGTCAAGTGGCAAAAAGGGGGCACTCGCCCCAAAATGAACCAAGATACCCAACACAGCCCATTCTTCACCTTTTCAGATTACCCATATCTCTCCAAACTCATAGTCGATACATCTCGGTCATATGTTACGGGAAAGTTGAATAAACAATTTGTATGGACAATCGACACTCCTCTATCCACAATACCATGCCTCAATACTGGCACTAATCACTAAAAGAGGACAGAGCGGTTGTTTAAAAGAATGGTGAACTACAACAAAATATTGGATCTTGTCTGAATACACAATTATGTCCAAAAAGAATGCGCCATACGCCATGCGCCACGCTCCAAGTCTAATAACCCCGACCAGCCTAAAACTTCGTACTACTGTTCCTTCGAAGGTGTCAAGCCGCCTTCGTAATAAAAACCGTTGAATCTTGCGTAGTATTTCCCCTCCTTAACGCCTTTGACCACCATAATTTCCCTTGTCAAAAAAAGGGATCCCTATAGAAACGTCGAATCATGTAATAAAGAGAAAGCAGTCGACCGGGAATACGGTCCTGCGGTCTTAAGTCTGGTACAAATATTATAAACACATTCATCTCCTTCTTCCCCTCGTGTTGTTGCGATCGAGGTCTTGACTCTGCGCTTCGAGGTCGTGGATTTGGTCGTAGGAGCCAGAAGGAGAACGATAAAGTTCGGTTTGAGGAGGTGTTAGTGGCGGCGAACTATTGCTTTGTATTACCAAAACCTCGCTTTTAGCGAGACTAAACTCCCCAGGTGAAAGAGGGATATCGCCGGGTCGGCGAGAAGGCAAGATATGGGTATCGTCCGGATAGGATCCGTCGCGGTTGTGGAATTGGACGCTGTTCAGCGAGACATCATCGGGGCCAAAGCCTGGCATAACCGTAACACCTGATTTATGGCGGCTTGGATTTGTCTTGATAGCAGCTGAGTGTCCCGTATCGCCGTTGTTATCAGTAGATTCGAAGCCTCTGATTTTCATAGTGCGTAGCAATGGTCGAATGGTAGCTAGACTGGATGCAATAATAGCAACACCTGGTTCTATCAGGGTCCAAACCATGGCATCGGTACCAGCAACTTGATAAAAGTCAGCCGGAAACGGAGCATTCATCCAGGCATTACTCACATAGAATATCAGTAGTTTCAGTAAGGTCGGAAAGAAAACGCAGGCGTACCAGCGTCGCAATACTTGCACTACACAGTTCATTAGAAGTAGGTCTTAGAAGGAAGGGGAAAAAGTCAGCATACAATATTCCCAATCCTAGAATGACGATGACAGTTGCTTTAGCTTGCTTTGTCATTTTTACAGACCATAGCATTGGGATGGGTAACAGCGCCTATTGGGGAAGATTAGCACAAGCCAAATGGATGGTAATGAGCTTCACTTACGTAGAGCCAGTCAGAGAGGACTGTCATAACACTTATCGCATAGGCAGCTGAAACGACCTGATCCGCAGAGACACAAGTACCGTCTTTGATGCGAAAGTCCCATTGCATCTCTACCGGGTGGCATTGAAAAATGTTCCAAAACCAGAGGACAAGACTCCAGATGGTGATGATAACCAGACTGGTCCAGATTATCCAGTTGTAAGCCTTCTTAACACTAAGCCGTAATAAGAAGACGCCAATACTAAGCTTGATGAACATCATATCCAGGATGTATGTTGCGGTCGCCAAAGCCTGCCACTAATACAATGTGAGCTACAGACCCGAATATTGGTGTCATGACGGTGAATAGTTACCATTAGGGCCTGCACTTTGATCTCATCTTGTAGAATAGCATCGTTGTGTTTTCCCATTCCTTGCTTGACCCCTTCTAAGATGAAAGAACAAGATACGGTGAAAATTATCTGTTACTTGGTAAGTTTTGCTGAATGGAAATGTTAGGTAAATTGTATACCTGGGCAACAAGCATGAGCCAGTCGTCAAGTTGCATGCCATTCATTAACCAGACTCTTGTGTAGGTACGCAGCCCAACTGATGTCCAGCTCAGGACCAAGAGGGTTATCGCTGTTGCAATTAATGCGACTCCATTCTCTTCATCCAGGTTGGTATGCTCGTTAGTAGCCATGGCACTCCAGTGTCATGAATGACTGGCATGGCCTACTTTTGTGATGTCAAGGAGTATTTGGGAAAGTGCACCGGGTGTTGGAAAAGGTCAGACGAGGTTCATGGATAATATCTAGGGAATCCGGCAAGGGGGACTACTGCGAGATATATCCCACAGCTGCAAGAAACACCGGTGAATCACACGCCTGATACTACACGCAACCGACATGGCGGATCTGATCAAATGCAGATTAGGGTCTTCAGCACACAACCCGCCACTGGGGTGTCAAATTGGATTTGGTATACAGTACATGGTGTAGAAGTAATACGAGGAATGCAAGGTACCCGGAGTGTCTCCGGCTGAAAGAGAGAGAGGGTGTGAAGCTGGTGTCGTCAGGGTACCCTGGCAGCTTGTCACCTTGGAGATCCAAGGCCCTTTTGCGCCATGTTTCTAGCGTTCTTCAAGAACCGGGGTTAGCGGGAGGCGAAGCTGCTTCCCCGATTTCTTATCCATGTAATTCTTTGTTGGTTTGACAAGAGCAACGGGTCAGTCAGAGTCTCGTTTGGTAACATGTCTGGCTGGTAAGGCAAAGCCAGGTCATTTGGAAAAGGCAATACCGTCAGGGTAAAAGGCGAGGATAAGCATTGCAACGTACGACCCTGTACCATGCAAGTTATTGTGCTTTGAATGTTGAGAAGCGCATTTGGACAACAAATCCGTCGTTGGAGTATAGCGTTAGATGTTGGCAGAACCCAAACGGGCGCATTTGTGCTTGTTTAGGAATGAAGCTTTCCGTGGCGGCTTAAAGCCACCTACAACTACATTTTCTTAGCCAGGCGCTATAACTCGGAGTTCTGAATACTTGCAGTTAGGTAGGACTTGACAAATTTTCTGTTATCGACTAACCCAATTGGCCAGCATCAAAAGCATATCACAACAGTCCACGAATGGATGACACTGAACATTACAGTCCGTGGACAATCATGCGACATGCAAGTAGCTGAGGCTGTGGGTCGCAAAATTTCCCCAGCAAAGTTAGATGAAGTTTCGAGATTCAACTTGGACCACAGGGGCCAAGACAGATATTGCAGATCTTTGCTCTGTACCTACGATAGTGTACCAGTCGCTAGACCTTTCCCAGTTGCTTAGCCGATGATGTGAACCCGAATATATGGTAGGACACTTATGATCCGCACATGGCACGGCTTTGGCTCAACCACTGTTTCAGTGTCAGCTTTAAGGACGCCCATTTATGTATCCCTGCTACCGAGACATAAAGCACGCCTCGGAGAAAATTGTTTGAGAAAACAATGTAGGTGTCTTTGCTTTTGGGCAATCACTCAGCCCAGCTTCTGACTGATCACCTGTTGGTTCTGACTGGGGGAACACTTGCTCGTTCTCAATATTCTTTGAGCTGATGTCTCGCCATAAACGTACTAGGTGCCGGCGATTTAGAGACTACCGACGGGAAGAGGGTGACATTGAAGAATCCGACAGGAACAGGGCATGGCAATCATTGATCCGCCTCGCTTCCGAACATGCCTGTCGACTAGGAGGCCCCTGTTCTAGTTCGGGTGCGGACAACGGCTGAAGATTGGCATAGTGTATGTGTGATTCGCAGCCACTTTGCTTCGTGCGTCCTGCCATATTCCTTTCGCTGATTTTGTGTCTCGCAGCGTGTCGAGTTACCGTACACAGACAGGTGCAGCCCCTTGTACTGCAAAGCGATGCCCCCACATGCCTTAGCTTAACGGGCATCCGTGTAAGTTTGTTGAAGCGAGACCATGAACACGGAAGATGCTTGTATAGGTTGAACTAACGGGCCATTCCCCGTTCTCTTCTATTTTGTGGGCATGATCCTCGTGAAAGATCCTCCGGTTTACTAGCCCGTCGCAGGGCTTACTGGGAAGTAATATTACTTAATCGATAGCCTCGGTTCTTGGGTATTAATAAAGACGAGACAGGATATTCAAAAGAGTTGGGTTGGGCTGGTATCTTAGGTGTTATGAAAAATTGACGGGAGGACGGAAAGGCGGAGAATGCGGAAGGTGCTCAGCCGTGGTTCCGTAGCTGCCTCTCCCAACTTCCGTTCATGGTAAGCAAACTCTTAAAGGATCCTCCTTCCCACCTCGTGCATTGCGCAAGAAGCATTGCACTGCACCTCCAGCTATCGATGGAACTGTCAATTATCAACATCAACTATCTGTCAAAGATCGATCATACAGCAGTCAGTGCCTAGTTGGACTATCCGCCACACCGGCCACGATAAATTAAAACGAGCCTCCCATTGGACGAAGCCAGGTTTCAAAGTTCCGATCAACTCCAACTCACTTACATTCGGACCCCTCACCCTGTTCGGCGGTGCTAGTGTATCGAAGACGGAGTCTGGGCCATACATGATCCAATCCTAATTTAAGTTGACTTTCGACTATAGAAACTGTCAATGAACTAACGCCTCATACCAAACTTTCTCGCAATTCATAACCCAATCCCTACCAACCCTCCGCGAAAAACGAAAAGCCCCTTACAACCAAAACCCATCGTCCAGGTCATAGCGCTGGTAGTTCAAAGTCTCCTGTCCCATCAGAGAGAAACAAGATGGCCGATATTGCCGGAGACGTATCCCTTGGGCTCACTTACGCGTCTCATCAATACGGGGGTCAAGGCCGTCAGAAGCTGGGTGTTTGGCGCTTCTTTAATCGCTCCGATCAAAAGGCAGGCTATTGGGTGGTGTAAGGGCTTCCTCGTCTCGAACTCCATTAGCCTCCTGGTTGGTGTCACTGACAGCTATGCAGCTTCATCCACGGAGGTGGTTGGCGTGATCCTCGCAACGACGAGAACGATTTCACTGAGACCATAAAGCGCATCGTCATCTCAGGTGCTGTTGCGACTTTGGATATCGCCGGTTTCATCAGTATCGACTACCGACTGTCTCCTCATCCAGAGTTCCCTGAAGAGTCGGCCACTGCAAAGCACCCAGATCATCTAGAAGATGTCTGGTCGGCCCTAGATTACGTACAAGACAAGTATGGACTGTCGGAAAATTACATCCTGGTCGGCCACTCTGCAGGCGCAACCCTTGCAATGCAACTTTTGATGAGTAACGATATTCTCCCATCTCATCCCAAGGGACCCTTGCCTTCTGCCATCATTGGAGTGTCGGGCATCTACGATCTAGTGGGGCTTAACGATAGGTACAATGGCGGATATGCTGGTTTTATTGGATCTGCATTCGGTGATGACAAGGCTGGCTGGGAAAAGGCCTCGCCGGCCAAGTTTGGTTCAAGCTTCAAAGACAGTTGGCCGACCGGGAAACTGGCCCTGCTCGCCTGGTCACCTGAGGACGGTCTCATCGATGAACCCGAGATCGACAATATGGCGACCCTCTTGATCAAACAAGGGGTCAACTTGGAGATTAACAAAGATTTGAGAGGCGAGCACGACTATGTGTGGCAAGATGGCAGCCAAATCGCTCGACTAGTCATCACCACTCTTCATCATTTACGCAGGATACAATAAGAGCATTTGATATCTTGACAACCGATACTTGAGACTCCATGCTCCTCAGTCAATGTGATGCAGATGCACTTTGGTATTATCGTCGTTACAGCAGACAAGCGGAATGACAAATGCAAGTGCATAATGCCCTGTGTAGGACGCTTGGTCATCTATCGAATACGCAACACTATGCAGTAGACTTCCAATTTACGTGTTTAATACTACTATGTATAAAGCTCAACCACAGTTACCCGCCTTGTCAATCTTAAATTTAGATATCCCAGCCGTGTTGACCTATCGCTTACAAGAAGTAAGGTTTCAGCTCTTACTCGCATGGTTAAATACAATATGCTCTAATATAAAAAGATAGAGTCACTTATAGACCTTTTTAAATTAATCATTACTACTTTCTCTACTATTAAGATTCAGTATGTTTCCCTACAATGCCGTCATGACATTCAGCTTGCGCAATCTAACCGAGTAAACGCTGATATCCCATCCCCTTATTTCTTTCTCAAGAAAACCCATCCTGTCGATGCAATTCGGGACCCTGTAATTATTATGGCAGCAAGTAGGAATACGGTTCCCCCCCAAATTTGCGCATAAGCAAAGTTCCCGTTTGAAGTATCAAGGATGGCACCAGCAGTTGGTGGTCCTGCTAGACTGGCAAAAGCAGAAATCGTTTGGACCATGCCAAAGCGAGTGCCCATCTTACGAGGATCCTGGGAATGTCAGCAATACTTTCAGATTATGGGATATGGTACCACAAACCTTTGTCAAACTGGCATTTGCTCCGACGAACGTTCCTTGACACGCACCATTGGCGAATCCAAAGAACACGCAGAACACATACATGCCTGCGGCAGTTTTGACACCCATCCAGCAATACACCATGATGCTAAGCGCGGCGAGACCAATAATGAAAGTGTTTATAGGTCCTAGGACATTATCTGCGAGATATCCCATTATGGGGCGTGCAGGAATACTCATAGCGTTGAGAATGAGCAGCAGGCTGACAGCTTCAACAGATGTGAACCCTATTACGTTCCGTGCATAAACGTTGATCTGGACGCTACGTTAGCTATAGGAACGGAGGTCGATGGAGTGACTTACATAAAAGAAACCAAAGTACAAAGCATAAAAGTTCAGAAAGGAACCGAGAACGAATAAAAGGAAGGGGAGTTCCCTGAACGCCTCCCATTCCATCAATGGGCCCGATTTTCTCGGAGGCAGATATGGCTTCAACATGAGATTGGCAATAACGATCATAAACAAAGCAACGAAAGCAGCACACCTAACGGCCCATGGAAATCCAATTTGCGGAATGAGGTATTGTAACGTGGCAGGGAAGATGATGGAACCCAAGCCCGTTCCCGTGGCACCCAATGCAAGAGCAAAGGCCTTCTTTGCCTTGAAATACGAACTCAGGACGGTCACAGCAGGCATGAAAAGCAAAGCAAGGCCGATGCCGGTGCAGACACCCTGTGCAAGGAATATCTGCCAGTACTGCTTACACAGACTCGTCATGAATGTCCCAAAAATAGCCAAGAAGCTTCCAAGAGCGACGGTCTCTCTAGTATATCCAGCATCGGCGAGACGACCGGCCGGCGCGCAGAAAGCAAAAGTCAAGAATGTCTGGCATGAACCTATCCACGAGATTTGGGACGACGGTAGGCCAAGAGACTCCTCGTAGTGAAGCTGGTAAACACCGAACGAAGCAGGATAGCCCCAGGCCAGGCCATTGATGAGGATAACGGCGAAGACTTGCGACCATGCTCGAAAGCCGCCGTCCGGGGGGTTGAAGGTATCTGGATCAAATACTGGGGGAGGAGCGTTCGTATTGGAGATTGTGGGATGGAGGATCTGGGGGTCCTCTGGATCGTTATTCGAAGGACATGGCGATGACGGCCTACGGTTAGGCGTCTTCTCTATATCTTTGCCAAACATCGTTGATACGGTGAAGTAAAGTCTGCCGAGGTATGTACCATCAATGTGCTAGACGAAGGAGAAGGAGGAGATTTTGCAATTATTGAAGGAAAGTATCGTATATGCTGTTAACTTTTCAAGACACCCGGCAACTATATACAAGGCAACAACCAGCTGCCCCTTTCGACTGCAAACTTTGTCTCATCATTAAGTCAATGCCTTTTGTCCCCTTGGAAGGGCGCACTCTTCTAGAGTCGCTTGCCGATATCGCGCCCCACAATCGTCTGGGGTCGGCGGTAAGGTTGTTGATTTCCATTTCAGTCCCGATCATTCGCCGCTTAGCCGTAGGGTTACAAATGTAAATGTCTACCACGCCCTTTACTTACATTGTGGGATAAGATAGACTGGTGACTTGTTGTTTGTTGCACGACGCGTGTATTCTTATGACATTTTTGGTATATAGTGGTAATGTTGACGTGAATCGTATCCCAATCGCGAAAGTGAAATATTCAACTACATCATTGTACATCCCAAGGCCCTATTGCCAAGAAACTGTTTGATGTTTCACACTAGAGGAATACTAAATCAGAATATCTCCATGTCATCAGCCAATTTTCTCTGACTATTCAACATGTCGAGCAATTCTGAACTTGAAAAGATCAGTGATTTCCATCTCCAGGGTAAGTTCACCCGGCGGACCCACCCATCGCCGACGAGCCGTTTCTCATCCGAGCCCCGCTCCGATGGCCGGCAGGACTTCTACCCGGAGACGGAAGTCCGGTTTCCAAAACGCGTGGGGCCAATGGAAGAGCTATGGACAAAAAGTCACACGGTTGGCCGCGCCCGGCGCCCTACGAAGAATAAACACCAGAAATAGTAGTGCAGAACTTGCGCAACCATTGAAAAATTTTTTGCGCTGGGCTTGCGATGCGCCCTGTTGTACTTGCGCACAATGGGCCGCATTTATCATGACAACTCATTCAGCTCAATTTGGCAATGCGACCTGACTTTTGCGACAACGGTGCGTGCTTATCTAGTATCGTCAAAACGGTTCCTCCCGTATGGCTTAAAACTTTGATTGCTAGCACAAGCTAGATCGCGCTGATCCAAATGATTCAAGAAAAAATGATCGTTCATTTTTGTCTACTACCATTCTTCATTGCCCGATTGAGACTTGCGAAAAAAAAATATGAAAAATTACCCCGCGCTCGCGATGGAGGGGTAAACAAGAACAGCGGTAAAGGAAAAAGGATGATGTAAGTGAGCCACGTGATGAAGCGCAAGGCTTACCAGCCAATCGGCTACTCTATCGTCTCCGCATCGGTAAAGAGTGGAGCTGGAACGGCACGCTAGTACAACTTGTGATGGTGGGGGGATCCGATTTGCGGTAGGGGTGAAGATTAGACCACAACATTGCTATTAAGTATTGCAAAATATTAAAGCAAGAAAACAATATTCAATAATACGTGAATGAAGCGAAGGTTATTGTTAGAGTGCGACGGTGTTGTAAAGTTTGCGCGGGTGGGTTCATGCATGCAGCGCGATTCATCGGCCCGGTCCCGTCGGCGGGCTGTTCCGAGGTTTCGGGTTTTGCGACAGCGCAAACTGCCCTATGCGACACGAACTTATGCCACCAATTCACAACCACAACATTCTTGCGGTTCCAAAACAAAGATAAAGTGGTCGCATGACCTTGAAATGCATCCATTGTAGCTTTCAGGCATTTATGTCGCAAGCGCATTGTTGTAGCTTTCATATTCTTCCGTCGCACACCTAGCAGTCACGCATATTGAGCCGCCAAGTTAACACCTAGTATGTTGTATTGATATGAAGTACAACAACGATATAGAAAAGTTACAGAACAGGTGAACAAGTCAGAAACAATACCCGCTGCCAATCCAGTCCGCTCTTTTTGTGCTGTTGCTGGAAAAATCCCTGAATCCAGACAGGCCTCCTTTTTGGTCCCCAGCTCCGCGTTGTGCGCAATCACGTAGACACACCTTAAACCGTCCATATAACTTTCCTTGCTGTCCTTCTAGTTCCTGGGAGATTTTCCAATCCGCGCACCCTTCCCCCCCTTCCCATGCCGCCCGTTGTTCCCTCACAGCTCTTTCATAGACATCAAGGCTGGCAAAGGGGGGTGATGCTTAGCCTCCTTTGCAGCCGAAGTCAGCCAGAGCCATGTTGAATCCGAAGAAAAGGACGTAATAAAAAAATTGACAACTCCCACATCTTTCTTCCAAACGCCGTATAAGGAGTGTAATGGTCAACTGACCGTCGTTATTACGTCCTCCCGAGTAACAATCATAAATGCCGCCCTACCGCCTGCAAGACAGAAGAATCAGGGAAGAGATAAAAAGGAAAGCATTGAATGAGCAGACGATCCGATGACGAGCTTTTCAAACCCATTGCAAGATTTTTACAAGCCGCTGGCGTCGAACGAAAGAGACACATATGACATGTCATCGACTGCACCGGCCAAGGTAGTGTACAAGTGCCGCAATGATCCGGCAGTGTGTGCTTTATGATCAAGACCAGTATGTACTACTAGATCGAAATCTAGGTGCACACGAAAGAGGCGGCGCTTACCGCTTGCGCTTCTTAGACTTGTCGAGCGTCATAGCCGCGGCGGCAATGGGCGCGGCAGGTAATAGCGCAGGCTGAGCAACGGCGGGAACCTCATCCTTTTTGATGGGCACTCCCATGTGACGACCGTATCGACCCTTTCGGCCGTTGCCCTCGTCCTCGCTAATGCATTGGTCGGCGGTCAAGCCAGCATCGCGACAACGTCCGCAAGGCCGTTGACGATCACAGCCCTTCTTGCTCTTTCTGCAGCGCTGGCAACGTGGCTTGGTAGACAAGTCGGGCTGATCATCCTCACCAGGGACAAGAGGAGTTTGCCCGGTAGAGGCCACTGACTGCTTTCGTGATGGGGGCATTGAAGCAGGTGACATTGGACCGCTGGGAACAGGGGGCAGCTTCTTGCCCTTAGTTCCATTGATGGGGCGCGCAGCCTTGGAGGCCTTGTTTGAAGATGTCTTGGAGATAGAGGAGGAACTCTTGTGCTTTGAAGGTGCCTTCATGGTTTTGGCGGGCTTACTCTTGCCGTTGGAGAGGAGGGAATCATCAGCTCCGTCCTCGTAGTCGGCATCGTCGCCACTAACTTCGGCACTCTCAGGAGGGGGCATAAAGTGTGACTCAGTAGTCTGGTAGACCTTTCCGACAGTAGCAGAACTATCAAGCTTCTGGCGACGAGGAGGGTGCAACTCTGCTTCGCTCTCACTCTCACCATCACTGGTAGCACCAGTGGAGGAAGCAGCATCAGCAATGCCACTAAATGTATCGTCGAGTGTAGATGCGGAAGTTCGACCGTGGGAGATGTTAGACATGTCGCCGAGTCGCATTAGCTGCATGGCAACATCCTTGTCCTCTTCGGACACGCAGCTGCCCACAGTGGGGTCGGGGGTAGGAAGGATTCCCATTGCACTGCTGGTATATCCGCCACTATTTCGATTGCGACGAGCGTCGGGCCCCGGTGTTGAGTAAAGGCTTGGATGTGTGATACCATTGCCATAGCCTTGCGGCGACTGCATGGGACGAGGGGGGTTCGTGAAGGGGTTTTGATGAGGCTGCACAAAGGGCATCACGGGGCGATGAGGTTCAGCACGGCGAGCGGGAGACACGGAAGGGTTCGAGGTTGCTGCTGGCATCTGAGGTGGTGCGAACAAGGGCAATTCCTGTGGCCCGGCGTTGTCAGTCTCTGTGAATCCGCCTTGTCAAAATAGCGGTCTCCACTTACCGAGCTTTCAAACTTGGCTCTCTTGCGACGACCACCTTCAACAATATTCTCAACACTGATATCAGTAGTAGGAAGTTGATCCTTGTTCTTTCCGGAGGTCGAGCCATGCTCGTCATTGCTGCTGTAACCAGTAATGCTGTCGCTATATAGTTCGGTATGGCTTCGAGAGGCTGAAGCGCGAGTCTTGGAAGAGCGTGAACGACCCTTCTTACCATTTGTGCTGGCAGAAGCACTTCTTCGGCCACGAGCAGTATTGGGAGAAGGACTTCGCCGCCGCGATGAACGAGAGCTGGGTCTAGACATTTCCTGTGCAAAGCGTGAGGCTTGAGGGGCGGAATAGCCATTATCGCTATAGTAAGGGTGTCCGCCAACAGAAGGATTGTGGTAGGTGTGAGGAGCATATGCGGATGGGTTCGCCGGAGATTCCTCTATAACCCTGACGTATACTACCATGCGGTCCCGGAAGTTTTCATATCGGGCAATCAAGGTGTTTCCCTCATTGTCCTCAAAACTGACACCCTTTGATCCGGAGGGACCCGAGTACAGACCATAAAAGTTCTTTACGGTTGTGACAATCGAGTCTGTAGTATCATGAGGATATATTTGCACTCGCATCGGCAAGCGCGCACGACATTGGGGAGAATCGGGGAACAAAAGCTCGAATGCGACGTTCTTGGGAGTCACTGTCTGCTGAGGGGACACACTTCCACCGTTCGAGGACTGCCCAGAACCACCGAAAGTGGTGTTGAGCGGCGACATGGAAGCCATTGTGTGGAAAACAGGAGTCTTGTAGTGTACCGATGGAGATGGGCGAGGTAGATGGATGATGGAGGAGGAATATGTGTTGGGGTGTGGTGGTTGCGGGCTTTGCCTTAGATAGACTGGGCCCGGCCCTGTTCACGGCAGGATCGCTCAACAGTACACTCGGTACTAAAAGCAACTGC
Organism: Fusarium cf. aywerte; assembly: GCA_011034095.1. NCBI lineage: Eukaryota > Fungi > Ascomycota > Sordariomycetes > Hypocreales > Nectriaceae > Fusarium > Fusarium cf. aywerte. The sequence continues at coordinate 144,992 of WETZ01000007.1, forward strand.
CAATGACCAAAGCAATGGCGATGCGAACGTATAGAAACGATGTCGAAGAAGAGATGATGGAGGTTCAAGAAGCAATCACCATCCAGGGCAGCGGTAAGCACCGAGTCTCGTTTGTGTGTGTCTGTGTGGTCTCAGGGCTTGAGGGCGGTGCGTATGACGACGGACGACGGAGGGTTCTCGTTGAAGCGACAGCGATGGCGTATTGGAGTATATGCTGTTAATTCCGAAGCAAGTCAGCAACAGAGAAATGGTTAGATGGCCTGAAGAGCGGCTTAGATGCTGATGGAGAGTGGTGTTTGAGGAGAATGGACAAGTCGAGTGTTGGGTCTGTCTGGCGCTTCTTGGGACGGGGACGACGGACGAAGCAGAGCGGTCATGGAGCTGGGGACTCAGGACAGAAGAGGGGAGATGCAGGGCCTCAAGATTGGGCCTCGATGGGGATCGCGCATGGTAGTAAAGACTATGGGACTCACCAGAGACGTCTTGATACGAGTTGGGATGCTTGTGGCGGCGTTGAACAGTCGGCAAGAGGATGTGCATGAGGAAAAGAGGAGCCAGATGAGACGAGAGGTTGTTGGATTTTGTCGCGCTGCTGATGAGGAGTTGGGTTCACTAACACGAACCCGCTTGTATTAGGGGAGTTCAGTGTTAGAGTTGCCTGGAGATGACCTGAATAACGGGCTCTTCAGACCGCTGAAGGGACCACGACACCACTAAAGAGCCTATAATTACAGCGTCCCGAATCCAGACTCAGCACGACACCTCCCATCCATGGCTTCCATGCCTGCGCTGAAATTGGGCCAGGGCTGGTTGGACGGCTTGCCCTGAATAGATCCATCCATCCAACCATCATCCATTGTGCTTCCATTCGGTGAGGACCCATCCATTGTGGTACCGCGCCGATGAACCCGAACATCTATTCAAGGAACTGCTATGACGTCCCCCTAATTTCGGTACTAATGTAGTGAATCATTTTGAATAGATTGTCAACTACTTTGGATAGAACATGCTGAGGTACTTGGTTTTTGCTCTCATCATGGCTGCGACTCACTTCAGGGGAAGAAAGGCAGGGCGCATTCTCGATCCATTGCCCAAGGTACCTCTGCCTACTCCTCCCGCCGGGCGCGAACGAACCTAGAAAAGCGGATGCGGCGGTGCATTGCGCAGCGCAAATCGAAAACTGCCTGTTTGTCGACTGTCTTTTGCGCGCAATACAACCAACTTCCAATACTGTTCCATGTTATTTCCATATATTGTCAGTCGCTTAAAGAGATGAACAATAATCATCTCAACCCTCTATCTGGGTCTCATCTCCTTATGCTCCTGGCCTTTGAAACTCGTGCGGGCCAGCTATCAGAAAGAGGCTGCAAGGACCTGGGGCCTGCCAGACGCCGATCCCCAGTAGAAAAGCAAGGCGCATACTTTAAACGGCGATGATGAGCCCTACGTGACGGCCGATATCTTGCTCTAAGCTTGTCGCAAGACGCCACGTTGGACCATATGGTTCAGGAACAGGCTAAGTAGCAAAGCGGAAGCAATGCGCCTACGTCTATCTTTTGTTAAAGATGCCATCAACTGCTGGCCATATCGCGTATTCTTGAATATTGATTCTGGGGCTCCATCTTGCCGGGCACCATGACGGACAGACATTCATGGGTCGTCCATTACAGCGGACCCTTGGAACCTTGGCTTGGCTTTTGGCTTCCGCTTCCTTTCCCTCCCGAACCTACTAACCTTCAACTCGACTGACTGTTCTGCTGGCCATCCACTCTACCACTATCTCTAGACTCTCATCGGCCACTCGCGATCCATTCGCTGCTAGCTACATATCCATTGCTCCAGAATTGGGCTAGGCGCTGACCACCAGAGACCAACAACCGTGGCCACGCCCCCAGTGGAAAATAAATCCTCAGCCCAGCCCAGCCCCTCTCCCATCCGGGCCCCCCTCTTACACTTCACTTGTCGGTGGCCTCGTGTTAGTTTGTGACAGTTTGGACGACCCTCACTTCCAATCCGATCTAATAAATATGGTGTGGGCAACCCGGCTAGGAAGAGGAGACAACGAACAATGACCGCTGCAGTGGTTCCCGCTAACCTGATGAGTGACCAAGAGACTAGGTATAGATGGAATTGCCTGTGTGTGAGTCTATGTATGGTCGGCCATACTGTAGAATATGCTCGACGACATCGCTTATTGAGCTGGGCTAGCTGGCTATCGAGCGCACAAACGCACACACTCTTCCGCGCCCCAATGGGAGCGTGCAGAGCTTATCCAGGGTTCAGTGCAACCTCGCTCAGGGCTTGTATCAGACTCGGAACTCTGGCGCATGTTGTCGATCATGAATGAATCAATCACCGGATCCCTCTGGACATAGAGTTGACCAGTTTGCGCCTTGTAGACCCAATTGTAGTTTTGAGAGTAACAAAAGGATATGCTCAGAAGCACCAGGCTCTTCTTTTCTGAACGAGCGCACAACCGCAGAGCAGAGAGCTATTGATTCAACGGCTCAAAGATGTCTGAGTTGGTGGTTGCAGGAGATCACAGACAGCCAATCGCACTCAACGGTATGGTCGACCAAGCTCGGGACCTGTCTAGACTGATCATGTGTCTAATAAGCTTGGCACACGGTGAGGACCACGACTTTGTCTATAGTAGTTGAGGAGCTTGAAGAACCCAAATGGAGACGACAATGGTTGATTCGTATGGAAGTTGTAACAAGCACTCTACTGTCTATCAAGTTCGCAAAGCAAAACTTTCCTGGGCTGCTCAATCTCGAGATACTCGTACTGAGGGAAACCCCTTTGTGGCGATATTGATTATGACACTTTGATGTTCCAGTTTTTTTGACCACTACACCTAGTCAATGATGGACATATGAATGTTAGTAGCGCATCTAAAGGATCAAATGCGCTTTTGTTGCTAATTGAGCCATCAGCGCTGTTAGGACGTTGCCTCATGTTATTGACCGCAAGTTAGCGAGTGCTGGATTGGATTGGGTTGAATGCGCCAGATCCTTTCCATCTTGCCCATCCATCCATCACTTGAAGTCGAGGGATAATGCGCTTAGCTTGCAAATGATTCCGAGACAATAAAATCCCAAGCGTCAAAACTCCAGTCAGCCAGCCTCAAATGCCAGGCGCACATTTTGAAAGCGCTTGGAAGAGGGATAATTCACCACTCGCGTGAATAGTTTACAGATTACAGTTAGACCTTGAAGAATGCGCCTCTTGTATGCCCGCTGACTGAAGTCCAATATCTTTGCGGTTCACGGCAGCCAATTGTCCGTGTCATGATAACCCTCGTCGCGGCGCCTTGACCCGGGCGATCAATTTCCCTCCACAGCTGGGGGATAAAGCTCAATGGAGTTTCATATTGAACCGTTCAGGCAGCGGTCACAATGATTCGCTTGTCGCGCACGAAGCAGTTGGTGAACGGCATCTTGGATTGGACCTTGGCCACACGTCCAGGCTTGTTTTGTTTCAGCACGGGGCCAGATACGCGCACAGCGTGAATGTGGATGTTATGGATGGTATGGTACGGTGTCATGTATGGATGGATGGATGGATGAATACGATCGATCCATACTAGCTGCTGTACAGTAATGACCATGGCCTGAGCAGGCATATGACAGAGATTCGAATTGGTCTGAACGTGTTGTTTAGATGCTCTCTTGTTTACCTACCCTTGTGACCTGTAACCGTCCATGAATTGATGCTGTGGACCCTACACACAGTACAACAATGGCCGAAAGAACAAAGGGTATGGCATCGGCAGGCCATGCATATTCTCCTCAACTAAGTAAAACTAGCATTGGATAGGTTCGAATCTGAGAAAGAGGAGCGAGGACCCTCAAGGACCCGTGACTGACTAGCTTTAGTTTACCTCTACCTATACCGTGCATATTCCGTACGGGGCCAAGCAGAGACCCTTGCCACACGATGCGATTCAGAATTGCGCAACGGCAATGCGCTCGCTCACTCTCTTCACGCTGCCATCTATCTGTCGCAACCTACCTGAAGCCCAAACTGTGCGCCCCTCATAAGCAATTATCGCACTCGGAGTGCGCTGATTGAGGACACAATGCGCCTCCCATAGCAGACAATCTCGCACTCACTCTCTCTCTTCTCACTTTAGCTGTCTCTTTCTCTGTCTGTCTATACAGGGTTACATTGGAGCAGAGCATGCGATGCGCCCATCGTCCATCAAGCATGACGCTTACGTGCACGCTGTCACCGCCCCGCCCTTGGTTATCCACGTTTGAATGCGCTGGCGCAAAAAAAAAAAAGGTCAACAACAAAAAACAAGATGCGACAATGGCAACATCCATCGATCGAATCAGCGCTCGTCGCAGCCCAGCCCTGGTCCAGTCAGTGAGATTGAGCCTGGCCTAATGTCTCGCTTCATCCCTCTCGGATGGGCTGCCTGTCTTCCACGAGACTCCGCCGCTGGGACCATCTGTAACAAGCGAGATAGATAATAATGAAATCAACTTTAATATTAGGTATCCGTACTATCTATCGCTCGCACAGGGCTCGTCTGCCTATCTGCCTGGTTTTGCGGTTCGATTTATTCATCCATCCTGCCATGTCTTGTTCAGATGCGCGGCGCCCAAAAAAAAAAGATACGGTGTGTGTTATTGACTGATCACCACCCTTGCTCGTATCTGCCCGTGTGTCGTCCAATTTGTCAGTCAAGAATGTGACGAAGTTCGGCATTTATAATATAACTGCTTAGACCATTTGGTGAATTGCGCCCAATTTGTGCCGGCTTTGATTATTGCCTCATCCCTCGTCACGACACACCCAACTCACCTATTCCTCTGGCATGTGGCGGTCGCTAGATTTTCGTGCATCCATGTGTGTGCGTACCTTAAAAAGTGATGTATCTCAACCATTTAGTTAGCCGCTATTGGCACCCGTTGAATCCCGTGCGAATTCTGTCGCACAAAAGGGTATATTTCAATGCGAAATGGGTTGCGCAAAGTCGTAATCGATTGTGTCGCAACAGCATTTCAAGTCTCAATCAGTGTGCATGTTTAGTGTCATCGAATGAAGAGAGCTATGCTTCGATCCATGTCAAAGGACTGCGATAGAAATATGTTTGGCCATCAAGGGACGTTGAAACCTGCCTCTTTCGCACTTCGGGGTTTGATGCGCCATCAAGTCGCAAAACTCATGAGTCTCCCGATCTGTCGCACATCTCTGAGACCATCCCTATAAAACAGGGTTCTTTGGGTATAAAGCTGAGCTGATTACATTGTTGCTAAATTGGCGCAATTAAAGTGACCCGTCTCCATATAGGGTGATCGCGATTCACTTTCGAGCGCATGTGTCATCTCGTGACGGTAAAACTATTGCCGAAAGACTCCATTGCCGTTCAGAAAACTTGTCGCAGATTGTTCTGATGATACTATACCACGGCACGACTCGGGAGGTCAGAAATGGTGGCGTAGAATTGGTCTTAGTGTAGCTTGCGTGGCGGCTTGTCTTGCTTATGAGGGGTGATGATGGAGGCATCGCATGATGGTAAAACAGCATGATTAACATCTTTTCATCGAACCCCCTTTTTTTGGTGATATTTATATCCTTCTCGGTCGCAGAAACCTACGCATGACCGTTTCCCGGTGTAAATTTACCATCGTGATTGCATATTTGGATATTTATATTGACTCGAGAGCCGACACAGGCGACTTGGGCGCATTTCTGGTGTGTTCTTTTTCTGCGCACAACGAGCGCAATCCGGTTTGGGGGAAGTACATGGGCAGCAGAGCAAGTCTAATGATTGTCTCGGAGATTTTGGAAGGCACGAAAGTGACGGTCTATGTCATTGAAGTATCTCCCGACATCTCGCAGCAGCATTGCGAACCGTTGCGTATAACGAGAATTGTAGAGATGGAGTTGACTTTGAGTGCGGACAGAATCACGTGAAGCCGCGGCTTGCACGTGAGGTGGGCTATTGAAGAAAACGCGGTGTCGATAAAGAAGAAATTGACATCAACAATGATGAATTACTCGACGAGAACGCCTGATGGCAGCCTCAAAGAGAGTCCAGATACTAAGCGTAATAATGCGATATGTCTCTTGCCACGGAATCTTCAAGTCATGTCTCATGTGGTCTTGCAACGACGTCAAGGTCTTGAATTGCTCTTGAAGTGAGACGCGACGCAAGTTGAGATAAGCCCGATAAGGCCCAAGTTAGCTAGAAGCGGCTTAGCGTTGGAAGGAGGTTCAAACAGCCGCCATCGCCGTGACGACAGAAAGAAACGAAGCGTAGATCCCTTGATGGCCCGTGCACCAACCCCCCTCCAGCTTAGTGAGCTCACTGTCCTTGCACTAATGGCCAAAAATAATGTTGTACCTGAGCATAAATAAACAAACAAAATCTCATCTTAAGGATTTAGTGGGTACCACAAGGGCCATCCCCCAATCAAGCCACAGCTTCTAGCGACACTGGCAAGGCATGAAGCTTCCATCACCGTTATCGTTGTCCCGTTGCCCGTTGCACAGCTACCGATCAGGATGGATGTCTAGCATACAGACCCAGCTACTCGGCCTACTTTATTATTCCAACATCGCCTCATTTGCATTTGTCTTTTGTTCTGTACCATTTCTCCTCCGTCGCCAAACCCACCTGGAGCTTCTAGTGTACTCTAGTACCTAGCCATCAACCTGATCTCGAGAGCATCAGCTCAGCTCTAGCACGACTAATCTCCCAGTTCAATGAACCCCCTGCACATCCGGGCCCCTAATCTCACCAGCACCCACCAGCCTAAGGCTTTTGCCTAATTCTTTTGTTCCTGCTGAGAAACAAAAACATAAACAACAAATACCTCTTGTTCTTAAAGCTTCACGACAGCTCTTCTTCCTTAGCAAGAGCCCGAAACTGCTTGATATCGTATCTACTTTACATGTCTTGCGCGCAACAGTCGATATCAAACAATATTCAACCAAGGTCCCAAAATACGCCCCGCAAGCCACCTGTCGCCTGGCGAACTTGAACGAAACTGCACCTGCACCTGCACAACGCTACATCTTACATGACAAACCAACGCGCCAACATCAACCACCAAAACATCCTTCCAGCATTCGTACGCGAACTTCAACCCAACCATCATCTCTAGTCGCGTTTCTTTTTCGTCAAATTTCTTCCGTTATTGACGACCTGTTCAATTCCACAAGGTCAAGATGGACGCCAAAGTACGTTACCGTGCATATTCCTCCCTTGTTTTAGTAGCCGTTGGCGCGACTTGACAGCCACCTCTCCCTTGCATGCCAATGCATACCAGAGCCTGTTACAGAATATAAGCTAATGACATCGGCAGCCTTTCCGACCGCGCGGCGCCGAGAACGCACCCCATCTTCAACTTCAACACAAGTCAGCAGGAAATTTGGCCAACATGGCCAAGTCCACCACAGCAGCTGGCTTTCGTGGCCCTGCGAAGCGAGCAGCTTTCGGTGATGTGACGAATGTTAGCAAGCAAGGTGGATACATTCGTGATGACGGCAAATCAGTCAAAGTCTACGCTACGAATGGCGTCAACCATGGACCTATCGGCGCGCCTGTAAACAAGGAGAACGGCGCGTACAAGGACAACCTATCCCGTCCTGCTCAAAGACCCGCCAACCAAGCATCGACACGAAATGCCCTCGAAAACAAGAATTTTGACGCGAACAAGAAGACGTATGTGAGGAAGGATAGCAATGTCGTCACCAAAGCTCCTGCTCTCTCCACGACCCAGAACGCCCCTTCCCTGCAACCTAGGCATCATAAGAGCCAGCCTCAGCTCAAACCTCAACAGCAGCAGGCCAGTCTGCGACGTACCCAGAGCAAGCAGCTAGACAAAGTCGTGCCCAGGCCTGATGCCGATATGGGCTACAAGGTCACAAATCCTGCGGCGTTCCAGCCGCAGGAGACCGAATATCCCTATGACCATGCTGCATATGTTGACTCTATGTATCTGCCTATCGAGGCTGGTGGCGATCTTGACGCGCTCCCAAAGGAGGAGTACGACGAGCTTCCTGCCAAGCTTCCCGAGATTTGCGAGGAAGAGGCTGCTATCGCCTCTTACGAGGAAGGCACTGTCCCCGCCATGTCGGAGCCTGAGGAATGTTGGGAAGAGGACGACGAGGACTTCGACGATCAGGACCAAGCTTACACAACAGCGCACTCGGTTCGTTCGCGAGATTTGACTGCTGGTGGTGCCACAGAAATTGTCCCACTTCCACGCGTAACAGCCCGCGTACAGCGTGAACTTGAAGAGGCTCGCGAGGAGGTCGAGCGAACGCGTACTTCAGACGAGATCGAAGAAGAATTGTGGGATGTCAGTATGGTTGCCGAGTATGGTGACGAGATTTTTGAGTATATGCGTGAGCTTGAGGTAAATAACATTCCGCACATGGAATTTGATCTCAATACTAACCCTACTTCTAGATCAAGATGCTTCCTAACGCTCACTACATGGACAACCAGACCGAAATTCAATGGTCAATGCGATCCGTCCTTATGGATTGGCTTGTGCAGGTCCACAATCGTTTCGGCCTTCTGCCTGAAACTCTCTTCTTGACCGTTAACTATATCGACCGTTTCCTTTCTCAGAAGATTGTGTCGATCGGTAAGCTTCAACTAGTCGGGGCAACCGCAATACTGGTCGCCTCCAAGTACGAAGAGATTAACTGTCCTTCTCTGGGGGAGATTGTGTACATGGTTGACAACGGATACACTGCAGAGGAAGTTTTGAAGGCCGAGCGCTTTATGCTTAGTATGCTGAGCTTCGAGCTGGGCTGGCCCGGTCCCATGAGCTTTCTACGACGCGTCAGCAAGGCTGATGACTACGACTTGGAAACTCGCACTCTCGCCAAGTACTTCCTTGAGTTGACCATTATGGACGAGCGATTCGTGGCCTCGCCCCCAAGCTACCTCGCCGCAGGCGCGCACTGTCTCTCACGACTCATTCTCAAGAAGGGTGACTGGGTAAGAAAACCCGTTGTCGTTGTTTGTAGCACAAAGCTAACATGATATCCAGACTAAGCAGCATGTCTACTACTCGGGTTATACCTGGGGTCAGTTGAAGAGCCTAGTAACTATGATGATCGAATGTTGTGATCGTCCTCACCTACACCATGCCGCAGTATTCGACAAGTACACAGACCGCCGTTACAAGGAAGCCTCTTTGTTGGTGCAGTCAGCGCTCGACGCCGGGTTTACTCTGCCTCACCAGATGTCTCCCGTTCGTCAAGAGTTTGACGAGTACCGTGAAGGCAGCGCTGAGGTGCTAATTGCGCAACCCCAGCTGATTCCCATTGAGGGTTGAGTGAGTGCCTCTGTTACCTGTTGACAGACACTCGTGACTTTTTGTTTTTTTGCTGTCGATGCCCGGTGAGGTTCTCCCGGCCCGGCCGACCCTTTCGTTCTCATTCCAGGACCGGGCCGGGTCGAAGCGATCATGAACCTCTGCCCCGTTATCAGCCTTGCGCGTCACCTCGACCTACCACATGGCGTCCTGTCTTTTGCCTTAATCTCATTGTCGAGGCTGGCGGTTCTTTTTGACAACATTTATTCACTAATACCTGACTGAGGCTGGGCGCAATCGCGACATCAATTACTCGGAGCCACAACAATTACTCCCCGCACTGTTCCTAACCTGGACTTTCTTCACTGTTCCACTCTTGGACTCTCGAGTTCATGTGTGCGACCAGGAAGGAAAGACCAAGTACTGTATAACGACTCTGGATGACTGTTACGAATATTACGATTGTGCGACTGCTTTTATCATCATCATTTTATTGCCTATTTGGCTGGTTTAATACATCTGCTTCGGAAATCGGCGTTGCGGGATACGGTTCGACCAGTACTGGTTCTACAGGCCTGCGATAGCATTGAGGCAACTTGCAACTGGGAGACGAATCATGGATGGAGGCGTACAGGAGATTCTGATTAAGGGACCGTGGAGGTCCAGCTGGGTTTCTTGCGTGGTGACTGGCTCTCAACTCCAGACGGACAGAGGGAGGAGTCGATAATAGACCAGGTCAACAGGGATGGGTTTATCATGAACATGTAGCCTTTGGGCAGATATGAGCCATTATCACCACTGGTATGACCGGCAACCCCACAGACACCCAGTTTGCATTTACAGCAGCATATAGACTATTAGAGGCTCTGGACGCGTGTATGATATCTAATCCTCAATTCTTTTGCTTAATACTCCTTACCCTTGGTGAAGCAGCGTGGATATGTATACCGCTACGTAGTAAAAGAAACCCACAATCCGTATACGCTATTAACAGGCAAGCCAAGTTGAACCTCTATCCAAATATCACATGATGGGCCGGGTACAGCACGAAATTGTTATGTATCACCTGATGGTTTGGACATAACTGACACGAACATACAGGAACAACCCACTTGGACCTTCCGCCTGCTTACATATGAAGAAAGATGGCTGTCATGACGTTATGACAAGCTTTTTCATCTCCTGAGAATATGGGGAAAAAGCAAAGTTCTATTCTGTCTGTCCGGGCGCAGAGTAGAATATAAAATCAAGCGATGTGCACGTGCTCTTCAACGCGGCAAACGGATCATCTACATAATCGCACAGATCAAGCAAGATCCAAGATCAAGATCACAAAGCTGTATGTAATGTATCTGTGCCAGATGAAATGAGAACAAGAGCGAACTTACACCGACCTTAGCTTGGAAACCCCGACTTTTCCCCACGGAGGATTCCCCTTGACCGAGCGTGTCTCCACTCACAATGCCAGAACAGGGGTTGGGCGTTTGGCTAGGCCAAGCAGCCAGGGGGAAGTTGTATTGATGCTTTGTGCGGACCGGAAACATCCGGCATTTCGGGCTTGCAGTACGCAGAAGGCCACACTCTGAAGAGGTATGTAATGCTCACGTACTCGCCAGATGAACCTCTCACGGGGGGTGTTAGTGAGAACCGGTCCACTGGAGAGAACCCTTCAAGACAAGCGAAGGAGCGAAAGGCCAGCAGCTGTTGTGATAGGGGCGCAACAGAATTAGCGTTCCCGGTTATGTCAGTCACGTTAAGGTTGTGATTCTCTACCTGTGCGCGTGGGGAGGTAGGGTTAACAGCATGGAGAATATGACGGTGGAATCGGCTTCCTCAGACCTTCACCTTGGCTAAATTCGGCCAAAGAAAAGCACCACGCCGTGCTCGTGACCTGGGTAAGATCCCGATAAATGAAACGATCGGGTCCCAAGACAGCACTAGTGAAGCCATTGAAACCATGTGACGTCTTGACTACTTGGGCGAGGTTCTGGAAACACGGAAATTGTTCACTGTCGCAAGGCACGGGCAGACCCTCCGTGACTCCGAACCTGGGGCACGGGATATCGCATTCATACTTCCAAGGTGAGAGCAGGTGAACCATTCCTGTGTGAATTGGAGTAGTGATTCTTTGTCAGAAGATCACCGTTAGTGACTCCGCAGCGAGAAATAGATGTTACCTTCAACAGGACAGGCTGCGCTACGGTCCAGCGGAACCGCGACAGTACATGGAGTTCTCGACACTTGAGAGAGACAAGGGATTGCTCCGTATCCGCATGTCAGAGAAGGCTGAGGGACCCGGAAGGATAGGGAGAGGTCACCTGAGCCCATCCTGGGAAGTCTGTAGGTCCCATGTTCTTCAGACTCAAGATCAAATGTCTATGGGATAGAAAGAGCAACATTGGGCTCCTTTGCCTAATCCTCGTAGACTTCAAGTCTGTAATAGCACTATAGACTCATCAGTTCAAAAGCACAAGCAAAAATAAATGCCTTGGCCCATGCTGAATCGAGGAGTGGGCGCTACTCCGAATTCCGGCCCTGCGGGTCAGTCCTGGGGTCTCTCCACAAGAATATGCCACCCCGGGACGGGGAAAGGAGGCCTTCCCGGTATTGCGGAAGAGACGCGGCTTCGAGATTGAGGGCGAAGAATCGACAGGAGGGGGTTGATATTACTTGGAGTTGATATTTGGGTCCTGTTATATCTGCATAAAAACAGAAAGAAATGTATCTCGAAATTGGACGGAATGCAAGCAAAACTTGTCATACTCAGGAACGGGAGCAGCCTCGCTAAGTACTTTAGCCAGGAGATGCCCGGGATGTCCAGCATTTGGAGGGGTCCACAGATGAGATCCAGGTGTACAGCCGCTCGTATCGATTGATGTACCTCTAAGTACCAGATGCCACACGAGTTGTAGTGTTTCTTCAGCCCTGATTTCACGCAATGTGGTAAGGGCTTGATGATCAAAACTGGTGACCTCTGTTGCTCTCGTGGCTGGTTTATGGGTGCTTCAAAATCAGTAGTTCAGGGGCAAGTCTCCTGGGTCTTATTGAGGTTGAGTTTCCAGCTGGATAGGCGAAAGCAACGAGAACGCGCTTCAAGCGGTACCTATCAATTTATTGCACTGAGGTTACCTGTCCGCTGGCCCGGAGTTGGCAGACCGCCAGAGCCCCACGCTTTTTCCTTTGCTTCCAGAGGTGCGCTTCCAGCAATTGCAGTGGCAGGAACGACATTACAGGAGCAGCCTGGTCGATATGCGACAGCGGTAGGGCTCCAAACTCCTTGCTGAAGGGAATTATTCTACACAAATGGAAGCTACGCATGTACTACAAGTATCTCGACTCAGATGGGATACCGGGATATACTTTGAAGCTTGTACCTCTTCCCCGTCGTCGCTTCCCTAATTCCCAATTCTCTCTCTTCTGAGGTGAGGTGAGCTCCCCACGTAGGCGCGCACACCCACTACTTACCACCCGCGCGCACCCCCCCGCCCGGACCAACCACCGGCCTGAATGAAGCGGGAGGTAGCAAATTTATCTCATCTTTCGCTCCATCTCGAAATTCCCCAATTGACGCATTTCGCTCCTCCCCTTCTGCCTCTTCTTTCTTTTCCCTTTGCTTCCTTTTAGCTTTGTCGAGTCTTCTCTGACACTCTTCTTCTGCTGCTGATTCCGACTGTCAAGGGAAACAATCTCGTTTGTCCCTATTTCTTCAGCTATTGGGAGTCACTCTAAAGAGTTTCCCCGTACTTCGCCCGTTGTCGGACCACCTCCCTGTGGCATTTTACGACGCCGACTTGTCTCCGGACTCGCTCCAAAACCTCTGCTTTTGACTTTTAAAGCATCGGTCTTTGTCTTTCGCAGCTTCAATTGCTATAAACGCAAAATACCGCCTTTCGAGAGCTTGTTCTTACCCCTCCGATCGACCCCGATTTAACAATGTCCAAACTTGCTGTGGCCACTGAGGCCGTCAAGGAGGCCGTCGTTGGCACACACGAGCCTGAGCAACTTGCTGCCCACACCAAGGCGCGCTTTACTCAGCATGCTGTCAAGGATGCTGAGACAGGCGAGCTTTACCTTGGACCCGACGAATTCATCAACGCTGTTGCGCCAACCGGCGAAGACTACGTGAGTCACTTACTGTTGTTCCGAGTTGGGGTCCACGCTGACAACATCCAAACAGCACAAAATCTCTCGCGACCAATACTCCATTCTCTTCAGCGTCGCCGACGTCAATGGCAAGGGTCGTGTGAGTCTGGCCGACTGGGGTGTGTTTGAGCACCTGCTCAGCAAGCCCGATGCCGAATATCAGATCGCTTTCCGTCTATTTGACGTTGAGCGCACCGGAGCTGTCAAATATGACGACTTCCGCACTCTTTATGAGCTCAACCGAGGCCCTAACAACCTAGCATTTGACTGGGAATCCGACTGGGCCAAGATTTACATTGGCAACAAGAAGCACCGTCACCCTCTCGACTACCCCCAGTTTTGCCAGATGCTGCGAGGTCTTCAAGGTGAGCGCATCCGACAGGCCTTCCACCAGCTTGACAAGGATGGCGATGGTTTCATCAGTGGTGAGGAGTTCGAGCGCATTATCGTCGAGACGGCGCGCCACAAGCTGTCCGAACACATTCTCGACAACCTACACACTCTGGTCAACCTCTCTATCGGATCCAAGATCTCCTACGCCAATGTGCGCGCATTCCAGAACGTCATCGGTGGCATGGACCTCGTTGAGATCATTTTGCGCCGTGCTATCGACCAGAGCAAGGATGGCAAGATCACTCGGCCCGAGTTCCTGAACGAGGCTGCCAAGCTCACTCGTTTCTCTCTTTTTACTCCCATGGAAGCCGACATTCTCTTCCACTTTGCCGGCCTTGATGAGCCTTCTGGTCGTTTGGGTCTTTCCGATTTCGCCAAGGTCCTCGACCCCTCATGGCGCAACCCTATTTACGATGCAGTTGAGGCTACCAAAGCCAAGGTTGCAAATGGAGGCATTCTCATGAGCATCTTGACTTCTGGTTACAACTTTGGCCTTGGTAGTATTGCTGGTGCATTTGGTGCCTTCATGGTGTACCCCATTGATTTGGTTAAGACGCGACTGCAAAACCAGCGAGGTGCCCAACCCGGCCAGCGCCTTTACAAGAACTCGATCGATTGTTTCCAGAAGGTCATCCGTAACGAGGGTTTCCGAGGTCTCTACTCTGGTGTGCTGCCGCAGTTGGTTGGTGTTGCTCCCGAGAAGGCCATCAAGCTCACTGTCAACGATCTCGTCCGAACGGCGCTCACTGACAAGAACGGCAACATCACACTCCTGTCCGAGATGGTCTCTGGTGGTTCCGCTGGTGCCTGCCAAGTCGTAAGTTCGAAAGTACTCTAGATTGAAAGAAGCACAACTGACAAACCTGCCACAGGTCTTCACAAATCCTCTCGAGATCGTCAAGATTCGTCTCCAAGTCCAAGGCGAGGTCGCCAAGACCGTCGAAGGAACACCGAAGCGATCGGCCATGTGGATTGTGCGAAACTTGGGTCTCGTCGGACTGTACAAGGGTGCTTCCGCGTGTCTGCTCCGTGACGTCCCCTTCTCCGCCATCTACTTCCCCACCTACAGCCATCTCAAGAAGGACTTCTTTGGCGAGTCCCCGACCAACAAGCTGGGCGTCCTGCAGCTACTGACTGCTGGTGCCATCGCCGGTATGCCCGCCGCTTACCTGACGACTCCTTGCGACGTTATCAAGACCCGACTTCAGGTCGAGGCTCGCAAGGGCGAGGCCACATACAACGGTTTGCGACACGCTGCCAAGACCATCTGGAAGGAGGAGGGTCTTACTGCCTTCTTCAAGGGTGGACCTGCCCGTATTTTTCGATCCTCTCCTCAATTCGGTTTCACTCTAGCTGCGTACGAGGTTCTTCAGACTGTCCTGCCCATGCCCGGTACCCAGAAGGAGAAGATCCCCACAGGAGTGTCAGATGCTTTGTCAACAGTCAAGGGCAGCCTGGACACTAGTCCCTATGGTCGCAGCCGCAACGCCCTCAAGGTGATCCTTGATCTGGATGAGGACTTTGGCAAGGTCAAGCTTCCTAACGAGAAGGGATGGCGATCGCTGCCCAAGATTATGGGCGGTGGTGGCCAGTAAATCAATGGATTGAAATGAATTGAATGACCAAGAAAAAAATGCAGAGAAGGATGAAGCTCAGGTTGATTCGAGGTTGATAAGGAAGCAAGTTTAGCCAAAGCAATTGCTCGGTGGCTGCTCGGCTATTGTGCTCGGGCTTCAATGTCCGAACCGGCCGTGCACAAGTACCGGACAGAGCCGAGGAGATGTCATGGCCTTCAATGATATCCTGAATCAGAAACCTTGATGGCAACATCTCTTTATTTGGATTGATCTTTTCTATTTAGAGCGGAAGACAAAGACAAAAAGAACGGGGATACAACTGGAAGACGGAATACAGAAAAGAAGTTTACTGAGATAAATCTTATATCCGAGTCCCGGGCTGTGCGGGCGAAGGGGAGGAGCGTCTGCTACTTTTGCATCAGACTCGGCGTTCTGGGGCATTTAAAGGGCATGATGGGAGCCGTTTTATTATCGACTCTTTACTATGTTGGCTGTTTTTTTTCTTTTCTTTATTGTTGTTGTTACTATAGCTTGTGTGAGTCCTTTGTAGAAATGAGAGTAAATTTACGTTCAATGTACGTGTGTACGATTTGCAAGTTCGATTGTGCTATCCTGGGCATATCATACATAAGTGAGACACATCCAGAGAAGAAGATGCAATGCCTAGTACCTCCTGTGTGTCTCAGGAGAGGCGGTTGACTATCTAGCCATGGCTGTTACTTGGACAGATATGCTGCCACTTGTGTCATGGATGTCGTTGAAGATGGCGTGTACCCAGGGTTGAGGTTGCGTTCCACTATTGACCATATTTAAGAAGACATTTATGAGTTTGAATTGTTTATTCCAAAGGTACAGTTTGTACCGCTAATACTAAATTTATCTGATGCGATATGCGTTTTGGGAATCTCTAAGCAACTAATTCCCTTTTACTCCAACGCCTGCCAAATAACCAAAAACTCCAAAGTCTAAATGAAGACGATTTCATCACATTCGTTAGTCCTTTTATGCACCCGCCGCTTCAAATACGTTAGAACAGTATTAGGCGAAGCGAATTCTCGACGAATGAGAAGAGAATGGGTAGAAAAAGCAATTCTGGAAGGGCGGCTTAATAGTGCACAGTGGCTAAGCGCTGAATCCAGCCCGCTTGTTGTTGAGGTACAAACTCGGGGACCTTGGCGTCTGGTTCGCTCGTCATGGCCATCTTGAGCCACTCGACGTAATCCTCGAAGCCAGTCGTGCTGCCCGTAACAGTGACCTTCTTGACACCCCTGACGCCCTCAAACATGCGTAGATTGCGGTATCCCACACCGAGAAACATGGACTGAACGACATCGATGGTCAGCTCGTCCAGGCCGCTGTAGGCTTTTGTCACAGCGTCGGCGTCATAAGGGAGATCGACATCGAGACGGACTTGGGTGTGGAAACGGCGGATGCTGGGGATGATGGAGGACTCTTTGACGGGACCGTACCAGTTTCGAAGACGAGGGAAGGAAGTGAGGAGTGTAGGGTGGGAGAGGAATGTATTGCACCCATAGAGAAGATCTGTTGCCTCGTCGTGGATCTGGCGGTTGGTGCGGAGGAGAGAAGCATGGACTTTTTGCTCAGGGCAGGGACGGCCGCATCTTGTGTAGGGAGCTGTGATGAGGAGCTGGTCGTAGATTTCTAGGCGAATCTCAACTGGGAGGTCGAGGAAGCCTGTCTTATGAGGTTCTTGTGGTTGTTGTTGAACTGCGGCAGCCATGTTGATTTGATTGTTGGTGTCGAAGTAGTTTGTTGGTTGGTGATATAAGTATGTATGTGATTTTGTCGATTGAGTAGAGTGATGTAAAGTCGAATTGACTAGTTGGTGTTTACAAGATCTTAAATCAAGTTTCTGAGGAGCTTCTAGACTGATGATTGACTAGCTGTTGTTGGCTTGAATTGTGGTTGTCCAATGAAGTCGGTAGTGGTAGTGATGATGTTGATCTTGTAGTAGTGTCGATCTTTAAGGCGTTGAGTCGTATGATGGATGACAAGACTGATAAGCATTTATAGTTTGGGTTGGTATAGACGAGGAAGGAAGCCAGAACAGAAGGAGAGATTCACACTTGCTATATATACACACACAAAGGATCTAGAGAATTGCAAGGTGAGTCAAATGAGATGCCGACCTGATTTAGATGCGGCCGTGGCCGTGGCTGTCACTGAACTGAACTGACAAAAGACACACCCTCCCCCATGTAGCATCACAGGTCTAGCTGGGGCTTAAACTTACGAGCAATCGACCACTAAAGAACCGACAGGCAGGGATCATTGGGTCGAATCAGGGATCGGGATCCGATGGTTACAGCACGTATAGAGAACTGCTCATGGTTACGATACGGACCAAGGTCACTCACTCAGTCATTCAGTTTATTTATTGATCTGACAAGCTTTTGAGCCACGCAACCCATCCAGAGCATTGACTGTCTTAGACACACGCCCATCATTACATCAATCATATCACTTACATACTAGCCGTAGCTGATCTTGACCGAAAGATTGAACTGTCCCTTTCTATTCGACCTCGGATTTTTCTCGTCTATTCTTTGTTTTACTTTTTAGTTGCATCCATCTCAGCTCAAGTGCCAGTAAGATAAGCTGACTCGCGGATGGCTTTTCTCTTCTGAGCTGAATTGACGCGAGGAGCATAAGCGGCTGTAGATCATTCACAGCAGCCAGCCATGAATTGAAATGTATTTACGGTCAATTGGATGCCGAATGCCGGGGATAGTCCAAATTTGCTTTCCATTGGATCTACTCATGATAACTACAGTACCTGGTATCAATAAATTATTACAGCCACATATACAGAGTATCATTGTATCAATGGGCTGAGCATAAGGTGACAAGTACCGTACCGGTGCCGAGCGATGCCCCGTCGCGGAACAGCCGTTGAATCCACAATTATGCAAGGATTAGCATCGGGAGTTTAAGAGGCCCCCTTTTTTAAACCTTTTAGAGACCAGGGTCTGAGTATTGAGATAACTAACGAAACATCATGAGAGTAGAGAGATATGGACACAGAGGAAAGAAGAAGTCATCATCATGATCACGTATGTAGATATAGAGGTCCATAGAAATCTCGTGACCTGGGAGATACATATAAATAGGGACAACCACCATATGAGCGGAGGCTCAAGGCCGCCGTTCCTTAGGCTCTGCCTCTATTCACAGTTTCCTTCAACCCCTGTGGACTCCATTGTTTGATGTTTTCCTCTCAAAACAAGCCGACTTAAAATGGGTTTCCAGACCATTTGTCTTGAAAATCAAACGGACATGGTTCGGAAATAGCACGGCATGCAGCTTGACACGGGAATGCATCACCAAAGCTGCAGCCACAGTCGTAACGTAGATAGGCAATGTAACCAACCACCACCGTATAAAACAAGTCAAGATTCACCGTCGGTTCATTCCTTTCCTTCTGTTCTTCAAGAGTCCACTTCGGCTCCGAACCTACCGATCAGTGTCTCAAAGAAAATAACCCGCGTGAAACTCTACTCTGTATCTCTCTTAGAGATTTATCTTGTCCGGCCTATTCCGACCCTGTTTTTATCTACAGGCCCCATTATTTGGAGCCTCATCCTGGCGCGCTTTTCCGGTTCCCTGGCGTGATCTCAGTTCGACTTTTTTTTTTTTTGCGGCTCTGGTATTTTAATTTTCGCACACCGCTCGCTACCTAGAGACAAGGGTTTCCAGGTGGATTGCCGCTTAAACATTCTAGAAAAACAAGATCTCAAAGGGGCGTGGCCTTTTCTAAGGACCCAAGGTATTCTGTAAAGAAGAGAGTATCCACTTCCTTTAACATGTCAGGGCGTCTTCGGTCAATTCCCGTTCATGTAAACCTTTTCTTGTCTAGGATAATGATTTGAACCCCTTGATGTTGTTTCTGTTATCTAGAAACTTAGTCCTTATCCTGTGCATTATCCTTGATGTCGATTTCTTGTTAGACACGATAAATGTTCGGATGTTCTCCGTTTGTTCGGTGAGAGTTGTAATTGAAGAAGCTTTGATCTGTTACTGATCATCAACTTGTTCTAGAACATGATACTTCGTCACATTGCATTCCTATTCTCTCCGAATCATAGAATCTCGACTAAACTGGGAAATTGAATTGAATGTTGGTCAGTATGGATGGGTAGTATCATGATCATGATCAAGGTACTAGAATTGATCAACCACTATGGAATCTTTGGTTGGTCCATGCAGCCACATCTGGTACCTGTCAGCCACAGTTTGTGGACTGCACTTTCCCGTCCCGTCCGCGCCAACCAATTTGGGATTTCGCCAAAAATACGTATCGAGATGGCGTCAGAACACATGAGACCTCATTTCAGGTACTCTCTCACTCTCTCTCTCTCACTCTCTCACTCACCTTTTCGATCCCTTACTCACGAGTAACGCCAACTCACAACTCTCCTTTATCTTGACGCTCTCTTTGTATTTCTCCTGAACCAAGTCTTGCCGCGTAACACCTACAGGACGAGACGAGATGGCTGTCTCATTCCTTAACTTCCTCTCAGGCCTCTTTGGTTGGGTCTACTTCTTCGCATGGAGCGCGTCTTTCTATCCTCAGCCCTTGCTCAACTGGCGTCGACGCTCCACAACCGGAACCACCGTCGATTTCCCCTTGATTAACGTCCTCGGTGAGTCTGAACCTGATCCTGATTCTCGTCCTGATATCCAGACCCCCCGTGGCCCAGGATATTCTACAATGACATGGCATGATATGAGTGTCAGCGAAATCAACATACACCCCTCGCCTCACCTCAGCCAGGTCAGCCCAGCGGCTCCTCTTGCCCTTGTCGTCCCGGCACCCTGGACCCGATTACTGCCGTCTCCATCAATCTAGATCCTATGAAGAACCCATTTTCTTGCTAACCAAGATATTCATTTCTTTTAGGCTTCGCTGCCTACTTTAGCTCAAATGTAGCCTTCTACTACTCACCAGAGATTCGTGCTCAGTATGCTGCGAGGCACAAGGGCCTCGAATCTACCGTGCAGTTTAACGACATCACATTTGCCCTCCATGCGCTGTTCCTCTCCATCATCACAACATCACAGTACCTCTCCCCTGCGTTGTGGGGGTTTGCCCCGAATTCCGGAAACCGCCCCAGCCGCTTCATTCTTGGTGTAGCGGCCGGCTGTATCACTGGCGTCCTGTGCACATGGGCCATTGTTTCTGCTTCACCTGGAAACGATGCCGTCTATGACTGGGTTGCCCTCGATATCGTTTACGCCGTCGGCTACGTCAAGCTTATTGTTACCTTGATCAAGTACACACCCCAGATTGTCGCCAACTACAAGAATCAGAGCACCGAAGGATGGAGCATCTTTCAGATCTTACTGGATCTCACCGGTGGTGTTCTCAGCGTCAGCCAACAGGCTATCGATAGCTATCAGCAGCGTGACTGGAGCGGCATCACTGGAAATCCCGTCAAGTTTGCGCTTGGAAACATCAGCATGATCTACGACTCGGTCTTCATCGTTCAGCACTATGTTCTGTACCGCGACGCCGAGAGCATGCAATCTGGTCAGCGTGAGAATGAGAGCTTATTGCACGACGAGGAACGACGAGCAGAGCGAAGTGGGTAATTTCGCTGCTTTTGGCCCAATATATGATGATGACTGCTTATGAGCTTCATCATGTCTTTTACAGTGGTGTTTTGCGAGACCTCCATGGCGATTTTGTTTTGGGATTGGGCTGCTTTCGGCTGCAAGATCTACACTGCATGAGATCACAAGCCACATAGGCAGTCAGACGTGTACATTGTCTGGCATATGACAAGAAGCTATTGGATATCTTTCTTAGTATCTAGACGCTATGTAGAAAGGTGGCTTCCTCTAAATAGCTGAAGAGATTCAACTTACTGCCGGCATTAGCCTGCACAAGGTCATGGCTTTGATATGCAGTTTGCGGACTAATAGAAGCTGCATATCCCCCGTCTTCACGTCACATCACCTCCTCCCCCCTGACGGCGATACCAAATCCTTATTCAAATAATATCGCTCTTGGCACTTTCTATCCGGGGTAATGACAGAAACTAGATGCAGGTGGTCAGCAGTGATTGGGCTGAGCTAGAGGAACTATTTGCTTACCTCGCGCCGGTTCTGCCGAGTATTGGTATTCGGAGCGAATACCATGTCGTATATATCGCCCAATTTGGTTAGGAATTTGGTGCCTTGTAAGCTGAGCCGTCGGTTGGCCTACCTATGATATACTATCTGCGGCTAAGTTATGTTTTGAAGGATGCTCTTGAAGGAGGATTCTCTTTCCAGTGCAAAGAGAAACCGCGCTCTGCCCGATTCGTTTACAACGAGACAAACTCAAGGTTTAATTATTGAACTGTCAAATACAAAGAGACTAAAAATGTCATATTCATCCTACGCAAGTGTTTGTCCGGGGATGTATATCTCTAGGGTTTCAAAGGGAAACGAAATCTGAGTGTCGACGAAGCCGATAAACTCTCTACAGAATACTTATACACATTGGAAAGAATAGGTAGTAGACTTTCACAAAATGCAAGAAAAATTAATGCATCGATAATCTCGACGGAAAGTCAAAAAACAGGATTCGACAACGGCAGGATTCGAACCTACGCGTGCGAACACAATGCCTATGATAGTTCTCAGGAGAAATAGCAGGGCATCGCCTTAACCACTCGGCCACGTTGTCTTAGGATGATGATCAACACTCCAATTAAGCCTATATACCTAATTCCACTGAATGTCCAATCTTTGACTGAATCATCTATCATTGCTCTCAAGTTTCAGCGAGGCATGCATAGATCAATTATGGAACCTTGATTAAATATATCAGTGTTGGAGTGGTCAATACCTACTAGGTCTCGCAGTGACATTGTCATACGTGGGTTAGTCGTAAAGCATCAATCAGTATATATTGATCTCGTCTATTGGTCCTTTATAATGCAAATACTCGTACATCCGTTTCTTACGGTACTCTTCCAGGAAACCTATTTTAATACAAAGTTGATCGTCTTTCCTCCCCTCACAGGAATAGCCCTCTTGGCTACACGAAGATTATACGGTCCCTCGGAGAATCGCGACGCTCCTTCCTCGGTCTGAAGGATCTCCTTGACCATCCAGTCACGAAGTTCGTCTCCTGCTAGTCCAGCAGGAGGAGGCGGGATGTTTACAACACCGCGCACCTTGCCGTTGATCTGCACGGCGCAGGGCTGCATTCTTGGTCGGACGAGCTCGGCTAGGGAGGTGTCTGCCGTAGGGAATTTTGTGGACTCGAATATGGAAGGAGAAGAAGGATGGAGGAGAGCCCAGCATTCCTCAGCAAATGCGGGAGTGATAGGTGCCATCATGGAGATGAGTGTCTGGGCAGCCTCACGCTTGACGACCGGACTAGCTGCATGATTGTCGGCGAGGGTATTGGTGAGAATCATGAGATCCGATACAATTGTGTTGAGAGAGTAGACTTCTTCGTAAGACGCTGTGACCGATGCGATGGTGCATTGAACATCGCGCCAGATGGTTGCTTCGGCGTCCCATTGCGCAAGCTCCTTTGAAGAGACCGAGTCGAGGCGCTCGTGCTTGGCAGCAAGGTAGTCCCGAGCTGCTATTGTTCCCTCAGTGGGCTCTGCAGCAATAGCCGTGATCTGGTCGTGTAGCCGTTGAAGCCAGCGGGTGACACCAGTGACCTTAGACTCATCCCAGTTGAGAATATCGCCAACCGGCGCCTGGAAAAGCATGTGCGCGCGGGTGGCGTCGGCACCGTACTTCGAAATAAAATCCGATGGATCAACCCCGTTGTGCTTGGACTTGGACATCTTCTCATACGCAATATTGGCCGGCTTACCAGACGCTACCACCTTGGGCTCGTTGGGGTCCGTCAAATCAACCTCATCAGGTTTGAGGAAGCGGCCGTTGTCAGGGTTGATATACGTCTTACCGTGAACCATACCCTGAGTAATGAGACGCTTGAATGGCTCAGCAGATTTGTAGGTTTCCCCGGTGTATTGAGGGAGCAAAGGCGTTGAAGCCAAAAACTTGAAGATGAAGCGTGCGTAGAGCAAGTGAAGAATGGCATGTTCGATACCGCCGATGTAAGTATCAACTGGAAGCGTTTTGCCAGCTTCAGGGGAGAACGGCTGGCTCTCGTTGTGCGGATCGGCAAAGCGGGCATAGTACCAGCTTGAGTCGACAAAGGTATCCATGGTATCAGTGTCTCTCCGAGCGGCGCTGTTACACTTTGGACAAGTTGTGTTAACAAATTCGGGCGAAGACTCCAGAGGGCTTCCATTACGCGTCTCTGCCCAGTCCACATCGGGAAGTTTTACAGGAAGCTGTTCGTCTGGCACAGGCACCGGACCGCATGTATCGCAGTGGATGATGGGGATTGGAGTGCCCCAGTATCGTTGCCGGCTGATCAACCAGTCTCTTAGACGCCACTTTTCAACCGACTTGGCAAGATCAGCCTTTTCGAGCAACTTGACAATCTCCTCACCGGCAGCAACTGAATGTTTGCCCTTGAAGGAACCACTATGTTCAGTCATGATGCCTTGTTCGACAAAGGGCTCATTCTCCATAGCTGTTGTTGATTCATCCTCAGATGCAGACAGAACTTGTCGAACGGGTGCATCGTAGTGGTGTTCCTTCCAGAATGCATTGTCTCGAAGATCATGGCCTGGAACACCCATAACAGCGCCTTCGCCGTAATCACCCAGAACGTACGGCGCAACGTAAACAGGCAGTGAGACCTTGGTAGCATCAGGGGTTTCCTCGTGGTAGGCCAGTGGGTTGATAGCCCGCAAGTGCGGCAACAAGTAGCCCACCTTGGAGTCGGCGGGCAGGCCGGGGATGGTGTCGATGAATGCTTGTAACTCGGGGTCCGAGGCGGCGAGCTTCGCTACAATAGGATGACTGGCTGCAAGAGCCAAGTATTGAACGCCAAAGAGGGTATCGGGTCGAGTGGTGAATACTTCGATTCCAGCATGAATGTCGTGACCCATGGCTAAAATTGGGAACTTGACGGAGGCGCCAGTCGATTTACCCAGCCAGTTCTTCTGCTGCGCCAGAACTCGCTCTGGCCAAGCGTTTTCTTTTGCAAGAGCCTCTAGTTCCTCAAGCAGCGCTTCCCGGAATTCAGAAATGCGGAAGAACCACTGCTTGAGCTTGCGCTTCTCAACCTTGACACCTGACCTCCAAGAGCAGCCATTCGAATCGACTTGCTCGTTTGCCAGGACAGTCTTATCAACAGGGTCCCAATTGACTTCGGCTTCGGCCTGGTATGCAAGGCCTCGTTCGTGAAGCATCAAGAAGAGCTTCTGAGTATGCTTGTAGAAAGCAGGGTCGCAAGTTGATAGCTCCTGAGGTTCGTGTTAGAACTGAGACAGCACTCCAACTGGAGTTGCACCTACACGACCCCAATCCCAACTTCCATTCATAAGCTCCATCTGCTCCTTCATTTTGGCCATATTACTTGTTGTCCATTTCTCTGGAGCAACGCCTCGCTCGATCGCAGCGTTCTCTGCAGGTAGACCGAAAGCGTCCCATCCCATAGGGAGCATAACCTTGTCGCCTTTCAATGTTCGAAATCGGGCGACCACATCGGCAATGGAGTATACTCTCAGGTGGCCAAGGTGTAGAGTCCCAGACGGGTATGGGAACATGGGTAGAACATAGTGGTTGTCTTTGCTATCGGCAGGCCTTTCGGATGCCTTTGAGAATCCATTAGACTCCTTCCACTTCTTGCGCCATTTTTCATCGTTTGAAATAAGGTCTATAGCGTAGCATCGTCGCGAAAGTGTCGCTGTCGCTGAAGGGGCGATAATCGGACGTCGAATCGAGTTAAAGAGTGATAGGTTAGACAAGGCGCGCCGAGCTGCAGCGCAGCTCATAAGCCTTGATTGCAGTAACGGCATTGGTACGTAGGCATTATATGATGCTCAGGCGCATCAATTGGCATTAGAGAAAAAGATTTGGTAGTATAGAGGGAGGTAATATACACGGAAGTCCAAAAATTGGGTGTTCTGAGCTACCCTGGGCTGGAAAATTGAAGCTCGGACCATTGCCCAGTCGGTACTTAGGACCACCACCATTCATGATAGCCGACCTTAGGTACCGTCGGATGCGTCATGATGGACTGCTAACGTCCAGTGAAGCCGGTGGCCAATACCGAGAACGGCCACTGAAGGCTCTAATGATAAACCCCGCTATCATGGACGCCCCGCCACAAAACTCGTCCACCACCCTCCACGACCGATCAAAGAAAAGAGACGCCGACGTCGTACTTGACTTGTCTCGTCTCACCCCGAGTTATCTCCTTGACTTGAGACATCCTCGACAGATTGAGCTCGACAGCTCTTAATCGATAAGAAAAAGGATCCATCACAGGTCGGATCAGTCTAGATAGACTCTGGAACTGCTGTTTCCGATCTCGCAGACACAATTTCCTCCGTCTCCAACTAGTCTATCAACGAACCGATCATTGAATATTCTGGCAATATCCAATCTTACATCCTCGCATATTACGAACAAATACACGCCGGCCATTATCAACCAGAACCCTCCCTTCTCGTCCATCACAATGGACAAGATCACCGACCGCATCGCCGCTTTGCCGGCAGATGGCACCTATTTCTCTCTCGAGTTCTTCCCTCCCAAGACAGCCATGGGATTTTCCAACCTACGAGACCGTCTTCACCGAATGGAACGAGCACTTCGGCCACTTTTTGTAAACGTCACTTGGGGCGCCGGCGGCAGTACCTCTCAAAAATCGCTTGAACTGGCTGAGCTGTGTCAGAGAGAAGTCGGTCTTACAACCTGTCTACACTTGACATGCACAAACATGAGCAAGAAGTTGATTGACGAGGCCCTCTCAGATGCAAAGGCACTGGGTATCAGAAACATCTTGGCTTTGCGAGGTGACCCCCCACGACGAGAAGAGTACCGCGACCCTGAAGATTCCGAGGATGATGGAGGCCAAGATTTCAACTGGGCTGTCGATTTGGTCAGATATATCCGCAAGACTCACGGTGACTATTTCTGTATTGGTGTTGCAGCATACCCCGAGGGCCACGCTGAGGAGAGCCATCCTTTGGGACAGAGCGTGGAGCACGACCTTCCTTACCTTGTCCAGAAGGTCCAAGCCGGTGCCGACTTCATCCAGACCCAACTCTTCTTCGATATTGAAGCATACGAACACTTCGAAAACACCTTAAGAGAGCACCCGAGCGGTGCTTTCAAGGACATTCCCATTATTCCTGGACTCATGCCTATCCAGAGCTACCAGATGATTAAGCGCACCACCAAGTTGAGCCACGCCAAAATACCTGACCATCTTCTTGCACGTCTCGACGCCGTCAAGGGCGACGATGAACGAGTGAAGATGGTTGGTGTAGATATTGTCAATGAATTGATAAACAAGATCAAGGACATCAAGTCAAAGACACCAGGTCCAAAGGGCTTTCACTTTTACACACTCAACTTGGAGAAGGCAGTGTCTTTCATCCTAGAGCGAGCAAACCTCATTCCCGACCCCCCTGAGAATGAAGAAGCCGTCGTGGCGGTTGATGAACTCGCCATTCCTGCGCTACAGATCAACGGAAACATGCGCTCAAGCAGCCACTCCCGCTCTCGGCAATCGAGATCTAGAAGGCACTCTTCTGTTGCCTCAGACCCTCACAATTATGTTATTGTCGGTGATAGGCCAGCAGTGCATCCCGAGTGGGAAGCTACTGGTTTAGAGGCTGGTGTGCGTGCCGAGGCCATCAACAGCCGCGCCAACACATTGGCCATATCGGAGGGTGAGGGTGCTTTAGGCCGCGAGGCGACGTGGGATGACTTTCCCAACGGTCGTTTCGGTGACGCCCGTTCACCCGCCTATGGTGAAATTGACGGCTACGGTGTGAGCCTCCACATGTCTGTTACACAGGCTGTCAAGCTTTGGGGTTACCCCAAGACACGGCAGGATATCAACGACCTATTCGTCAAGCACATCCAAGGAGAGCTCTCCGCTATTCCGTGGAGTGAGGAGGAGCTTCTGGCCGAAAGCTCAACCATCAAGCCTCACCTCCTGCAACTGAACGGCAAAGGCTGGTGGACCGTTGCCTCGCAGCCCGCCGTCAACGGATTGCGCTCCAGCGACGCCACCTTCGGCTGGGGCCCGCCTAACGGCTTCGTTTTCCAGAAGTCGTTTGTCGAGTTCTTCATCCCGTCGAACGAATGGGAGATTCTCAAGGCTAAGCTCGTATCCTCAGAGCTGCAGGACTATGTTTGCTTCTACGCCAGCAACGCCCGCGGCGACTACGTCTCGTCGGACATTGGTGGTCACGTGAACGGCTCGACGGAGGCCAACCCGAGTACAAACGCCGTGACATGGGGCGTATTCCCTGGAAAGGAAATCATCACGCCGACAATTATCGAAGAGGTCAGTTTCCGAGCTTGGTGCGAGGAGGCTTTTGGAATCTGGGGTGAGTGGGCCAAGGTGTATGGCCGGGGCTCCGAGAGCGAAAAGCTCCTAAACGGCATCAAGGATGACTATTGGCTTGTTAATTTGATTCATCATGACTATGTAAACAATGATGCTCTATGGGAAGTTCTGTTAAGTTAAGCAAGGTGTTTATAGTGTTTGGGGAGATGCAAATATACCTACCAAAATTGAATTTAACGTACGATTAAAATACCAGAGTCAGCTTTATGCTTCGCTTTAAATATGTCTCCTGGTAACTTATGCTGGAAAGTTTGATGAGCATTAGGTATGTAGATAATAATGCTAGAGTAAGGAAATACAATATGATCATTTCAATATTAGGATATAATAGTTGAGGAAAACTTAATTAGACTTGAGTTCTGTACTATGCAGTCTAGGCATTACCAATATTGGCATGATAGACGTCGCGCGTTGTAAGTGAATTGATTCACTAGCTAATTACATGAAAGCTATGTAGTTCCCTTTCCGGTTTCCGTTTTCCTTTCTTCACATTCCATCGGAAGATATTACGATAAAGCCATAGCTGCTTACTAGAAAAGAAGCCAACCGGCTAACTGGGACTGCAAAATTGGGTATCTGTGCTGGGAATAAAGGGGTTTGATATGGGCATCGAACATATTTATGCCGGAGGTTGGTTTTAGCTGTTGTCGCTAACAAAACAAAGTCGTCGCGTATCTGAACTGTTGTATACGCCATATAATACACTCTATAGAGCCTTTGTCGAAGATAGTACAGCGCTTTATCGTCTTTGCCGAAACGGCCAGTGACTGCTCAGTAGAGAAACAACGAAGGTCATGGGCTTTAGATCTCCCCGGTGCCCCAGTCGAAAAAGTGGTCATCGTCATGAGGGGGGACGAGGAAACTGTCATTGTCTGTGAAAGAGTTGGTGTAGTCCGATCGACCTGAAGCCATCATGTCGAGGCCACGGGGAGCGGCCATGATAGAAGGCTGAGGCTTGCGTTCGACATCACCGAAGATAGAAATTGGAGGGACATTGGCAGATGTAGGGACTGCAGCGACAGGAGTAGGATGAGCAGGATGACCGAGGTGCCCCGTGTGACTGACGTGACTGACGTGGCCGCCATAATCGAACTGACCACCACCAGCAGCAGTAGCAGCAGGTTTTGGGGTAGCCTCCTCGTTAGGGGACTCGCTGTCGTGATACTGGGCGGAAGCATCGGCGATGGTAGCAGCGGCCTTCCGGGCAGCTGTGCGAGAGGGAGTAACCCCACGGCCGGTAGTCTTGGTTCTCTTGGAAGGAGTTTGATCCAGGTCATCGAAATTGATGTCGTCCTCGTCCTCGTCATCTGAGGCGGAGCGCTTGATAGGGTGAACCGGAAGGGATGTCTTGCGCTTGGCGCCTTTTCCGGAGCGACTCGCCTGGCCTCGGGCGGGAGTAGGCTTGGAAGGAGTGTTGGGACCAGAGGGGCCCGAGCCAGCACCAAGGTTGAGGCAACCGGCAACATCACCGCCATTGTTAGCAGTTTGGCGAAGAGCCTCGGCGTCCTTCTTGATGGCACGGAACTGGAACTGGATGCCATCTGTTGTAGATTGGCCAAAGTACTTTGCAATGTCTATAGAGGGAAGTTGTTAGTAAGTGTTTGTAGCACGAGAAGAAACGGCAAAGTTGGAAAGCCTACTCTTCTTATCGATGGCTTGCTGAGTAGAAGGAAGCAGGTTCTCGTCGGCAGTCAAGTCCTTCATGTCGAAGCCTTGGCCACGCGCGATGTGGATGAGCTGAGTTGAGGCCCGAACCTTTCGGAAACGATGGTTCAAGGCATGCTCAGTCATGTCAGAGCCATAACAGGCGGCAATTTCTGGGGGCGGAGCGTCAACCCCAGGCACAATCATGGGCAGAGAAGGGCAGCAATGAAGGGGACTTGTGAAGGTAAGGAAAGATGTTCTTACCCTTGTAATTCCACTTGACTTCGGGATGCGCAGCTACAATGGCGCGAACCATACGGGCCTGAGCCTCGTAGGTCTTGTAGTTGGCCTTGACGTTTGATGCTGGGGCCATTTTTGGTTTTATGTCTGGTTGGAGATGTTGTTAGTCCAAATGCTATGAATGTTGGTCATGCTTGGGAGGGCAGGAAGTGATTGTAAAGATGACCAAGGTTTGTGGAATAATCACCAACCTTGAGAGAATGAGAGTGCAATAGAATGCTTGCTAGATGACTTTGAGTCGGTACGTAAGCAACGTTCCCTTTCGCGGTGATAGAGAGGCGAAGAGAATGAATATCGCAATATCGGGACAAAAGCGCAAGTAGAATCGAGCCTCAACTTGAGAAAGAGATGAAAGAAAGAAAGCGAGGAAAGACAAAGTGAAGAAGCACGTCTGTGTCGTATCGAAATGGAAGATATGCTACTGGCTAAGTAGACAAAGGAAAGGAAAGGTGAAAAGATATGCGCAGATGCTTGCGCCGAAAGAAGAGATGTGAAGTGTGAGGTGTGAGGTGTGAAGATGAAGAAGATGAAGTGAAGGCGAGAGAAGGTGGAGGGCGATATTATGTACCCAAGATCGATGATGATTCACTGCCGAGAAACAGAAAAAGCCAACGACCCTCAAAAATAAAGAGTCAAGAGACAGATAGAAATTTTGATGCTCACCGAAATGAGTTCCGCTACTATGTTCACACAGGATGAATAGTAGGGGCACCTATTCCTGGTGCGATTTGAGGTTTGTTGCTGGGCCGACTGGATATGCAAATGCCAAGACAGATTGAGGTGGCGAAAGACAGGTTGAAGATGCAAAAGAAAAAGTATAAGAGGACTTGATAAGGACAAGAAATCTACTCAGATGATTATTGAGAGGTGAAGGCTAATGATTGATGCGTTTGAATGATTGTGGTCTCGACGTTTGTTGACTTGACGTTGCGAGTTCTTGTCTGGTCTGTACCTATAGTGGGTCAGCCTCTGTCAGTGCAGTGTAGTGCAGTGTAGTGCAGTGACAGTGTTACACCAGATGAGACTCGAAAAGCTCGACACAATTGTTCGAGAAAAAGAAGTATTGTAAGATTCAGAGTCTGTGAGACTCGTGTATATTCGAAGCAAACATCAGTTATCTCCTGAACAAGTCGACGTTGTGAGGTTACAACAAAGTCAGGGGGAGGTTGGGCAACCAAATCACCTTGAGGGTGTGGTGAAGCTTAGATAGTGCAAGACTTGAGGCTGAAAACCTCATGACCCAATACAACACTATCACAGGACAAGTTGAGCCGCCACAAAAAGAACAGAGTAAAATAATTGTGGTATGGTGTTATTAGTCTGTCTATATTCTATATCAATTCATAGATGGCCATCCTCTAGATGCGCATCCCGCTGCTCAATGTACTGTCCAAATATGTGCCCTGCTAACAGATCCTAACGACAATGAAATGATACTGTGGCTGATGCTGATGCTGATGCTGGTGGTGAGACTTTACCGTGTGCCTGTTTCAGAATCAAGCCAAGGCCACAAAGAGCCAGGATCTGAACTGAAGCCAAGACCCGGCAATCGCTCCAAGGCTGCGTAATTTGTGGGGGACTTTGAATCAAATTGAGAGACAAATACGAAATGTAGAATTCCTGTCGCAATTCAACGGGCCTCTGCTTGTTGCGCTCTCAATTCAAGTTCAAACATTAGACTCGACTCTTGACACAGCCAAGTCTGTTCTCTTAGCATTGCCCTCTCATCCCTCGTGTCGCTTCTCATTCCATCTCTTTCAAGGATCGCTCCGCTCTTCGTATCTTTAAACAGACTCTCCTGGCGATTCGTCACCATAGCAGCTCGTAATCAAACTGAGACATCCGATTCGACATCACCATCATTATATCGTTCAATATTCGATAGCCGTGATGGCCTATTTAACCTGTTCCGCATCAACAAATGGGGCAGGTCGTCGTGTAGGAGTGAGGCTTCGGCTGTGGCTTCGCGTGGTTGCCTTGGGTGCTTCCCATTCGACCATGGGGTGCTCCTTGATTTGCGCAGGCTCCTCGGGAGTGTTGTATATCAAATACTGGAAACCCAGGAAGAAATCGCACGACGCCTGGAACATACCCGAAATCTTGAAAGACCAAGGAATTTCAGACTTGGAAGTAAAGAACCAAAATAGCTTCATGGTGTCACCGCCAATCCAAGCAGCCAGGACCGACAATCGTAGGCCCTTGGACGATTTGGATCGTGCATTGATCAGGATCTGCGGAATAGGCAGTGTCGCCTCCACGCCAAGTCCGATGCATCCGATAGCGTTCGCATAAACGGCATACAATCCAGGCATCTGGGAAAGGAGAAGCTCGAGGACAACGAGACCAGCAGCAAAGTACATGATAGCTTGCCAGTATCTGTAGTTGATTAGCCCAAGTATACTCGTACGTGATGCACCTTAACACCTACCGTCGGGGAGATCGCCATTGCCAGAAGTTATAGGGGCGCTGGAAGCCCATCAATGTGTCGTCGGTACCAGCAAACGGCAGGCCAGCATCGCCGCCTTTGGTGGGTGGAGGAGGGCGAAAGTCGAGAGCGACTTTAAGGAGGGCCACTTGAACGACAACCATCAATAGTGATTGGAGTAGTAAGCTCATATCGTATTGAGCTTGGGGCCAGTAGAATATTCTGCGTTCGGAAAACATGGGTCAGTTACAACCCACACCGGTCGCATTGAGTAAGGGGTAACCAACCTCAGGAGAGAAGCGACCAGCATAATAAGAGGAATGTCCAGAGAGAAGCCTGCGCTGGTCTTGTTTCGGTACATGGACACGATCTGGTCGGCGTAGGAGAGAATGGGCGACATGACGATAAAGAAGGGGGCCACCCAGGCCGTCAGCTCCATGACCCATCCTACGAGTCCTTCATCCATTTTGGCGTTCTGTTGTCGAGGTCAAGGGGATCGAGTCGGACGCAATGGAGCGATAGCTGCTTATGAGGGTTCGACGCGATGAGGATCAAGATGAGGACGATAAGGTGTACGTAGATGACGACGCTTTCATTCGAACAAGAATATGCAAGTAAGGACTGATACCGGTCAAGCGACGGTTTTCGATACGATGCAATATAATGCAACGCAATGCGAGTTATGCGAATGCTAAAGTGATTGATTATAGAAGAACAAAAGAGAGGATGCAAGAATTAAAAGTCCCAAGACAAGAGGCGCTGAGTCGGGTGGGTGGGTGCAAGGGTAAAGGGGAAAAGCCGACTTCACCAAGACAGTCTAGCCCGTCTCGTAATTTTGATAGTGTTGTTCTAGAACCTAAGCCATTGATTCTGGATTTTGGCCAATCAGCAACGAGGCTTCAGTGGACATCGGTGATCCCCGCTGAAGGTCCAGCGTACAGAAGCTTGCTTGGTTAGAGGCTCTGTTGAACCCTAGCAGAGAGCGAAAGCTCCCAAATTTCGCCCTGTCAATGGGACGAAGCCAGTGCAGAGCGGCCCGGGGAGACGAATGCAACCGGCACTTCTGCTCCTAAACCAATGGGATAAAGCAAAAACCACATGGGTTTTGGGCTTTGTGGACCCCAAAGGGCTGGGATAAATTCCCATTCCAGGATACATGCTCAGACCGGATTGGCTTAAGTTGAGACACACGCGTTCGTCCTGCGTCCTTCCTTCTTTCATTACTTCAATGTCTATAAATATGTTTTACATATTGTATCTGTACATTGATGTTCTTGATTCATGGCAACTTTCGTGGCTGCATCCTTGGTGAGCCGCTCCAACCGTTGTCAGCATCTCAGCTACCCCATTCAAGGCCAGTGGAAATTAAGGCGGAGCAAACTACGATTAACATCCTCGTTAGGAACACGGTTGCATTGGTCTGTGCTTCTTTGTCCTTGCTAGATGGGGAACAGAGCAAAGGGGAAGATGTCTATCGACAAAAGCTACACGTGACGATTTACCGCTTGCGGATAGCCACTCAATACTTAGTTTTGACTATCGATTATATTGATTCTGCGGACAGCACTTTAGTGGATGGGGCTTAATGTCGAAACGGATCGTGATCTGTTATGCTAACAGTAGTAAACGGAGCGTTGGAGCTATAGCGCCACTCATACTATAGGGTGTAAAAGGAGTCTCCGGCGATTTCAACGGCTGCAAAGGTCATTTTACAAACCCATCTGGGAGAGATGGACTATGAGGCCACGGCATCATACTTTGTAGACAGTGTCTTCTTTGGAACTGCCAGCAACCTCAGGAGGGGGGAGGGGCTTCGCTAATAGAAACATAAGAGATAAAATAAGTAAATCATTTTCTGCACTTTTAGACCAGATAGTTCGGCCATTTGCTTTCATACCCTAAAGCTTAGAGTTTATCTCTGGGCTTTATTGTCTCCTAGCAGTAATTCTTAGGTTCTCACATGCATACTCGCAGAGTGTAGGCCAAAGCACTACAGCTTTATATCCCAGATACACATTGATGAGAGGCGTTTTCACGAAATAATCTATAGGACTGTATCTGAGTGGGCATGGAATACCATTGGCTTGCTGTTTCTGTGCTCTGCCTATCCACGATGCTCACACGCATAAATCAGATGAGAACAATATTGATGGCAAAAAGCAGAGAATAATTACTTCAAGAAATATAAAGGTCAATAGTGGCTTGTATGTGCCTTGTAGACATCGGGCGAGTACTTGGAGTTTGTAGATTCATATGCAACGCTGTCGAGCAAAAAGGTTCGGTCATGAGCATAATCCAGAGTAAAAGGGTATTGTCAATGAACTACCTACTAACCCCTGGACTCTAAGGCAGTACCTGTGAGACATAGAGTATTGATGAACAGTTTAAGAGAAGCATCTCTCTTCCACCTCACGGCATGCTCCTCGGGTTCCCAAGAATTGTTACTAGGCATTCATCGTATCACATCCATATTGTTTGCGAACAGTATGCATTGTACCTGGCTCGGGCATTCATTGGCCGCCCCTCACTAAAACGTTTGTTTGTTGAATGGAGTGGGCTATTGTTGCTTATTGTTGAAACCCATCGTAGGTTCTTGGCACTGGCAAGAAGCCTGTGTTTGACTGCCTGTCAGTTCCCATCACTGCCAGCTCCAGGCTACCTACCTTTCTAAACTTCTGCATGCCTCCTAAACAGTGGCCGCTTTCTTCTCCCCTCTCCGCCTTCTTATTAATTCCTTCCTATTTCTCATCCTGATCTCTTCATCATCACCATCATCGCACAAAGAAGAAAACTACAGTCACGATGAATGCCTCTATTAGCCCTGAACGACGAGAACGGCCTTCTAGGGCTGCGGCCCCTACGAAGAATATGAGAGAGCCTGATTCTGAGGATGACGATCAGCCTATCCAACATCGAGCCTCATCCTCAGCTAATGTCATCCGCGGCACTGATACAAGCTCTAGTTTTGAATCTAGCCCTGACTCAACCACACTCCCCTCTACGCGTACTAATAGCACTACGTCCATGGCAACACTGAACCAGCCCTCTTCCCCGAAGAAGAGAAATATCGCCGAAAGCGAGAGTGACGCTCCCTACAAGAAGACGCGGAAGATCCTGCTCAATACTAAGACGTCTACCCAGCCAGTCACTCCGGCGTCTTCGCAGGCCGCCATCACACCGCAGCCAACCTCCAGCAGCATCCCTGAGATCCAGACCATGCACGAATGTATCAATTCTCTCGAACGCCGTATGGCACAGGATGCAGCCGAGCTTACCAATGCTAAAAAAGACCTTGACATTATCGAGCAGGCCTTTAACGAGGCCGGGGCGGGTAAAAAAGTTGAGATAGGCGAGGCAAGCTTTGCCCATTCTACAGATGGCAACCAAGATCCACACGAGTATCAAAAACTACGCAAAGAGAATCACGAGTTGAGGAACCGTTTGTCGGAGGAGAAGCACCGTGTTGCCGATCTGCTGCGGCGATCAATGCCCTTGTCTCAATTCAAAGTCATGGATTGTGAAGTTCAGTCCGAATGGAGAGGAATTGCGTTCGATATTCGCAACTTTGTTATCCAGGTCCTCACCAAGAAGCCGCACGGAGAGAAAACTCCTCAGGGAGCGAACTTCAAAGACGTCGAGGCACTCAAGAAGATTCAAAAGAAGAATATTCACACGGCCCCTTACCATTTCCAGCGATACATTTGGATGCACCTTGTTGAGGACATCTTTCAAGCTGGAAAGGCTACCTGGGGAGGCCCTGCAGGGCAGGTTTTCCATCGATACTGTTTGGATATCTCTGGTAAGTTTCATCGTATATGTCCTTCCGCCCTGCCATACTGATAAGTTCGCAGAAATCGATTTCGATGAAATGGAGAAACTCAGCCCATTTAAGGCTAGTCAAGCCGCCTTGTTGGCCAGGTTTTTCGATGATGACAACCGCGAAGCGGCGAAATCTATTGCACGAGAGATGGCGATGACCCTGGAACTCTTCATGGACCCCGAAGAAAAGGCAATGAAGGGCGAACTAGGTCCTAAGCAGCGTCTCATGAACATTGTTCGCAGAGCAGTGGAACTAAACGACAAGTTCCTTAGATCCAAGGCATTCTATCTCACCAACTGGATCACCGGTGATTTCGAATGGAAGGACCTCGACATCCGTCGCCACACAGGAGATCCAGATGGAGAACATGAACTGGATATCCAGATCTCACCCCGACTTAGGAAGATTGGAAACGCTGACGGCCGTCGTTTCGACCAAGCCCTGGAGTTGTGCCAGCCCATGGTGACGGTGAATCGTCGATAAGAAGCTGCAAGGTGTGGGATGCGATAGCGAAGTCATACGAAATCAGAGCAAGATGCCATCAAGAACACAGATTTGGGTCAATGCCAGGATGCGTAGTTAGTGTCATTGTGGAACGAAAATCATGCAGGCGATTTGAGAGAACATCCATGTAGCTGAGAAGGGTTGATCGTGGATGGATATATGGGTGTTGTTCCTGATTGAACTCAGCACGATATCGGATACTTTCGGATATGTAAAAGGAACTGGATTATGAGAGAACAAGAAAATACACGCATTGGTTGGTCTTTATAGTGCTGTAACTTGTGATTCGTGATGTTGATCTGATAAGACACATGTCGATCGGGGAGCTTGTAAAGTGGGCTAACATCATGGATGCCTCAGGCTTGAGGGATCTTTGGACACCGCCCTGTTCAAGGGTCCAGGCCACCCTGTCTTGGCAGCATCCATCGCATCAACTCAATCTCCAACTGAGCATTGAGGATAAAGCTGCATTTCGTTGTCCCTTTCTGTTACAAAGTACCTAGATGATTCCGCATTGACAACATACAATCAAAAAGGTACATCATCCCCCTCCTCCATGATAGCTCTACCCTCAACTAACTTGAACCCCTCCCTCTCTCCAGATCTAATCATGCCTGCTATTCCTCAAGATGCGCCCGAGTCCGCTGGACAAATCCCCGCGCCCCAAAAGTCAACTCCCACTTTCAACCCTGAAGATGTGACCGTCATCTTCGTCCTCGGCGGGCCCGGCGCCGGTAAGGGTACCCAGTGCTCCAAGCTTGTCTCTGAGCACGGCTTCACCCACCTTTCCGCTGGTGACTTGCTGCGCGCTGAGCAGGAGAGGCCCGGTTCCCAGTACGGCGACCTCATCAAGGACTACATCCGCAACGGCCTCATCGTCCCCATGGAGGTGACTATTGCTCTCCTCGAGAACGCCATGTCTGCTGTTCTCAAGGAGACTGGCTCGCAGAAGGGCCGCTTCCTCATCGATGGCTTCCCTCGCAAGATGGACCAGGCTGTCAAGTTCGAGGAGACTGTCTGCCCCGCCAAGCTCGTCCTCTTCTTCGACTGCCCTGAAGCAGTTATGGAGTCCCGCCTTCTCGAGCGTGGCAAGACCAGTGGCCGCGAGGACGACAACGCTGAGAGTATCCGCAAGCGATTCCGCACCTTCATTGAGACTAGTATGCCTGTTGTCAACCACTTCGAGGAGGTTGGCAAGGTTCTGAAGCTTGATGCTACCCCTACTCCTGATGAGGTCTACGCCAACACCGAGAAGGCTCTTGCCGAACGTCTGGGCCCTAGCTTCTAAGGGTTGAGCTGCATAAATTGAACATACATTGTGCTTTGGGGGAGCTGTCCTGGAGTCGGACCCCTGACTGTTTAGACAAAAAAAACTACTAATATTCACATTGCTAAGCTTGTACAAAGACAAAGACCTTGCGTCTAGAACAGTAATAGAAATCTCATGATTATGCTGTATGAATCCTACAAAGTGTTCCTCAGGCAATGTTGCCCACTCAGCTAACACTGACTGGCCTTGTCCAAGTACTCATGAAAACTGCTCTAATCTACCTAATTCCAGTTCATCTTTCTCGCTCAAAGGGTATATCTAACTATCATTACCAAGGTCCAACGCCCATATTACTATCCTCCGCCAATTTCCAGTCCTTACCAACTTGCACAATCAGTTGTCGTCATACATCTTCATCAGGCCAGCTTTGATGTTCGTCATCTGGTTTCTGTGCATCTTCTCGCGGTTCTCCAATGTTACGATTCGCTCTTGCAGAGTAGCAATCTTCTCATCTTTGACCTTGAGGCTTGCCCGTACGGTATCACGCCCCAGCACGATGCCCTTAGTTCGGCGGGCGGCAGTTTCCAGAATGCTCTGCACGGATGACAGAGTTTTGGGGTCGACTTTTTGACCTCGCAAAAGACTTATGACCTCCTCCGTCACGTCGTAATTTGTTTCAGGAGGGCTACTCGAGGGAAGCTCTTGTTGCCTGGATGGTATCCTTGAGGGCGTAGTGTTGGCTGAAAGAGTGGTGGATGACATTGTATCCATATGTCGAGAGGGGGTCTCATCGAACGAGACCTGCTTCTGCCTCTTAGATTCGCTGGCGGGAAACAGAGTGCGTGAAACGGATGGCGTTGGCAACCCAGAAATGACATCAGCAGAGCGCGAAGTGCTGGGCGTAGTGAATCGTTTCTGAGCAACTTTCTCGGCACTCTTGTCGGCGATGGCAGCCATTTGACGTTCTTCATCTGATCCAATATCACTGAACTCTTCTTCGTCCTCTTCAAAAACATCCCGACGTCTCTTAGTCGTTCCGTGACTTGGGGTCTGAACAGCCGCTGCTGGTAGAGAAGATGACTTTGAAGGACCTGAAGCCTGAGCCCGGTCCCTGACGGATTTTGGCATGGGAGTATCAGGCTCAGATTCTTCACCAGATTCTGTGCTCGCAGCCGAATCTTCGTCGCTCTGGCGCCGACTAGGAGTAACTTGATACCCATACGTCACAAGAGACTGCTGGGTCATGGGCGGAGGTTCGGACCTGGCAGATTCATCCCCTTTTCGGGAGGCCTTCAGGCCAGTCTCACGAGTTTTGGCCTCCTCCCTCCAGAGAAAGAAGTTGCAGTCATCGCATTTCCAGAAGAGCTTCCCATTATTGGGTCCTGTCTTCTTGACTTCACGAAGTGTAGCCTTCTGACGGGGCTCGCAATTGCCTATGTGAACGTTAAAATCAGATTCAACAGCTCTGAAGGGTTTGCAACTTACACCACCAATGACCGTCGCTGTAACGGCCCTTGGGCAAGCGCTTCTTCTGTGATCTTGGCGTCTGGGGATCTCGTTGGTGTTTGAAACGTGGTGTTGAGGGCATGATGAGCCGTCGTTGACACAGCAACGGGGTGTATATACTGATTCAGGACAGACGTTTACAATAACGGGAATGAATATTTTGCCAGTATCAACAAATGATGTCAAGAGGAAAGTGTGGATGTTTGAGCGGGAGCTACCGTTGACGGATTGTACCTGATGAGCTCATGCGGGGTGGGATGGAATCAAAGCTGAGGTCAAGCAATGGGCCTACATAGTAAATGTGAGGGGCTGGTTGGGCGGCTATCAAGATGTGAATCCCAGCCACAATGTTTCATGCCAACCACAACCATGTTTTTTCATTCTTGATTAATAAAGCAGTTAGTGTTTCTTTGTAAAACAGAATAACAGAGAATTATTCTTTGTTGAGCCATAGTTACTATCAGCGCGTTGTGATCAATCAGAAGGAATACATGGCGGTTGCTACACACTTCAGTTACTTGATTCAATATTTTAAGGCTTTATGTTTGCGAAGCCAATGACTCTCAGAAACCTCTGACCGAAACAACTAAATCGATTAATTAGCTTTGGCTTGCTAAATGTGCTTTGGTGTCTAAAATGAAAGCCCATTCAGTCCACACTCTGGGCATGCATATAAAACCCATGTCCCCTCTATGAAGCGACTTACACAACTCTGCAACAAATACCTATCCATCCCGGTTATGTTTCAAAGAAATTTCACAGTTCAAGCTTGTATATCTCATATCGGATCAAGCTAAATGTATGATCATATTCTTGATGCATTCATCCATAAGATGCTGAAGTACTCTACGGCAATGATGAGAGAATCACGTGATCATATGTCCATCCTCACCTGATTTTGCTATGATGCAGTCTCGTCCCATTATCTCATCGCCATTACTGTCCTAATTCATTTTCCATTGACGGGCTATATCTACTTCGCAACTACCAATTTCAATTCAGATCAGTCTGTCTACTTGCTCCTATTGAAATCCGCAATTGATTCGCCATTTCCTAATGGCTTCACGCATGTCTCTCTTCACCGGGCGCCTCGCCGCTTCGGCTTCTCGACTCACTCCTCGCCCATCGCCTTCAGCCTCTCAATGCATCC
The DNA here is from genome assembly GCA_011034095.1 of Fusarium cf. aywerte. Classification (NCBI taxonomy): domain Eukaryota; kingdom Fungi; phylum Ascomycota; class Sordariomycetes; order Hypocreales; family Nectriaceae; genus Fusarium; species Fusarium cf. aywerte. Next base: position 185,495 of record WETZ01000007.1, read on the forward strand.
GCTCTTACTCTTCTCAACCTCCAAAGCCTCGTCGCAATGACGAGGTCAAGTTCTGGCCATTCTTGGTTGTCATTCTTGTGGGAACTGGGGGCTACGTTGCCCTTGTCAATCGTCGTAATGGTAAGTCAAATATCGATATTCACTCATGATACAATGTACCAATATTCAGATTCTGGCTATGAGGAGTGAGATACAATTGTAATCTCATTTCATTTTGCCGTGCTTCACTACTATGTGATTGCCTCTTCTTAAGAACTTAGGACCTGACTTCATTCATAGGACGGATACACAGCCCAGACCCTCACAAGAAGTTCACATCATCCTTTTAACTAATATCATCCCCAATCTATCTATTTATTGTAGATATCGGGTGGTCATACAATATGTACAATACCAAATACCAAATCTCACAGCAACGATTCTGCACACCAACGCCACGGAGCTCCCATTGTGTTTAACAAGCATTCATTTTTGATTCTATATCTTGGAAGACAAGTGCCGTAACACCATCTTCACTTCAATGCTGGGAAGTAGAAGGCCAATATGCTCATGAAACCGGCTACGCCATTCGCAACCCTTCGTTCGCTGGATTTCCTCATGTGCCCAACGATGTATTAACACAAAGCAGGTATAACAATGTCCCCCATTCCCAGAAAAAGCCCCTTCGTTTGCTTCCCCACGACTGCTCTAGTCTCGTTTTTGGTCGTATCCTAGCTTTTTCGTTCTGCGTTTAATCGTCATCTTCTGTTCGCTCCCTGGGCTCTCGAGGCTCGCGGGGTTCACGGGGCTCACGAGGTTCGCGAGGCTCCCGGTTCTGGTTCTGGTTCTGTCGGCGTCGACCACCATCCTGGTTACCGCTCACACCGGCGTTGGCGACCTTACGCTCCAACTCTTGCATCTCGCGCTCCTTCTGGGCCTTGGCGTTGGCCTGCTCCTGGTGCAGGACGCCAAGGATGTTCTGCAGAGTTGTCCTCCAGTGGTCGACTCGGTTGGCCAACTCCTGATACTGCTTCTGGCCAAACACACGGTATGTGACCTTGTGGACAAGGAACTTTTGGCGCTGCTGGGAAAGCTTGCCCTCGACGAGACCGGCACGGATCACATCAATAGCCCACATCTCAATCTCATCCTCGGGAATCTGCAGAGCCTTGGTGATCTTTGAGTATTCGATTTCGCGGCTAGGAGTGGAGGCGGCCAAGCTGGAAAATGTCAAGAGGCGCATCTTGCGGTGGAGCTTCTCGTGGTCCAGCTTCTCCTTCTCAACCCAGCCCTGGTGCTCATCGTTGAAGTCGTTGTAGTCCTCGAGGTCCTGCTCGGCAAAGATATCGAGAAGTTGCGAGTAGACGGGATGGGAGTCGCTAAGGGCCTGAACGCTGGGGATGCCCCGAAGATCTTGGAAAAGGAAGTGGTTGTTGGAGGTAAGAGCCTTCTTGACTGCACGGAGGGACAGTCGCTGGGCGTCCTCGGAGGAGATGGCATCGCCGTCGAATGTTCGGAGGGCCTTAACAACGTACTCGTAGGCTTGTCTGTTAAATGTTTAGTAAGTTGTACAACAAAGAAACAACACGTCCGCAACAGTCTGTGAGAAGATATCCAAACTGGAAAAGTTACGAATATCGCAAACAGGATCGATCGCAAACCGCACATGAGGACGTAAACTTACTGCTCCTCACCAGCCTCAAGGGCAACTTCGGCAACCTCCTCGTAGATCTTTCGCTGGAAATCGGCGTCGGTTCCCCAAGTAGCGAGCCACTCGGGGAGCTTGTCGAGGTATGTGCGCAGGCTTTCGAACATGGCATGCGACCTCAAGAACTTGAGAATCTCCATAAAGACACGGGCGCGGACAGGGTTGCTGGGTTCGAGCAGGTTGAAGACGGTGGTCAGGGCGTTGAGTGACAGACCGACGCCATGGACGGGAGAGTTGACGAGAGGCTTGGCGAAGGTGGTGCAGAGGGTAGGCAGGAACTTCTTGGGGTCGGAGGACTGTAGGACCAAATGGGTCATGAGGTTGGAAGCGGCGGTATACTCCTTCTCGGGGACAGTGTTAAGGGCCCCAGATGCAGAGACCAGCTTGGACAGAATCTCCTCGTTGGAAGGAGGCTTCTCTTGACTCAGAAGCTGCTTGGCATCCTCAGCCTTGAGGTACTCGGCCATCTCGGCGGCGAGATCCTCGAAAGATCCATCAACAAAGACCAGAGTGGGCTGGCCGGCAGTCTTGGTATCGGCCATGTTTGCCTGTGACTCCCACGCGGGGGGGTTTCGATTTAAGAGTATCGGTCGCGGTAGTCGTCGAGATTCTCGTTCCGGCTTCGGAGATGCGGACGAGGAGCAGGAAGAGAGGGAAATCAGCGAAGACCGGGGCGGAAGGGACGATCTCGAAGCGTTCGTTTGTAAGGTCGACGAGCGGAATAATGTGAAGTTTCTCGTCCCAGGCGAATAGCCCTCTCTAGTGGGGCCTTAGAACCCCGCCAGATAGGTTTTCTCCAACCTGGCGTATGTGTGGGCGCTAAGCGATAAGTCACGTGGAGATAACAATGAACTCGGTGTAAGTGGCAGTGGCAGTATCAGAGTATATCTGGTAGACTTACCTAGGTACAAACCTGTCTACCAAGAAAGTTGGAGTATTTCTATACATGGCTTGAGGTTTTGTTTCGTCCAGTCATCAGTCATCGATTGTGAAAAGGCTACAGTAAACAGCTCACATACGGAAACATATCGTGGCTGTATAGAAAATCCCTACAGTAAACCAGAAAACACGAGACTTTTGATAGGCTTTGAATAGTTACTAAATGCTTAGCAGCAGCAACCTTCCTTCATCATAATCCACCTCCTCCATCTCCATAAGCCATTATGTACTCGCAACGAAACAAAGACAAAACAAGTTACCCATAACAGACCCCGATAGTCCTTCCTGTACCACCTCTATGAGAAATTCACCCTGGAATAAGAAATACAAAACTGAAACTGAACAGAAACCTAACACCAGTACTGTACCAAACAACTAAACCCGTGCATTCGACTCAAAAACTGTAACCCCGTTGGTTTATCGCTTGGCCTTGTTTGTCTTAATCTTCTCGCCATTGTCACCTATGGGGTAAATGCTCGAATCATCGTCCGGGAATAATTCTTGGTCGCCCTTACCTCCCATCTCGATGAATTCGTCTGGTGCTCTTTGAGACGCAGGATCAGACTCTTTTGAAAAGTTTGTGACACGGCCTTTGTTCTTTGAAAAGACCTTGACAGGGTTCTTATTCTTGCCAACATCGAGTTGGGCAGTAACCTGAACAGTGTTGAGGGATGATAGGAGGGTTCGTTCACGAGCAGGAGCTCTTCGGTTGACTTCAAGCCCTGCTATGCCGCCCACCAAGCCGCCGGTGCTATCGTTAACAGAAGGGGAGCTCTGCGTGAGCCAAGGGTGTTGCAAACACTGGTCAATTGTAAACCTCTTTTCGGGATCGACAATCAACATTGAGTCGATCAGGTCAACTATAGAAGTCAGCAAGTGCGTATTTTGATTGCAGTCCGTTAGAACTTACGAGCTGGGTCTCCAACAGAATCCCAGTATGGTGAAGGGTAATCAAAGCGGCCACTCTTGATCTGTTGAGAGAGGGTGAAAGGGAAGTCGCGCGAGTAAAGCTCATCGGAAAATGGTGGGAAACCACACAAGCAGATGTAAAGAACGACTCCCAAGGACCACACGTCGACGGCCTTTGTGTACTTGCGTTGCTTAGAGTCGGCGAGAATCTCTGGCGCGACGTAGCTGGGAGTTCCGCATAGTGTGGTTGTGAATGATTCCTCTCCAATAATCTTGGCCAACCCGAAGTCCGCAAGCTTCACGTGGAGATTCTTATCAACCAACAAGATGTTCTCAGGCTTGATGTCACGATGCACAATATTGCGATCATGCTAGGTAAAGTCAGACCTGTGCAATCTGCAGAGGATGGTAAAATAAGTTAGAATGACTTACCAAATACTTTATACCCTGGAAAAGCTGCACGAACAACTTCCTAGACTCATCCTCACTGAGTTTCTGCTTCATCACAATGTAGTTGAAGAGTTCTCCCTCTGGTGCCAACTCGAGCACCAGGTAGACCCTATCTCGCTCGTTGAAGGTATCCTTGAGGCAGAGGACGTTAGGGTGGCTGACACCCATCAGAACACCGATCTCCTGTTGCAGACCCTCTGTCTTGGAGCGGTCCTCCATCCCGGGGTGTTTTGTGAAGATCTTGACTGCGAAACGTTGTCCAGTAGCCTTCTCGACGCAAAGGTAGACCTCTGCAAAGTGGCCTTTGCCAAGTTTCTCAAGAAGAGTATACTGTTGTAAGAATGCGCTGGTTTGGCGACTCTGGGGGTACCGGAAGACAAAGCGCGCCTTGCCGTGAACTGCAATCTCGTCCTGTTCCTCCAGTTCACGACGTTGGTTTCGTCCCACAATGGCTTCGTTGACGTATGTACCATTGCTCGACAAATCCTCGACAATCGCCACTGTATCATTGCCCTTGTTTTCAGTAAAAATAAGGCAATGTCTGTTCGATACAATACCATCATTGACAACAATATCTGTTAAGAGTTAACAAGGGGTACCTGGCATACAATCGTTCCATTACTGACCACATTCAGGATGGCGTCCAATCAAATAGCCGCCAGAAGGAGAGCCCTTTTCCTTCTTCTTCTCAAACGTCTCTTCGTCTTTCATCGCCGCTGATTTGCCGTTCTTATCGTTGGTGTGGTGCTTGTTCTCATTCTTGGCCGCATCGGCGACTGTGTCTGGCAGAGGACATGCGCTTCGCTTCTTCAACACGATGGGCTTATCACCGTACTTCGGATCCAAGGGAACAAGGTATCCCCAAACACCTTCGCGAATCTCATCTTCGATGTCGTCAGAAATGGCAGGGTGGCGATCGACGAACTGGCTCAACGGCTGTGTGTCTTGGGGTGGAGAGGATAGCGCTTGGCTCTGTGAGTTGTCTTCGGATTTTTTAGGAGTACTCTCGTCCTTCTTCTTTTCCGGGGGAGTCGCGGTGGGCTCCTTGTTGAGCTCGCTAGACTCATCGGTAAGGTGTGTGAGAGGAGATGGGAGGTGTTGTTTGTTAACAACGGGGGTCTTGTCTGGGTCAGCCTCGAGGCGCTCAGTTCTACGAGGCTTCTTGGTCTCTGTCTCATCGTCTGGTAGCGAGCCCTGATAGAAGATGAAAGTTAGCCATGAGTGGCGAAGGAAAAGCGCGACATGAGATGGGTTGGTAAGCGCAAAAGGAGTTGGCAAGACTCAAACATGTTGGCAGGATAGAATCTCATATTCAGGATATGATCAAAAGAGTGAGGAAAAGACTAACGCGCTGACGCTTCAATTGGCTCTTCTCTGGCTGCGGAGCCATGGTAGTAGCTATGGCCAGGCAGAGAAGCGAAAGAGTAATAGCAACGGGCTGTAATAGATAGTTCACGGTAAGGTGATACAAGTTCTCGAACCGATAATAACGGTAAAGCTGTTCGGTGGAGTTCGTCGGTAGTTGTGCTGCCTTGAAGGAAGGGGAAGGGGAAAAAAAAAAGAAGATTATGGACGGGAGGAAGTTGAAGCGAACAAGGGCGTGCGTGAATCGAGCCTGGACCAGGAAGGCTACCTATTGTGGTGTTCCTGCTGAGCGAGCCGGGAGCCTACCTAGAGCAGCTAGCTCGAGCTAATGTACCTGAGTGCGACAACTGCCTAGATCCGAACCAAGCCACTTTGAATAGCCTCCATGAAGATCGAGTCACAATTCAAGAAAAGAAGAGAGAGATGCATTGGTTTTTGTTTTTCTCGCAATGAAAATACTAACATATCTTCTATCAAGTTCTCCCAACATTATCTCAGAATGCTCATTCGGCCCTCAAACCGACCTGGCAGCCGAGAAGAGTCACGCTCAGTGCCATACTTGCCCCATGAAATTGTCCATGACAGCATCGGCCCATCGCCTCGTCTCTACAGTACGGTTGTCTCTTGCTCACCTGTAAGGGGTGGGTCAAACCTTCCAAGCCCACTGTAGAATGGATCTCTCGGTTTGCGTTCCAGTGGATCCCATAGGAGCGAAGCCTCATTCATCATGTGAGCGTCCAGTTAAAACCAATCTGTCTTTTAAAAGTGACGGCAAAACTCCCCCGGTGGCAGTGTGCCTTACGAGTGGATCCTCAGCCAAGATGACATAACGCGCATAGCGATTACACCAGATCGAGATATCAACTCATGCCCAGCATTCAGATGATCGCAAGTCTGCTAAACTCCACTATGCATTCAACTCACATTACGGGTTTCTGCTTCCAATATAAACCTCATGCGCCCATTCTGTTCACCCTCATCATCACCCGTCGACCTTGAGTCACGCTGCCACTCGGTATGAGTCTCTCGCCTGTCACTGTCACGCGCGCCATGACAGCACTGACTCCTATGATTTTGTTCAGCCCTCCATCCAATGTTGTGGTCAGCAACTGATAAGGATTTGTTTCTTTGGTACAATACGTCGGAATTGTCCTGTAACGGCGAGTCTCAACAAAGTAGAGAAAGTCACATCGTTTGTAACAAAGCACAGTTTCGACTTGACATTAACATTATTCAATATGATGCCAAGGCTCGAGTCTTTGCTCCTAATAACTCAAGGTGAGGTAATCAACAGAAACTGCCAATACCCAATGACCCGGCCTGCGCGCCACAGTGCCTTCAGCGACATATATCCATACCACTATGCTTTCTCCAAACATTCAAAGATACCTAAAAAATGCTCAAATCCTTCTCCTCTGTCATGTCGTCCTTGAACTCCACGGAGTCTTCACGTTGACCTTTCAGCCTTGTAGCATGAAAACAGTCACCGTCAACGCCGGTCAACTCCTTTGCGCCCAGCCATGTCTTCTATCAAAATGCCTGCCATTCCTCATTACCAAAGAGAACCTACTGTCCGTTAAACAAAGTCATTACAAGCAGACATCGTATTTGTTTTGCTTGTGTGATCGGGAAAGATAATAAAGAGAGTAGCAGGAACCAAGACCTGCCAGCTGTTCCTAAGATCTGGATTCCTATCTCTCGGGGATCGGAGATCTGGCCAGCCTGCCTCCTGTGCTAACTCGCTTCTGAAGTCGAGCTTCTTTCTCACGTTGAAGTCTTTCGGCCGGACTCAAGTTGCCAGGCAGTGATGGCACTGCATCACTCGATCCTCCTCCTATCATCGTACGCCCCCGCTTCTGCTCTACGTAGAGCTGCGCGTAATAGCCTAAGGGAAATGCTGGCATTGCTGCAGGAATCTCAGCTCCGTTCTGAACTAATAGTTCGGCTACTGGGAACGGCACGGTCTTTGCTTCTGAATCGGATGCTGTGTGCGGCGGTGTTGGTGATGGTGCTGCAGGGTCTGCCGCAGCCAGAGCAAGCCATACAGCATGTGTACCCCTCATCTTATCCACTGTGTTTGGGTTTGCCTTGAGCGCTAACGCATAGAGCACCTGCTGTATCTCGTTCTTCTTAATGCCAGCCAGCAAGGTCTCGTCTGCTGTACCATATCGCGACAAAGTTGGCGAAATGGGTTCAACGAATGCCCTGTCCACATACTTTGCCGTGATAAAACGAAGACGCTGTTCACGGCTGGCCTGGCCAGTCGGCTTTAGCGACTGATCAAGCTTTGCCTCCCAAATCATGTTTGATACCCGGTTTCCAATCAACAGCAGAAGCTCAACAATATCGATAGTGAAGGACTTTATGTCCAGCGTTAGAGATCGCACCTTGCTGATATGAGTGCCGAGAGACCGGTGAATACCACTGCATTCGATGCAAAGGATGATGCCCAAGTTGATGGACACCCATTCGACTTTGGAACCAGAGCCGCAGTCGGCGCACCACAGGTTACCTTGGTCGTTGTCTCGGACCATTTGAAGCACTCTATCGGGGTTTTCGTCGTATCCTGAGCTGGACGTCCTGACAGCACTTGGCCGTGCGCCAACCGTTATCCTTCGACTTGGTATACCACTGTTAGAGGTACTGTGGTGATTGCCGTGACTTAGCGACTGTGTCTTTCCTGTAAGAACAGAGCCAATGTCTCTCCTTATGGAGGAATCGCCATTCGATGATGTTGGCTTTCCTTGGTAACTGCGGCCCTCCATGGCGCTTTGTAAAGCATTATTGATGGCCATAATCCAGCTGTTCATGTCTTCTTCGGACGTTGCCTGATACACCCGCTTGAAACTAGGCGTGATAACTTCGAAACAGAATCGACGTTCCGCATTGCGGGCTTCACGGACAGATGCCATACGAAGGTCGATAGGATCCATATGAAGATCAAGCTTCTGCTTCCAGTTACTGTATTCAGATAACTTCCCCTGATCCAATACAATCCAGAATCTAGAAACCATGTCAGTAAATATTACTCCAGGGACGAGAGGGTAACCTTACTTATGCCAGCCCTGTTTGTTCAGATTACGCGGGTCAACATGACCCCCGGGTCTGTTGAGTGCCCACAAAAGGCCTTCTTTACGATGTGTGACAGCAGACGGCATATTATCTCGTTCTTCTAGATCCCGGATACCCTTGAACTTCGACACTGCCACGGGACTACCAACTGACGACTGGCCAAGGCTGCCGGGCGACCTAGACAGCTCGACACCTGATGGAACGCTCGCCGATCCAAAATTTAACTGGGATCCTGTGCTGTCAGCGCGGCCGAGATCAGAATCCGAAGTATTGCCTGTGTTGCCGTTGCTGATGGAGGAAATGGGCATGTTGCTCGAGGTGCCGCCTTGTTCTGGCTCCTTATAAGGCGTGTTGCTCTTTTCGAGAAGCCGTCTCTTCTCCTCACGCTCGCGCCTTTGATACTGATATTCCTTATCGGCCTCTTGAACCTCGTTGGATAGGGCTTCTAGCTGGGGAAGAAGAACCTCAATTTTCTTCGCAGTTGCCATGAAACCCCGTGTTTGATAGTCGGCGAATTTCGTAAGTTGGGACAGAACTTCTTGTTCCTTGCGTCCACCATGGAGATCTTGCATGAAACTCGAGTAGTCGAATCGTTTGAGTTCAAAGTTGCGTCGCTTGTTCTGGTACTTGGAATCGGCTTCCGCAAGCTTCTTAGCCTTGACCGAATCCTGTCGCTGGCCCAAATAGCGCGATACATATGCGTAATAATCCTTACTTTCCTCCTCAAAGTCTCGTTTCTTCGATTCGGCTTGTTTAATGTCAACCTGGTATAGCTTGGTTACTGGCTCAATAATAATCTTCTGGAGGTTATATGTGTTCTGGCGCTCGTATGACAAAATCTCTCTGGCGATTTTGTCGAAATAATGTTCTAAAGCTGGCTGCACAGCGTTGGCATTGGTCGAGGCTGCTTCTCGTAGAGCATCGACAAATGCAAGGAAGGCATCGTTGGCTTCATTCTGACAAGAGTGCGCATGTTCTGCTTTCTTTAAAACTTTCTTCATCTGTGTCCTCATGTTGCCTGTCTTTTGTTCAAGGGCTTTAAGAGTAGCCCTAAACACAGGACCATCGTCACTGACCATGGATTCGTCGCCAGGTTTCGGACAGGGCACATCTACTTTGACAGCTTCTCTGAGGTAGGGAAGGCCGGGTGTAAGAGGCATCTCAGATGTGGGAACCAGAGGCGAGACGGGCTCATCAATCACATCAGGAACAGTCATTCGAGAGTCGACTGATTGGGACGAGGCAACGCGAATTTTGGGCGGAGATGCCAAGAGGAAAGGAGGTGACGGTGAGTTCGGATGGCTCAAAGACGCCGGCGTGCCTAAAAAAGCATGAGCGGGTGAGGCATAACCATTCTCACGAGGGTTAGTACCTGCAACGAAGTAGGAGAAGCTAGCCAATGTGTGCAGTCGATGAGCGCGAGGGTCGTATTCGACGAACTGATGCCAGATTAGCACAAGCCCATTATAAGAAAGGGACGGTCAAGTACACTGCACGAGTTTCTCCAGCCACCACCCTTATCCTCTGTTGGCTTCGGAGGCTTCCATTTCCAGGTCCATTCAAATGACACGGACGGGCTACCTCCTGTTGAATAATCGCCAACAAGTGCAACGTTGGCGTTTCTGTGAAGGTTCGGGTCCGCATGGAACTCTCTGGTTACCAAATTCTCGACTTCTTTGAGGTTTGAAGCGTAGACATAAGTAAGGCCTGATATGCTCGTATCGACTGGGGAAGGTGCTGAGTCGGAGGGTGAAGTTGGTTGCGCAAGCTGTGCCTGTCGCATGACAAACGTGAAGGAAAATATAAGCTCATCGTCGTTGCTGAGCTTGATTAGGAAATTTGGTACTGCCGTCGGATTCGAAGCATCGGGGTCCTGCACTCAGGTTAGTCGAAGCCGCAAACAAAAGATCGCAAACCGGCGCAACTTGCCTGGACGAATTCTATGGGGGATGTGTCGCCAACTGGTTTCTGAACAGACACTCTAGTAGCAGGATATGCATTGGGAACAACGTTCACAGAAGTGCGCTTTCGTGGATTTGTGACAACCAAGGATGATATGCTCACTGGGTAACAGAGTCGGTCAGTTAGAGTAACAAGCCACAACCTCGGTGCAAGAGTCCAGCGAGAAGCAAGGGAAAGGCGGGGAAATAGAAGGACGACATACATCGATTCTGGTCTCTCAGGTAGAGAGCAGGCCCCTCTTCGGGCTTACTGCTGACGATGCCCATGGTCGAAATAGATCAAAAGGGCGGCGGAGGTCGAGGGTCGAAGAACGAATACAGTCGCGACGGGCCCCAAGTAACTGGAGCTGTCGGGATCTTTTAAGATGGACTGGAGCGACGAGCGCACGCACGCTGGGGGGGCACACAACGACAGGCGACACCGTGACACCGTGACAGCGAACTGCTGCAGCCAGCAGGTAAAATAGCGCCGGTACGAAAAGTGGTAGCGCGGGGCTCAGGGCGGGACAGGGGAGACCGTCATCTGGCGCTGAGCCAACCGGAGAGGCCCACTCGTACCTCGATTGGGCGTAGAGTAGGTTTGGTATCGGGGGGTCTCAGGCTCGTCAATCGGCCGCCAGCAGGTACTGCAGTGTACCTGGCTGGGAGAGTGTATGTCGTATTGTTGACTATCGAATCGTTTGTAACGAATATGTAAAAGTTGACAGGCAACGGAAGAATGTCGAAGGAAGGCGTGCGCGTCGATCCAGGCAGTCAAGAAGTAAATTGATCACCAATACGGGAATAAGTGCTGTTGCCTGTCGTAGTCGTAATGCTATCAATGATGGAGATGGACAATGTTGTAGTATTTGTTGGTTGGTTTTGTTCCAGGACTTGCGACGAACGGTATATGTGTTGATGCGAGATGCATGAAAACGGAAGGCGCGAAAGGAAAGAGGAAAGAAGACAGGTTAAAAGCCAAATGCCGAAGACGGGTGATAATGGAACGGGACGAGGCAGGCACAACAGGTAAACCCCAATTATCAGAGACGGAAGGCTTCTTTTCTCAAAACAGCTGGAAGTTAAAGTTCAAAGAGTCCTTTCTCCCCACAGATTACAGTACAGGAATATATGTTTATAGGAGGAATGATATGTATAGCTCAACAGAGAGAGATTGGTTCCATCTTGCTAGCTACCTGGTAAATTAAATTATCCGTGATTCTTTCTTGTTCTGCAGGGTCTCTCCATGTAATTTCATTTGATCTGAGTACACGAGTAGGCTACAGCTCGCTGAAGATAGGCAACTTACTAACTTTTGGATTCAACACAAATGTGTAACAATCTAACCGATCTTATCCTCAATCACACAATTCGCAGTGATCAGCGAGCATAAGCCAAAACTAGTAACTAGTTTTTGTCCTCTAATATTCCAGTACGATTCATCTCTGTTGATGATGTCTTTGATGAATCACTCACTGGCCTGTACGATTCAGCAGTTGTTTACATGTCAATTCGTCGTATTACAGTTGGATGCAATCGCACTTTGACCCCTCTTCTCCGACCCTCTAAACTAGTACCAAGTTAACTAGAATCAGCAGTCACTCTGCTTCACCTGGTAAGGATCTGGGTAACGGATCAATGTCAACAGGGAACTGTCCTTTAGCCGGTCTGAACCCCTTGCTAGGTAAAACGGCCATTCTTCAGTGTAATGGTTTTGGTTAGGTCAACTTCCTTGACCCCAGATGGGTCTGTCCGGTAATTATATGTATCGCTAAATCGTGATTGACGGGCCGACAGTATCTGCAGCCAATTAGTTGAGGTTCATCAGCAACTTAAGCCAAGGCCAAGTCAAGCGAGTCCCTTGAAAACTGGGGAGGTCCAGTTGATACACCAACTTGAAACCGAACGGCGCTGTTGGTGGGCGCTTCGGCTTAGACCCAAGTGAAAGTGCAATGTGTGGCTTTCAGCTCTCTGTGGAAAGCAGTGTACATAATACAGGAAACACCTCTTAGAACAATCTTTCTTGTCCTACATTAAGCGACATTCTCGTCCTATGTTGCACAGTCATGCTCGATGCAAAAGTCTAGAAACCCTGGCTCTGATGCTCTGAGCAAGGAACTCCTGCTGCTGATCCCTCCAGGCATTTGGCGCCAGGACCCTTGCCTGTGGCCCCTTCTCGATGGGGTTTGAGTTCTTTGACCTCCAGGTTGTTATCCAATCGCTGGATGGATGCTCGTCATTCTTCCTAAGTCAGGTGGTGACAGAGCACAGCTCGAGTTACGAACACTGATTCAACATGAGCATTTAGTGCTCTCACATGATATTGGAATTAGAATACAGGCCCTGATTAAGAAGACACAGATAACTCATTTGAAGCGCGGTGTACACCGCTGCTGCTGGCAAAATACGATACGTGTTACCATTATCGTAACCTCGTGAGCCACCTTGTCCAGGGCGGGATTTGACTGCGTAAACACATGATCGTTCCAGGATCCATGTAGTCGAAAAATGCCCCGTCGAAATCTATTGTTAGACGGACGGTGACGAAGTTCTCCAACAGCAGCACACAGCCACATGTGATATCTGTATTGACACAAGTCTCTGAGTGAGAGACAATGAACCGGGTATCTGTGGTCCGATTACAGTTCATATAAGCCCCTTCCGAGATTCAAATACCTTGCGCCGACATAGACCAGGAACCCAGAGTTGGCTTCTCTTCTTTGTTCTAGAATCAGGGTATGATCTATGCTTACGAAGAGCGAAGAGAGAAAAGTCCGTATTAGGATAAAGCTCGACCATAGCATAGTGGTATCGGAGAGAACAAGAACACCACATCATCGAAAAGGAGAGATCTCGGTTTTCATATACATAACAAGACATATTGAGATTTTGTCCGGACAAGATTTAGACTCCTGTCGGAGAGTGTCATCCAAAATTCCATCCCCATTAACGTGAGCAGGTATCATGAAATACCTAAGTAGATAGGAATATATATTAAATTACCTTAGGCGATAGTCAGCAAATGGCTATACCAGGATTGCTTAGTATTGCCACAGCATAAATTAAACACCAAACAAAAGTGTAGTAAATGTCTAGGCGCATTGGTTAATAATTCAAAGTACCTATCATGGATTTAAGGTAACGTGTATTGACTATTGACCTATAGAACCCAAATTGGCTCTAACATAGAGCCTTTGTTTGATCTTTAACATATAATCATCGGGATCCTTTGAATCATCCCAATTTTTGATCAGATTACATAGGTATGATGCACTGCTATCTATCAATCCATTTGTATTATACCGTCTTTCACATGGAATCCCCGCTGGCGAGTATTCTACGTAAACCAGGATAACCCCTCCTTTATTAGGTGATCGAGATACCATCAAAGATTTGGATCTTGGACCGTCGTAGCTCAGATCCGGATGTTTTGTCGCATAAACAGGCGAAACGCCCAAAACATTGTATTGTTTCCATTGGATGCAGGGACGGATTAGGGCTCCTCAGGGTCCTTTGGCGACACCATCACAGCCCGTAGGGGATTAGCGGCGCAAGGGCGCCCCCGTGTCAGGTTCCTCAGCCCGCCCAGAAGCTGAATGGCTGGAAGGATGACGTTGCACCCCATTTCTTGGGCTGTGATCTTTTATTTTTGGGCTACCCAAGCTTGCCCGGTCACCTAATTTAGGTATAGTAGTCTTAATACCTAAGCCTCTGGTACCTGCGTAATAAGAGAGGGAGGGTAGACTGCTGGTGGTTTAACATATTGACAATTAACAGTTCGCAAGAATTATATTGTGTATCGTTTCTCTGTTGTGTGACACGTATTGTCACTTGCTCACAACTAATCATTAGGTACCATACCCCGAGCTGCATACAAACACTGCTGTCTATCGTTACAGCACATACTACCTAAAAGTACCGTAACTACCTACTGCCCAATGTTTCTGTTTCATCATTGGATGTTTGACCTTGGGCGTACTGCAGGGATCCATCCGTCAATCAATCAGATGGAAACAGGCGACGGGGGCGGCTCTTGCTCTGACCTCCAAGCTCCATCCTTCACTTCACCGTCAATTTCTCGATACCTGGAACCCGCCTTTAACTGGCAATTCCATATAACCTACCTTACCTACCCACGCTACCCAACCCCGACCGAAACAAACCCAAACTTTCTGTTCCACAATACCAAGCACGGGATAGTCAGTTTACATCTTTGACATTCCATTGAAGAAACAATCGCATATCTATCGCTTTCTTTTACGTCGTCATTGTTCAAGACCCAAGAGTCTCGCTCCTATTCTCCCTTGTCTCGCTCGAATTTCGATCCGCCATCAGCATCGACATTGCTGACCACGTCTCACCTCCTGCGCTATACCTAGATGTCATGATCTAGGGCGCGTACATACAGACCTTTCTCGGTACCATCTCGCTTGCTAGGCAAATTCTGTTTTTACTATCTAGGCCTGTACTCATCGTCGCCACATCGTTGTCGCTGCCATCCACTTCCCCTCGATCCTCGACATGTCGTCAGCGTCCCGACGCTCATATAACCCGGGCCGTCGCATGGGCAGCAGCAGGGATCTTGGTAGAGCTCGCGCAGCTTCCAGAGCTCAAGCAATTGTTGTCGAACACGATGAGGCTCGCAGTTTCGCCCTTCGGTCGGCTTATCTACATTACCTGCTGCAGCCCAAGGCCAAGCGAAAGCAATATGTTCCAGCTCCGAAGCAACCTGTTCGAACCCATACCAGCGTTGGCGCACTGGTACAAGAATTTACTTCTGGCTCTTCGTCCAGTTTCAAGCTCCCCCATAACTTCACCAGCGCTTTGCTTGAACGATGCGGCGGTGTGTTGAGGGGTAGCGAGCGCCTCCCGGGCTATAACGATCCTGTTGTCAAGCGAAGCTTCGCTGAAGCCTATACGACTTTCTCTGAAAAGAACTTTCGCAAAACCATTGATAAGGAGAGGAA
This sequence comes from Fusarium cf. aywerte, assembly GCA_011034095.1. Taxonomy (NCBI): domain Eukaryota; kingdom Fungi; phylum Ascomycota; class Sordariomycetes; order Hypocreales; family Nectriaceae; genus Fusarium; species Fusarium cf. aywerte. The sequence continues at coordinate 200,824 of WETZ01000007.1, forward strand.
ACTTGAGCCGCTTATTCTTATGTTCTACACCTCTACCACTAAAGCAGCTCAAAAAGGAGCCGCTCCCGACGATGATTCCTGGAAGCTCATTCCTGACCGTCACCTCGCCTTGTTTGTCCGTTTAATTGCTACCATCCTTCGAGACCAAGGTCATGATCGTGACAAGACTGAACTCATGTCCAAGCTGAGTATTCTTGAAAAGAAGCTCCTTACCAACGATCAGAACCTAGTTGGCGGCGGCGCTGGTGGTGCTGGAACAACCATCGAGGTCGTTGTCCCCTTGAGCTATGATGTCAAGGACATGCCTCTCGTTCAACAAGTTGTCAAGATTTTTGGGCTGAGTCTTTCAGAAGCACAGGCCGAGATCAACGAGAACAAAGGTGTGTGGACAGAAGAAGCTGCACTTAAGGATCTCAAGTCGTATCAGCACAGGCTCAACTCAGATATGCCTGGTGCTCTAGGAAGCGATGATTTTGATCTTGACGACGCCTTTCTCGAGTGGAAGAAGGCCGAGACGCCTCATCTTTCACAGATGATGCTTGACATATTGACTGCCAAGCCAGAGCTTGCCAAGACGTCCAGTGGTAATGTTGACAAAGGCTTCTCTAGTCGGCCCCAGTCGACCTACAGCAATCCGGGGTTTGATAGCTCGATGGGCTTTGATCCATCTATCAACCTCGCATCACTAGATCTTGGAGATTCCAGTATTCGGGCAGTTGAGGAGAATATCTACACATTTGTCCCTCCAGACCCCAGAGCGTTCTTCAAGTATATTCTTAAGCATGCCATGACCTTTGACCAGATCAATAGCGATCCTGATCTTGACTACCAACCTCTATCGAAACAATCCATGGAACTTTTGACTGAGTTATGCGTGAGATGGAGGGTGCCCCAGTTCTCCAGACTTATCACTCTACTCGAAGTTGCATCACGCAACTATCTGGATAGAGAATTACTCCCTGAAGAATTGGACGCTGTTTTTGATTTTGTCAAGACACCATTGCCAGAGGCCAAGAAGCCTCCACACATATCAAACTACTGTACTCCATTATCCGAGATCGACCCCAGCCGCTGGACGGTGCATGATTTCGCCGTCTACCAGCACACTCTGCAGACACTCTATGAGACTCTGCTTCGTGATCTTTACGACCGAATGGAACAGTGTTATGACACAAAGCCACCTCAAATTGGCGTTGTCCAATTCATCTTAGACAATCATATCTTTAGCGACCCTTGCTTTTCGCCTAAACCTGAGGCTGCTGAGGAGTTTACTGAACATCTAAGTCAACGTCTCCATGAACAGGCTCAAGAGACGTACCGTCAATATATGGAGAAGGAAATATCAGCTGATCGAAACGAATGGGATTTTGCCAACGTGGTTAAGCTGGGTAAAACGGTTATCAAGCTTTGTGAAAGAATCAACAAGCGATACAAGAAGAACCCGGAGATTATGGGTGTAAACCCTTTCCAGATTCTCGTTGAAGAGGTATTCCCTCGATTTGAAGAGGACGCGCATGCCATTATCGAATCCATTTTGGAGATGGCCCAAGAGACTGGCACCGAACTCGACATTCAAGATGGCTTCGAGCTGTATAGAGAGTTGGTTGCGATCCGTCGGATTCACAACGACTCTCTGCCCGATCGTCCCTTCGCATTCAATATCGAGAACCTATTGGTCGATTTTGTGTGGCGATGGGTTCGTGCCGCTGAGAACAGGGTAGAGGATTATGTCGAGCAAGCCGTCAAACAGGACCAGTTCCGAGTACGAACAGAAAACCCTGAAGACATTCCACGAGACGCGGAGAGGCACAGTGTTTCGATTATTGACATGTTCATGCTCTTCAACCAAACTCTTGACACTATCTTCAACCTTAACTGGGGTAACGACGAGCATCATGCTAGATTCATGACATCTCTCTCGAAGGCTTTTGCTGCAGGCATTGGCAAGTATTGTGAACTTGTTGACCAGAAGTTCGCGAAGGAAATGGATCGCCCTTCTGCAGAAGAGCTGGCAGCACAGAACCAAACCACGCAGGAGAAGTGGATGAAGTATGCAAAGGATGCCTGGAACAACAAGGACCGCGTTGAACCGTTCCAGTTCTATTCTGAGGTGAGAGCACAGATGATGGCTATTGAATACGTTGACTAACTCGTGCAGTCCTTTGTTAAACTCAACAATATCGAATACGCCATGCAAGAACTTGACAAGTTAGAACGGGCTATGGACCCTGATGCTTGTGCTTTACTTCTGGAGAAAATTGACGGGCCAAAGAAGAAGGCCCGGCGGCCTAACAAGTATACATTCACGATCAAGGTGGTCGAGGCAGAAGACCTTAAGGCGTGTGATACCAACGGCTACAGCGATCCTTATGTGGTGTTTGGTGATGAGTACCAGAAGCGATTACACAAGACGAGAATTATTCAGAGAAGTCTTAATCCGCGTTGGGACGAGACTTTTGACATAACAGTCCAAGGTCCTGTCAACATGATTGCGACTATTTGGGACTACGATACTTTTGGTGACCACGATTACGTTGGGCGAACATCGCTCAAGCTCGACCCTGTTCATTTCAGCGACTATTTGCCTCGCGAATTCTGGCTGGACCTGGACTCACAGGGTCGACTACTCATCAGGGTCAGCATGGAGGGTGAAAGAGATGATATCCAATTTCATTTTGGAAAGGCCTTCCGGCATTTGAAGCGCACTGAGAGGGATATGGTCCGAAAGGTTACGGATAAGGTAGTACATGCTCAAGCCTAGTCAAAGCATATATGCTAACTTGTGGACAGCTCACTTCTCAGATCAACCATACTCTATCTTTGGAGACTCTCAGGCAATTATTGGGTACGGGCGGCATTGGTGCATCCGTCACGAGTCTTTGGAAAAAACGAGCATCGGCGGTACCTACTGTGACTCCAGCTCAAATCGAAGCTGCACTAGCGCCACTATTCGCTTACTTCGATGAGAACTTCGCCATCATGAAACAGACATTGACAAAGGCTACAATGGATGCCGTCATGGCACGGCTTTGGAAAGAGGTTTTGATGGTTATCGAGAACCTCTTAGTACCACCCCTGTCTGAAAAGCCTTCCCAGCAACGACCCCTTTCACGAAAGGAACTAGACATCGTCTACCATTGGTTAGATTTGCTGTTCCAGTTCTTCAACGCCAGAGATGAGTCAGGAGAGCAGCTAGGTGTTCCAGCAGAAACTCTCAAGTCGCCTAAGTGGCATGAGCTTGCCTCACTGAACTTCTTCTACTTCGAGGACACCAATAGTTTGATCCGCGAATCGGAAAGAATGGCAGCCGCAACAACAGAGCGGGCACGTCTAGCTCTTCAGCAGCAGAACTCGCAGAACAACCGTCTATCAGCCCCGGCAGCACTTGGAGCGTCCCTTGGTGGTGCAGGGTCATTTGCAAGCATGGGCACAATCAGACGCGGAAAGAGTATCATGATGAGCCGTAACCTGGGCACCATGCGTAAGGCGAAGGAAGCGAAGAGGCGCGAGGCGCAAGCGGATCCGAGTGACGACATGATTTTGCGTATCCTCCGCATGCGACCAGAGGCGGCGCCTTATCTCAGGGACCGGCATCGCCAGAAGGAGAGACAGGCAGCTACGGCTGCTGCAGCTCTCATTGTCAAGAATAGCGTGACACAGGGCTGGAACTCTTCAGCAGGCCCAGCTTTCAGTGGCAATTTCGGACGAAACAACTTGCCAAGACGATAAATGATTTTCAAGGAAAGAGGGGGATTAAGGACGTTTCCTTGGTAGCAAACGGACCAGCCACGCATGATGTGGATACGGGTGCTCAGGCAAGTTTGGTTCATGTGTTTTTTTGGTTTTCTTATTGTTGATATCTATCTGGGTGAAAGGAATAGCATCAGATACCCTCGTCCGTACAGGCAGCAAGGTTGATTGTAATATATTTTTTCATGCACCTAGGAATGATCCGACATGCAATTATTGAATTGTGGGTTGCGGTCCAAACAAAGTGTTTGTCCGTTGTAGGTGAAGTTTATTGACTTGAGCTTTCCTGGAGGAGGCTAAGGAGAGGAGGCATTTCGGGCCAATACAACAGTTCATAGGGATCACAATACCACAGAGTAATTACGGTAGGTATTGATACAAGCGAATATAACTAATGTAAGATATTAAAGAATGCAAGCCAAAACAATAGGTAACTAAAGTGATCTATGATATTAATAATTACATACCAGAAGGTGTGCTTACCCTACAACCCATGCCAAATTCGTGGCTACCTTGGTGAAATGATATCGCAGCCCAACATGACCCAGCCCAATCATAAACCTGATCGGGCGACGACCAATGCTTGTTGCCGATCTCCGAAAAGATCACGAGTTAAACAAAATCGAAACGCGGTCGCCAAGTGAGCTCCGTGCCACGGTCACAGTAAAACTCTCTCCCTTGTTCGCTGGTTCCGTGACATGCGAAGTGTACGTGTTGTACGACTCAGCTGAAAGAGAAATGGCGCTCGGTAGACCGTTTATAAACGCTACTCAAGACCGACTTACCTGGTTGGTCTAACAGACCGACCGACCGACGCAGGGTCAGGTCTGGGAAAAAAAGACTTTATTTTTGGGGCTGTTTTACTGCCTCGGACAGGCGACGCTTCTCACGCATTGGTATCCGATGGAGATAGGGGTTCTCTAGCACGTAAAGCATGAATCAGGAGGGACCGCCACATCGCCAATACCGAGATGGAACTTAAATAGACATGATAGGATAGTCTGAATTTGCAAGCTGTCTGGGCGGTTTAAAGACGGACAAAAAAGCGGAGTGGCGGAGTGGTTGCTCAGGTTTGCAGCAGCCCTGGAACTTTGAGTGAATGAAAACAAGGGTGCCCGCAGTCTAGAAGATCAGCTACCTAGTTAGACCCTGTCCGCCTAAGTATGTACTGAGAAACTAGACCGCCGAGGTACGGTAGCGTACTGTACCTAGAAGATGACAGCATTTTCAGGGTCCTTTTTTTGAGGGTCCGATCCCACCAAGCCCCCACTGTACTTTTACTGTACATACTTGGGTCGTTGTCCTATGCGGTGTTAGCCAGTGGAGCGGTGTTCGGGGGTTTTTCTGGGTGAGTGAGGGAGGGGCAACCAAGAGGATATGGGAACCAGTTCTCGGCGACAATTTCTTTCTAGGTATTTACCTTTTGCTGTTCTTGGCCGACTTTAGCTCTGAAATAATACCATCATGTGCGTTTTTAACCATAGCTGCCAAGGTCGTACATTTGAAGTGTACTAATCAGTGTCTCGATATGGAAAAGCTTGAAGCTCGCTGGACCCTGCAGGTTAAGATGAATATTGAATAATGATCTCGTGCCATTTCATAAACCGTTGGTTTCAGCATACCGGACTTTGGCCTTCGCCACCGCTTAAACTGTGGCCATCATAAAAAAAAAGAGGTCAAAGAGTTTGTAGAGCTCTACTCGACGCAGGCATAGCTATGTCTAGTGGAGATGAGTCGATAGTACTATACATACATCGTTGAGCCCAAGACTGTGATGCTACTGTCCAAGACAATGTCACTCGGGTCAAGTCAGTGGCGGTAACAAAGGAACCAGTAGATAAAGCTTGACGATGATTTTAGGTCTGGTGTCCCGAATATTCGTTTTCGATGGAGCGAAATGGCTGAAACTCCATCTGGGCGAGCGAGTCCATCTGAAAATGAAAAACTGGGAGCGCCAGCCTACCTTCAAGTCGACAAAACATTTCGCATCAGGAGACGGTTCCTGTATATCGACCCAAAGCTTCGATGCCGCCGGCACGACTGCCCGACCGAGAGGTAAAGTGCGTTCTGATATCCGTCCTGACACCAGTCAGCCAATCGTCGAGCTTTTATTGCAACGCTTTCTTCTGCATGTGAAAGTACGGAGTAGGTAATATTTGTTTTTTATTCTTGCCCTCTCGCACCAGTCGACTCCTTCTGGCAACTTGTTTCTTTGACGACTGTCGATCTCAACCACCAAAGTTGAGTCGTGCATGTGGCCCAGTGAATGAATGGGCTTCGAAACGTCTCTCACGTGGATCAGAAGCCACCAATCTCCAAAACCCCATCACATGTACAATACAGTATGTGAGAAAAGTTGAGACAGTAGAAGCACTTGATAACCCCCGCAAAGATAGAGTCGTTCTGTCAGAGCATACCGTGCGTAGATGAACACGCGCAGATCCCCTACATAATCACTGCACAGGACCACAGGGGATTCCTCTTCGAGCGGCGCCGACACGAGCAACTGCCAAGCTTCGACTTGATTTGCAAAATCATGAGATTTTGTAGATGTTGTCCACCCAAAAGGATCAAGGGCCCCCCTGTCAGCGAATAAGAAATCGACTTGCCGCAGCTCCAAAATGACGTTGGTGGCTGATTCGACCGCGACTTTGATCCACCACGAATAACCCCTGAGCCCGCGATACCGCTATGCTATACGCGAACAATTGAATACCGTCATCCTGATCAATTCCAGTGGATATCTATCTTTCTGCTGTGCGGTGCTGAAAGAACATATAAATGGGCGAGACGAGGCGTGGATTCCCGTGCTCCTGCATGTAAATGAATGGCAGGAGCTCTTTCAAACATGCCAGGTTGGTTACCCTTGAGGCCTCTCAATTAAGCCACAAGTTGTTGCAAACTGGGGTAATTGAATGTGATCGTCTCTACCAGCTTTGCCTGAAACACAAGACGCCGTCCATCACAATACTCATGGCACTTGCCATTATCCTTGCCGTTCACCATTGGCGGCATTGCACAGAGACCATTCATCATTGTGCTGTATGGACTCTAAAATGATAGCCTCCCTGATGGCCAAACGACCAGCAGCGCAGCGTTTGTTGCTTGCTCAACAACGACAGTAAGCGCCTGCTAAGAGCCGCACGGTGCCGATTCAGCATTGTATCACAAACCGAATGGCCGAATATCCATTTTTCACCTTGTAAATTTTTGGCATCAGCGAGATTGCTATAAAATGAGCATGGTGTTACACGCCAAGGGTCGCTACACGTGGCTCATCAACTCGTTCGGTATACTCGGTATGCTCTGAACACACACGAAAGCAATTGTGTTAATTGTACGAGGACTGGATCGAGCCTTCGGGAAAAGGTTGCAGACGGACGGGAATAGGTGGACTAAACCAGGGTGCCCATCCGAGCCGCGTAGAAGCCGCTTGTTGACAGCTCAAGAGCCGTTTCAAGACCAATGGCAACGGGCTTGCGACTAAACGTTATGGCACTAAAATGAGCACATGCACAATTTCCTTACACGAGGAAAGACTGGCTTCGGCCGAAATGATGGAAGGACTGAAAGACAATATTGGCGTGCCAAGCGATATTGGTGATTGCCAGCAGTGATGAGCGTAGTGTTGTAGTTCGAGCTCCCGGAGCAAAGCAGTGATATCTCAAAAAGCAATCAGGGCTTGATGCTCCTACTGCTCTGGGCTCTCAAGCTCCCCCTCGCTTAAGTATCGCCACCGTGCGAGTGGCAGAGAGAGACCCCACATCAACGGTCTTGGCAGGCGGGCTGGACTTGAAATGTACCCATGAGCGTTGGCGTCGGACATCCACTTCCACGAGCAACCACAAAAAGAGTAACAAATAGATGCGGCCAAGATTCGGAAGTGGAACACAGACGAGCTGTCTCTTGCGATATTTCCTGTCATCCTAGTCAGCAAAAGCCATATTCTTCGGCACTAAAGAGTCAAGCGGCAGTTCCCTGCGGAATTCGTTTGATTTGTGCGATGTGATAGAACCCAGACCTATTGCGTTGAAGGCAGCGCGACCAGGTAGGTAATTAAATACCTGCAGCCACTTGACCGCCGAACCGCTTGGGGAAGAGGAATTAATAAAAGTAAGGACTGAACGGCATAGGTAGGTACTGTACAGGTACAGGCAGATTGAAGCCAAAAAATTACGGCACAATGCCACCACCCCTTGCTTGAGCGGAACTTTATGTCAAGCGGGAGGGGTCATCGAGTTGAAAGACAAAAAGATGGGCAATGTCTGAGATGGTTAGTCTTAAGTGAATGCTCACTACTGGAGCAGGAACGATCCATAGTAACCCGGAGTGTATCTACTAGGTAACATAGGCAAGTTGGAATCGACATTTTCAGCAACTCAATCCTCGTATGCACCTGTACTATACCTCCTATATTCTCAGCCGCCTTGGTACAGATGCATTCGCAGTTGCAGTGTCGAGTGCCCGTGTTCAAAATGCCCATTTGACTGACATTAACGGACAGTGATAATGTCGATCGATTCGTTCGTGCAGCCGCTAGCTTGCAGTAGGGGCGGGGAGAGGCTCTGGGCAGCGCACTATTGGCTCTCGATAAACAGATCTCCCCGGCCAAAAAAGTGATATCCAATTACAGTACACCCAGCCTCCGTTTGCGAGGCAGCCTGTCCTTTTACTGTATGTGGGAAAGATTTTAAAGGGAAGCCTTGCTGAATGAGTACTCACACAGAGCGAATAGAACCATGTGGATAGACGAATAGGGGTGTTGCATCAGTTCATGATTAGATTGATCTGTCATAACTTGAACGCAGGTGGAAAGGACTGGCGAAGAGATAACTGGAATCAGATTCTAGACTCACATATCATATGCACAAGAGATGAATCGTCTATCATGTGTACATACGTATATACAATCCCTAATACCATGCGGAACGCGAAATACAGCACTGCACTGTGACTGCAATGGTAACCAGCTAAGAATCTCGTCAAGATCCATTGATATTAAATGCCACCTCTGTAGGTACAAAGGCGAAGCTGGCTTCTTTGTCTGCACCGCCCCTACAGCAGAATTCCTTGCTATGATCTTTCATTTTCTTTACTCTTTTCGGTTCTAGCTCTCCACTAATAGCAGATATGGTTTCATCCCCAAGTTTCAGGGCTCAGCCAGATCACATCGCAGTCCAATTTAACGTCGTTCAAAGCGAAGCAAGTAGTAGAGTAGTATCGACATACGTATCCAGCTGCGATTGTCCAACTTAATGATATTTTCCCACTGTCTAACCAGAACAGGGTCCAGGTTTTGTTACAACAACCGACATCGTCTTTTAACTCAAAATGTTATTGCCATGGAACGTACTTATGTAGAGAGTACTGCGTACTTGTATCTGTGGTACGGACAGAAGATACTGTACAGTAAGAGGCAAACACCACTTCAGGCCAAAAAGAGAGGGTTCTGGCTGCTAGACCGGATTGGATGTTAGCACCGCTTGAAAGGCTCCGCCTTTTATCTCTTTCGTCGCCCTCCTTTTCACCTCGTACCGCTGTGGTAGTCACCGAGGGATCTTCCTAGAACCGACCTAACTCGGAGATACATGCCATTGAGCAGCGCCCTCGAGCATCAACTTGTACTGCCTACCCCCCTAGATGGTACTCAGGATTGTCCTGTCAGTGGAAGGCTAGGCGTGCTAGGGCTCTTTTGTTTCGTCCAATCCAGTTGAACTTCCCCCCACCCCGGGGCTAAGATCCAGTGCTTGCTGCCACCGCTGCAGTTGGGACCGCCCTTTGTCATGCCCTGTCCTGTCCTAGTCTTCCTGGGTTTATCCCCTCTCTAGTTACTTTGGAGTACTTTGCTCCGTCCCTTATCCTAATCACTCACCCCATTTACACTACTAACCTACCTACCTACACTATACTACGCCCGCTTCAGCCATCCTGCAAATTCCCAAACGGCTTGCTTGCTGGACTTTCAGCCTAATCCTTTCTTCCTCAACCCTCACTGTTCGTCGCAGCATCGCCATCCGGCTTCATTCTCGACGATACAGGCTCCTGCCGGTTTCCGTTTCGATAGACCCTTATTCGTCTTGTTCTGTTTCGACTTGAAATTCCCGCGACCGTCTTGCTTTACTGGTTTCATTCCCGTCCTCTACTGCTACGGCGCCACCGCCCGCCGTCACCCGTGTATCATACTGAGACCAACTCAACTCTCGACAATCGAGGATGCTGCCCAGCCGACAACTGTTGCGTCCTTAGTTTGGTCATTACTTCGCCACCCGTGGTACTATTTCGAATATCCCTACAAGCAGTCCATTTGGCGCCCTTTCGTCGGTCGTAAACCTTGAATCTTAATCCATCCGCCCAAACTTGTACACACGATCCTGCGCAATCCAGAAAACAAAAACAAAAAAAATTGTTGCCTGACTGCGGCTTAGCAGTTCATCTGCATCATTATGGTTGACGATGCGGCCCTCGCCGCTGCCGCTTCGATTGTCGCTTCGATTGCTCCAGATACCCGACCGCCCAATTCGATACCGGTTGGTGTAGCTTCTCAGGTGCAACTCCCAGGACCAGATACTCCCGCCAAGCGTAAGCTCGAGTTGGAGCTTCAGAATCTCGCTTTGCGTGTCGGAAAGCTCGAGAGCCAGGCCTCAGCTACTTCCCCGTTTCCAGAAACGCCTAACGAGGTTATTGACACTCTTTTTGGCGAAGAGGCTCTTACGGTGGCGGCTCGCCCCAAGCCTAAAGTCTTTCACGCCCAAGGTAGCCTGCACTCTCCGCATCTGCCATCTTATCAGCTGACCGAAGAAGCCCTCGAAGGACTTCGAGAACATGTGGACGATCAGTCCAAGTTGCTCGATAGCCAGCGCCAGGAGCTCGCTGGTGTTAATGCCCAGCTCCTGGAGCAGAAGCAGCTGCAAGAGCGAGCCCTCGAAATCCTCGAGCAGGAACGTATCGCTACCTTGGAGCGTGAGCTCTGGAAGCACCAAAAAGCCAACGAGGCTTTCCAAAAGGCTCTGCGAGAAATCGGCGAGATTGTCACCGCTGTTGCTCGTGGTGATTTGACCATGAAGGTTCGCATGAACACTGTTGAAATGGACCCGGAAATTACAACATTTAAACGTACTATCAACGCTATGATGGACCAGCTGCAAATATTTGCTAGTGAAGTCTCGCGAGTGGCTCGTGAAGTCGGTACCGAAGGTTTGTTGGGCGGTCAAGCCCGCATCGGTGGTGTCGATGGAACATGGAAAGAATTGACTGACAACGGTATGATTCAAACGTGAAGTCACAACCTGGCAAATTGCTAATGCTTGATGTAGTGAACGTTATGGCCCAAAACCTAACCGACCAAGGTTTGTAGTGTCCAACAAAACCTGCAAGTATTGTCATATAGCTAACATGTTTTCTAGTGAGAGAAATCGCAAGTGTTACAACCGCCGTAGCCAACGGCGACCTGACCAAGAAAATCGAGAAACCTGCCCGGGGCGAAATATTGCAGCTACAACAAACCATCAACACCATGGTAGATCAACTACGAACATTCGCATCTGAAGTCACACGTGTAGCAAGAGACGTCGGAACCGAAGGCATGCTAGGTGGACAAGCCGACGTTGGGGGAGTACAGGGCATGTGGAACGATCTTACAGTCAACGTCAACGCCATGGCCAACAACTTGACAACTCAAGTACGCGACATCATCAAGGTCACCACAGCTGTCGCTAAGGGAGACCTGACCCAAAAGGTCCAAGCCGATTGCAGGGGAGAGATCTTCGAGCTCAAGTCAACTATCAACTCAATGGTTGACCAACTGCAACAGTTTGCTCGTGAGGTCACAAAGATTGCCCGTGAAGTCGGCACTGAAGGCCGCTTGGGAGGTCAGGCTACAGTGCATGATGTTGAGGGTACCTGGAGAGATCTGACTGAGAACGTCAACGGCATGGCCATGAACTTGACCACTCAAGTGCGAGAAATTGCCAAGGTCACCACTGCAGTTGCCAAGGGTGATTTGACAAAGAAGATTGGGGTCGAGGTCAAGGGTGAAATTGCGGAACTAAAGAACACGATTAATCTGATGGTGGATCGACTTGGCACATTTGCTGTCGAAGTGAGCAAGGTCGCCAGGGAAGTAGGCACGGATGGAACCCTTGGTGGACAGGCCCAAGTAGCCAACGTCGAAGGCAAATGGAGGGATCTCACAGAAAACGTCAACACAATGGCGTCAAACCTCACAGCCCAGGTAAGCCTCCAGTCTTGACACAGACTTCTCGGACGTTTGTTTGTTTACTAACTTTGATGTAGGTGAGAAGTATTTCGACAGTCACGCAAGCCATTGCGAATGGCGACATGAGCCAGAAGATCAAGGTCGAAGCAAATGGAGAGATACAAGTGCTGAAAGAAACCATCAACAACATGGTTGACCGTTTGTCTAGCTTCTGCTATGAAGTGCAGCGAGTCGCCAAAGACGTGGGTGTCGACGGAAAGATGGGCGCTCAAGCCGATGTGGGCGGCTTGGATGGTCGTTGGAAAGAAATCACAACAGATGTCAACACCATGGCTAGCAATCTGGTAGGTCAAGCCCGAAAAACCTTGCCCGAGGCCCATTCTAACATAGACAGACCACACAAGTGCGCGCTTTCTCCGATATAACTAACTTAGCCACGGATGGGGATTTCACCAAACTTGTTGATGTCGAAGCATCAGGCGAGATGGATGAGCTCAAACGAAAGATCAACCAGATGATTTCAAATCTGCGTGATTCTATCCAGCGCAATACTCAAGCCAGAGAAGCTGCCGAGCTTGCCAACAAGACCAAGTCGGAATTCCTCGCCAATATGTCCCACGAAATCCGAACGCCGATGAACGGCATTATCGGAATGACTCAACTGACATTAGATACCGACCTGACTCAATATCAGAGGGAGATGCTTAACATTGTCAATAATCTTGCCAATAGCCTCCTGACGATTATTGATGATATTTTGGATCTTTCTAAAATTGAGGCTCGGAGAATGGTGATTGAAGAAATTCCTTACACACTGCGAGGAACCGTCTTCAATGCCCTCAAGACTCTCGCCGTCAAGGCTAATGAGAAGTTCTTGGATCTCACCTACAAGGTCGACAGCTCCGTACCGGATTACGTTATTGGCGACTCCTTCCGTCTCAGACAAATCATTCTCAATCTTGTTGGCAATGCTATCAAGTTCACAGAGCATGGTGAGGTTAGCCTAACAATTAAAGAGAGCATGACACAAAGCCACGTCCGACCTGGTGAATATGCGGTTGAATTTGTCGTCGAAGACACGGGCATAGGAATTGCTCAGGATAAACTCGATTTGATTTTCGACACGTTCCAGCAAGCGGATGGTTCCATGACTCGCAAGTTTGGCGGAACCGGTCTAGGACTATCCATTTCGAAGCGACTTGTAAACCTCATGGGTGGTGATCTCTGGGTCAATAGTGAGCATGGCAAAGGCAGTGAATTCCACTTCACATGTCTGGTCAAACTTGCCCCTGACGATGCCGCTATGATTGAGCAACAGATACGCCCTTACCGAGGACACCAAGTGCTGTTTGTTGACAAGGCTCAATCTCAGAACGCTACGTCGATTAAGCCTATGTTGGAGAAGATTGGTCTCAAGCCTGTTGTTGTGGATTCAGAGAAGAGTCCTGCTTTGACCCGCTTGCAAACTGGTGGCTCCCTTCCTTACGATGCTATCTTGGTCGATTCTATCGACACCGCGAGAAGGTTAAGAGCTGTGGATGATTTCAAATATCTCCCCATCGTCTTGCTTGCACCCGTTGTTCATGTTAGCTTGAAGTCGTGCTTGGATTTGGGAATCACGTCGTACATGACAACGCCTTGCAAACTTATTGATCTAGGAAACGGCATGATCCCAGCTCTTGAGAACCGAGCGACGCCGTCTCTTGCCGACAACACGAAATCATTCGAGATCCTGCTCGCCGAAGACAACACTGTCAACCAGCGACTAGCAGTTAAGATTCTTGAGAAGTACCACCACGTGGTAACCGTAGTAGGCAACGGCTGGGAGGCTGTCAAGGCTGTTCAAAGCAAGAAGTTTGATGTCATCCTCATGGATGTCCAAATGCCGATCATGGTAAGTACTTGAACCATCTTAACTGTCATGAATTGCACTTGGACACAGTAACTAACATTTTGGTTTAAAGGGAGGCTTCGAGGCTACCGGCAAGATTCGAGAGTATGAGCGTGGCATAGGAAGCCACCGTACACCTATCATTGCTCTAACGGCCCATGCCATGATGGGTGACCGAGAGAAGTGCATCCAGGCTCAAATGGATGAGTATCTATCCAAACCTTTGCAGCAAAACCACCTCATCCAGACCATCCTCAAGTGCGCCACCCTTGGTGGTCCACTGCTTGAGAAGAACCGCGAACGCGAATTGGCACTCCACGCCGAATCGAAATCGAAGCACAAGGAGGGAGGCCAGGGTTTGCTACGACCAACGCTCGAGAGTCGCGCTTTCACAAGTCGAGAGCCTCTTTTGGGAAATGGCAAGGAGAGTCCTGCTATTTTGGCAACCGACGAAGATCCTCTGGCAAGAGCACGTCTCGACCTTTCTGATATGAGAAGCCTGACAAACTAACCGGGTTTCTTTCCGTGTCTCAGGTTTTTATGAGATCACTTAGTCAATAACGAGGCCATGTCGCGACATGACGATTTATGTCGAGCGTTACGAAATACCCACTTCGCTACGTCGGCGGGAACGGGACACAGTCCTCGGTTGACGCTTTTATAACCATCACGTTATAACGAGGATTCAGATGAGCCCTCAGCGCCGCATATTCGTCTTGTATTGAATACTGGAGGTTGGGATGGTCGTTTTGTACCAACATAGCGGATCTGAGTTTTGATTTGCTTGCGGCTACAAAGTACAAGCCCGACAAGGTCTACAGGTTCTGTTTGGTGCTACCGTCTTTCGACCACTTCATTGCGTGGCCCTGCTTATCGTCTCTTTTTTGGTTTCGCATCGGCTTTTAGGTCCTGGCAGGCCACAACCCCTGTCGTGTGCTTCCTCTTTGGCGTTTTGGGGGGTTTTGTTTTATGGGAGTATGATTGCATCATGCCTCGTGGCTTGTATCGATTCGATTGCTGGCTACAATGGAATATATCGACTTAGATGGGCATGGACCAACACAGCAACAAACATAAGGCATGTGTTGTTGGTGACTGGCCAGAAGAGGAATGAGTTGATAAGGGGATGGCCTTCAAGGATGACGCTTCATTCTCCCCCCTTCCCTCTCTTTCTTTTCGGGTATGGTTTACAGCTTGATTTTTGCTTTCTGGGGTTGTCGTACTGTATATCTTGTTTCTCTTGGTTCTTATTTTTTTTTTTTTTGCCCTTGGATGAGGGGATATGAGCCTCTGAGCTCGGGGAGTTTCACGAGACGGAATGGGAGACTAGGATGCTTGTCTGAGTGGCAGGGAAGGATGAGGCTTCTCATAACCGTTCAGATGATATAGGTGAAAGATATTCTTTAGGAAAGAAGAGACTCATGAATGACTGGCAGATCACTTTCTCCATTATCTAAGTTGCGATGTGCTGTGAACTAAAGAACCCGTAGTACCTCTAGCACTCAAGCCTTATCTTTTTTGCTATTTACTACGTCTCCATTGCTGTCGTCATGGACCTTGTCTTGATTATTTGTTGTTATTGTATGTTGAGGAGACTCGTCGGCTTGAGCTGCCTTAGCAGCGGGAGAAGCCTGCAGATCGGCGTTGGCTTCAAGAGCAGCAAGAATGGCGTCAAGCCGACTTTCGAGGTTTGAGAGGTTGTTCTCAAGATTGGTAGCAGCTTGCTCGCCCCTGTGTCAATATTATGTCAGTCAAGGGTCGTTGAAGATCGCCCCGTAGTATGATGTAAAAGAAAGTCAGAGAGGGTAAAGGAGGCGAATATGATTAACGTGACGTTCAAGGCACGGGGGAGGGGTGCAGGAATGAAGCTACCGAGATGTGTTGGTCTCGATTAAGGGAAAATCTATTGCCACCTCGATGAACCAGAGCTTGAAACAATGGACTTTGGGATTGATGGCATGTAGATGAAGAAACCCATGCATCAGCACAAGGCCAGACAGGGCATTGTTTGAGCCAGCAACTGCAGACTGGTGGGACAACAGAGGCCTATTCAGTTGACAATCGGCACCAACGCCAAGGGATGTCAATCCTCATCACAGTATGCCTTCAAACCTCAGCCCTCAAAGCATAAAGAAACTGCCAGATGCCTATGCATATGCGTATGCGTATGCCTATATCAAAGTGAAGATTAAGCGTCGGAGACGCCGATAGAGGATTTTGATGATTTTAGCCTCTGACAAGAGGACCGAGCACAAGCGACACGCTGATGCCAGAGTGCGCCAATGAAGAAGCCCATGATGAAAATACGAAAACAGGGAGAAGTGGAATAGGAAATTCATGGTGAAAGTGGATCGAGATGGGGAAGAGGTGAAGAAGGGTGTGCTGAGGTGAGGCGAGGCGAAGTGAGGTGAGGCTGTGGAATAGTTTACAGTACCTAGCAAGGTCCTGATAGGCCTAGAACACAAACATTGTCAGTGAATGGAGATACAACACAATAAATGTTTAGGGATAGGGAGGTGTGAATGCGGGTAGGGCGTTTAGGGAATAGTGGTTGGTTGGTTGATCGGTCGGTCTAGGATGGAAAGATACCTAGGTACGGTACGGCAAGGTCAAACAAAAATGCAGATGCGAGCGAATGCGATATGCAAATGCAGAATGCAAATCAGCCAGCAGTCACACACTCAACCAGGAGAATTTCCATGGCTCGTGGCAGCCAAGCGAGGCGGTCTCGACCAACTGGCTGGGTCTGAGGCTGGGTCTGGGTATAACACGTTCCACGGTCAGGCCGGGGCGAGAGTCTAGACCCCGATAGTGGGAATAGACAGGGAATGACAGGGGGATTGGAAAATGGGGAAAAAGGATACAAGAGGGGATGGATGAATGAATGAATGGTTGAAAAAGGAAAGGAGTGACATTTCCCTCTCATGATCGATTGTCATGTTAGATAAGTGTTGAGCAAATCATAATGGAGACGACAGGACAATTCTCTCCGGATCTGCAACATGGCCTTTTGTTGGCATTCCCATATTTCGCAAGAAAGGCAAATTCTGCATTGCCATGCCATGCTGCGCCGTGCCGTGCCCTTTCGTACCATGCATGCCTGATAAGTGGCGAACACCCCAATACAATGGAAATTATGAGACTGAGACACGAAAAAAGACAAGACTTACTTGAGCTAAATCGGCGTCCCCCGAACCTGAACCCGTGGCCTTTGTGGCACGGTTGTTTGTCTCGTCGTTTGGGGCCATTTTATATAGGCTGTCTGTTATTTTATCTATGTGAGACGTATCGATGATGAGTGAACAAGTAGAAGCAGTAGGTAGGGGGTTTAATTGTAGATTGAGATAAATGTGGTCGAGCAGAAAACCGGCTGTGGTATGCTTTGCTTTGCTTTGCTTTGCTGCGCTGAGCGGTTTGTTGTAGGAGAAATGGAGATGGAGCCTTGATAACGGGCTACCTCACCTTAGGTTTAGGTTTCCTAGTGGGGGTTTATCCGTGTGGGCGCGCAGCCAACGGTTCTTCCTTCCTCCCTTACCTTGCTTACACCTAGGACCTAGGTAGGTAGTGGAGGTACAGTACCAACAGTAGGTAGCTTCTCTTATTAGTACCTGATTGGGCATATAAATAATCCGAATGCTATTATTCTTATACATAGGTAACCTTGCACTTGGTCAACTTGAATTCATAACTGACCTGGCATTTGCTAACACGAATGAATAATCTGTAGGTACTGTACTTAGGAGGCCAGTTAGAGTCTAGACACCGGTAATTTAGCGGGCGCGACAGCGGGCCGTCCACTAAGAGGGGTCCTGTCAGAGCTCGGGTATAGACGTCGATCATTAGAGAAGGAGCATTTTTGAGCCACGGTTTTGCTCAATTCTAATCAGGTCAAGGTTTGGCTATTCGATTAGACAAGGCCAGTAATCTACCATGAAAAAATTAACTTTATACTACTATCAATATAGTGAAGGTATAAGGGTATCATACAAACGATAGCCTATCTATCTACATAGGTAAGTATCCTGATGAACAGTCATCTAGACGGAACCCCCTCTCGTGATATCGATGGCCTATACTTGGTTCAATTTGTTTACAGAACTATCGTTTCTAGGAGCTTACTATCCAAATAGTTGCCTGTTGATTAGAAGACGTATTCGAACGAGACAAGCGATCTGTTCAGACCTGGCTACGTCCTTGTCAATGCTCTACTCAACATCATTGGTGAGGAACATATTGTCCGGAAACAAACATCGACAACGAATGGCGTTGCGAATTCAACCCATAAAACAATGCTGAACACAATATTCCATGTCGATGCCAGGCAAAAATAGGCACAAATCCTTACATGCTTAAAACGTACGAACCTTTGAATAACGGAATCGATTGGTCTGGGGGGTGCGCCACGGGTCTGGACCACTGCGGATGGCGATCAGAACGATCTCGAACTTTGCGGAGCTCCCTTGAGACAACAGCAGAACAACAGCAGTTGCATTCGAAGCATAATCAAACGAGGGAGAAATTCGGTCTCGCTATCGTCCGCATATGTCAAATATGTTGACCTTTTTGTTTCATGGGGAAAACAGTACAGTGTCGACCTCCTAATAAGATCGAAATCGCACAACGCTGACTGGTTGTGGGTGTGATCAGGAAACGAATAAACATACCACTTTAGATGCAGCTCTCCCAATGGATCCGATATCGATATCGATCTGAGCTGAAACAAACAACCTGGTTATGAGCCTTCCCAAAAATATTCACCCCGCAAGCATAAATGTGCAGTAAAAGCGATGGTAAACCAGCATGCCAGATCTCAAGGTGCAGCTGTGTTCCCACTCCAATTTCCAGAAAGGGAATGTAGTTCGTAAGGAGCAAGCTTGAACGAGCACCATCGTCCGTCGTGCTTACATGCGATCAATCGATCTATCTTTATCCACTCCGCTAACAAGTAAGGAATCCAAGTGTCTTTAGAACTCTCCGGTACACACATACTACAGTGGCACAAACTGGTGGAGTATATACGGAGCAGTACCTAGGTAGTCTCGATTACACCCATGTCTACGTATCTATTTGTTGTTGGTGGTTCGGTTCTAGACTCTTGCTGGTCTGTGGCCCTAGACATCTCATGCTAGCTGCATCGTCTTTTCCGTGGATGGCTTTTGGGAAACACAATACCAAAGAGGCCGGATGACGGTGACAACCCCCCGGTTAATACAAAACAGGCTACGGAGACTTTCTCTCGATGCACGCACGATTGAATTAGTTACAGCAGATTAGCTAGCATCTAGGTTATTTACTTGGCTGCTCTAGGCATATTGGCTGCCGATCATGCCCCCTTTCCCCTACCTAGATGTGGCTCTCCATGATCAACGGAACTGTGCGAAACTCGCCCAACTGTGGATGTGGGAACTGGGAATGAAACACTGATGCTCAGGCCTTGGAGCCTCTTGTTGTTGTATGTCCAAGCTAGACACGGCATGGAAGAAGAAAACAAAAAGAATAGGAAATTAGACCATTAATTCATGATACTCTATTGTGACCTAAATTGCACGGACTTGCTGAAACCAAAAAAAGTATAAATTTGATACCTACCTGCGTCAGAGTCACAGTCACAGTCACAGTCACAGTCAGAGTCAAGAGGCAGGAGCAACTAGCGTGTAAAATCCGGGAATACGATATACTGGCCTGGTAAATTACCCTAAGAAATCGGCGTCGAATAGGGCCCGTCCCCTTCCATTTACGTACCTGTACATGCCTGCACGAACCAATCAGCCAACCAACCCAACCACACCGGGTGCCCAATCAAATCAATAAGCTGGCGAATCCACACCTGGCCTGACCTCGCCTGGCTTCCTTCCCAATCCAATCACTCACCCTATCGTGAGGCCTCGACGTCTCATCAACGTTCTAGACTCAATATCGTGGAGAAACATTGCACGCTTCAAGCGACTTTGACCCGGGATATCGGGGAGGCGGACTCGGCCATTTTATTCAAACTGGAGTTTGAAATGCCCGAAAGCCTTCGGATGCTACTACAGCGATCAACAGCTACGACGATGCTGTCAATCCCAGTAGGACGTCACAGCCTACAAACATCTCAGCCTTGAATGCGAATAGCGAAAATCTAATTACATCAGTATCACTTGAGTCACCTACCAAGGCTACTACCTACCGTTACTGTACTCTAATACGCCATCATGTCTCGTCGGTGGTCTCGAAAGCTGTGGATCGGTCCATCAACGATGTTTATTGGATTAAAAACCGCGGAATTCAACTCCGCGTCACAACTCCCGCTCTTATTTGACAAAACTAAAAGCTATGGAGATGACATTATGATAATCGGCTTGCGATGATTTCGTGGTTCGAGTTCGAAGTCATTTAAAGTCAACATCCAGTCAAGGATACACAAGCAGAATAACCACTCTGGGATCGAAAGGAGCGATGCAAAGGAGAGGCGTTACACTGATGAAGGAGTCGCTCGTTTAACCCGCAGCCTCTTCTCGGGCTACAACCAATCCTAGGGCTGGAAGGGATCGAGATTCTAGACCACTTGTCGAATTCCCATGTCGCTCCATGGGCGATTTCTGCACCACCTCCCGATTCACAATTCCCGATGCTACACATTTATGGTTTATCTGTATTGACGCTGTTTGTGTGGATGGTCTGATGAACAATGCCATCTTGACCGTCGATGCTACGATCTACCGCACACCTATCCGTACAGTACACTACATACTCTTGATACTACCGTACTACTGTAGTGTACTAAACCCAAGTTGGTATGAATGATCAATTATCTCGACCAGGTTGAACTCTTTTGTAAAGCAAGCAATCTGCAGGAAACTTTGGACAGAGAAGCAGAAAAACTGGTCCCAAAAGGATTGAGAGACAAGATGTCAGTTGTGGGATTTTACTGCCAAAGACACTATCCCATGGAAAAAGGGATACCACGATGCCTCGGAACCGCTTCCAAGGTGCGTCATTCTACTGGAAGCATCAGCTATCGGCGTAGCATGACGAATAAACCTTCGTTGCTGCACGAACGGACTTTGGCAAAGACGTCGGTGGCCATACCATGTGGCCCCTAGAGAGGGAACCTGGGGAATTTCTAAAACCCAAGCAGCCAGATCGCCTGTTGGCGCGGCACTATGGGCGATTCGATCAAAGAGCTGCTCGATCATGGTGAAGCTCGAGTTTTGGCATCTCACGATCAGTAAGCCAAACCTCGATTTCAACAACAGGCATGGCTCGATGGCGATCAGGAACAACCCACGCGCGGAACAGGGCGTGCGTCACTTATACAGGCCCCACACCTCCCCGGCTCGCAATTGCTCCGACCATCAGAACTCAAGCAGAAGTCCATTTTAGTTAGCCCACAACCACTTGGTTACCGACGAGCCATGCCGTTTGGGGAACAAGCTCACCTTCAACCCTGACCATCTGTCTGTCACGCTTCTTTAGCAGGTCAGTACGCACCGTCCCGGCGAGTTTCGAGCCTCCATGAGCCAGCCGCAAAACAGGATGGGGAGACGGCATCAAAAGAACGTGCATGAGTGACATGACACTTTCAATCTCACCCCATCATTTATGAATCCCTCACAGTATGTGTAGTCTCGGACGGCAAGACCACAACCGTTTCACGGATTGGGATCGAGATCTTACCCGTTACAGTTTGTGAGCTCCTGCACTATGCTCTACAGTGCACTACCGTACCGTACCGGTGCTTCGAGCGTTGGCAGGCACACTGGATGAGTGTGGACGGTGACGCATTTCACCAGCCTACCAGCTGCTGCGATCTTGCTGTCTCGGGTCAAATCAGTCAATCAATTGACGGTTGATCACCAATGTTCATTGCCTTTTACAGAATAGAGGATGCGGATACGTCAAGGCCCATAACACTGCCTGCCCACGTCCTTGGAACACCGTGACGGGGGCTACAGGCTCTGTGCGACATTTGGACAAACATCAGCATTAGCATCAGTGTGCTGCCCCGAATTTCCCATGATTTCCCCCCAACCGGCAGTCTTGACTTGGTTCAACTATCGCAACATCGTTCCATTATTTACCTATTCATATTTACACTTCCTTTCAGCCGTGAATGACTCTACTAAAAGTCCCCAGTCACGGGCACCAGTAGTGTTGTGTTGCGTTGCGTTGCGTTGAAGCGACCTCAATATGGTCTTTGAATGCATCCATTGGACCAAGACGGGGCATCTCGATGTTGTCCAGGTGCCGCCCTATCGTATACGTAGCCGATGACAGGGCCCTGGGGCCCACGCTTCTTGTTTTCGACCCATCTCAAGTCGAACCGCATTCATTGCTTTACATACGTTGCTTAGCAATGCCCGTGCCAATTGTCCATAACTCGAAGCTTTATGATGGATGATGTCTGATGCCCCGTCGAAAACTGGCCCTTTCATCTTCCTTTCTCCAATGTCAAAACTTGGTATGTCCAAACTCGGAAAAGAGTAACAAAGATGCGGATTAACAGATTACCGTCCAGAGTATCCGTAGTTCAGTCTGCCAGTCCAGATTTCAGAGACAAATGCCAAGACTGTGCGTACATCCTTGACGGAAGATTGTAGGCTTACCCCTACTCCCACCCACCTCCACGCCCCCATTCCGTCGTGCTCTGCTGCGAACTGACTGGGCTAGACTACGCCCTCTTAGTTCCCTGCGAGCCTCTCTGAACAAGACCACCCCCCAAAACCGTAGTGCCATGTAAGAATCTGATGTTTCTGCTCTTTTTCTGCTCTCGCGACTCTATCCTCGCTTCCGAAACCCTGATTTGCCTATTCCCACTCAATTAATAGTCTTTACTCTTTGCCGGTGGCTGCGGCACCTCCGACTTTGTCCCGTTTTCCCCTGGACCCTGTTCCTGCCCTCCATTTACATACAGCAAGCAAGTACCTGCCTGGTATTCCGCGATGCCCTGAGATTGATCCCCCGTCTACATTACATTGGCTCTGATAGCTCCTCTCCACAGAGCAATTCCTCAACTCGGCTTGTTTTCGATATTTGACACACCCCCATACATGGGCAACTGAGTCCATTTCCCTACAATCTGATTCTTCTAAGCGTCTTGCCTGTTACCCTGCCTGTCTAGTTCGGCCCAGGGCCGCGCGCACACGCCAACAAGAGTTCAGTCAGGCCCAGAACATTGATCCTCAACCGACCTGCAGCCAAACTTAACCCGGGGTCTGTTCTGCCTTCTTGAATCTGTCACCTCACGGTCGCCTCATAAGTTTCAACTCCGAGATCACCTGCTACTAATCCACCCTCGTCACTATCCTCGACATTGTTCCTAGACGAGGTCTTGCGCCGCTGACAGACCGTGGGCTTCCATCCTACCCTCATTGCGGTTGGACAAAACAACTTCCTCCCTAACCCATAGCTCACCACGGCCCGGGACTCATCCTGTGCAATCGAGATATCCGATTCTGTGTTTTGTCTCTGGGAAGGCTCGTACCTGCGCTTGACTCCCTTACAAGCTCGACTCATCCATCCTTCCCACTTGATCGTTTTCTGGTTTTTCTTTCTACTCTCGTTCTCGATCATCCGCTTCGAAAAATTCGTTCGTTGGTTCGTTCGTTCGTCGCAATTGGAAAACCTTTTGTCAGAATAGCATCCTTCATCACATGTCCCACCTCTTCCTGCTCTGAAGCCTGTCAGTCTGCAACTGCAGTAGCCTTACCTGTCTCTCTTGATCCAGCATCGATTGACTTCGTCTCTTACTGTAAGTGCGTACCATTCCTTTCGTCGTTCTCTCAACCCCCTCTCTCCTTGTCACTGCCCCCATACCCACACACTCAACGAAGGCATCTTCTGTTCTCAGTCCTGTGTCTATACTTGTATCCCGCTCCATACCTGTTCTGGACTCCCGGCTTCGCTCCATCACTGCCCATTAAGCCTGGATGCTGTGAGCTGGGCATAACTTTCCCCTTCGAGTAGAGCATCATTGTGTTCCACCAATACTTGGGCCTCATCTAATACACTTCCTTGATACCTTCCAGAGTTGTTCAACTTCGAACGACATCATCAGTTCAGTACAGCTCAGTGCCTAACCCCGCGTTTCAGAACCCACCCGTTCTCGACTGTACCCATCAAGTCGCCAACCAAACGAGAAGCGAGAGCATCATTTTGCTATCTCAACACACTTGTGTGGTTGATTTGATATTGCCGCATATCTTGTAGGTGTTTTGTCGGATTCTATCAGCGCCCTCTAGCCACTTGATACTGCTTGCCGCACCAGACTGCAGGCTGCAAACCATCAGTCCACTTGGACCTGAATCAAATTGCAGCCGTCACCCTGGCACCAATCAAAGCAAGAAACCTATTTGTTTTGGAACGGAAGGTCCCCGGAACTTTCCAGCCGTGCTGTATGTCTTCAGACCTTGAATCGACCTTCGCCGAGTTGGGTTTATCCCAATATCTCGGCGCCTTCATCGAGCAAGGGTTTGATGAGTGGGATATTATTCTCGACATACAGGAGTCAGATCTGTATGTACTCCTTGCTTAAAAACGTTATAGCACTTGCGCTGACTGCCTAATAGAGATGCATTGGGTGTCAAGCTTGGTCACCGAAGGGTATGAAGACCGTCACTGCCCACTAAAGGCAAGAACTAACATGATCTTCATATAGAAACTGCAAAGAAGAATAGCCAATGCACGGGGTATTTCCCCATCAGCGTCTTTAGTGACCCCTGTAAGGCCAACAAGCGAAGAAGCAAAGTCAGATGGCGTTCAGTCTGAGACTATTCGGACAGAAACCCCCCCAGAGGGACAAGGTGTCGCGAAACGAAAATATCGACGTCATCCTAAGGTGCGAAGAAACTCGTCCATCGTCAATATTATCAGTGACTAATAAGCGTAGCCCGACGAAAATGCTCCTGAAAGGCCCCCCTCGGCTTATGTTTTGTTTTCTAACAGTAAGATTTTCTTCGACAAAAGAATTTCCCGAGTAGCACAGCAAGGCTAACAAACATCCTAAAAGAAATGAGAGAAGATTTGAGGAGCCAAAACCTTACTTTCACAGAAATTGCCAAACTGGTAGGGGAAAACTGGCAAAACCTGAACGCCAGCGAAAAGGAGGCGTACGAGAGTCAAGCAAATGCAGATAAGGAGAAGTACCATCGAGATTTGATGGAGTATAAGAAGACGGCCGACTACCGGAAGTACATGCAATACCTGCACGAGTTCAAGGAGAAGCAAGCCAAAAGAACTCAAGGTTCGTGGCCGCCTGCTGGCACCAAGCTCACCGCTTGTCGAGACAAGAGTAGGACTGAGATGCTGACGTTGACTAGCCGACACGTCCAAGAGGACCAAATTGGACCCCGTTCGACTACGTCACAGCAGTAGTAGCAGTAGTACCATGACGCCTGGTACCACATCAAGTGGAAGCGGTAGTGAAAGGCTGCAGGGGAGTGAGCCACCACCTTGTCGTCGAGAAAGGTTGAATTCGATCGCATCAGTATCAGAGTCGCAGCATTCGTCCACAACACCAACACTCCTGTCGCAAGCGAATTCGAACGACGACACCATGTCGTCGCCCCGGACCAACCATTTCGATTCTGGTAGTCCACGAGAGCCTAACCATCAAACTTCGACGCGCCAGCAGTCATGGCGAGAGGGTGTTCGTGGAGCTGAGCCGTCCCAGCAACAACATCTGCCGTCGTTGTCCAACATGCTCGAGGATGGGAGGAAAGGAATGCCCATCTCGTCGGGCTCCGAAGGGAATCCTTATTCGAGTTGTTTCGTTGCTGCCAATCATCCGAGATCAGTACCCGAAGTACCAAACGTCCTTCCATCGGCTCCGCCCAAAATGCCGCGCCTTCGACACGAACCATCTTCTACCAGCAGCATCGGCTCGATCAGTCCCGCGGCAAGCTTTTCACGAACGCCTGGCGAAGGCCCGCTGCCTATTCACGCCCTGCTCTCCCATCACCAATCGCTGCCGACTCCAATCGCTGCTGCCAATACGGCCATGTTCGAACGGGGGTCTCCTGTTTCTGGTTTCGGAACAACCACTCCCAGCCCGACAGACCCTGCACCACTCACGAGGCCACCTTTTGGTCATGGCGTAGTGCCTAGAGGATATGGTACTTAATCATCACACTGCAGACTTCTGCAGAAAACTTAAGCTAACTCGGCTTATAAGGCTCGCAACCTCTACCACCTACTGGCTCCTTGACCAGAAACGACGAATGCATGCCGGATGGCGATGTTCCGATGACGCCAGCGCCCGATCCCGTTACTCCAATTGAGGAGCGGCCCCTGAAAGCTAGCCTGGACGGCATGAGTGTTCTGCTGAGAGCAGGCGAGCTTGTCGCCAAAAACGAACGAGACGAACGACGCTAAGAAGAATGATAACGTATCATGTTGAGGCATTTTGCTGATATATACGACGCCAAAAGGAGTGAGTCCTGGTGTGTTGAGTCGAGGCCCAATTTTGCCGACACTCCCCCTTCTTTTATTATCTTGTTGGATACCCACGTATTATGATGTATACTCTTTTCAATTCAGGATTGGGTTTCGGCGAATGGTGGTACACCTGTATATGTACCTCTGTAATGGCTACTGCGATGATAAAAGGGTCGAGCAGTCGCGGTATTAGGCGTTATCGGTATGATTTGGGTTGATTTGGTTGACGAGAAATTGAAAAGCCGTAATTGAGGCCACTAGGGGGGGAAACAACTTGTATTCGGACTTGTCGAGCCACAAAGGGCTGGGAGCGTACCATTATGCATCGTATGGTTGTAGGGGATGGATAGTTCAGAAAAAAAGGAAAATGACTAGAAATCAGGTTAACGAGTATGAATGATATATTGCAATCTCATGACCCTTCATAAAACCGGATAGCATCCTTTGCCTTTGCCGTTCCCCTTGTGAGCTGAGGTTAAGGTCCAGTGGAGCGTATCTCGACCTGTCAGACCACTAACAGATGATTGCGGCGAGTACAGAGCCTGTTGCTACCGAGGCTATGGGTAACAAACATGAAACACATAGGGTGTGTGTATCGCTTTTGGCTTCTGTTGAAATAAGTCTATGTAGATACAAGCATGGAGAGAGGTAGAAGGGGACAAGATGAATATAGGCGATTTGTAGTTCTCGTAAAACAAAATAGCAGAGAACAATAAAGTATAAGAAGAAGGTAGGTAGTTCACATGAAATGAAGGGTCCTTCCGTATACAGGTTTTATGGAACTTTGGCCCAAACCAAGTGCTTCGTCAATGGTTCCCTCCCCCCGCAAATTCTCGACGTCGTCATAAGGGTCCAGCTGCCAATCCGTCTCAACGTCATGGTGCAGCAGGTACGGATTGGGTGTGGGGTGGAGTTACCAGAAGAGGAATGAAAAAAAAGATGGGTTCACACGATACGTACTCTATCAGCCAAGCAGGTTGAATTGACGATTACGACAACGAACTCTTGCGGCGTATCAAATGTCACGGTAGTATCTAGACTTGAGAAGGATGTTAGAATATCGATTGATGTTGTGTCGCACCTTTTCAAAGCAGATTTTTACAAATGTCAAGTCATTACCTGTCGCATTCTGAAGACTCAATACCAATCAAGCTATGGAGCCAAGCAGGGGAACATGTAGGTACTTAATAAAAAATAAAAAAAAAGCCGGAGAGTCAGGTCCGGCCGATCTAAACTTGTTTTTTTGCCAGTACCTGTTTAATTAGGTGGAATGAAGAAACATTGCTGAATATCACTTGAATTGCCGACGCACAAAATGCCATGGTCCAAGATAGTATATATAACCAATCCTTCATTCCGTCGTGTCTTTCATATAAACAATAAGTCTAAATGTTGCTTATCTCGACTTCTTCCCCAACGCCAGGATATCATCAGGTCATCTTCCATGCCTTCCCTAGATTTCTCTTTCGAATGAAGTCTACAGGTGTCTCATGACTCGCCAAGTAAGACGATGACACTATGTCCCAAAACAGGGGCATAACCAAGTTACCCTAAAATTGCTCTCGCTATTCGCCCTCAACAATCTCAGCCGTCCAGTCTCTGCGAATTTCCAGCTCCGACAGGCCTGGCGTGTTCTCAATCACCAAGCCCTTCTCGTTGGCTAGATGTAGGAGACAGATGAAACAGTATGATGTCGAGATATCATCCATGACCGGCTTGGGGTATACAGTTTGCAGGTTATTCATGACTTCTGTGAATTTGAGCGTTTCTTCTTGTTTGTGTTCGCCGTCAGGTGATGCGGCAGGCTCGGGTTGTTTCTGGAATTGTGTGTTAGCATCTTGCCCAGTAGTAGTACCGATCTCGTGGTTACTTACTCCGAGAATATCATTATCCATGCCCTTCCACAGTTCCTCCTTGAGTCTTCGAACATCAACCTTCTTGGCTACTCTGGCATACTGCACATATTCTGGTCGCACACGCCTCGTCTGAGTAACCAGCGTTGTTCCGAACGCGCCAGTATTTGTCACAGTCTCACCATTGAGAAGAGCTGTGAGACCGCCGCCCTCAGTGAGACCAGCTTGGCCATCAACGCCTGGCGAAAAGTGTTCTCGTGCATCAGCAAACTCCAAGTCATCATCATCGTCCAGATCGCCGCCGCCGGGGAATGGCATGCCGTCGTCTTGAAAGAAGTTGGCATCGTAATCACCCTCAGGCACTGTTGTCTCGTCGGTGCTCTGCGGCGCCTTTTGCTTCGCCCAGAATGCTTCATCCATCTCTCCCTCCGGCTGATTGTCCGAAGCAACATTACCGAAACCGCCTCCTGCGCGAGAATTGAATCCTGTGCGTCGCTTACTCATTCGTGCCTTTGGTTTGAGGAAAAGATTCAGTAAAGATTTGGAGTTGAAATGCTTATCGTCGGGAAGAAGATTGCGTGACTTTGATTTCCAGTCCTTTTTAGGCATGCTGATAGCTGTGTTGTTTGTAGCCTGCGTGTAGAGGACATCCGAGGTGTGTGAATCGAGAGGGGCAGCAAAGTCGATTTCAAAAGGCTCCTTTTCCTTGCGCTTCTTTGTCTCCGTTGCCGGTTTGTTAACGTCCTTGATCTTCCTGATTCTCCAGTGCTCGGCGCTTGTCCAGTTCTTCTGCAAGGCTTGGTCGAAAAAACCGAGGATGTCTTCGTGCATTTTGTCTGCTTTCTGAGCACTTGTCATGGAAATAATGTACTCCCCATTGCCATCAACTTCATCCCCATCACCGCCCTCTTCACCAAAGCCAGCGTCATACACTCGCATTTGTGGCTCTAGAGCGGCTTCTCTGGCCCAAGCTTCACCACCTTCGCCAAAAGCAACATCTTCGACAGCATCAAAAGTTCCGAGGCCAAGGTCGTCATCATCAAATCCTGCTGGTGCATCACCATCAATGACAAGGCCAGAAATGTCACATAATGCTCCTGGGGTCTTTTCCTTGTCTTGGTCTTGTCTCCAGTCCTCGGGCGCCTTCAAGAAAGGAATATCCATAGAGCCGGAAGGATCACCGAGGTCGAATGTCTTCAGAGATGGGCAGACGTCGAGCTCATCAAGTCGATACAGATCGGGGATGAACTTGGAGCCAAGAGCTCCCAGGTCTATTTCAACATCATCGGCTCCCTCCTCTTCTTCGAGCTGCTCCTCTCCTGCATCCTCGTCTTCGACACCATCCTCTTCTTCATCCTCTTCATCAGTCTTCTTCTTTCCAAGGGCGGTGGCATCGCCAGTGTCGTCGCTGCTGTCGAAAACGATACGTCCTTGTGAGTCAATCATGAGATGGTTCAGAAGCAGTCCCTTGGCACCTCCCTCATCAAAATCGGCAGACGCTTTCTTGAACAGGGGGTCTACAGCGAATTCCAACTCAAACTTCTTGAGTTGCAGTGAATTAAACGAAGGTGCAAGCGTTGCTTCAGACGACCGTTGCGTCTGTCAAAAGTTAGTTTGAACCTTGAATCATACGAAGGAAACCATACCTTCTTCTTAGGTTTCTTTTTAACGTTGCCATCTTCGTCCAATTCTTCTTCGTCACTGTCCTCAGCATCTTCGCCATCCTTATCCTTCTTCTTGGCATTGTTGCTGTCGGCAAGACCACTCAGAAGCTTGCCTGTCTCGGTTGCAACACTATCGACTCGATTCGTATAAATCTTGACACACCCATCTAGCGTGCAGCTAGCCTTTTGGAAATTGACGCCATCGCCCTCCTTGAGGAGTGACATATCGTGGAAATAGTCTATTAGAGCAAAGTTCCACGAGTTTGTCGCATTGATCTTGTTGTCGGTCGCCATCTTCATCCATTCCTCAAAGTTCGCTAGAAGAGGGACTCGCTTCATAGGCGTGACTGCAGAGCCTCCAACGACAAAGCCTTCGTCATCTTCGATGTTGCTGGCGCGGCCAGCACGAGGAGTTTGCGGATCGCCGTTTTCCATGTCGTCGAGGCGGAGGACACCGCTTTTGCGAGGAGTTGCCGCCTTCTTGATTTCGTTAAACTGTCTCTCGTGGAGAGCCCTCCTGGAGTTCATGCGCTGCCCCTTTTCTGATACATCGTCGTTGAGTGGGATTCTGGATAGCTGTATTAGCACACCACTGCGATAGCTGGTGAGTCGGCTTGTTGACACTCACTTTACCGGTGTGTGGGTTACATATGAAGATGTTGTGCCGGAGCCAGTATTTGCCCTAGCACTCCCCGATCGGGGAACCTGAGCAACACGAGGCATTTTGAATATAACTTGTGTGGGCTGTTAAGTTAAAGAGGGCGGAGTTGGATGAGGCCTGTCGCGTTGTCGTCGTCGTGGTGTTGCGGGACCCCCCCTTGCCAAAGTAAACAAAATAAATGTATTGTTAGGCCGGTAGGTACTCTACAGGCGGGCGGTTTGTGGGGTAACGTTTGCGCCTCTTTTGATACCTGAGGCTTCAACCGTGGCTGATGGCAGCAGTACCTTAACAACGGGCAGCAGCAACACCTGGACAGCGGTTCACTGAGACCTAGAGTGGGCCAGAGTTCAATTATGCGGGTATGGAGCATCGGAAACGTTGACCTTCTCAGTTTGAAAGTCTACAAAGGAAATAACCCAACTAAACCAATCACGAATGACATGAACTTAATTAATCACTGATTCTATATCTTCTGCTCTTAGTGGTCAGATTTTCTGATGCCCGGAGATTTGCTTTTCTTTGCAGCAAAGGCGTTAATAAGCGGAAAGTATCTTCCGTCTTAAACGGAGCATCACGGACACCCGACAAGACGGAAGCTGCCAAGGCATGAAAGCCTATCACCCCTGTTCATGCATCACGAAACTTCGTGGCGGCACCTAAGGTAAGCACGTTGGAAACAAGAAACAAGTCAGAGACAGAGCGCTGCAAAGCTAGCTGCTAAGCACCTACCTTAAACAACCTAATATAGCCCATCTACAAGTGATGAAGACACCCAGGACGGAAAACAAGCTTAGCACTTTAGGGAGTCTAGCCTAGACTGTCACTGCCACCAATGAACTGGATCAGATGTGTTTTGCGAGCCACACTCACACATCAACTGTGGCAAGTACTGAACCGATCTGTATCACAGAATAAGGTACCATAACAGGCGGCCTCCTCGTCTTCGTCACCATCCCATCACCCAGAGCTTGCGACAAGCTCGTCGCGAAAGGGACGCTAAAAACGCTTGAAACTGGATTTTGGCTCGCCTCGGAAAAGCAAGGTCCTATGGTTCGCGGAATGGAATTTGTTAGATGTTCGATCTGTCTCGGGTAATTGCGAAGGGACGACGTGGACATGGGCAATGGTTATGTCACGTCACAACAAGACTTGGAGTTTTCTTATCTAGTACCGAAACCAGGTCCTAGTCTAACTACCTACTACTTATCTATTAAACCTCCCCTCCTCGCTTCCTTTCTCCCCTCACCGAAGCCCATTTATCTATATCCTCATTACTGCATTTTACTCCTCGTCGCTCCTTGCATCCAAGTGACAATGACGTTCTCAGTAACCGCTTTATGACATGACGATACCAATACCAGAATGACGAATATCACCCCTCGCGGGCTTGTCTGCCCAACCGACGACATCCTTCAACGTCGCAATACAGCTCCTAAACGATTCCTTCGAGGTAGTCGCCTAAAATCTCGCCCTTTCTACACTACGCTCTTTCTTCTATCGATTTTAACCGCATATTCCTTCCTGTCGCATACAACTTTTGCGCAGTCTGTTTCCAACCAAGTGGCCGATTCTCATGACCTTTTCAAACGAAGCTCCTCCGCCGATACGCCCGAATGCAACCAAATCCATGACGCGCAAGACAAATGCGATTTTGTGCGCAAGTACTGTACCGACGACGACGCCGGGCTTGTCCCGTATATCGAGCTCTACTATTGCGCTTTCGGCAATGTGCGGCCTATCGCGTTCGGCATTCTCGTCGTCTGGCTTGGCCTCCTCTTTACCACCATTGGAATCGCTGCCAGTGACTTCTTCAGTGTCAACTTGAGTACCATCGCAACAGTTCTTGGCCTCAGCGAGAGTCTAGCAGGCGTCACCTTCCTAGCATTCGGCAATGGCTCTCCCGATGTATTCAGCACTTTTGCTGCCATGGGCTCTAACAGTGCTAGCATGGCCGTTGGTGAGCTAATAGGAGCTGCAAGTTTCATTACGGGTGTTGTTGCTGGCTCTATGGCTCTTGTGAGAGAGTTCCGCGTCGATCGAAAATCGTACACTCGTGATATCTGCTTCTTCATTTTTGCCGTTGTTTTCACCATGATCTTCTTGGCCGATGGCCATTTACACCTCTGGGAGTGCTGGGCTATGATCGGCTATTATGCAGTATACGTTGTCACTGTCGTAACATGGCATTGGTACTCGACGAGGCGCAAGGCCAGGCAACGCAGAGAGGGAGAAGCGCGCAGTCATGTCTATACGGCTTTGGGTCATTCAGGGGACGAATTGGCTGGCGAGCCGTATCGAGATGATGTAGATGACGTTGGTTCAGGTTCAGGCACTGCTCACTCGACGCCAGCTGATATTTCGCTCCTTGAAGCAGGACCCAGGATTCAAGTGGAGGGCACATCCCAGCCAGACGACGGCGATACATCGAGCGAAGACCATGATCGCATGGTCGCAGCCGAGGTTGCCAGTAGCATGCGAGTGTTGCGCGGCCGTGGAGTTAGGAGAAACACGATGACCCCTATTCGGCCTAGTCTTGTTGGCGCACTCGAGTTTCGATCTGCTCTAGCACAGCTGCAGCGCGAGGGTAACTTACAATTGTCAACAATCCCGGGAAGAAGTTACTCGGATTACCATGTCCATAGACGAAGACAGACCACTGCAACTATCTCAGATTTGGCTCCTTCGGATACTCAGCTGGTGTCGATCCATGATGAGTATACACCTAGAAGGAATAGAGCACTTTCTTCAGGAGATCGGCCCGTGGGAACGGCTGCTCACCCAGACCTGCGTATCCCGAGTCGCGATGAAGGCGAAAGGAAACTCTCAGTTCCCGGCTCTACGGCCAGTGGAACGAGAGCATCAAGCCCGAGCCCATCACACACTATTGGAGGAAATCTGGCTGCGCCTCTCGTCGGTCCCAGCGGGACTACCTACGATGCTCCCGCAGAGGACGCGAGGGGACAAATGCTGACTCCCGAGCTTCACCTGCAGATTCCGAGTCGCCGTAGCTCCTGCAGCGATCGATCTTCGCCAAATATGCCTTTCCCTATGTACACCGACTCGCCAGCGCTTCTCACGCCCAACTATCACAATGACCCAATCGAGTTTGTGTCACCGGGAGGAGTATCGCCCAGTACCGTACTGCCGGGCCCAACAGGCCGCGACACACCATTTGCTGATTTGCAGCTACCGGTCGATGCACCATCGCGCCCCGTTAGGTGGTGGCCTTATGCTGTGCTGCCACCTCCTCACATCCTTTTGGCAACCTTGTTTCCTACATTGCAAGGCTGGAAAGAGAAGACGGCGTGGGACAAGTTTGTTAGTGCCATATCTGTTCCGAGCATCTTTCTTCTGGTAACCACTTTGCCAGTGGTAGACTCGGAGACAACGGATGGCGAGTCGTCTATCCTCGAGACCATTGTTGACCATCCTAGCCACCACGACCACCACGACCATTACGGCTTTGGGCATATGGCCCCGCCTGTGTCGATTGAACATTCGTCAATCGAGCCTGAAGGCGAGACAGAGTGGGAGCGTTATCGCAGACACACTCTTGTCAGCCGGGGCAGCGGTCATCCAGGGTCTGCTGTTCCGCCGTCCTCAGCACATGCTGCAGAGGGTGATCATCTGGCCGCCTCACAGCTATCGTTGGGACCTCCAGCCATTGTGACCAAGCCCGCTTCGGACTTTCCTTCTTCAATTAGTGCCAAGAATGACTGCGCAGGTTGGAATCGGTGGCTTGTGGCACTGCAGCTTTTCACCGGGCCTCAGTTTGCCGTCCTGGTCCTATGGGCCAATACTTTGGATGAATGGGAGAGTCCCCACAAGACTCTGATCCGAATGGTCCTCTATACTCTCCTCACATCACTAATTCTTCTTGGAGGTTTGATTGTCTTCACATCGGAGGACAGGGCACCTCATTACCATTATATGTTGTGTTTCATGGGATTCATTATTAGTATTGCTTGGATCTCAACCATCGCGGGCGAGGTTGTTGGGGTTCTCAAGACCGTCGGCGTTATTCTGAATATTTCAGAAGCGCTGTTAGGTCTCACTATTTTTGCTGCTGGCAACAGCGTGGGAGACTTGGTTGCCGATATTACAGTAGCGCGACTGGGATACCCCGTCATGGCCTTGTGAGTACTGGTATGCTTGACTGGAAGATGGCACTGACGATACATTTAGGTCTGCTTGTTTCGGTGGCCCAATGCTGAACATATTGCTGGGCATTGGTATTGGAGGTGCCATGATGATGATCAAGAAAGCAAACAAGAAGCATAGCAAAAACCCTTCTCACCCCATCAAGTATAAGCCTTACCGCATCCAAGTCAATGGAACGTTGATGATTTCAGCGATAACGTTGCTTGTGACTTTGGTAGGGCTGTTGATTGTCGTGCCCATGAACAAATGGATCTTGAGTCGCAAGATTGGATGGGGATTGATTACTCTTTGGGCAGTGAGTACAATCGTAAATGTTGTAATTGAGCTCACTGGAGCTTGGGGTCAGCTGGCATAGATGCATCTTTCTTCGTACAAAATGGATGTGTGAACGATTGGGCTAGAAATACATAGTAACCCGGTTCTATTGCTTTTACTATGGTTATGTATATAGCATTTCATGAATGATAAAGAAAGCAAATTCTACAACGTCGCCAAACAAGAGGTTATCGACGTTTTGGTTGATATTTCTTTGTCAAGTTCCTCTTATCCACTCACCAAGCTCACCTTGACGGCTACCCCCCACCAATGCTGCGAACTATGTACCTAGCATTTGGCGGTCAGACTCAGCGACAGAGAAGGGTCCACTAAGAAGTATGTGAGGCGCCACTGTAGATTGAAGATCTCTTCTCGTCCATGATAACAGGTTGAGAGTATGTGCAACAGAGAAGGCTCTAGACCTGGAAGGCATTTCTTTCGAACTATGTTCAAATTTGTTGGAATTTCTCTGCTTGTGGCTATGGATTTTTCTCTTTCTATGGACATTATCATTCTCTAATTCATTCGCGTTCATAGATCTTGTCGTTCTAATAACAGTAGCTGACGGACCCTTGAATCGTTAGCGGTATAAACGTGGCTTTAGTATAGGAACACAGCAAACTGCTCCTATCCGCAAATGTTATTAAATTGATGCCGTCTCTATTACCTCGTGGGTGTTCAACTGATACAGGGCATATTCATATTTACTACTCGGCCAATTGGATATCACTGTATTTCCAAGGTCAGAAAAGTTCCCTCAGTGAAGTTCCCTCAGGTAGTAGGTAAGTTGAGCTGTACCTATTGTACCTGATTGTGCCCCGCATCTAAATTACCTTACAGGGTGTGCATCCCAAGGTCCTGCCCCACCCCCTCCTAATGGTCAAGCTTGGTCCCCTCCTCAACACCAAGAACTCCTCTACTTTATATTATCGTGGCCCCCGTTTCTTTTTTTCCTCAACAACCATCCTACACCACAGTCCTCACAATGTCTCTCGCTCCTCCCTCGTACACTCCTCTCCAGGAGCGTCCTCTCAAGGACACCATCTGCCTCTTCGACGTTGACGGCACTCTCACCCCCGCGCGTCTGGTACACCAAAGCTCAGTCGACCCCTGATATCCTACAAATCGCTAACAAATTCCCAAGGACGCTTCCCCCGAGATTCTTGCCATCCTTCAGCAGCTTCGCTCAAAGTGCGCTGTCGGCTTCGTTGGCGGTTCCGACTTCGCCAAGCAGCAGGAGCAACTTGGCAAGCCCGCTGGCCAGCCCGTCACCGCTCTCTTCGACTTTTGCTTCTCTGAGAACGGCCTCACTGCCTTCAAGCTTGGCGAGCCCCTCGACTCAAACACCTTCATCAAGTACATCGGCGAGGAGCAGTACAAGGAGCTCGCCAACTTCGTTCTCCACTACATCGCTGATCTCGACATTCCTGTCAAGCGCGGAACCTTTATCGAGTTCCGCAACGGCATGGTCAACATCAGCCCTGTCGGTCGTAACGCCAGCACCCAGGAGCGGAACGACTTCGAGAAGTACGACAAAGACGCCAAGGTCCGTGAGAAGTTCGTCGCCGTCCTCAAGGAACGATTCGGCCATCTCGGCCTCACGTATGTTGCATTACCCCTATTCATCATGACAAGCTTCAATGGCTGATTACCACTCAATAGCTTCTCCATTGGCGGACAAATTTCCTTCGACGTGTTCCCCACTGGCTGGGACAAGACCTACTGCCTCAAGCACCTCGAGAACGAGGCTAAGAAGCCCGATGGCATTGCCTACAAGAACATCCACTTCTTTGGTGACAAGACCTTCGAGGGCGGCAACGACTACGAGATCTTCACCGATGACAGAACTATCGGACATACCGTTACCGGGCCTGAGGACACCATGCGCATCCTCAAGGAGCTCTTCGATCTCTAGACACATAATCGGGCGTTGGGAGCGAGAATCAAAAGCATATACGCAACTACAATAGAAATGAGACCAAGAAAGAAATAATTTTGAACCAATTGCGGCCCTTGTTGGTTTTTGAGATGCGCAGTTTTATTGAAAAGGCTAAGACTCTTGACAAAATCATAATAAAAAAAGGTATCTTCGATGTATAAATCTTCATAATATCGTAGAAATGCTATATGTACAACAAAAAAGGACAAATACAGCCCGTGACACTGCTTGTCGCAAGTATTCAGGTTCCAAATATGCTAATTGTCTCATCGACCATATTCCAAATGAGGGATGATGACGGGGCCGTATTTGGTTGGTGCTGTGAAGGCGCCATCGCCCTGTACCACAAAGTCGACAGCCAAGCTGACCTTGGACAGACCCTGTTGTGAACCATTGAGGCTTGGGTTGGGGCTGAACGGTGTTTGAGGTACTGCAGCTGCAGCTGCAGCATCTTGATCATATGAGACGAATGCGACGTAGTTACGGCGGCCCATCAGTTTCTTGAGCTCTCGCGCAGCGCCACTAGCATCTGAGTGGAAGATCTCCATCATGTCTTCTTTTGTGTCTGATACCTCGTGTGTCGATTTCTTGCCGTTTTGCGGTACGTAGAGAGTCTTCTGGTTGTGGAGCATCTTGAGAACATAATTGCTCTGGGGTGCTGCCACAATGGGTGATGAGATGATCTGATACATGGTCTTGTGGTCGCCAGGATGCGTTGGATCGTGGACTAGACCGGCTCCCGATGCGTTGACATCTGTTGTAATGTTAGCTGCTGTGAGAATATTTGAGTATGTTGAACGTACCTCCAGAAAGGAATGTCATTCGGATTCCTTTCTGTTGCGATATACCTTGAAGAGTTCGAATCAAGTATGTTCTTTCGAGATCCTTGGTGTCATGGGTCCACATGTCCTTGAGCACTTCTTGAATATCGAGCTCGCCGAACTGGTTCAGAACATTGCCCATAAGACCAGTCTTTCCTACCGCCTTCTTGACTTGCGAGAATCCCTGTGCTACAACGTCTTTACCACCGACCACACCTGCAACTGAACTTGTGACCTTGCCTAAAATGTTGTAAGTTGTGTTGACAGCTTTTTTGCCGGCAGCCATTGTGTTAGCAAGACTCTCCACAGTATCCAGGCGTGGGTAAACAAGTGGTACAGAGATCATCCAAATACAGTGCTGTACACTAGGAGGTAGCGTAGCAACTTTAGGGAAGATTCCCTGATATGTTGGGCCTGCCATTACTTGGGCTTGGGTACGTTCCGACCGACAGTCAGGACCAACAACTACCATAGCCGGGCCCAAGTACTTGACGAAATGCCAGCCAGTTCCAGTGATGGTAAAAATGTCGTGATCGGTACTGACATTACGCAGCATCTCGACGGTAGTATGGTGTTGAAACAAGAGATACATCTCCGTCGCAATTCTACCAATATTCTTAAACATAGGTGAGGACTGCATGTAATCTGGATATGAACCGTACCCATCGAAGCTATTATCTGTTAGTAAATGCTACTTCCTGGGTCGTTTGGCGGTACTCACATGTCATGATCGTCAATCTGCAGGACGTGTGGGATTTGGGCGAATGCTTCACGAAGGAATGGCTGATCAAAGTGACTCGTATAGTAGTGGAAATAGGCATGCGCAACATCCTCCTCATGCCGGGCTGTCCACTGAACATTCTTCTTGTTCTCGCGCCCGCTCATTGCAAGCCACTGCTTGAGCAGGGGGACTTCTTTCCACAGGCGGTCGCCATAGATCTGGTCTCCCAATCCCAACTGAACATGGAACCCACCACAATCGACGTTCTTCTGAAGAACATCTTTCCACATAAATCCAACTCCGCCAAGCTTGGCCCGCTCATTCTGGGAAGTTCCCGCCGCGAAGTCGTTACCAGAGTGTGCAATGAAGCGCCAACTGGTCTCTTGGCGTCCAGCCACAACAAACTCATATCGAGTACAGCCAAGATGGGACGTGACTGCGTACGTCCAGCGTTCAGTGCCAGCCTCGGACATGGGTAGCTCTAGGTCATATTTGTAGAACTTCCACCTTTGGTGAGTGAAAATAGGTCGGGGCTCGGCTTGGCGAGGGTTTGGCGCCAGATCGTGACTCAGGTGGATATGAATGGTAGGTGGTTGAGGAGCATCTGTCACAATCAGAATGCTTCCGAGCCAAAGACCTTTCTCAATGTCCATGTTGACATATCGTAAATAAGGACCGAAGTAGACGCCATTTGTAGGTTGGATCCTGTACATGTCCACTCCAGCACTCGGCGGGGGTCCTGAGAATCCCGCTGCTGTAGGCGTGGCTGAAGCTGCAACGCTCATGATACTCTCGGCATAACCAGGGGTATGCGGTGGAAACATGGGGGAGGCCATGGACTGCTTGCCAAACATGGGTGATGCCAAAGGGTTTCCGTATGTTGAAGCTGTTGGCGATAGAGGAGCTTGTTCATGCGATATGGGATTGGGACCCTTAGGAAATTCCCACTGTGTTGCTTGGGAAGCCAAATGAATGTAGTAGTACTGCCCCGAGTTCTGATCCAGGTGAGCTATCCATCCTTCGGGCAAGGGCGGAGGAGAGGCTGGATTCTGAGGCTCAAAGCTTTGAGCGGGAGCCACAACTTGCTGCTGAGAACTCTGCCCATTCTGCTCAGGATGAGGCTCGTTGGTGAATGCAGGGTGAGGGTCATTAGCGAATGCGGGATGGCCTGGATGTTGTAAAGCAGGGGAAGCAAGACCGCCAGCTACAGTTGAAGGAGCGGAAACTACAGTCGTCTTTGTAGGGGGTGTCGACGTTGCCGACTGCTGATGGGGCTGGGTGGAGGCGGAGCTTGATCCAGCTTGCTGAGGTCGTTGCTTCTCGTTTGGATAAGATGAGTTACCGCCAGGATTGAGGCTTGAGTACGCAGGAGGAGGAGAGTTGGTGTTCATCCGTTGGAAATCTTGCTCCAACACACTGACTTGCGCTTGACCTTGGCCTTGACCTTGTGTTTTTTGTTGTTGTTGCAGTTGTTCAGGCTGAGGAGGAGGGCTAAACGATTGATGTGACTGCGCCGGACTTGAGATGGCATTCATCCCTTGGTACACTGTGGGTGGACCAGATGGTGCCTGATCGGGAGTCTCGGTCGGTGTCCAAGGCCGTTGTGGAGGAGGTTGGTTCCCGTATTGCGCAAGTCTTTGTGAGGCGGCAGCACTAGGTGCGCCGAGGCTGTTGAGTGTAGCAGTGCCGGAGATACCGGCGGCGGCATAACGGGCCTCAATAGCATCGGCCGGGGCTTGTCCGGGCTCCACAATCGGAGTCTCGGGAGGCGGAGGAGAACCACGGCTAGCACGAGTGGTAGATGTTGAAGCAGTTGAAGCGAAGCGATTCACGCCCGGGTCGTTCATTTTGAGTTGCTGAGCAGAGCTAAGGTTTGTAGACGCATTGCTCGAGGAGCTGGATGCCGCACCAGGTGGTGGATAGTATGTCTTTTGATAGTTATGATAGTTTGCGTTGGATGAGCCTGGGCGTTGGTTATCGGCCAAGGGGCGTTGGAAAAGATCGTGATCGGCGTCAGGACTTGTAGGAGAGCTGATAGGTTTTGGGGCAGCTCCTCTTCGCTCCGCGAGACCAGGCTTCTTGCCAGGAGGGCTAGTTTCTAATCGAGGACTGGTGTCATTGTATGCAGAGCCGAACGGCTTTGCTGGGGTTGGCTTGCGGAGGTCGTCGTCGTCGGGAAATGGCAATGGTGCCGCAGAGCTGGAAGCGCCAGGAGGTAAAGGAAACGAGTGTTTAGAAACAGGAGAAGTAGATGACGGAGGCGCTGGGTATCTAAAGGCGGATGGTCTACCGTCCTTGGCAGGCTGAGGGCTCTGTGGCTTGAAGATGCGCAAAGGTTCAACGGTCGGGCTGTCGCAATCCTCGGGAGCGGGTTTGCTGAGGAACATCTCCTCATCTGGAATACCACGGCTGCGCTCCATTTTGAGTTATGATGGCGCTTATGATATGCGATAGAGGTGGATGCAGGACTTGCGACAATATGCGATAGGAGAGCTGTCCAACAATGGCGGGGTCAGAAAGCAGGCGACAGAACACCTAGCTTCAGCTGGACGAGGTAGATGGCGTAGAGCCCTTTCAGGAGTATGAAAGTTCAGGCCGTAGTTTTAGGCCTCTTCTCAGCAAGAGGTCTAAGAAACTTGCAAGAAGAATGCAGTTTCGTGTGATGCGAAGCTTGGGTTGTCTTCTGTTTCTTGTTGGTTGAGCGGGGTTTTAGGCTGCGTCGGCTGGAGTGACGTGGGCTTGTACCTTCCCTGTTCCTGAGGGGCTCCAGTAGGTCGCAGAAACGGCCGCGTCAGGAACAAGACAATGGTCTTGAAGGAAACAAAATCTTGAAACGTTGGAGAAAAGAAGAGCGTGCGTGCAAAATATTCAAAGTGAAAACAAAAGGGGGAGAGGCGAAGGTAAAGAGAGCCAAGACTGCAAGTGCAAGTAAGAAAGAGGGTCTGGATCTATCTCCTGCTGAAGCGCCGTGACTTCCGTCTACTGATGATCCATACAGATACGGCAGACATGGGAGGCAACTCGTTCAGTACCTAGCGTGGCATGGAGTAGGGCACCGAGAAATTCATGAATAGTAAATTACAAAAATGATGGAATACCAAGAAATTTACACTTGTGATTCAAATCAGGTCGTTACAAATATACTTAGTCTGGAACATAAACTGTGGTTGGATTTAGGTATTCGGTTATCATGACTACCATTACCAGCACTGTTTATCATATCCTCTCCCAAGTATAGCAAATATATTTAACCGCTGGTGCCAGCCAGCCTAAAGAGAAATCACTTTCTTCTTCGGCGCCAACAGCTTCAGGGGCATCATACGCGTCACTCTAACAAAATGATATTGAAATAAAGACTCGGAAGTCTGTGTTCAGAGACACTGTCACAGCATCCAGGTTCTGATTGGTTCCCTGTAAGCGCCCAAGAGCTTGAGCTAAAGCTTGGGAGCCATCAAAAACGGGCCACGGGAGGTCCCTTTCAGGGTTTGGGGGCCACAGGACAGCGGGAGGGTGGGGCTTTCGGGATAGAATCATGGATCATGAGAGCTTCAGATCTCATCATGGGTAGCAACATAGCCTCGATGTAAGCGCCCATCACCAAAGCCAAGAACTAGATGCGACCACTCAGAAGCTTTGTCTTGGGATGATGTATATCTAATAGTCGAGTTTTGTGACAATATGCAGTAGTTTGACGCCATTAGTTAATTGATTAATTAATCTATGCTCCATGTCTCCCCTCACAATGGTCATGATAGTGTTAGTGTTGGTTACTCTAGATCGAGTTATGTAGGTGGTAGATGGCATGATCAGTCATGCCCTACAGCTAATTATCTGGATATTCATCTCATAAGCCTGCTGCCTTCCAACTGCTCATCTCGAGTACCATAAAACAATTTGGCGCCACTTTCACAAGAGTTAATATACCATGATACGTCGTGTCCAAGACCGGAGGTTGATGCATCCAAATCCTGACCAAACGGTAATGATTTGTGCTCGACCAGGTGCAAGCTACCCGTAATGGAAGGGGCCCCTTCTACATACTTAAGACTAATCGCAATTATGCCGATCAATTAGAGAAGATATTCCACCGTCACTCAACCTAGATGGCTTCCCAATATGTCTTTCATAGTGTCACAATATCAACGACCATGGAGGACTAATAGCCGTCCATGCTGAGACAATATTGAATGGTTTCGAATAATGGATATAGTTGACTTCAGGTTCTAAGACAGAAACTAAAATCCAAAGCCCATACTGATATGTACAGGAGTAACAACAACTTTTTAACTTTGCCCCTGCATCCCGTCCATTGAGATCGACCCCAGGTGTCAATGACAAGACGAGATTTAAGTGGGTCTCTCTATCAGCCACTCAACGCGTCTGCAACATCCAAGACGCGCTTTCTCCAACGTCACCACCTCTAATTTCATTGAACCTAAATTCAGGAATATCGAGGGTGAGCATCCATTGCTGTTGAAATCGCTATCAAAATTCGCCAGACTAGGCTCTCACTATGGCGCCTACTCCCAAATCGAGTGAGAAGAAACAACAATCTCTCACATCCTTTTTCACCCCAAAGACAGTCAACGGACTAGCCGCCATCTTCGAAAAGCAGAGTCGAGCACAAGCAGCCAAATCGCAATCACCCAGCAAAGATGCCGGATCACCGTCCAGAAAACGAACAATAGAAGACACAGAAAAGGAAAACGAAGAGCCCGAGAAACCCTCCAAAAGGGCTCGAGCCGATGATGCTGCCAAGGATCCAGAAACAAGCACTTTCTTCTCCAAACCAAAAGCCGGCGAACAAGAGACAGTAGGAGCGCGTACAGAACGATACCGATACGACGGCTCGAGTACGCAGAATACCCAGGACGGCGATGCGAAGGCGGGATCCACTCAAAATGAGGATGAAGATGCAGAAGAGAGACGACAACACCAAGAGCTACACAGGAAATTTGTCAAGAAACTTGGTCATCCAGACGCACTAGCATGGCGCCGCAATATCCAAGAAACGGCTCCAGTTGGTGAAGACGAAGATGCCGATGCCGATGGGGCTGAAGAGGAAGCCCCAGCGCCAGCCAAGACGAAGAAGAAGGGATCAAAGACAGGCAAGCTTACACCAATGGAACTTCAATTCCTTGAGATCAAAAGAAAACACATGGACACTGTTCTCATTGTGGAAGTTGGCTACAAGTTTCGGTTCTTTGGTGAAGATGCGCGTATCGCAGCCAAGGAATTGAGTATTGTCTGCATTCCCGGCAAGATGCGTTATGATGAGCGTAAGTATTTCTTATGCAGATTATAGGATAAGTTTCTGACCTTTCACAGACCCTTCGGAAGCGCATATAGATCGCTTCGCTTCGGCGAGTATTCCGGTTCATCGCCTTCCTGTGCATGCGAAGCGCCTGGTAGCTGCTGGGCATAAAGTTGGTGTTGTTCGTCAGATCGAGACCGCAGCATTGAAGAAGGCTGGCGACAACCGCAACACACCATTTGTCCGCAAACTCACCAATCTCTACACAAAAGGAACATACATCGACGAGAA
The DNA here is from genome assembly GCA_011034095.1 of Fusarium cf. aywerte. Lineage (NCBI taxonomy): Eukaryota > Fungi > Ascomycota > Sordariomycetes > Hypocreales > Nectriaceae > Fusarium > Fusarium cf. aywerte. The sequence continues at coordinate 244,777 of WETZ01000007.1, forward strand.
TGGCGAACTTGATCAGAGCGGTGGCTCCGGTGCACCGTCTGGTGGTTACTTGTTGTGTATAACGGAGTCCAAGGCCAAGGGTTCAGGCACTGACGAAAAGGTTGACGTTGGCATAATCGCTGTTCAGCCTGCGACGGGAGACATCATATACGATCACTTCGAGGATGGTTTCATGCGCAGCGAGATCGAGACCCGTCTATTACACATTTCCCCTTGCGAGTTCTTGATCGTGGGAGAGTTGACCAAGGGCACTGACAAGCTAGTGCAGCACCTATCGGGCAGCAGTACCAACGTTTTCGGCGACCGGAGTCGAGTCGAGCGTGTGCCCAAGGGTAAGACCATGGCGGCTGAAGCTTACTCGCATGTCACTCAGTTTTACGCCGACAAGCTCAAAGGCAATGCCCAAGACGAGACTGCCGCCGCCCTTCTCGATAAGGTCCTAAAGCTGCCTGAGCCTGTTACCATCTGTCTCTCAGCTATGATCAACCACCTTGAAGAATACGGTCTTGAGCACATTTTCGACCTGACTAAGTACTTCCAAAGCTTTAGCACCCGGTCGCACATGCTCATCAATGGTACCACACTCGAAAGTCTCGAAGTGTACCGCAATTCTACAGATCATTCCGAGAAAGGCAGTTTGTTCTGGGCCCTGGATAAGACTCTCACTCGTCCAGGCAATCGTCTGCTTCGGAAATGGGTAGGGCGCCCCTTGCTTGACCAGGAACTTCTTGAGGCTCGTCTCAATGCTGTTGAGGAGCTTCTCGACAAGCAGTCAACCGCTCCTGTATCCCAGCTTGAGTCCCTTTTGGCGAATACTAAGACCGACCTTGAGCGCAGTCTCATTCGTATCTATTATGGCAAATGTACTCGCCCCGAACTCCTCTCTGTTCTGCAGGCTTTACAAAGAGTGGCGAGCTACTATTCAACAGTCAAAGGCCCATCCGATGCTCCCTTTAAGTCCCCTCTTCTCAGCGATGCTATCTGTGCTTTGCCACAGATCCTCGATACCGTTGTCTCATACCTTGAGCGGATCAACCTCGTCGCCGCACGCAAAGATGACAAGTACGGCTTCTTTCGCGATGAATTTCAGACGGAAGATATGCAAGATCACCAGCTCGGCATCGCTCACGTTGAGCACGAATTAGACGGCCATCGTGCCGTCGCTGCTGAAAAGATTAAGAAGAAGACGGTTGATTATGTTACTGTCGCTGGCATCGAGTATCTGATCGAGGTGTCCAACACCGACATCAAACATGTTCCTGCTTCGTGGGCCAAGATCTCTGGCACAAAGAAGGTATCGCGTTTCCATACCCCCGAAGTCCTCCGCTTCATCACCGAACGCGATCAACATCGCGAGGCCCTGGCTGCCGCATGTGATAAAGCTTTCAAGGATTTGCTAGCTTCCATTGCGTCAGACTATCAACCCCTCCGTGATGCCGTATCCGCTCTCGCAACACTTGACTGTATCCTTTCCCTCTCCAAAGTCGCCGCTCAACCAGGCTACTCTCGACCATCTTTCCTCCCTTCATCCACTGACCCAACCATTTCCATCACCAATGGCCGCCACGCCATAGCAGAGCATACTCTTGAGGGCGGTTATATCCCCTTTTCCACCACACTCGCCCATCCTTCACCTCTCGCCCACCTCATTACCGGCCCCAATATGGGCGGTAAATCCTCATTCGTCCGCGCTCTCGCCCTTATCGTTCTCCTTTCTCAAGTCGGCTCATACGTGCCGGCAGACTCGCTATCTTTGACTCTCTGCGACGCCATTCACACTCGAACAGGTGCTCGCGATAACCTCTTCGCTGGTGAATCTACATTCATGGTTGAGGTCTCTGAAACAGCTCGTATCTTACGTTCTGCTGGTCCCCGAAGTCTTGTCATTCTTGATGAGTTGGGCCGAGGCACCAGCACTCACGACGGTGCTGCTATTGCCCAAGCCGTGCTACAGCATGTCGTCACTGAGACACGATGCCTAACACTTTTTATTACACATTATCAAAATCTGGCCAAGGTTGCTGAAGGTCTTGATGGTGTCAAGAACGTTCACATGAAATTCAAAGCAGAAAAGGGAGATGATGGGGAGGAAGAGGTAACGTTCCTGTATGAAGTTGGCGAAGGCGTCGCTCATCGCTCATATGGCTTGAATGTTGCGAGACTCGCGCGCATCCCCAAGAAGGTGATTGATGTTGCTGCTCTGAAGTCAAGTCAGATTGAGCAAGAGATGAAGATGCGGCGCTTGAAGGGCGTATGTCGTGCCCTGTCGGAAGTAATGGATAATGGATCCGATCATCTCGATCAGCTTGTATCAAGCATCGAGCAACTATAATGTACACTACAATTGTAATATTCACTATTTTCAAGGCCCAATGGTTAAGTTGGACCTAATTTTAAGACGAGTGATTTCTCATAAAATGCTAAAAATGTCTCTGCTTTCACATCCCATGACACCAATGATGAATGATATGCACATCTCCCCAGACGCCGAAATATCCCTGTTTGTTCTTCATTCATAACACCAGCTTATATCCCGATAAGTCCCAAAATTCCCATACTCATAGAGCGCCGTTGCACCTTGTCCCAGGTTCAACGAAACTCCTAATTGATTTTCTGCCCATTTGTTGCACCGCTTTAATTTTAATAACCGTTCAAAAGGAGAAATAAGATGCCAAAATCGTTAATCGTAGGATCTCAGGATCGAGAGCTGTATATGATGTCTGTGGTTTGTATGTTCTGCTATCTGTCAGTTGATTAGTCCCAGAGTTGAAGACAGTGGTGAATAGTTCCCTACACTGAATAACTCGCCAAATGTTTCTGGGCCGGGAATCAGCATGTACGAGGGCTCTCTGCTGTGATGGTGAACTCAGATGGAAGGCGTGCTTAGTATATCAACTCAGCCACGTTTGTACTGCGAGGGTGTAGAAAGGGTCGTCAAGCGTGTTTTGAGGGTGGTCCCAAGGCTTTTGTTCACATCTGCGGGTCGTCAACCGTTAATCCATGAGGAAAGCCCAAGTCGCTGTCAGCACCAGGCAGGCTCCATGAGCCGCTGAGACTCAATTCTGGTTCATCATCTAGGCCACTGGGGTCCATGGCTTCATACATATGTGTTCGTTGTTTTGTGTCTTGACTAGTGTGTGCGTGGTCTTGCTGTCGGTTGCCAGGAGAAAAGGACAACGGAGAGAATGTTGCGTTCATCGCTGCAGGGTTGTACATGTTTAGAAAAGACCGGTCATTGGAGAAAAGAGGATTGGTACCGGACATGTCGATAAATGGACTGTTCGTTCCCTGTGTTGGGTCTCCGATATGCGATCCCGAGTACTCCTCCTGCTTCAGCTGGAAACCATAGTTTGCTGCTGAACGCAGATGGTCTGTGCCTGGCTCTCGAAATTGGCCGTAGCTTGTATGAACGAATGGGAGCCTCGATGAAGCATTGTAGATCGTAGCGTCTTTCATCGCATATGAAGCTTCGACATGGCCGAAAGAACCTGAATTTGTGTAAGAATATGTGAGCTGTATAGGACTTCTGCTCTCAATGATAGCTTCTCCCCTTCGAGTCAGCATACCTGGAGGGAAAGATTCGGGTCGAAGTGAGCTAGACATGTCCCTGGCTTGAAAGTGACGAGGTGCCAGGTCCCTTGCTTGTGGCGTTGGAGATACAAGGTTGGAGCGAAGGAAGCCGTTCATGCTCCGAGCTCCTGGTTTATTGCGAAGCTCTAATCTAATCCTCGGGTCAATAATATGATTCTCGTAGGCTCCGTATAGTATTACCTGTGATCGCTGTAACTCAGAGACAGTGGGGGTTCGCTTATAGAAGCTACACTGAGCGTTAGTAGTAATCGATCTTCCTCATCAAGAAACCTACCTGTTCGAGTGACTTCATCACGGAATATATCTTGAATTTCTTTTGTCCGTTCTTGAGAAGGGTGTGTCTCGGGCTCTTCCTGAAGGTCTTGTTCTTTCTTGGAGCTTGTCCTCTTTCCAATGTTAGGCTTTTGACCACGAGCGGTCCTTCGTCGCTGCCTCGGAACGTTTCCAGATATTTCCGCAAGAGGTGTTGGCTTCCTTCGCTTCGGCTTCGTAACTTTTTTGGGTGGTGTCTGGTCAAGTTAGTGTGTGAAAGCCTTCGGTTTGGTTGTACGTACTGATTCCTCCTGGCCAGGAGCAGGAGATGAGGTATCATCGTAAACATCCTTCGTCCTTTCCACTTCGAATTTAGAGCTCATTATAACCTGGGTGGGCTCGATACACTCAGATGCCTTCTTCATTTTATCGATGACAGATTTCGGTTTCTTTTGGTTTCGGGATTTTCTCGTCTCGTCGTCAGCAAGATCCATCTTTCCCATTCCCGGCCACACTTGGCCCTTCAATGACATCGAGTCGTTTCCTAGCAAAGACTCGTCCTGGGCGTAATTATCCAGTTCGGGGTAGAGGAATCCTGGGAAAAGTGGGAAATCGTCCATGAGATCGTCCCCTTCGAGCTTGACCACAGGGCTCATCGATGCTTCCTGCTTCGATTTGCGCTTGTTTATCTACTCACAGTCAGTAAAAAAAAACTTTTTCTAACAAGGAGAACCAATACGACCTTTTCCAGCGGTACAAGTTGATATTCCCGACTACGCCGCATGCGAGCCTCTTCCTTCATTTGCTTGGCTCTCATTCTCTCAACCAGAAGTTCCTCGATGCCGTTTTGGGAGTACTAATCCTCATAACGTTGAAGTCTTACTGCGGAGGTAATGTCCTGGTGAGCTTTGAGCTTCGTTTGAGTCTCATGATGGAGGTGGCCCTTGGATGCGATATGTGTGAGAAGGTGCGATACGTCCGAAAATCGGGGAGTTTCGGGACAAACAAAACAAGAGAGTGGAATTTGTCGACTAACAGAGTTGGCGGAGCTATCTTCCGACAGCGTTGGAGGAGCCATGACCTGGATCTATAATGTACTGATTAGCAACTTCGGGATAATTCATGACTAAAGGTATGGAAGAATCCGTCAGCCAGATAGGTATTGTACTATAGTAGTCTTTAACGTGGATTTGGTGATAAGCTACCTATCTTTCTTCTCATCCACAACGTGTGAAGAGGAAAGGGCTGCTAACCAAGTCAAGGAGCGATGGCAGTAGATTGTAGGGCCGAAGGGTCAAGTCCGAGGTAGATGCAAGATGGAATTGAAAAGAGCAGGCAATGTGCAAGTCAGGATGAATCTTAGAGTAGAAGAAGAGAAAAGAATGCAAGACATGAAATCGTGAAGTGTAGGAAGGCACCTACTGGAGTTGGTCTGGTATAATTCTTGCCTCGAGTCATGATTGCGTCGCTTCCTAGCTAGTGGCTGGTCTTTCCTTCTCTCTGCCTTGTTGTAAACCAATTGTTTCTCGAATGTTTGCCATGAAAACTAAGCAAGTAGACGGGAGGAAATGACTGGAAGGAGAGCAGAACAGAAGATTTGAAGAACTGGACTTGAGGCTTAGCTGGAAGAAGACGATATGTTCCTGTTTCTTCTATCGATCAAGAGATATTTCGTTTTAGTGTCAGCCGTATGCAAGTAACTCGACGTTACAGACTGTCTCTTAAGAGCTCAATTATGGCCTGCGACGTTCGTCTCGAGGGGCATCTCTGGGACCAGACTGCTTCTAGGTTACAGGTGCAGGTGCAGCAAGTAGCCTTATCCGTTTGGTTGGGCAGGTTCCTTTGCAAGAACTTATGAGTCGCCCATCTCTCCTGAGGTTATAGATCCAGGGGCCAGTCTGACACTTGAGAGTTGGAGCGGAATCCTCGCTGGGTAAGGTACAGTCTGCAAGAGGCTTCAACTGTAAGCTCTGGTGCTACCTCAGGCTCTTCCTCGAAGCTTCTTTTCTCTGTGAGGAACTTTCAAAGCTGCACTGGTTGTTGCACGCGGTTGAGAGAATGCAGATGGCTTGACAGTAATCTGGACGAATTCAAAGCCAGATTCAGCACTGTAGGGGGGTTAAGTTAACTTGGGCATTGTCTGTCATTCTTTCTCCAAGCTCAGGGATCGTGTCATAGGTAGTCTGGCAATCAAACCTGACTACAGATGATGTTTGTTGGAGATTGTGAGAAAGAGTACTTGTTGACTTACCACAGAAGGAGGAGCTCGTGAGCCAGCTGAAGGACTATAAATCTCTCTGGTCTGTTTCATCGATGGAAGCCACTATATACTCGACGATACACGCCGATTTGGCCTTGTGGTAGGTAGGCCGTAGGAGCTTTCGCTGAGAATCTGGAAGGGCGCCCACAGGAGGAACAATTACTTGGGTCGGCGTGAGATGATAACGTATGAGGACAATTTCGTCAGAAGTGGAGGGGCACTTCAGACGAAGGAAGGACCAGCAGTCTGGGGTAAAGCTGAAAAATAAAGGGGGAAGGAGGGGGTGCTCGCCAGGCCTAACGTCCGGGAGGAAAGTGACAGTGGAATCAGGCAGGCACCTTCGACAACGCATGGGGCCTCAGGACAACACACTGAGGCGGGTGCGCTTCTCGAATACACAATGACTTGAGACGACGAAAATATTGATAGGAGAGATTCTTAAGTTACTAATCTGGTAGAGAGAATAGCAGGTGCCTTGTTGCGAGCTTGTATCAAAGAGTGCCTATAAATCGTGCTTTGGCGATGAAACGATGCTTGTAAATAAGATGACAAGGAACGACACTATTAATCATCCACAAAGCACAGAAGACAAGATGTTGCGGCAAGCCGCGGGGATTGTCTGAATTGTCAAAAAGGACTAAAGTGATATATATCAGAATTCAGTCTTTGGTATACATTTAGTAAAGAGTCACGCATTTGTAGCTGTGGAAAGGGGGCGACATCTGACCTACTCGATGGGAGAAGAATAGTGCACCATAGAATTAAGTTTTATCATCAAATAATAGTTCATTAAGGCGAATCGACATCGAAGTTTATTGCATATTGGTATAATAGTAGTGATTGGATATGACGAAGCTCTGTATCAGAGTCTACTTTGATCCTAATCATCAGGATACGCGTACTGAAAAGTACCATGTATGTCTAAGATACGAATGTCTGAAGGACTTCACGGGACTAACGCCACGGAATAACAAGCGATGTCCCTGAAAAAACCAACAGTTCCTCTTCCCTCAACCATATACACATGCTATCACTGAACAATGTCGTAAGCATGTGCTAAGAATGGCCAGAGGGTGGTGGCTAGCACCATTCCAAAAAGCGATGGAGAAAGCACTGGAACGGAAATTGTAGCAATCAACCAAGAATCCTCTTGGTTATGGTCTTTGGCATACAATACACTGGGTCGACTTCCTCAAGATCCGGATAACCCAGAAGGCTCAAGCCGCACAGGCCGAACTGGGTATGCCAGACATCGACCATATTACCAGGCCGATCAGAAATGCCACCCATTTGAGTGTCTTGGCATTTCAGAATGAAGGCAATCAATGCATCGCGATCAATCCAGTGGGTACGCTCGATTATAGCAAGGCTACTCAACACCCACCAGCTGTAGCAAACGTCTTCGTCTTTTTCAGGACGACCGTTGAGACCACCACAAGGGACCTGTCTCTCACTCAACCATCGGCCAAGTTTCTCTTTGTCCACAAGATCCAGGCGTTCGACGATTGCGAGCGCTGCGACACAGGTAAAGATCTGACCTGAATGCGACTCCGCACCGGGGCCAGTTCCATAACCACCATCGAAGTTGGCGCAAGCGGTGATGTGAGAGACAGCTTTATCAACATCAACTAGAGACATAAGGTCGAGCAGGGAGAGGGCATTAAAGGCACCGTACAGGAAGCGGGTATCCTCTTCGCCCCATTCATCTCCAGCAAATGTGCCAGTCTCTCGATTCTGTAGCCCTGCGATGACTGTATGTGGTCAGTTGGTGCATCGGAAGCACTGCGGACCTTTCAAAAGCACCTACACTTGCCGACCTGTTCTTTGCCTTTGCCTTTGGATTCCAGTTGATCGAAAGCATCCGTCATGGCGAGGATCTGCACAGCACTTACTGTGGAAAGCATGTGAGCATCGTGGCCTGGTGCCGCACCAAATCCGCCATCTTCATGCTGACAAGAGAGAATGAAATCAACGACATCCTGTCGTGGGAGGGCATCCGGTCGACGGAGCAGGTAGAGAGCATTCAATCCCCAGTACAGGCCGTTGAGTCGCAAGTGTTCGGTAAGCCAGTAGTCCAGCTCATCTTTCCTTGTGTCCAAGCTCTGCACGTATTTCACATGGGCGTCGACGACGAGCTTCGGCGCTTCTTGGGTTGTTGCGACTTGAGCCATGTTGTCGAAGGATGGAATGTAAATGTTGAAAGAGTTGAGGTTGACATAAAGATTTTTCGGCAAGCGGGTCGTTACGTAAGCGTTTAGTTGTTGCCTGGCTAGGCCAACGTGAATCACCTATTTACCTACCCTAGGTAGGTTGTTGAGCACCTCGATTGAACAAGCGATCAAACTTCAAAAAGTGTTGATCACAATGAAGGCCTTTTAATGCTTTTTCTTGCAGTATTCCAAATATTAGTATGCTTTGTGGCCTGAGTATCCTGTATATTGTGATGCAAATCAATGTTGTGTAAGGTTTACTCACCACGGTCGATGCTGTATCGCATGTGATGAAGACAATATTCGACAAGTAAACATCGAAACCAAAATGATGCATAAACTCGGCATATCAATATGCTTAGAATAGCAAACTGTTCGCTCTGGGTTTAGTGACTTGGCCGTGGGAGAAACGCTGCTTGATATGAAGTTGATATACACATAATAAGCTATAAGTCTCGAGGTGGGACACTCCACAAACAAGCAACTCACACATTCCCTCTCAAACATCACAAATACGTCGAGAACCAGACCAGAGAAAACCGTCAAAGTCAGCAAAACAGACAAAAAGATGCACAAGGAGTCCTTTATCACCAATGATGGCTGCAAAATTGTCTATCAGACGTCCGTCCCACTGAATGATGCACCAGGAGCTGTGCCTAAGAAATGCGTACTGCTCATGCATGGCTTCAGTGGTTCTAGCGACTACTTTATCCGAAATTTTGCAACTCTGAGTGAGAACCACTGGGTTATAGCCCCTGATATGCGTGGTCACGGAGATTCCGACAGACCCCGCGGGGGATACCACGTTGCCCGTCTGGCAGTTGATCTTGCTGGCCTCATCGCTCATATCCGCAAGTCAGTGCCCAATGTCAACCTCGTTCCTGTTGGATGTTCCATTGGTGCTGCAGTCCTCTGGACATATGTCGAATTGTTTGGGTGCAGCGATTTCACTGGCTTTGTCTTTGTTGACCAGGCACCCCTACAAGATCGTTCGACATTCGATGGCTGGGATGAATCCAAGGCACACACCGGGTGTTATGACGAGAAGACGATGCAATCAGCACAACATAGTTGGATCCACGACTCCAAAGCAGCACATGTAGACCTTGCAGTAGGATGTCTAGGCTACCGACATGCTCCGAAAGAAGAGGACAAGGTCTCAGCAGAGCAACAGGCGAAGGATGAAACCTTTTTCACAGGGATCAGTGCTCGTTGCGATCAAAGCTGGCTGGCGCGACTGCTGGCAGACCATACTCGCTACGATCACCGTGAAGCCATCGAAACAATCACGGTTCCCACTTTGGTGATGGCTGGGAGACGGTCGAGCTGCTTCCCACTCGAGGGAATGCTTGAGACTGTGAAGCGAGTCGAAGCCTCGAAGCCAGGTCTTGCACGGTCATCTATATTTGAATCTGGACATTGGCTGTTCTATGAGGAACCAGAAAGGTTCAACAAGGAGATCGTGGAATTCGTCAACTCGTGTTCGACATTGCAATAGGATGAACAACAGTCGATGCTGCAGGCTGTTCAAGATATTATACATGGTATACGCCGTACCTATATGCCCCTCGAGGCGATCGATTGTTATGCCCATTTGTATTCGGTATGAAAGTTTTGTGTTTGGGATTTACGAAATATCACCTCGACATCACTGTAAACAATAATTTGATGTTATACCGGAGCAAATTCTACGATAGGACAGAAGCTTAGTAAGGCCATGTTGGAAGCCATCTCGATTGTGTGCCCGGATAAGGCTGAGAGCAGCAAAGCATGATATCATTGACAACACATGAGACGAAGAATGATCTATCGCACTACGTTTCATCTTTACACGTAATTTGCCTATGTTCCTGAGTGGCAGGGGGATCCTTACATGGGTCGGGTACTTGTCAAATCTTGGCTACTTGATTCATATTCGGAAGCATCCGGTCGATGGCCTGGTGCCCTCGATGTCAAACCTTGTATAGAGCCGTTCAATGATACCTAAAAGAAGACATGCAATTTACGTTATAATGAAAGAAGTGGATTCTATGAGGCCTCAAATTACACCGAGAACCTTATTTATCTCTGTTGAGGCGTCACCAGGCTCATCTTGTAAGAGAAATCGGCTACCAGTTATTACCAGAGATCACCAATACCGGTGAACGATGTTAATCGAGATTTGACTTATAGAGATACGGTAGAGCTTACCCCTCCACCATAGGATATAATCTAGACGCCACTTATGTCGTTCACTCAGGGATTGAGTTTTGGTCTTAAAAGGGCGTCATGTTGGATCAGGGCCGCTATGTTACGATGCCTCATTTTAGCATCAGGATAAATCTGACAATTTTAAGCATTAGTCCTAAATATTCTTCCGTTCGAGACTCAATAATCCGGTATCAAGTAAATGAAAGATGCATGGGTTCTCTCAGCTCAGTTCTGTAGCGAGGTTGCATCCATGAGTAAGGTCATCCAGTCCCTTACTGTTTCCTGTCTTTCAGACTCATCTAGACCCTATTGCTCGACGCCTTGGCTGTCAGGTACATGTATCCTTCAGCCACTACACGGCCCAACCTTTTTCTTCTTGATGGATGAATGGGATGAGAATAGAGAAACGAGTCAAGGTTGAAACTTGACGCCCAATCTGCTACAGCGGGGTAGAAGGGCCTCAACGTTTCCGTCCTGCCTAAGAAGATGTCATCTGCATCCACAGCTGTTAGCTTGCAAATTGTGTTATCGTTGGGATCCATGACAGAGTCGGGTTTCTCATTCTCGAGGGACAATTTCGATAACTTTTTTCGTGTGCGGTAGCTTGTTTCAGCCTCTCACACACACATACATACCAAGACCTAGTCTAACTACTGTACTGTTGGTATGTAAGCACACGTAACGCAATCCACGACGCGCAACGCCCAATTCAATAGGATCCAATCTCTGTGGCTGGGCTGCCTACTATGGATGGAAGCCTTCTAATTGCCAGATCAATCTCCACTAGGGTGGTTGACCAGTAGAAAGTCACTCATGGCACTAACATTAGCACCTCCACTAGGTAACATAAGGTGTTGTTTGTTGTGCCTGTGCCTGTGCCTGTGCCTGTGCCTGTGCCTGGATCAGAATCTGTTAATTATGGAGGTGTCGAATGCCACCATCACTGCCGAATTCCCCTCGCGGTTGAACCCCTAGTAAGAGAACGCCAAGGCTTCGTCTTTGTTTGTCCCTTGTTCCTGGTCTTTCGTGCAACGTTCCACATCCTGTCCCTTGCTTCTTTGGGATCTTTCGAGCCCTTGGACATTATATCAGCTGCGCACTCGAGAATACCCTGCCCTAGCTCTACTCTGATACATCCATTACCTACTTGACAATACGTACATATGTAGTTCTAATGGAGGCTACGAATAAAGGCGTTCCGCTGCAAGCAAGTGTGGTATAGTCCGGAAGCGGTCAGCAGCACAACACAAGGCCAACTGCTAGATACCTTAGTACCTACAGAGTAGTATCCAGTCAATTGGGAACAGTTTTCGGGGCCACCGACTGTTGTGTAGCCAACTGTGATTTGCTCTACGCTTTTGGGGGCTTGGTTTCGGATATTTTGGCACATATCACCGGCATTAGTATTGGCCCTACCATCGGGTATTGATTGATTGATATTATTACTTCCATAGTACCTACGCATTATGGCCATCCGTATGGCTCATAATCTAACCTAACCTAGGTACAGTAACTGACCTGATGGAGCTTCCATGACAACGGACACCGCACTGCACCACACCGCACTGCAACGTACAGCACAGCACAGCACAGCACAGCACAGCACAACACAACACAGAGCACAGCGGAGACAGCCCAGGCAAAGGGCGGCCGATTCGAGGCCACGAGACTTTTCCTCCATCAGGTATTTTCAAGAATCGACGGGGTTGATCGACCTTAATTTCTCTTCCTTTCTGTTTCTTTTTTGTTTTATATCGCTCGACTGTACTGTCTGTACCTACATGGTCTCTCACCCCATGCTTTGGGTCTGCCCCTGACCTGACCTCCCGTCAAGTTCTATACATTACAGCGGCTCCAGAACCAGCGCCAGCACTGCAAACGGACTGGACAGGACCTGAATGTCCAACGCGCCCACACCTCTAGGTTGTCTTTTGTTCCAGCCGGCCACCGATAGTCAATCCAATTTCCCGACTCCATTCCTTGCTACATAGTCTGTGACTTCTTTTCATCTGCCTTTTGTCCTTTCAGGCTGGATTTGTCGTCACCTTTGATCAGCGACCCGCAAGAAGATCGGCTCAAAGCATAACAGAGCATCCATCCATCCAGCCATACCAGACCACTCCCTCCCCCTGGCCCGCAGTTTGGACCCCCTCCCGTTTCGCCCACCGTGGCAGTGGGAGCTTGCGAAGCAGGGCCCGCGTCTACTGTACTGTACTGTACTGCCTCTGCGACTGCGACTGAGACTGCGCCGTGAATAGGCAGAATTCGAAATGGGTCGTAAGGCGGCACCACAGCCGCTGGCGCTTTCGTCTCAGTCTCAGTCTTCGGCCCAGACCCAAACCCAATCCGATTCTGACGCTGCTTTATACAACAAAGACAGCCCGCTGACTGCTGAAACCGTTTCCCCGGGTGTATCGCCGGTCGAGTCCAAATCGCCCCGTTCTCCCCGCTCCTCTCCTTTCCATAGTCGATTCTCGCCCTTGAGAAACCAGGCCGGAAAGCAAAAGCACAAGAAAACATCACCCACGACTGCAGCATTGGCAGCTGCGACTACAGAAAGAGAATCGCCACCGTCATCGTCCATACCAGCATCAGCGCCAGCGACTACACAACGACCCTCGACTGCCGCGGCCTCCACTGAATGGAGTAGGAGAGAAGAGTCCACTCCACGACCACCCTTACGGCATACGCGCGAGGACCCTTCGACTTATCCTTCCATCTCATCTACTCTAGAAGAACGACGCCCTGGCCCACCCGCGACGACAGCGACTACTTCGCAGTCCGAAATACGGCAGCCAATATCGAGCGAACCGAAAAAAGGTTCCAAGAACGGATTCTTCCATTTTAACAAACAATCCAAGTCTTCCAACCAATTCCAACCTCATGCCCACCGTCGTAAGCAGACCGAGACAAGAGCTCAGGTAATGTCGAGGGGTAGCGACGGAGCTAATCGACCAAAACACGAAGGTATGTGAATATGGAGCTAAGTCTGGGCTTGGGACGATTTATCATGCTTTGGCTATCGCACGTAAACTTGGGTCCAGGACCAACCGCTGACACTATATAGAGAAATCTGATTCCGCATACCCCGACCACACTCTTCACAAACCTAACTCCGCCGATCCTTTACGAAGCGACTTATCTTTATCATCTGCTGGTGACTACGAGGCTGCTTCACCACAATCTTCCACAAGGAAAGGCAGGTCTAAGCCATTTGGCATTCTGAACCGCAGCCGGTCCAATCGCGACAAAGAAGACGGTAGCCCTGAGCTCAAACCCATCATCCCCCCTCGACAGGGCAACGAACCTGAACTACATCTTAACTCTGTACCGTACAAAGCTGGAAATCAAGGTAACGATCGGTCGCTTCGAGACATGATGAATTCTGCAGTCCGAAATCGATCCGAGGACCGCGCGCCGAGAGACAACTCCTCGACAAGGAAACCACAGCGCGAGAAGGAACCAAAGACTCAACCGTCCTCTCTGAACGAGAACGGAGGCTCTTTCTTTAACGGCCTGAAGAGCTCGGGAACTCGCGCGGCCGGCATGCTAAGCGACCGCCTTTTCAAGAGCGGGCGAGGTGGCCGAGAAGATAAGGAAGCTTTGGACGACGAACACTATCAGCTCAAAGTCATCAACTTGCCGCTGGTCGAACAAACACGGCTGACGCGAATTTCGAAGCGACTCGAGGATTCTAGAGATAAGACTGAGTTTTGGATGCCTGCCTTTCCATGGAGAGCAATCGACTACCTGAACTATAAGGGATGTGAGGTTGAGGGTCTTTACCGTGTTCCAGGCAGTGGCCCCCAAATCAAAAAATGGCAACGGAAATTCGACGAGCGTAAGTCTTAATCACCTTACTACTAACCTTTGGAATTCGTGCTGACCTAGAATAGAGTATGATGTGAACCTTTTTAACGAGCGTGACTTATACGACATCAACATCATTGGCTCGATGCTCAAGGCATGGCTGCGAGAGCTTCCTGATGAGCTTTTCCCCAAGGCGGCGCAGGACCGAATTGCGAGGGAGTGTGCAGGCTCAGAGGAAGTCCCCGAGCTTCTTATCGAAGAGCTTTCAAACCTCTCTCCTTTCAACTATTATCTGCTCTTTGCCATCACATGTCATCTCAGTCTTCTCCTGGCTCACTCAGACAAAAACAAGATGGATTTTAGGAACCTTTGCATTTGCTTCCAGCCGTGTATGAAGATTGACGCATTCTGCTTCAAATTCTTAGTATGCGACTGGCGCGACTGCTGGCGAGGGTGTAAGAACGAGGCGAAGTATATCGAGGAGGAATATGTGATCTTTGATCAGCCGCCGCCACGAGGTCTCGCTGAACCAACAAAGCCAAGACCTCAAGAAGAGTCGGAGGATGATCGGCAACAACTTTCCTCCTCCGGGAGCAGCAAACAGTCAGACCGCCACAGTCCTGGCAAGCAGAACTCAAAGCTGAAGAAGAAACAGCTCCAGATATCCCCCTCGAGCGGAAGCGTCATCTCGACCAACTCGTCTGCCCCAGCCACCTTAGAGGTTAACAACGACTACGAGGTAGAAAGACCCTCAACCGATATACGGCCGTTGTCACCGATCATGCCTCTATCGCCTCTCGGCTTCTAAATTTGAGACATGCTGATCGCCCGCTGAGTGCTGCAGGCATATCTGCGTCCCATTGCTTAAGCAATGCCGCCTAACCATTCATCGAGACATGATGAGCATTCTCTCCATTTCGAGTATGCACAGGCCTGCGTTTCATCAATGGCCTAACTTACCGTACTGCAGCACTCCTACCTGAAACAGGACTATACCTCGATTATTGATCGCACTGTCCGCCATGATGGAGTACTTGACTGCATGTACTTAGCAAGAGCCAACTTACGACGTCATGCCCTTACGACTTTCGTCTTTCGTCCTTGTTGCACGGTCTGGTTGCTCGAACGCTGGCGTTTCCATATAGTGACCTAGCAGCTTCGACGTGCAATCGAACCAAGCTTTCAAACGAGCATGTGCGTCGACAGCGCTCAAGCAAGTGAAGCATTTTAGCTTGCAGATTTTCTTTTTCTTTATTTGTTGCTTGGTATACCCCATTGCATTTTGCGGAGAATATCATTCAAGGGGGTTCTGTTGCGCCCAATCTTGGGGGGGATCTTGTTTGAAGTTTTAGCGTTTTTGTTTCCGTTTCTTTAGTTGATAAGCCGCATTCTGTCGCTTTGTTTGGTTTGGTGGTAGCTGGCAATCAACCAGCGCTGTTTTAAAAGGAGCTAGGGGGATAGGTGTCAATGTGGTTACGCAGGAAAGGCAAGGAGTGCCTGGGAATTGAATATGGAAAAGCACGGGTTTCCGCGAACAACTTGCAGCTGCGATCGAAAGTATTAAATGGAACTAGTCTAAAGCAACGCAAACGAAATACAGGCTTTGGCACGTCGGTATCTGAGTTTAGCCTAAGATATACTCAACTTTCATATCAGCTGTCTAGGTACCTATTCTGGCATTCGTCTGCAATGTAACAATGTCTTGCAGCGAAACCTTGACAAACCATGGCGTGTAACAAGGACTCACGTAATCTGATGAGACAGCGACAACATGGAACTGGTCATGCATTTCGGGCATAGATGGAACATAGCACGGAAGTCGAAGGTTGTAATGAAAACGTTTCTTCACTCCTAAGCTGAACGTCTAAACCCTCCCAAATCCCTAGCTTTTTTTTAGATGCCGATTTGAAACGCCAAAGTCCTGAACGCCGCTACATGCTCGAAAGCAATAGTCCTGACTAGTGCCCACGCAAAACTGAGGGCCCAATCCTTGCTCTTCCATAGCCGTTGATCCTTATTTGGGGATGCCCTGGTTCTTGCGCATAAGACGTTCGTTGCGCTTGACTCGTTCCTTCCGCTCCCTTCGGCCATCACCACGGATGGTCGTGCCTTCCTTTCTCTTCCTCTCAGCAGCCATGTCGACCTCAACGATGGGCCAGTCCTCGCCCTTCTTGTTGAGGGCCTTGTATCCCCACTTGCGCTGCCACTCGCCGGTCTGCTCGTCGAAGGCAAGGTTGCGACGCTGCTCGCGTGTCTTGGGCTTGATGCCCTTCTTGGCGGCGAAGCGCTCCCACTTGGTAGGAGGCTTGGCCTGAGGAACAGGCTTCTCACGGGGGATGCGAGTGCTTGGCGCAGGGAGCGTAAGCAGGACGCCCTCGGCGGTGGAGCTGAGAGGACATGTGGTGAGAAATTGGTTGATGAGAGACTGGGCGCCGTCGCGGGCGAGTTCGGCGAGGGACTGCTCGAGGTTCTCGCGGTCGAGGGTCACTGGGTTGGGGTCCTCCGCGAGGAGATGGCCGAGATCGAAGGTGTATGGTGTGGGCTTTTCGACTGCGACGGGCAGCTTTGGCTTAGAGCTTGGGAGAGACATTATGGTATTTTGTATGGTGATGTCGAAATTAAATAATTGGATGTCGAAATCGGTCGTGAATAATCGTCAGCTCGTAAGACGATGGTTGAATTCGTTGTCGCAAATTGACCGTGTTGATGTTGCTGCTTAGGAACTTTTTTTCTTAACATCCTGCTAAACTATCTTTTTTCTCTAGCGATAAGATACGGATCAGTGGACAGCCGTTTTTCCGACAAGTGTACCCCGCTAACCAATCAGGTATCCCCGCTGCTCTCCATCACAGCGCCCTTGGGGGTGTGTCGTTAATGCTCCGAGATTTTCGAGAGTGGCATTCAACTTCAGCTCACGACGGCCGCGAGACGAGCGTCCCAGAATCGGCTCAATTGGCGCCAATGCGACTATATACGTCGTCTGATTTACCGATATAAACGAAAGGTCACCTTGGACGAAATTCCTGGGATGCTTCTAAGGACGATGGCCTCCGCCAATACCCTCCGATGCCTCATGAGGCCAACCATTCCCCGGGCTCCTCGAATTCAACCTGTTCTGCTCGCCCCGTTCTCGACCACGAGCTCTGTTCTGGCCGTATCAGCTCCCCCGCCAATCAAGAGCCGAAGAGATCTTCCCCAGAAGGTCAAGAAGTCGTACAAGAAGCGTGCCAATGTGACGCCTGTCCGAAAACCTCAGCCCGGCGAGCGCAAGGCCTTCCGAAAGCGCATCCAGCTCAGCAACAACAGCGCCCTGCCTGTCCAAGGCCTTGAAACTCTGGACGCCAACAACATGACCGACGACTCGAGCGCTGGAAAAGTGTTTGCTGTGCCTGATCAGGTGGTAGATCATCTGCGTGCCCTCGAGGCTTTTAAGACGACACAGACATGGAATTTGTTCCGAAAACCCCACGTTCTGATGCGCAAGGAGACGGTGGAGTTGATGAAGAAGCTTGAGCTGTCGGCCAAGGAGAAGAAGGCTCTCAAGTGTGTGTTGACAGGCAGCAAGTTGTCTGGAAAGAGCATGGCCATGCTCCAGGCTATGTCCTATGCTCTTCTCAACAACTGGGTGGTATTCCACGTTCCTGAAGGTACAAATACCCACGGCTGTCGTTTTAAATGCGATTCTAACTGTTGAACATAGGCCAAGACTTGACCAATGGCAACACTGAATACTCACCTATTCCTGATACTGAGCCACCGCAGTTCTCACAGCCCATTTACTGCCTTAAGATGATCCAGAGCCTTTATAGAGCCAACCGTGTCGTTCTTGAGAAGCTCAACATCGAGAAGGACTGGTCCAAGTTTACCAATCTCAAAAAAGGTGCCACCCTTGCCGACCTGGCCCTCAGCGCAAAGGAAGCTGAATACGCCTGGCCAACTCTCCTGGCCCTCTGGACAGAGCTTACTCTGCCTGGCCGACCCCCTGTGCTCTTCGCTCTCGATGGTCTTGCTCACATTAACAAGATCAGCGATTACAAAGACACAGCCTTCAACGAGGTCCATGCTCATGAGCTAACCTTGGTGCGTCTCTTCATCGATGCTTTGTCTGGCAAGGCTCGTCTTCCCAACGGCGGTGCCGTCATCGCCGCCACCTCCGAGAACAACACTCACCACCACCCTTCACAAGAGCTTGTTCTCTCTCAGCTTGAGGCTGGCCAGGCTGGCCGTGAGGTCCCCAAGCCTAATCCTTATGAGCGTAAGTACGATGAGCGTGTGTATGAGGCTCTTAAGAACAGCTGGGTACTCCGTCTTGAGGGTGTTAGCAAGGATGAGGCTCGCTCTTTGATGGAGTACTGGGGTGCGAGTGGACTCTTCCGCCATGTGCTTAACTCACGGACCGTCTCTGAGAAGTGGACAGTGGGAGGCCATGGTAATGTTGGTGAGATGGAGCGCGCGTCACTGATGCAAATGAGACTGTAAAATGTATTCTATAAATGTACAATATTGGTGTCTGAGTAGAAGAACACAAAGCATATATCTGCTCCCTCTACGTGTGTGTCTTTGAGGCGATTATTGTCATAGACCCTGATCACATTTGTATTGCAGATGATTCGTAGTTCGTGACTAATCTCATTGTTCAGTGCTACACTTGCAGACTCTTCTTATCTACATTAATATACCAAAACGCCTGAACCGTACATCATGTCTTTACACCAATTATATACCGGATGCCTACATGTCCATATCGTCCTCCGCGTTGTTGTTGTTGTTATCGACGTGTACAAATACCAGCCTAGTACCGTTGCCAGCAGTTTGCCAGACCTGCGAAGTATCATTAGCGACGTGTTTTGGGTGATCCAAAGGTCCATTGGAAAACTTACGTTAGTGTAGGCGTACTCCTCAAGGGCGTCGTGCCACTGGTCGATGGTGAACCGAGCGAGGACTCGATCCTTCACCTTGCTCATGCTCAGCTCAACACCGAGCTCCTCGTCATCCCCAGCGTCATCAGGGCGGCATTGCCCAGAGTCAGCTAGATTCTTGACCAAACGGAAGATCCTGCTGCTGGGATCCATCCTGCGTCCACTAGCATTCAGTTCGTTGTTAAGACTTTCTTTGCTGGCCTCGACCAGTCTAAGGGCCTCGTCGACATCATCTTGGACAACCTCGTTACTGAATCGTAGACGTGCCAGAGCTTGGGCCAGACGGACAACACCCAGAAGGGTACGAGGAGTGGTGTGAGTGAACTGCTTGCCCTTCTTTTCAGCACGCTGCTGCTGGTCTCGCATGCGTACGTATGTCTTGATCATATACTCTGACACATTCTCGGGAACAACGGGTCGGTAGGTTCTGGCCTGCGCGATGTAAGATCGCACCTCATGAGGACTGAAAACTACGTTATCAGTACCAATATCGGGATGTCGGTTGTTCATGTGCACAAAAGCAACGTGCTTGGCAAGCTGCTCGTCTGTCTCGCGCGTAGGGGTATCAAGAAGCAAGAAAAGGATATCGAAACGGGACAAAAGTGCAGCAGGTAGGTTGATGTTTTCGACGGGAGAGATGCGAGGGTTGTATCGTCCGTAGACAGGGTTAGCAGCAGCAAGGATGGAGGTACGGGCGTTTAGAGTAGTCGAGATTCCGGCCTTTGAGATGGAGATAGTTTGCTGTTCCATAACTTCGTGAATAGCGGTACGATCAGTCTCGTCCATCTTGTCGAATTCATCGATACAGCAGATTCCGTTATCAGCGAGCACCAGAGCACCACCTTCGAGAACCATCTCGTCAGTGACGGGGTCTCGCATGACCGCAGCCGTAAGACCGACACCACTGCTTCCACGACCTGATGTGTAGACACCACGAGGGGCGACCTTTGAGATGTACTTGAGAAGCTGAGATTTGGCCACACCAGGGTCACCCATCAGGCAGATGTTGATGTCACCACGGATCTTCATACCGTCTCCCATCTCCTTTGTCACACCACCGATGAGAAGTAGCAAGAGAGCCTTCTTGACATCAAGATGTCCAAAGATCTCAGGGGCAATCGACTTAGCGAGAAGCTCGTAAACTTGGCCAGTTTGGCGGTACTTCTCGATACGACGGACCAGTGTGGGGTCGACGATCATTTCGCTGTAAGCCTTCTTGTGCTGCAGGACATGGTGAGCCTCCAGGTAAGTATCGGTAAGCAAACCAGCCTTCATGGCCTTAAAACCCGTGTAGGGAGTTGGGAGGAAGATGCCTGAAATATCAACCACATCACCAGGGTTGATCTGCCTGACGAGCGTTCCGTGACAGAAAACGGTAAGACTACGAGGGATCTGACCGATGGGGACCTGCTCGGCCATCTCTTGAACCTTGACTTCTTGGAAAGGCAAGAATTTGGAGGCTCTTGAAGAGGGGTTGAGTTGACCCTTGGCTTGGTTCTGCTTGCAGTCCTCTGAAGGACACATAGTGAGGGGGCCGTATTGCTTATCAGTGATAGGCTGGAAGATTTCACAACCACATCTATCGCAAGTGTATGCACTGACTTGCACGATAGGCTTGACATCCGAGACTCGAGTCGCAATCGCGCGAATGGTGATTAGATGACCCAAGTGCTCACCGCGCACTTGCCGCACGGCCAGAGCTTTTGAAGGCTTGCTAGAGGTGCCTGATCGAGGCTTGAAGACTAGAGTGTATCTGCGAGTGAGCTCTGCAGGGAACTTGTCATCTGCTGCAGTTGGGTCACGCTCAGCAGCCTCATCAAGCTCCCGGTTACGGGTTTGTCGTCGAGCCATCAACACGTCGAGGACATCATCCTTGAAGCTATTTACTGATTAATATGATGCATTGTTGATCCAGCAATGGGTACCCACGTTATATCTGCGCTTGCTGGAGGCATCACCTCGTCCACAGCCCTCGAAAAAATCTCAACGTAGTGCTTTGTGTTCATTTCAATGGATTCCACAAGTCTCATACTGTCTTCACCCTCGAATGCTTGACTCTCCCACTATGCATTGTCAGTCACTGTTATTGATAAGTAAATATCGGCCAACCATACTGTTGCTAGGTCGTCGAGATCAATGGTCGCCTCGTCGATTGTTCGATCGGAGAGTTGTTGCAGCATGTTCTTGTACTTGTACTGGGGAGCCCGGCGCTCCTTGTCTTGTTGACGTCGGGTTGCGTCCTGTCCATCTTCGTCCATAAAGTCATACTCGTCGTCGAGGTCATCTTCTCCGATGGTAATGTTCCCTAGAGCGGTTGTGATCGTTTGCTCGGGCGATGTCTTGAATCCTGTCAAAAACTCCTGGAAAGCATCTGCATAATTTCTTAGCGCCTACGAGGGGTGACTTGATACAATAAATAAAGAATATACTGACGTTGCTGCTTCTCATAGCTGACCGGTGCCTTGAACTCGCGCAGCGCCATTTTGAATGAAATATTAGGGGGCTCGAATTCGAAAGCGCTGTAGGTCGTCGAGTTTGTGTATTGAGTTCAGTTCAGGTATAGTCCAGCACAGCACAGAGCAGATGGAGAGATGCGACAACGATGCACAAATTGAGTGGGCTGGGGCCAGTCCATTCGCAGGGGGCAACGGCGGTTGCACTGGAGCTTCTCGTACGCGAACGTCAACCGCGTCTGAACGCGTTCCACTGAAGCACAGCCACATGCAGGATTAATTGACACGAGCCACAGCGGTATCGCAACAAAGCACAGACCCTGAAGCTCAGCTAGGGAAAGCTGGGGAAGGCAGGTAAGGTCCATTAGGCGACTTAGGTATCCGGAGGTAGGTACGGCGAGGATCCCGAGCACGTGTAGATACCTCGGCTGCGGGACGAGAAATGGAGTTGACATCGGAATTCTTTCGGCACCTGTCCCTCTAGAGACAAACACAGCTTCTCTTCAGGAGAGCTAAGACTCACTTTAATTCGAGAGTCTTTTCAATTACATCCTTAACTTCTCATCGCATCATGCCTCCCAGAAGAAACGCGCAATCCGTGTCTGCGGAAATCTCCCTAAGTCACCTCA
Organism: Fusarium cf. aywerte; assembly: GCA_011034095.1. Lineage (NCBI taxonomy): Eukaryota > Fungi > Ascomycota > Sordariomycetes > Hypocreales > Nectriaceae > Fusarium > Fusarium cf. aywerte. The sequence continues at coordinate 267,091 of WETZ01000007.1, forward strand.
AGAGCTGCTTGGTCAACCTTCCGTCGTCGCTCGTCTCATTACTAGTTAATGTCAACACTGTAAGCAATTGGATTGTTTCTTTACTTTCAACGCAATTAGCTGATATGCGATAGCCTGCGCAAAATGTCATTGTCGAACTCAGCTACCGAGATGCCTCATCAACCGGGTCGGGCTCCCAGCAGCGCTCCATATTTGTAGGATGGACAGGAATGCCAAGCAAGAGAAGAACAGCTCCGCCTGGTACGCGCGATGGACTCAATGGATCGAGAGCATCTCGCGATCAGGAAGTTCAGCTTGTTGAGCTCGATGCCACGCTGGCAAAGACGCTGGGGCTGTCGGAAGGACAGAAGATTATGGCTACCATTCATCTCGATCCCCCAATGGCGCATACGATCAACATTGAGCCTCTGACACCAGAGGACTGGGAGATTATTGAGCTGCACGCGACATTCCTCGAACTAAACCTCTTGTCCCAGATACGAGCGCTACCGAACCCCTCATACAAAGTCGACGACAACCCTGTTGCACCCCACGCATTGACACTGCACCTATCCCCGACCTCGACAGCGAATATCAAGGTCATCTCACTGGATCCCGCGCCTCCCTCAGAACTGCCATTCGCAAAGATATCGCCTGATGCTGAAGTGATTGTCGCGCCGAAAACAAGACAGAAGAGTTCGCTCAACTCAGGCGATCATCGAAGTGTGGCCAGCACCTCTAAGTCTAAGAGAAGTGCTACAAGTACGGTGCGACGGCGAAGCGCAAAGGAAGAGCGACGGTCAGCCATTTTCTTGCGTGGTCTTGATAGAGCATCATGTGAAGAATGGTTTGATGAAGGGCCTCTTCCCCAAGATTTTAGTGTATGGGTGGATCACGACCTTCTATCTGGTGAAGCCTTGAAAGGAGTTAACTACGTTGCGGTTGATGTTATCAGGCCAGCTGGACTACAGCAACCCCAACCGGAAGAAGGTGGTGTCCCTACTGGCATGACGGCAGCCACGAAGGTGATTGCGCACCTCCGGTCATGGTTTGACCCTCCTAATAGCCAGGCAGTGGCCCTTTCGTCTCCCCTCTGTGCGACCCTCGGCTGCACTGGTATGGTAGGCGGTATTGTGAAACTCCAAGCTGCACAGCAACAGCTATCTAAGGGAACCGTGCAAAGTATTAAGGTTTTCCCTTTCGCAACAAATGCAAAAACAGTTGAAGGCCTCCGTTTTGGTGGAGAGTCCAAGGCCGAGAAGGAAGAAGCCGCAAAACGATTCCGCCAGATTTACGATGGCACCAGGGGTACTGATGGGCTCCTCCAGGGCCCTTTGACGGACGGATCTGTAATCAGTTTATACGACGGTCTGGAGGCCCCTCAGGGGTGGGAGGGTGGCATTGTAAAGTTCACATACGGTGCAGACTTTCAAGAAAGCAAAGAGGCGACGAATTGGCTGCTTGGAGTCGACCCCAAGTTGCCCATCGACTTTCAACCACCTACAACTCGACCATCGTGGATGTCTGAACCGGATGGGTTTGAACGACAGCCAACTCATGATTCGCTTCTTGTTGGAATCGACTCCTTATTGAGCAACTTGCAGTCCAACTTGATGCATTTGTCTTCTGTTCTTCTTACAGGAGGCATGGGATCAGGAAAGTCCTCCATTGCCAAACACTTGGCTCAAAAGCTTCGACAAGAATCATTATACCATACTCTCTACTATCCCTGTCGGAAACTCGTCAACGATGAGACGAGAATTTCAACGATAAAAGAAACACTCAATCGTTTGTTCGCCTCTGCCAGCTGGGGCGCGCGTTTGAATGGGAAAGCCGTTGTTGTCTTGGACGACCTGGATAAGCTTTGTCCTGTAGAGACAGAACTCCAGGTTGGAAACGACAATGGCAGGAGCAGACAGGTTGGTGAGATCTTATGCTCGATCGTAAGACAATATTGTACTCGAGATAGCGGTGTTGTGCTTTTGGCAACAGCTGAAGCTAAGGAGTCTATCAACGGTGTCGTAGTCAGTGGCCATGTTGTGCGCGAGATCGTGGAGCTCAAGGCACCTGATAAGGAAGCAAGACGCCGAGTCATGGAGTCAATTGTTATGCAGGATGCCATGACTGCTGATGAAGCCCAAACACAGTTCAGTGATGGTAGCCGACCGCAAACAGCTGACAGCAGCATGACGGGAGGTGATAGCGGTGCTTGGATGGATGGTACCAGCCACACCAGTAAGGAGGACCGCCAAACAAAGACAAGTGGCTTCGTTTTGGATCCAGATCTTGACTTTCTGGATATCTCGGGTTCCACCGACGGTTATATGCCTGGCGACATCAGCGTGCTTGTCTCTCGCGCGAGGAACGAAGCCATCATTCGAGCCATCGCCGAATCTCCAGACTCAACAGGTGCCATTCACTTGGCTCGTGCTGACTTCGATAAGGCCCTCAAAGGCTTCACTCCAGCATCTTTGAGGAATGTGACGTTACAGAGCTCATCGACTAGCTTCAAGTCCATTGGAGGTCTGCAAGAAACACGACAGGTGCTTCTTGAGACGCTCCAGTATCCTACAAAGTACGCTCCAATCTTCGCCCAGTGTCCTCTGCGTCTTCGATCGGGTCTTCTTCTTTACGGATATCCCGGTTGCGGTAAGACCCTTCTTGCCAGCGCCGTTGCTGGCGAATGTGGCCTTAACTTTATCAGTGTTAAGGGTCCTGAGATCTTGAACAAGTACATTGGTGCCTCTGAGAAGAGTGTCCGAGATTTGTTTGACAGAGCTTCCGCTGCGAAGCCATGTGTGCTCTTCTTCGACGAGTTCGACTCCATTGCACCCAAGAGAGGACACGACTCGACAGGTGTTACGGACCGTGTTGTCAACCAACTTCTCACGCAAATGGACGGTGCTGAAGGTCTTTCGGGAGTCTATGTGCTGGCGGCTACTTCCCGGCCTGATCTGATTGATCCTGCTCTGCTCCGTCCTGGTCGTTTAGACAAGTCTCTGCTGTGCGATATGCCTGCTTTGGAAGATCGAGTCGACATTATCAAGGCATTGTTCCAGAAGGTTAGACTCTCGGATGAATTGACTGAGACCGATGGGCCCCTTACAGAGATCGCTCGTCGAACCGAAGGTTTCTCGGGTGCTGATCTTCAGGCCCTCGTATCTAACGCTCAGTTGGAGGCCATTCATGATGTTTTGGACGTAGACGGTCCCGCAGTCACTTCGAAACGACCCAACGGTGCCAACAACAAGTCGAACTCTACACCAAGCTTCGTCCAGTTCCGTTACGGCGATAAGGTCAAGCCCGCCATCGAAGCCACCCCAAAGAGCAAATCGGCTGCCCTCGTCGAGAATGCATCGATCCTCGCAAAGCTTGAGGAAATCAAGATAGCACGCAAGAAGTCGAAGCAAGCACATGGCGTTCCAGCAGGCAACACAGACACCAAGGTGCCAGCCAGCGAGCAAAGAGAAGTGGTCATCGAGTGGGATCATCTTGTAAAGGCGCTCGACAACACAAGGGCTAGTATCAGCTCCGAGGAAAAGACAAGGTTACAGAGAATTTATACCGAATTTGTCGTGGGTAGAAGTGGACAGATGAAAGATGGGCAAGGAAGTATGGAAATTGGAGGGCGAAGCAGCTTGATGTAAGATACGGTTTTAGCACATATCGAATATTGGATGTACATATCGACGCCCCTTGTCCCCAGAGTCATAGAAAACTCGATTCCTCTGGGTGTAAGAGACGAAATAACTTAGCCACATTATGCGAGTTTAGACAAGCTCTGAGGCTATTTATTTCTGACACATTAACCTTTAGTCTCGAGTTCTTCTGTCATCCCTAGTTGTTTACCAATTTGTCGGATTCTATCTAGCTTTGTATGTAGTCCTCATTTAGCATATACTCATTCAACACGAGGCATCTTCAGCCAAAAGCTTGCCCATGCCCTCTAGAACTGCGCCGTGGATCCCTTCTCTTGCCGCAAGCAGGCCATTGTTCTGGTTCAAGTCCCTTCCAGCTCCAAAGTCCATTTCCTTACCATCAAGATCTGTCACTTTACCACCAGCCTCAGTAAGAAGAAGTTGGGCACCAGCATGATCCCAAATCCACATATGCACGCTGCTGGACGAAGGCACGCGAAGCTGGAAATCACCACCGCCAACGAGAAGCGCGGCGTAACGGATATGGGACGAGTACAGCTCTATGTTGGGGAACTTAGCACCGAAGGTCTCAGCAAGCTTGGCGATAAGGTCGTGGCGAGAGGTAGATCCGCTGGAGTAATTGATGATCTGGGCATCAGCGAGGCTGGAGGCTTTGGCGATGCTGTCAAGGGGTTGGGCAGGTTGAAGACCGTTGAAGTCCATCTTGCGGATGGTTGCGCCCTGTCCGCGAACTGCGGTGAGCATGAGGCCTAGACCATCATTATCAACAGTTGACTCTGCAACCTTTCCATCGACTGGCTTCAGGTTCGCACAGCCTAGAACACCGACAACCTCTTGGCCGTCCTCCACCAAGGCCAGGGACACAGCGTACTGTTCACCCTTGAGGAATGTAGCCGTTCCATCAATAGGGTCCATGACCCAGAAGCGCCCCTTTCTGCCACCCTGACCACGACCTCCGAGGTCAATGACCTCAAGAAGCTCATCGACGTCCTTGGGACTGGCGAGAATAGCTTCATCGTCAGGGTTCTCCAAATGAGCGCTGGAAGCCAATTCCCAGACACGCTGCTTCAAGGCGTCATCTTCTCTCAGAGCGCTAGAGTCCTCTTCTCCCACAAAAGCGTCACCAGGAAAGGCCTTGCGAAGGGCACTGATAAGGACCGCCTGGGCGGCGAAATCGGCAGCAGTGACTGGTGAGTCGTCGGCTTTTGAGATTCCGCTGACACTTGACTGTACCCTCTTTGTGAGGATTGAGGCCCGCAAGACAGCGAGCTCTGCGATTTGACGTTCTCGAGCGTAAGAGGCCATATTGAGTCTATGTGAGAGGTTGTTAATGGTCACAGCTATGATGCGTTTTCAAAGTTTGTGGGCTGCACATACATTTTTGTGTTTGATTATATCTCGCAGTTGTTGAATGCTTTTGTCATGATCAGGCTATGAGACAGGTGGATGATTCGAGGCGGTGTTCCTACATACCTCCTTACAGATGGATCCACAGGCTGTGGCAATCAATGAGCATCAAATGTCAGGATTGGGCCTCAACAACCGCTTGGAGGGCATCACAGGAGCGGAACATCCTCATCTGCTTCCAGGGAGATGGTATTATACAAAACACTAATATTCTTTTAGTCCTCGTAATTAGCCTTCTGTTTTGTTTACACTTCAAAAAAAAGGAAGTGTTAGGTAAACCTCGAGGGACCAGGTGCAGGCATAAGAGACGAAATCGTTAGGTTAGGTCACTTTATGACATCTTAGTGCATATATCCTTAAACTATTTATTTTTGCATTCTCAAGATTCGAGGCAAGTCACAGCGGGTCAATGGACGTCGTCAATTATTCATCTTTATGATTTAAAGCTTCTATCAGCCCAAGCACAATCCATTGCTTGGCAGTCGTTGCTCTTTTTCTTCCATCCATGTAAAATAGCAATCATCTAACAATAATCAGGGCCTCCGAGGTTTCGCATTGGTATCTGTTCCAGATGTCATCGACCAAATAACCACCACCGAGTCGAATCCTTGGTAATAAATCCGCTTCAATAAAGAGACGCAACGCTCACCCTGCTCCAATGCATCAAGACATGTCCTCCAGCGTATAACCTTGGCAATAGCCAAATCGAGATGACACAACTCCGCCTATGACAAGTCCTATATCATGCAATCCGGGTATGATCTGAACCACTCCGCACCTAGCAAAAGGGCAACACCGTACTAGCCCTGTTCATTGAAGTATGCACAACCAAACGCCGATCCTATGCGGAAAGTAAAACAAAAGATGCTAAAGTCGTCATGAAAAACAGAATTCAGGTATATCTGTACGTAACAGGTTGGTGTATTTGTTGTTGAGAATCGCTCGTTGCTTCTCGGGGTAAATTATGCACCATTGGTCTTGGCCGAACCAGGTCCCTTGTCTCGGGAGTGTAGAGTGCGATACATGTTGCTCAGTCGTTTTCCAGTCACGCTCTTGCTTGTATCATCCACGGGCCACAAGGCTGCCAAAAAGTCCCTGTAAACTAAGTTAGCGAAATCCGGTGCTAGAATCGGTATCAAAACCCAAGACATACCAGAAATTACTCTTCAGACCCTCGTCAGCAGCAGTGGCCGCCAATTTTTCATCGAGAAACGTGCCGATAACGACCAACTCGACCTTGAATATGTTCGCCCGCTCCTTGCTGGACTTGACGTTGTCCTTGGTAGTAGACAGAATCCTCTCAAAATTTTCGCGAACCGGTTTCAATAGGAACCATATCATGGCATCATTGTCCTGGGCTCGTTGATCCTTATTATCGCCAATTCGGCGAAGCTCATCCAGTCGTCGAAGAGCCTTGGCTCGGCGCTCATCCTGGGGGTGCGAGTCTTGGGTTCGTTCACGCTCTCGCTCACGTTCACGGTCTTCGCGGTGCCGGTCATTTCGACGATCGTCTCTACGGTCATCGCGACGGTCGTCTCGGCGTTCATCACGTCGATCTTCTCGTCGGTCGTCTCGTCGGTCATCTCTTCGCTCGTCGCGACGATCATCCCGGCGTTCATCCCGATGGCTATGGCTAAGACGATGCTTGTCATGCCGTCGATCATCGCGACGCTCATCGCGACGATCCTCGTCATCACGATATCGACGCTTCTCCGATCTATCTCTGTCGTCACCATGCTTGCTAGATCGACGGTGCTCTTCGATACGCCGATGCTTAGGGCTGCGGCTATCTTCGTGTGACAAGTGTTTACGCTTGTAATCGGGTCGTGGAGTACCACGCTCGTCGGCATGGCTACGGGATCGTTGGAGGTCCCCGTGAAGGTGTTCTCTATCACGATCACGGTGTTTCTTTCCGTTGTGAGGAGCCGGAGATGCTGTGGCACTTCCTCGATGGCCATTGGCAAGTGACTTTTTGTTGTTGCGGTGATGATTCTCCACAGCGCGTTGCACGCCACGATCATTCGAGTGTTTCGCTTGCAGGACAGAGAGCAGATACTCTGAGCGACGAACAAGGTGCACGGCACCAGGGGCCTTCATCTTATCATTGCCCTTGCTGCGTTCTTCCTTCTTCTCAACGCGATGTTCTTCAAGGAAGAGCTTGTCCGCCATGTCTAGATCAGGGTCATCACGAATCTGAGGCCAGGCTCCGAAGCCATGTCTGTCAATGCCAACCAGAAGCATAGCGTCTTCCTTAGCGCCCCAAGCACACGAATAATTGGCAGCCTTGGTTGCGTCAGGGAGTCGAAACGAGTGCCAGTCGCTATGGCTGCGGATAGCCTGTCGAAGGAGCTGTAGCTGTTTGGGACGTTCGATAGCTGTCTCAGCATTCACCTTCTTCAAGTCACCAAAGTCGATCAGGACTGCCTTTCGATCCTTCTTCGTAAGGGTCTTTCCTAGTCTCTTCTCCTCTTCCATCATCTGAGCATAGTTCTCATCAACCGCTTCCCTGGCTGCCTTGATGAACTCGTCGAGGACCGACTTGACGTAGTCTTGGTCTCTCTCCTTGAGCTTAGCATCTTTGATGATCTCATCACCGCGGTCGTCCATTGAACCATATCGGAAGTAAGCCTTGATAAGACCACGCTGCTCCTTGTCTGTCAAAGGACGTTTGGGGTCGGCCAGCAAGGTTCGTCTATCGTCTTCTTCCTTGTCTCGCTGTTCCTTCTGACGTTTCTTGAGGCGATCGGCACGTTCATTCTCGTTGTTGCGGTTCTTGATCGTAGCCCTTCGCGGTGCGCTTTCAGCTGCGACCTTAGCAACATAAGCTTCGTGCTGCTTCTTTTCCTCTTCGGCCTTAATCTCAGCGAGCTTGTCGGCAGGAATAATCTGGTCCCAGTCAAGATTGATATCATCAACCTTGACATCAGTGATCTGCATGAAGTTGTCCCAGTCGATGCCACCAGTGCTGAGGTTGATCTTGTCATCCACCTTGGTCTTGGTGATTTCGGCATTTTCAAGGATGGAGTCAATATCAAGCTGTTCAAGGCGCTCTTGGTTGCCGCTTTGTTCAAACATTTTGGACGAGCGCATCTTGAGCACCATTTGAATATCTTCCGAGGACGAGGGACCCTCAACTCTCAAGCCCTTCTTATTCAGTTCCTCCTTGAAAGCTGCTTTACCATCGTCGGTAACACCAGCCTGGATGGTGAGATACTCAAGTAGAAGCTTGTTGCGAGCTCGCTCAAGAACCTCTTCTTCGACGGTCTCCTTGGATACCAGACGATAGATGTTCACGGGCCGTTTCTGGCCTATACGATGCGCACGAGCCATTGCCTGCAGATCAGCCTGTGGATTCCAATCGGAATCAAAGATGATGACAGTATCTGCGGTCATCAAATTGATTCCAAGACCACCTGCTCGAGTGGAGAGGAGGAAGCAAAAATCATCACTGTCCTCAGCATTGAAATGGTTGATAGCCATGCGTCGGGGTCCCGCCGCAATGGTACCATCCAGTCTTTGAAATTTGTAGCCTCGTAAGGAGCAGTAATCGCCAAGGATGTCAAGCATTTTAACCATCTGACTGAAGATCAGAACTCGGTGGCCGTCTTTGTTCAACTTTGATAGAAGCTGATCAAGCAGCATCATCTTTCCACTACTCGCAATCAGGCCCTTGATCTGGTCTTCTCGGCGCACACTGCCAGCCAACACCTTCTCCTCAGCACCTGGAAACATATAAGGATGGTTGCTGATCTTCTTCAGTTCCATCATGATGTTGAGAAGAGAGTTTTTATGACCATTGGTAGCGTCACAAAGGGCTGAGTAGTTACGAGTCAAGATATTCTTGTAGTAGTCCAGCTGCACATCTGAAAGCTCAACACGAATGATCTTCTCTGTCTTTGGTGGCAAGTCTGATTCGACCGTTTCTTTTGTTCTTCGGAGAATGTAGGGTGCGATGGCCTTGTGCAGTTGCTGCAGCTTCTCCTGCGCGTCGTGGGCAGAAAGAGAATCGAGGTCTTCATCGATGTCGACCTTGCCGGGGTTCAAGAAGTCGAGTAAAGCCGACAGTTCGGCAAGGTTATTCTGAATTGGTGTACCGGTGATCAAGATTTTGCAAGGAATGCCGAAGTTCACCAGACGGTTGTACAGTTGCGATTCGCGATTCTTGAGTCGGTGTGCCTCATCAACAGCGAGGGTCTGCCATTTGATGGACTGTAGGAACTGCCAATCTTGGAGAATAAACTCGTAAGACGTGACGAGAATGTTGAACTTGGGCTTCTTGGGGTTGCCATCCACGAGTAGCTCGTGCTCACGAATGATGTTTCGGGCATCCTCAGGTCCCAGGTAGACAACATAGTTCAGATCCGGAGACCAGTGGTTAAAGGTATCACACCAAGCAGGAATAACACTGAGGGGAGCAACCACAAGCGATGGGCCTTCTTGATGACGAGCGTTTCGAAGCCAACTCAAGAACGATACAGTTTGGACAGTTTTTCCAAGTCCCATCTCATCTGCAAGAATCACGTTGTTACCCTTTGTCCAATTGAGGCAAAGGAAGTTAAGACCTCGCAGCTGGAAGTTGCGAAGCTCGCCGCCTTTGATGAAGTCCGGCTGCTCTTCAAGCTTGACCATACGTGATCGCGTGTCGGGGTTTGTCTCCTTGCGGTCTGACTGCCAGGAGCGAGATGCTCGATCAAGATACTGATCGATCTGATCTTGGAACGCGTCGCTAATGTCTGACGCGATTTCCCATGTGCACTCTTCGTAGGTGAGGCCTTTCCATTTGACAAGGTACTCAGTACCATCGTCACCATCTCGTACAGCCACAACTCGCTCGACTTTCGTGTAGTCCTCATATGCCTCTTCGTCTCGCTCACGGTCGAGGAAGAACTGCTCTTTTGTCTCGGGAGGAATGTCGGTGCCAAAGCGAATGGCGAGTTCATAGTCGACAAATTTCTTAAAGTAATTCTCGACTTTGCGATGACCACGGTAGCCACGAATATCGTCGAAGGTCTCCCATGTATCATGCAGGTGTGATTTGCCTTGCCACTTAATGAAGTACTCAAAATCGTTCTTGGTCGAGTTGTACGCCAGTTCCAAACCGTCTTTTAGACGATGTCGGACAACTTTTTCTATGTATGGCGAGTCGTCCACATAGTCCACCGTGTAGGAGGCAAGAGCGAGTTCGTCGTCATCATCTTCGTCGTCATCGTCTACATCGCTTTCTTCATAGGCACCTTGTTGTACCTGTGCGGCTCGACGGCTCGACCAACGCTTTTCAGCGAGAGCGAGAGCTGGCTGCGCCTCGCGCTGCATTCGAGCCTTTTTCTGAAGGCTCTTTGCACGAGCGCCGCCATAGTTGTCTGAGTCGGAATCGGATTCGGCTGTCGAGGCACGTAGCGTGGGTGTACCAATCTTCGAAGCTGCAGTGGTCATGTTAGACAGTACTGGGGAGAGATGGCCTCGACCAAGGCAGGGTTGTTAGGGCAACTCACAAGGACGCGAGGTCTCGACACGTCGCCGTTTTACTGTGCGACGGTTGACAGGAGGTTCTGAGTCCGAGTCGTCGGATTCAACCTGTAGGAATTGGGTTAATGGTATATCCTAAGGTCAATTCTTGATGATAACCTACGATTTTTCGTTGTTCTCGAGGTCGTGTCTGTACACTAGTCAGCAAGCAAGAAGACAGAAGTCGAGTGAAAAATTTTCGCAACGTACACTTCTTCTTAATCCATACAACTCTGGATTGGCCTTGATATACTCGTCTTCCTCGACAGCAGCCTTGCGCTTAGAAGTTCGATTTGAGTCGGTAGAGCTGGCGCGGTCTTCTATCGCGTCCTCGTTCTGGGATACGATGCTCTCCTCCATATCGAAGTCGCCGTCATCAGATGCATTGTCCTCGCTCGACTGTTCACTTGCCGACATGTGTGTGTCATCTTGGACCATGTTGGAGTCGTGATTCGCATCATCTGAGGAAGTTGGCGATGGGTGATCAAGTGTATGGTCGGGGACATCGTGGGAATCGCTATCGGTGTGGTCTCCTGTATCGAAAGACATGCTGATTTCATCGCCAGGCGATAAGTGTCCATTGGAAGGACCCCCCAAAGTAGGGGTGGACATCATGTTGGTGATGAAGTAGACTACCTACTAAAGACGCGACAATATTAGCTGATGGCCTGGTCTGACGTGTGCTGTTGAGGGATTATTGGAACGACGCGATTCTGGCGACCCATAAGCGACGCCAGAAATGGCGGAATATAGGAAGAACAGTAGAGATCCGTCACTTGTCGCATCCCGTGTAAGTTCTCGATGGCAAGGCTGATGAAAACCTCCAACTCGCGATTGAAAGGATGAGACAGCTCGGAGATGGTGTATCGAGTCTTTGGAGCATCTAGCTGAGCGTGTAGCATCGAATCCATCAAATTGCATCGCGATATGCCATATATAAAGCTCTTATAGAAGCAATATCGCGATGGACATGGCCGAGGCCGAGGCGGGATCGACGATAGGCGACAGGCCAGCAAGCCAGAAGCGCGGTAGAGACTGAAAGGGGCAGGAAGAGCAGGGTAAACTCACAAGTCATTAAAGTATAATCTACAAACGGCAGGCAACATGTAGATAATATCGGGAGCCTGTCAAGATGTGTTTGGGGTTATCGGGGGCCCGGTGACGTGGGTAGGGGACGGGAGAATCAATTTGGTGGAGAGGCAGGAACCTGAAGATTTGGATTGATTGCACGGGGTGAGAGCACTGAAAGATGTGGAGTACCGATGATCACGTGATCTCAGACAGACGGCACCAATTCACTGTAGAACGTTAGGAGGGACTACTGCACAATATGTAGTTTTAGTAGTCTGCAACAACTGCTACATACACAGATGTAAAGTTTGGCTTCTATTAACTCTAGTCCTCTGTTCGATGTTTTTTTTTGTTTTGTTTTTTTTAACATTTTTATCTGTTATTTGAGGTTGAGGATTAGTGCAGGTAACACTCTCAACTTTTACTCACGGGACTAGACTATGCTTTTTACATACTTAAGTTTATAGCCAGCCAATGAGAGCAGACTATCCGAGATGTTACCCTAAACGCATAAGGAATTTGCTTTCGATTGTTGTTTTGTAGGTATCTGCCTAACTAATTTGATTGTTCACGTAGGGGTTTCTTATTTTATTGATCCTTGGATAACTGAATGATTTAACAATACCCTGTTGTGCTTGATTTCTATTGAGCGTTCCAGTTCATTGTTCGTTTAAACTTCTTGCTTACATCCCATTGCTTGGCCACCATGAATAAACGCGTTTTGCGGGGCCAACCGAATGAAAAGATGCTGCTGCCAATATTCGTCACTGTTAAATTGGTTTAATCATGCATGGCATACTAAATTTCCTGTACAGTTTTAATCAGCATATTCAACTGCAAAGGTTGGCTACATATATATACATTGCTGTTGCGAAACCGTCATTTGTCTAAAACGCAGCTTGATGGTAATATAAGGAAATTATGACCTGTATAAGCTTGAAGTCGAGGCCAGAGTTGAACATTATTTAACGTTTGATTCACGAGGGGTATGAATCACAGAGGCATGGATGTTTGGACTTTCAACACCTGTATAGACTCAATAGAGAGCAGCAATACCAAGCCAGCATTGGACCGTTACGCTACACATTAAGCATTGAAACTCCTCCACATGAGCCGTGCAAATCGTTAAAGTGGCGGGCCAGCCTTACCTGAGCGGTAGTGATGGATTTTACCTACCGGTAACGTAAGTGAGTGACCTGAGTTTAATGCCCACGTCAACCACGGATACTGTCAATTTTTGGAAAAAAAAATAAAAATAAAAATAAAAAAATCATGACAGTTTCAACGCGTGAATGAGACGTAAGTCGGTTCTTGTCCGAGAAGACTACCTTACCAAAAAATACATTTATTGGATGAAAGTTAGCAACAATAAACGTCATGCAAAAGACAGATACGTACCTTGAACTTCAGCGATCCACAGCCCCGCCAAACCTACTAATGACAGGGCCTGAAAATTGGATTACCATCCACACAATCCAAACAACCTGGGCCTAATCTTGGAACTTCTTTTTACCTTGATTTCCTCCCCTCGTTTTTCTTCTCACCGTGTTCTCCGTTCCTCACAAAGAGCCTCGACGAGCGCCCACGTGTTACCGTACTTTGCGCGCGTGAGACACTCGGTCGTCGACTTCTACCTTCGGTCCTTCGTCTTTCTTCCCACACAAATTCCACCCCACCAAAATCGTCATTAACCAGCCTTTGCTGTGCCATCGCGAAAATGTCCGACAAGCTTACGCGGTAAGTCTATGCGACTCGAAGAAACAATAAGGGAATAAAGGAGAGACAGAGGCTAATATGTTCTCAATAGTATCGCCATCGTGAACAGCGACAAGGTGTGTGATCATCGCCATCAGCATCAATAATATGTGCCCCGCCGCCAAACATTTTCTGACCCCTCCTTTTAGTGTCGCCCGCGAAAATGTCGTCAGGAGTGCAAAAAGTCGTGCCCCGTCGTTCGTAGTGGAAAGCTCTGCATCGAAGTCCAGCCCGACTCCAAGCTGGCCTTCATCTCCGAGTCCCTCTGTATCGGTTGTGGTATTTGCCCAAAGCGCTGCCCGTTTGATGCGATCAACATTATCAACTTGCCCACCAACCTCGAGAGCCAGGTTACCCACCGATATGGCCCCAACAGCTTCAAGTTGCATCGTCTTCCCATGCCCCGTCCCGGTCAGGTTCTCGGACTTGTCGGTACCAACGGTATCGGAAAGAGTACTGCCCTCAAGATTCTGAGTGGAAAGCTCAAGCCCAACCTGGGCCGACACGACAACCCTCCTGACTGGGAGGATGTGATCAAGCACTTCCGTGGTTCCGAGCTTCAGAGTATGTAGTGCCCAATCTGCAATTCAGGAAGGGGATGCAGGTATACTGACAGTGAAACAGACTACTTCACCAAGCTCCTCGAGGATGATCTCAAGGCCGTTGTCAAGCCTCAGTATGTGGACCAGATCCCCAGGGCTGTTCGAGGCCCCAACAAGAGTGTCCGATACCTCATCGAGAGCCGAGCCACGCTCGGCAATATGGAACAGATGGCCAATGTTCTCGAGCTGAACCACATCATGGACCGTGACATCAACCTCCTCTCTGGTGGTGAGCTTCAGCGTTTCGCTATCGGAACCGTTGCTGTCCAGCAGGCCGATGTCTACATGTTTGACGAGCCTTCCTCCTACCTCGATGTCAAGCAGCGTCTGAGCGCTGCTCTGGTTATTCGATCTCTCCTCCGTGACAACGACTACATTATTGTCGTCGAGCACGATCTGTCTGTTCTTGACTATCTCTCCGACTACATCTGCGTTCTCTACGGAAAGCCTGCCGTTTATGGTGTCGTCACACTGCCCTACTCCGTTCGTGAGGGTATCAACATCTTCCTTGACGGACACATCCCTACCGAGAACTTGCGATTCCGTGATGAGTCTTTGACCTTCAGAATTGCTGAGACCACCGACGAATTCCAGATCGACAAGTCCCGTGCTTTCACTTACCCCAAGATGGAGAAGACCCTGGGCAACTTCAAGCTCGCCATCGAAGCCGGTGACTTCACTGATTCCGAAATTATTGTCATGATGGGTGAGAACGGTACCGGAAAGACCACTTTCTGTAGACTTCTGGCCGGAGCTCTCAAGCCCGACAACCAGAAGAGCGTCCCTGAAATGCGAATCAGCATGAAGCCCCAGACCATCACCCCCAAGTTTGACGGCACTGTTCGCCAGCTGTTCTTCAAGAAGATCAAGCAGTCTTTCCTGTCTCCCCAGTTCCAGACCGACGTTGTTAAGCCACTCAAGCTCGACGACTTCATCGACCAGGAAGTCAAGAACCTGTCCGGTGGTGAATTGCAGCGTGTCGCCATTGTCCTTGCTCTCGGTATCCCTGCTGATATCTACCTGATCGACGAGCCCTCTGCCTACCTCGATTCCGAGCAGCGTATCATCGCCTCGCGAGTCATCAAGCGATTCATCATGCACTCTAAGAAGACTGCATTCATCGTCGAGCACGATTTTATCATGGCCACCTACCTCGCCGACCGAGTCATTGTCTTTGACGGACAGCCCGGTATTGACGCTCACGCTAACAAGCCCGAGTCCCTCCTCACTGGTTGCAACACCTTCTTGAAGAACCTCAACGTCACTTTCCGTCGTGACCCTACCAACTACCGCCCCCGCATCAACAAGAACGGATCTCAGCTCGACCAAGAGCAGAAGATGAGCGGCAACTACGTAAGCTTACTCGATGCTGATTTAATTCGTGTGATCACCTGCTAACGACTTCATACAGTTCTTCTTGGAGGAGAGCCCTGAGAGCTAAAGGCGTTTGTAACGAGACTCTCCCTCCTGTTGATGGCGCATCTCCTGGCGTTTCTGGTGTTCAAAATGGGAATCGGCGAAAGCAGCAGGCCTTGGGAATAGATGATGACCGCAGCGCCGGCGAGGATGACGATCCAGACGAATAACGATGGCGACGGCAGCGTATCCCCTGTTGTCTGGTCCTACGAAGCCATTGCTTTGCTTGTTTTGTTTGTTCCGGTTTATTCTGCTTGACGTTCTATGGGAGCTTATAACTCTCTAGATCCTTGCAGCATGAAATCGGGCGGCTTCGTAGATTGAGGGACAATGGATCTAGCAGGATCTCTGCCGTCTAACGTTTCCTACCTCGCGGGAAACAACTTCCATAACGAGAATTATGGCTGTCGATTAGTTCTAAATAGTTTAATTATATGAGAAAATGGATCGTCCAAGAAACCTGTTAATTAAGCTATGGATGGTTGTTTATTTCTACCTAAAACTGATTGCTCCTTTACCCTCCTCCATAACGAACTCCAGATTTACCATCTCGCATACAACTTCACAAGGAGACCTAGACTAGGATGAGAATGGGAAAAGACACATACTGGCCAAATAACTGCTTATACATAGCAGAATGGTCGCCACCTGTTTCCGCCGCTGCGGCACTGAGCGGTCATGGCGACCAACAGCCGCAAGCCTATACTCCCGAGTCATCTCGTCGGACAGACTTTGCCAGGGGGTTTGACAATGCCAGTACATACTGAGAAAGAGTGCAGCGGACTTTTTTTCTTTTTTCAACCAAAGCTAGAGAGCAGTCAATAGACACTGCTCCTAATCCTCCTCGATCTCGCCCTCTTCACTACCGGAATGAACGTCCTTAGTCGCAGGAGGAGGAGGGGTTTTCTTACGAGGACGTTCCTCAGCACGAGGTGGCGTGCGCTCTCGAGATCGCTCTCTCTTGACACGCTGCATCAATTTGTTAGCCGCGTTGAATAATCAAAAACACTTTGCAATTCTTCGTACCTTGGCGTCACGTGAATCGCGACGAGCAGCATCATCTTCGTCATCGGGACGACGGCGCCGGGAACCAGAAGGCCGCTCATCTCCATAATTGAGCTCGTCATGTGATCCGCGGTCGACGCGTCGGCGATACGACCTCTCGCGCTCGTCTTCCCGATCCCGTCGTTCACGGTCATAATAGCTGTCGTCATCGCGGCGCGATCGAGAGGGTCGGTCATAGTCTCGGTCACGCTCTCGGTCACGGTCACGGTCCCGTTCTCGCTCACGACGAGGTGGGGGTGAGAGGCGACTTCGGTCTGACCCCAAGAGACCTTCGGCCATTGTAGACTTTCGGTGGTTACGTTCTCGCTCGGCAATAGCCTTGCGTCGGTCCGCTTCGTAGGCATCTGGCTCCGGACTGCGACTTCGTCGAGAACCACGTCCACCGCTACGATGAGATCGCTCACCTCTAGATCGGTCGCGCTCACGGCGATGCAAGTCTCTTTCGCTTGACATACGGTCACGTCGCCTGTAGCTTCGGTCTGCTTCATCTTCCTTCTCTCGCAAACGGCGGATGTGCTTGTCAAAAGCATTTCGTCGCGTATCTTCGGATGCGATGGCCTGGAACTCATCTGATTTCAAGAGTCGAGGTCGTACCTTGTCATATGTGTCATTGAGAGCGATAGGAGGCTCCATACGCTTCATATACGCGCGCAAGTCATCGACAGCTCTTCGTTGCTGACGTTCCGATTGTCGGTCATCGTCTCGTCTAGAAGAACGTTTTTCGCGGAGCTGGTAATTTGTTAACATGGAACACCGTAAGAGAACAACATCATGGTAACTTACTCGGTCAAAGACGAGTTTGAGGATATCCGGTTCAATGTTAGCAGTCCGTCGATCATCCTTCATGATGGAGAGGAACTCTTCAAAATTGCTCGTAGGCGTAAGATCAAACCGCTTGTCCTATAATTCGTTAGTGACTTGACGCATGGAAACAAGTTTAGGTTAACGACTCACTTCAAGAACATCCAGAACATCATTTCTGGGTCCACGCAGACCACGTTCCTCCTCCTCGATGACGTCCCAGAACAGCTCTTGAGGGGTTGAGCCACTTTGGCCGACGGCGTCGGTATAGCGGTTATCGTTCTCAATGAGAGGAACGATCTGGCTCCATTTTGTTCCAGCATTGATTTTACCGTTACGACGAAGTTCGCTGAGGAGAGACTTGAAGGCATCACGCGCCTTTCGTTCCTTACGGAACTTCTTGTTCTTCTCTTCTTGCTTTGTGTCGTTAAACCTGCGCTCCAGAGCTTTCATGTGATTTTGGAAAGCAGTCAAAATGTCAAACTTGGTAAGAGCCTGGTACTTTTCGTCATTTTGGAAGGGCGGGGTAGATGAAATGATACCTTGAGCATCAGCCCATCGAGTGTAAGGCTCCAGGTTGAGCTTGGGAAGCAGATCGATAAGTCCGTCCATAGCGTTCTTCCTGAGAGATGTCTGCTGCTCTGCGTGTGCCTTCTTCAGGCCGATGATGTACTCTGCGAAGAGCTGACGACGCTCCTCCTCGTTGTTGGTAGAGCGGAAAATGGTTTCACCCTCGATGATAGGACGCGCCGTCTTCCAGCGGGTGTAGTGGGTGATTTCGGGATGCCTTTTGAGCATAGTCTCAAAGTCAGCACGGAGTTTGGCCAATCTCTCTTTAGCTCGCTCCTTGTCCTGGATTACCACATCCTGGCAATACTTATCGAAAGCGGCCTTACGATCCTTAGGATCCTTGATGGCGCGAAACTGAGGGTCCCGCGCAGTGGCTCTGATCGTCTGTTCCCAAGTCCAATCCGGCTGAACTCCACTTCGGCGAAGGAGTTTGGCAAAGGCAGCCTCAGCCTCTTCTGCGGTCGCATATTCAGGATCGTTTGTTGCAGGCACAAAAGCCTGGACTTTGGGATCGTTTCCGTAGGTAATTTGTCGAGATTCAGGGTACGTGTCGCGCTGATCGCGATGATCGTAGGGTGCTTGGGAATAACCACCAGCGCTAGCGGGAGGCGTGAAAGGAGTTGCGGCAGCCGGCGTAGCAGGCTTGCTTGTCGCGCCGAGTGCGGTTTTGTAAACGTCGGGCATCTCCCAGGAGCTCTGTTTTGTCTCAGTGTTATACCAATACTTTCGTCCTCCCTCAGCAGTGTACTCCTTCCATGGCTGGTTCGCAAGAGCGCGCTGTCGCATGTCAGTAACTTATCTTCCATCAATTTCTTCTTCGCAGGGAGCGATACTAACCTCGGCTGGGGTCATCATATCCTCTGGCTTCGTCCATTGCGTCGCCTTCGTAGTTGCGTTGTAGTAGTAGGCTCGTCCATCAGGCGTATGGTGCTCCTGCCAAGCCGAAGCTGGTTGGCCGTAAGGAGAGCCAAAGCCGTTCATCGTGAAAAGCGCTTCGATATATGTAGCCGAGATACGCGACGCAACCCTACTACTGAAGACTCGTGTCAAGTATCAAGGTTGTGATAAAATGCTGACAATGGCGTGAAAGCAAGAAACAAAACTGAAGTAACGCGGAGGTGCTAGACTATTTCGGCACCACTAACTTTTTTGCGCACGGATCAACCTACCTAGACTAGAGTCTAGTCGTCCTGTCACGACAGCCCAGCTCATGCAGTTTGGTGACGTGATTACTAAGGCACCTTATTGGCAAGTGAGGTGGCTTTACGTCGCTAAGGGGCATGAGTTGCATTCCGACTTACACGGGTAATCTAATCAACAAATAAAAAGGACAAGGTATTCGAAAACACACGATTTAAGAGTCTGGTCAATTCCAAGTCGCGTCTTTCGAACAATAAGAGCTTTTTGTATCACATATAGCATGTCGGACTCCGGGATGACCCCGGAAAGGGAGTCTATCCATTCAGAGCCTAATGACCATGAACCCGAATCTCTCACTCAGCTCAAGAGAAGCCTCTTCATTAAAGACCCCACGACTGAATTTGCAGAGCAATCTCACTTATCCTATCTCATACCAGAAGATACGAGTTTGGATCTAGAAGCAGCTTTTAAAGGCGTCGAGCCTGGAAAGTCTATACTGGAGTCAATCCGACGTCGAGATGCATTATTCTTTGGTAAGCCTGTTTAAAGTTTGCATAGTTCTGTAATTAACATCTCGCAGACGAGACAGTCAATGTTCTTTTACTACTCAAAAGCCCTTGGAAAGATGAATCAACGCTTCGTGCTCATATCAGCCGACTAGTGATATCGGTCGAGGCCCAGATCATCAACCAGAAAACTCATGGCAAGGACAATTCCACTGCGGAGACCATCTTCTCAGGCACTGTCCCAGACATCGATGATCCTTTCATTATTGTCGATGGAGAAGAGGAAGAGAAAGATGACAGTGACGAAGAGAGCGGCGATGAAAATGAATACCAGAACGTCTTTGCTGTTTGGAAATTGCCCATCTTTCTTAGTCGACCGCGGGCACGAGTTTCTTCGCCGGGCATTATATTCGCTGCATCCGCGAGTCTGAAGCCTGAGGTATCAACCGATATCATAGGAAAGGGAAGTGGTTACTTACAGAGCGGAGTTCCTTCTGGCTTTAACCTGCTTGAGTCCTTTGGTAGCGATGCTGCACTAGGAGGAGTCAAGCCGCGGTTGTCGGCACTTCGAGTATCAAGAGTCACTCCTGTGACACGGTCGCAGGATGTAACAAAACACATACGAGCCCTGCCTCAAATCGAGCACAAGATATTCCCAGTCATTCATACAAGGATTCGCTTCTCACGGCCGACTACAGCACCAACAAGTTCGGCTGTTATTGCGCTACTCGAAGTTGATTTTACCTCTCATTTCGAATGTGAGATAACGTTAGACAAGATTGACTTCTCAATCCTTGATGCTACTATTGAGAACCTCAACGACGATGCGGGTATGCAACTTCCCCTTACCTGTGTGTCTCACGACCATATCACATTTCTCTACCGCATTGCTCCTCGCCAGCACGATGTTACTGTCAAGAACCCCATGCGAGAACTCGATATAACAATCTCCGCCACTGCCCAAGTCATACCTGGCCGTTGCACTCCTAGTATGGCTATGTCATGGACAACTCAACTCGATTTTACCCTTCCAGTTAACCCTGGCTATGGCTCAGCTACAGCGGGAACGGGCATCGTCCGCGCTCATCGTCCTTCCCAGCTCTCCATCACCGGACAAGCAGTACATCCTCTAATATCGCCATCTATCATGCGTCCAGATGCTCTGCCTGCTCTTGAGGCTGCAACATCGAACACTGAAGCTTCCGTCACAGAGCTTGGCATCACGATGACGTTCACTGGTCCATCTGAACCCGTTTATCCCGGACAAATATTCTCTTGGACTGTCTATATTGTCAACCGTGCTACAGACAAGACCCCAGTGCCTCCGCGCAAGCTTGCTCTTGTCGCAATCCCCAAAAGGCGGCGAGGCGAAGTCCGTATGACACGGCCGCCCTCAGTAGGTGGCAGAAAACATGGGGAAAAGGACGTCGCCGATGCAGTCACGGATGAGAACGTGCTTCATGCATTACAGAAGAACTCTACTGTCGAGTCTACGGATGTTGTATGTTTGAGCGCTGACACCCGCGTTGGCCCACTTGCGCCAGGAGCCTGTCATGTAGTCGAGCTCCAGTTCCTGGCGCTGCAGGAAGGCGTTGTAGGTCTGGAGGCGATGCGTGTCGTGGACCTGGGATCGCAGGAACATGTTGATATTAGAGATTTGCCTACTATGTTGGTAGAAGCAGCGGCGGCATGAAATGCCGTTGAATGAGCCAAAGTCTTTCATGTTCAGTTATCGTATTATTGGTATCATGGGTCGTACCTGAAATGCCGTTGTTGATACAGTCTTGCAATATTCTCAACGCCTTCTAACAATGCTATAACTCCTGCTGCATGTAATGCATGTCCCTCGTAAAAACACCGCTGTAAATGCTCCGATAGGCAACTCATAACAGGTCATCTATATCGTCGTCCCATCCCAATTTCTGATAGATTGATACCGGCTTGGCAGGCTCAGGTTCAATGTTCATGTTTTCCAAATCGTCTATGTTCTTTGTTTTGATGGCCTTCACAGGTGTAGCCAAGATCTCGTCGTTCCGAGATGATTCGAAACTTACCTTTCTCTTTCGATCCGTGATGCCTGTAGGATTGAACAAATCCGCAGCGGACACAGTTCTTCGTTCCAAAGATGGTGAGGAAGGTGGAAACGGCAAAACATCTGGATCATTTGCAGGGCGCCGAATAAAAGTCGATGCAGCTTTGGTCGGCGTACTGCCGATTCTTTCAAAGTCAGGAGTTCGACTCTGCCGGAAAGCGCTCCGCTGGCCTCCTCCGCGAAGACCTGTAGAGGGAACCATTGAAGGAAGGCTCGATGGAGGAATCATATCCTCGGTGCTCCTTAAGGGCGTGTCCATTATATCGGGCCTTGAGGCGAATACATCCTTGAAACGCGCATTCGCCGGTGTCGCTTTGACGACCGGTGCACCCATGGAACTTCTACCCGGCTTTCTCACTTCTAATTGATTATTAGCCAAAACTTTTGTGGACATGCGATTGAACACATACTCTTTGCCGAAGAGCTAACAGTTGCACGGCGTTCTGCTGCTTCAGCTAGCGCTTTGCCAACCACCTCACGATTTGGCTTTCTCAATGACGAGATAGCATCCTTCAACTCTGCTTCGACTTGTGCCTTTTTGCTATATTTGGCATCTTGCAGGTTAGAAATACTGCTGCTTCGTGACAAAGGACCATTCTTCCTATTCATCAAGTCGGGGTCGTTGCCAAGCACCGACTTGATCAAGGCAGGATCACTTGCTTCCCGCTTGATTCCTGGCAAGGAAGTGGTAGTTGCGGATCGCATAAGCGCAATCATATTGCTAGGACCCCTGGAAACACTTCGCCGAGACTGTTGCTCAGTTGAAAGTGCCCTCTGCAACGTCCTTGTGGGCTGCCCTGATACAGAACGCTTTGTCACTGCACCTGGCTTTGGAGACCGTTTGCTTGATGACCGTCGTAGAGCCTTAGGCCTTGAAGGCTTTGTGATGACGGGTCCTCCTAACTTGCGGTTGATTGAATCACAGAGCTCCGGTAGCCTGTGAGAGAAACTATTCAACTTGGTTAGTTGTGAGGGAAACAGGCATTATAAGCGAGTCCGATACTTACAAAGGTACAATGATGTCAACACAGAAGTCTTTAAGGGGTTCTGAAGACAACTTCTGCTGAGACTGTCCATCTGGAGCCTGGGAGATTTGTGAGTCTTCCAACAGCAGCTGCTCATCAGATGCTGTAGATTGCCAGATGGTCAAGCGATCAGCATGGACATCCACAAGCACGGGTAGATTGTGCTTGTTCCGCTTCTTGGCAGAGGGAGGAGCCATATCACCTTGAGACTCGGCGGCACCAGGCAATTGAGGAAGCTGGCTATCTTCAGCGTCATCCGCCGGCTTCAGAGGAGTCAACGCAAGAATCTCCAAGATAATGATCATTTGAAGCTGAGTTTCTCTCGTGCGGAGCATAGAAGTGAGAGACCTGATTTGCTGGGCAGGCACGTCCGTTTCATCTTCATTTAATTCGGGCTTGTTGGTAGCCCACCACCTTCTGATGTGCGTTGCCTCGTGTGGATATAGGCCGTCCTTGCCAACTTTCATCTTTCTGACCCGGCGTTTTCTTTTTCGACCTTCGTCAGAACTGTCTACTATTGTTTTCATCTGGGCAATAAGTGCGGGAACGGTTTCACGATATTTTTTGTCGATTTGTACGGTGGTCAGCACAAGACTCTTCAAAAATTCGATAAGATCGTCTAGGTCGAGGTTGGATTCGAGATCAAGGTGGAATGATGAACGAGCACGTGAAAGTGGTCCTTTAGCAAAGTATGCGAGTGATCCCTTAGCTGGTCAGCGACTATGAAAAGTAACGAGTTTGTTAATGCCCACCATAGACTTGTATAACATATCGAAGTACTGAGTTCTCAGTGCATCAAATATGTCTTCCGCGGTTTGTTGCTGAGTAGGCGCCTCGATGTTGGCGGTAGTCTGGGTTGTTGAGGACAACGGCTGCACTGCATGTTCGCTTGATCTCCTCGTAGGCTCTTCGGGCTGGATAGTTGGGGATGGTAACTTTGACTCTGTGGGCGTGGCAGCTTCACCTGTCTCTTGTTTCACAGACTCGGCTAACGTCGAAACTGACTGCGACCTCGGTCGTTTGCGAACCAGAGATTGGATAGCCTCTATGGCGGCGCGTTTTGTCTTCTCTTCCTTATGGATATAGGGCGTAGTAATCGCGGACGGGCCGTTCTGGTTTTGGTGCTCGCTCTTGACAGCAGGATGTAGGCGTTCTCGACAGACGGCAGATGCATGGGTCGCCAAAAGATCCAAATCTACCCAAGGGCCTAGTCTGCATACAACATAAAGTCCACTTTCCTGCTTCTCAAGGGCGTATACAGCGCGACTCGCTTCCTTCCTGGCGAGAAGCACAACAGGGCCAGAACCCATGCGGCTTTCCAAGTCGAGAATCTTAACATGGGATTCGAATAAACGGTATGAGGCAAGGTCGACATTTGTAGCATGGAAATCGATACAGGATAGCGGTAGACGTTCGCGAGGGAGGACCATCAATGGGTGGAGGATACGAGGCTGTATATGAAGCTTTGGCGGATGCGGCTATAGAATCACGAATAAGTCTAGGTATTCAATAGTGGATAGGCAATTGCTAACCTTGATAGCAATTGAAGGCTTCAAGAGGTGCTCCATAGTGACAGAGTCGGCCCTCTTCCTCTGGAGCTTTTCAGGTGAACGCAACTCATCTTTGTGATTCAAGCTCCCCTCCGAACTTGGTGTTAAAATCCTCGACCGCGCTGGACGCGACGCGTCGCTGCCAGCAATGGCGGTAAAGGACATAGAAACGGTAGGATGATCATACAACAGGTGCCATTTGATAATATTGAGGGACAAGAAACAAAAAAGGAATTAGGATATAGTTACAAAGGCTGTTGTTGTTTATGATATGGTGTTCAAGTTGTATATATTTTACGAAGTTAAAGTGGTTTTTACGTGACGGGAGCAACTAACGAGCTGGCGCGTGCGTAGCTACCTACGGTTGGTTGTTTTCCATGATGCCCACTGACGTATTCGGCAGGACGACCGCTGTCGCGTCGAGTGCAGTGCAGCGCACCGCGTTCCAGGTTTCTTTACAGTTCGGGCTCTTAGACACAATGGATGAAATGAACGTCACATCTAGAAATTTTTAAAAACGCGATAGTTTACAGAGATTTTTCTTTAGATATAATAGATAATGCTCGATTACATAGTTCATGTCTGTATTCTCTAAAAATATCAATCCGATCTTAGACAGGAACAATTGAAGATTCATGTGCTACGGAATTTGAGCTGCTGCAGTCATATCTCATCACTGTAATACGTTGTAATTTAGGGGCCCAGTACTCATTGCTGGACCACGAATTTTTGACACCAAGCAGCTCAAGTATCATTCAGGCCACATCAAACCAACCGACCGTCTCTTTCTCAACTGGTTCGTCCTCTTTTCCAAAGATCGGCGCATTACAGGCCAGATGCCATAGAACGCGTTCTCTCATATGTCGCGTTTTTTTTATTGCACTTCACGTCATCGATCGGATTTGGAGCCAGCTGCCGATTGCTTCGTGCTATGTAGTTTCGGACAGATCGATCTGCGTATAATGCATCTAAACTACCACGACTTGGAGTCTTGATCGTTGGTTATTCACGTGGTTGGTTCACTAAAGCTGTGGCGTCTTGACTTTTGATCTACCGATGTCGTCAATTGATGATCGTGTCAATATTGTATTTTATGAATCAAGGGGTAGAGACATATGGGTGAAGGAGCATATCCAGATATCTCAAGGCTTGCCCTCCACCATGACTTTGGATGTCGAACGTAAGAAAAGTAAAAGAAATGACTATTACATCACGTATGAGCTTCTTAGGCGCTATAGAGTCCATGTCTAGCTACCTCAGTAAGTTTAGTCATTGGCTATCTTGGTTATTTGATGTTACTGTTCCTCATTATGAGTTCAATTATTCCATTGTCCGTGGGTTACTGCGATCATCGGCTGGCAGCTGGGCAACCAAGTGGTTGATCTGGGAATACATTTGTTGTGAAGATTTTGAGAACAGTCGAATAATATACGGCAGAAATACTACACTGAAATGGAAGTCCGAATAGTCTAATAAAGTGGCTCAGTCAGCCCGAACAGCATCATCTATTTACGACTGCAGGAAAGCTATAGAGCGGCTCGGACCTCTGATAGTTTTGTTGACATCGTACGATCGCCCGAAGTAATCATGGTTATTTGGCCACGTAAAAAGTCGCGCGGTGATGCTGTATCTATACCAAAATACCAGCTTGGTAAACACTATCGCCACGGCTCCTAGAGTTTCTCATGTGGCTGGGCAATTCACGCCCCCCATATTACTGCAAGGAACAGAGGTAAACATTCCTCAAAGTCGTTGACCCTTACGTTAGTGTGATAGTTTACAATGTGGGAATTTTGGCTTTGGAAACCGTCAAGCCTCTGAGTTAAATTGTGTTAGCCGGACAGCCGTTTGATGACTACTACGAATTGTGCCGTTTGTGTTTCGTATGTCAAGCTGACTAAACTCCGTCAAATCAAGGAATGCCATTTATGGTATGGCCCCTTCTTTAAGGAATACTGAGATAGGAAACTATCATGGAGGTGAGTGTGCCTCAAATCGGCCTACTGTCAGCACCCATAACAAAACTGTTTCCACCAACACTAAGTTGGGAGTTTAACGTCGGTCGTTCAATTGGTCACCCGATCGATCTATCGTGCAAGGTATAGTATCGTACAGTATATACAGTATTCGCTACTGTAACGTTAGGATTTTGTCCCCAGCATTTGCAGTGTCGATCTCCCGTCCGTACCCATTGCCTTGGAACAGATCCTGGGACGTGCTAAGCGGGGCTTGACGAAGGCCAAGCCAAGGCACTTTCCATCCATCCAATTGTTTGGAGATCGACGGGGATGTTGGAATTTGGTTGGCTACAGTTGTGGGGCATCGAGATCTTCAGAATCGAGACGGAGAACGACCCAATTCCTGGGACGAGGCTTGTGCGACCATCTGCATTTAAGCACTCTAAATCACGATTTGACCTAAGAAGAAACTTTCTTGACGGCGTCTCTCTTCTTTGAGACACAACCCGTTGCTGCTTTGGAGCAACCAGTTGACAGCAAAGGAATGTGGGACACCACCACCTCAAAATCGTTAGGTTTGAGGTTGAGGCCTAAACATTATGCTGTCGTCGAGAGGCTTGGACATCGTGCCTACGTGCTTCTCTACACGTTGAAAGCTTGAAATCAAAAGCACGTAACTTCTCTGGTTCTCATTTACGGATGGCACATTCCACCAAGTTTAATTTAAATCATGTCGCTTGAATATTTCCACCTGTGGTCACTCAGAACTGGTATTTGGTTATGTTATAGATTTGTTTGTATTTTTGCATTTTCTCCCACCTTTCCGAATAGCTACTCTTCCTTCCGATCTCATATTTTGATGCAGCTCCATGATGCAGCCAGTACTCTGCATCATCACCTTACGCTGCTGTCAAACTTTTGTGCATAAGCTTGTGTAGCTGATATTCCATTACGAATTCCCGCTCCCTGTGTACATTCCTGAGCGCCATCCAGTGCCGTGTTCCCATTACATTAGGGTATGATGCCGTTGATTTCATTCGTAAAGTATTCCGGGGACGAGAAGCAAAAAGGAAAATGATAAGTGATCGCCATAACTGGCTTTTGTTTTGCCAAATTCTGCTGGCAGAAAGGCATCGTGTCTATACTGTACAATATCCTTGAAGAAGAAAAGAAAGCAGAGTATCGCTGTTTATGTACAAATTTCAAATGCTGGTGCTGAAAAGCAATGTGTTTGGTGTATGTGAAGGACAATTACTTGTCTGAGTAGGTGAAGCTTGAGGGGGTCATGTTCATGAAGTTGACATTCTGCTGGTTCTGCCCAGGGGATGAGTGTGCCGAGAGTGAAGCGTCATCGGACCAGTTGTACTCAGCGTTGCCACCAGCAAAGCCAAAATAGGAAGGCCCCATTGGGGCACCGTATGATGGAGTTTGAGGCTGGCTGGCGCATCCATGAGAGAGGTAGTTGGGTACTTGGCTTGATGCACCAGGCACCTCGAAGCCGTTGGGAAAGGCTGTCAGTCCTGGTGTCACCAAAGGCTCATCGGTGACGGCAACTTGATAGCCAGAATCATGGTTGTACAAGTGGTCCATGACTCCGGGAGTGGTGGGTGGGGTTCGGAGGGTTGGGTCATGAATTGCAAGATCCATGGGGTATTTCTCATCATATCCTACCGTGCTGGCCGGGGTAGCCTCACATAAGCCTTGCTGGCTTGCAACAACCGGAGTGTTGGGAGTAGGTGGTGCAATAGTAGCCGCCTTTTGGAAGTTGGGGGAGCGGTTGAGCTGCAACAGAGCCTCGGGGTTTCTTTCAAAATAAGGGCTTCGGGGACCACTCATGGGCTTGCTGATGCGTCCAACTCCAGTTGCGGAAGCAACGCGCCGCATTGAATGTCCTATGTCTGCCCTTCGTCCCATATCAATACCAGTTCTAGGTCCGCTTGCTGAGAAACTGCGAGAGGCGTTGATGGCGAGTTGAGGAGGGCGCTTGTTTCGACGAGAGGCAATGTCCATTGAGGGAGAAGGCTTCAGCGCCGAGGCCTGGCTGGAATGCTTAATGGCAACACTGTTTCCGGAGTACAGATATTGCTCTTGTGTAGGCGATGTGGATAGCCTAGGAAAGCACTGCTGTTGAAGGGAAGGAGTAGGCTCGTCCTCCTCGTTTGGCACGATCAGTTGAGGATACTGACCGTAGCAGGCCAGAGACGCACGGGTCGACACAGACAAAGGCTCTGGTGTTGGCTGAGAAGAGAGGTCTGGGGAAGATCCAGCCCCAAAGTCAGATTGGCTGTTATCATTCTCGCTCTCCTGCTCTGGACTCGACATGTTTACCGCTCGGTTTCCAGTAAGACGAGGGGCTGGAAAAGGAGCGCTAGAAACAACACGGTCGGAAAGACGGTCATCGTCTGAGTGAAAACCAGCATCATTGGCAGCTGTATCCTTGTCCAATCTTTGCTTGGCCGCGTATTCACGAATGTTCTTCTCCTTCTTCTCCCGTGCTCGTCGGTTTTGGAACCAGTTCTAGCATGTTGTTAGTTGAATGAAAAAACTTCTCCACCTTGGAACATACATTGATACGGGCATTGTCAACTCTCATCGACTCCGCCAGTGCCTTCTTGATTGTGCTGTTGGGCTTGTGGTTCTTTTGGAACTCAGCCTCGAGTACCTCAACCTCTTCTTTAGAAAGGCGAGGCTTTGTCTCAGTTGTTCTAGACATTTGGTGATGGTGTAGGAGATGACCCTGGTGAGCATTGTAGAGCTCCATCGATTCAGGGAGATAAGCGGCATAGCTGGGTAGCTGCTGAGAGTATCTGGGGTACTGGCTGACATGGCTTTGGTAGCCCCAGCCAGACCATTGCGGTTGGTGGTGGTATGAACCCATGTTCTCCATGACGGGCCGCTGTTGAGGAATGTAAGATGTGAGGTAGTGGTAATGATTGGAATGAAGATTCAGAGCCGCGTGTAAGTTGGATCTTGGGCCTGCAAAGCTTAGGATGCTTGAAGAATGAACGGATGGTATATCGATATCCTGTCGAGTACAAGTAAAGAGTGACTGGGTCAGGCTAGTACTGGACAATATAAAAGACAAAAAGAGTGAAGATGTCGTGGATATCCGAGATAGAATAGGACAGTGGGATCAAGTGGTCTTTTGAAGAGCGTTTGTTGGACGTCAGAAAATCCAGGCAAGCGAGAATGGTTCCGCAATAGTGAGACAAAGATCAGTCAAAGTGCCCTCTTAAGGATGAAGTTGACGAAGGAGGTTCTTAGTCGGAAGGGAAAGCAGTGATGGGGATTCGGAGGGGCGTGCGAGGGTAAAAGAAGGGCAGCACTTGTACGCGTTGTACACAGCTGGTGACCTGAGAGGGTCCTTGGAAAACAGCGGCAGTCATTATGGCCCTGTCATGACAGACCATCTGCGAGATGGCGTGTGGGTTCATACCCGAGGGAGCTGGGGTCAAGCACAGGCAACAAGATCCCTGGGTCCCAACATGGCCGGGGGAGGAGATCACAGCGCGGCGAGATGGTCTCCTCACCATGGGTAGAGCAGCAGCGGCTCCGGACACATTCTGGGTACCAGCGGTTAGGTACATGAGTGTCCAGATGTTGCGCTCTGGCCAGGTCCCGGGCCCAAGCTGGGGGGCTCGTCCGCCGACTTCATCCCTGCATTCGACCCCTGTCCACCCTTTCCAACGACAAGGCTACGCGAGAGTTTTGTTTTAGGCGTGCGCCGGGGGTCCCTGAGGGTGTTGCGAAAGAGGGAGCGCTCCGCGCCGGCCTGTGCTGCCGTCGTGGCGGCGCCCTGTCCAAACTGTTGATCCACAATTTTGTATCCCTCAGAAGCCTCCCTCGGAGTGCTTATGTCTCCTCCCCATCTCCAGTTTGGAGTCACCGTTCTCAGCATGCGGGTCCCGCGCCAGCTTGTGCTTGTGCTTGACCGCGAAAGAGACTCCTGCCCCTACGCTCAAAGAAGATGCAAAGCAGCGTGCTAGATCTCGTACTAGCTCGAGGGGTCGGCGCAAGCTGGTAGGGCCGGGTCCCAGGGCGGCGGCGCTCAATCTTGTGTGCCTTGACCTTGTTTGGATAGGTTGTTGGCATTGTCATTGATATTACCCTTTTGCCGTTGTCCATATCCACATTCAGATGGGCCCCATCACGCAGGAGATCAAGAAGAGGTGATCTTACCAGAAACAGAAGCGATTCACCCCGTCCATCAGGGCAGCAGTCTTTTTGATACTGGCATTATGATGTATGGTAGCAAACTTGACTTGATTTGGTCTGCCTCTACCTGCTCAAGCAGGCAAACATATCGTACCTGTTGAGGACATTTTCTTCCATTGAGGCCAGTATCATGCATGAGAGTAACTGCCTGTCAATTGAGTTGGTGTATTCAACAAGCCCCGGACCCAATGATGCAGACGAAGGCGCTGAATTGGATAGGCGGGCAGGTGTTGTGAAGAGGCAGGAAGCTGACGAAGAATGGAGTCTTGAAGTTCCAGCGCTTGCAGTGTGCTGTTGGTTGTATCTCTGCACCGTAGTGATAGAGATGTGGAACCATGTCCAATCAAAACAGCAACTCCTTGCTAGGATCAGGCCTGAACTTCTTATATGCAGGCAAGAACGAGCTGAATGCAAGCAGGCTCAAGAGGCTTTACGGCTACAGTACAGTGCAGTACCTACTAACCCAGGTCTGAGAAGGAAAGAGGTTGTCCCAAAACAGATTATGCTTTCCATTTACAGCACAGCTTGCCACCTCACCACAACCGTCTCTACTCGTGATTGCTTCATCCATTTCTTCTACCTGAACCTTGCTGCAGTGCAGTGCAGCTTGCTTTTTACCGCTTGCTTTTCCCCTCACAACATACAAGGATATATCTCACTTCACATTGGTACATTGACCCAACTGGTCGCACACCTACTCACTATTTCAGTGTTGCTCTTGTCGTCCTTCATGATGCACAGCGATTGACGGAGCTGCTATTTGGGCAGCACTACCTTGTGCCATATCCGCTGTGGCGGACGGCATAATAAGGTCATTTTAGCTGTGCAACCACATCATCCTATCACACTCAACATCGACCATCACGAACAACCTATGCGGAGACATTTTCGATCCCGCAGCCTTGTTTGTTAGCCTGTATTGCAAGCTGCGAAGGTTGTTCACACCAAACAAGTCGTGTCTTGTCTACTCAAGTCGCCTAAACAAAAAGGGTTTTCAGATAAAACCGAACCACTAGAAGTCCTGACGTGATTAGGCCGACAAACGACGGGCAAACTCCAGAGGTACATGATGCGTATGCAGCAACTATACCACCCCTGCGCAAGCGACTACATGTATCAGTCTCAATTTGGTCTGGATATTCATCTTCGCCGTCACTTTCACAGCTGAGGAAAGCAGTGTCATGAAGTCTGTTGTCGATGTAACCTTGACCACCCAGCTGGTTGTTCTACAGTTTGTCGCATAAGCGAAGGCATCGATGTTACTCCTCAGGAAACAAGCACTCACTGCGAAATATGCTTGTCAGGGCTCGGAGTAAAGTGACAGTTCCGTACGGTGCTACAACCGAGCATACTAGCTGTTTGACAGCCCTCGCGTGCGACCCTACTGTCTATATCGGGCACCGCAGCTTGGTGTCTTCAAGCGGCGTGATACGATCGACAGCAAGACAACAGCTTGCGTGAAGTTGTGTAAGCGGCTTGACCACTACATACGTAGTGTATTCGGGTTCCCAGGAAAGTGGTTCCCCGGCTCTCTGCATTCCCGAAAGCCGGGTTTTTGTGTAGCAAGATTTTGTCCATTGTGACCATAAGCTTGTCTCTCTGAGCACCATGTCTTGCGTGAAGGTGGAATGAGTGGTTCACGACAATCATTCACGTACAACTTCTTTATCTAAACCTGAGTCCTAGCACTCAACATTTCATCACACCAGCTAGCCAGGCCAGCAAGGTTTATCCAGCGCGATGATTCAAGCCACGACGGTGAAAGGGTGCAGGGGGGCCGCAAATTATGCACATGCAGGAGAGTGACGCCAGGGCTGCCAGTGGAGAGATTGGGAATGCATCTGTCAACGTTTTAGAGGTCATGGTACCATAATGCAACTTGTGAGCGCTGACAAGCTCTTCGTTACCACGACTCACGCAGTCGAGGTCAACTGGATATGGCCGTGGCAGGACTGCAGTTGTTAGCAGGCCAATCCTAGTCTGCGACGGGGCCGTCGCTCGAAACATGCGAATCAAAGGCTTGAATAAGCGACATCCAGACTGGTCAGTCGTTTTGCCAGATGGCGGGTGGGCCACCGGAAACAACAATTTCTCGGGGATAGGCAAGACCATACTACCCGAGACTAGCAACAATCGAGGAAGCGCACAATTCCTCTCTCTCGACCGAGGGAACCGGAAACTATGTATCGAAACAACGGGCTTGGATGTAGTATCGCAGCATAGCAACGCCGTCATTGTGCTTCCCGTCCACGAAAATGAACCAATGTGAAAGTTACACGAACCCCGGCTGAGTCCTGGATCCTTTCACTTAGCCATGGCACAGCATTTGCAGTGTTTTGACGATACAGCAGTCATCGATTTTGGTGGCAGAACATCCGTCACCCAACCTTTCTTCTCTTATGTTTCTGCCCGTAGAATTATTATTCGGCTCAGTTTGAACTGGCCTCTGGCCAGTGGAAGTGGAACCAGGCTATGTCAGCACTTACAACAACAGGCTCGATTTTGCAAGTCGATTGTATCAAGATGGACTGGCTTCAGCAAGTTTTGGCATGAGTGAACTACCATACATTCCATACTCGACTTTATTACCAGCAGCCTCGCACCTTGTAGCACATCCACTTCTCAGGTACAGGGTGGAGTTGAGCCATAATGACGCTTACGGCAATGCCGAAGAGAACGGTCTCGACTCACTATCAAGCAGACCCCGTAAGTTCCTGTACCCGCTTGAAGCGGCTGCTGTGAGAGACAATGCCTTGTTCTTTACTTGTCCTTCACTTGGCATCCACTGCAGACTTGGAATGACTTCAGCGGAGTATCTATAGACTTGGGCAAAGAGTGGGTATTAGAAGCTTTTTATCAACGTGCAGTGTGCTTGTTGCAGGCATTTTCCTAGCGGGTGATCTACATAAGATGTGCACCATTATGCCCCCCCTCAAGCCTGTCTGAGATTTGATTGACGCTTGAGTGCGGGGATGATTGACCTGGAAAGCCCAGGATCCTGGTATACGAAGTTATCCAGCGCAGGTACATACATACGTATTACGCACGTACCCTACGCGGTGAATACCAGGTCAAGTGCTTAGGACCGACAGATTAATGAAGCATTCGCAGTCCTTGAGGTGCGGATATTCCCAATAGCGACGAAGTCTGTCGTGAATTAAAAGCGGAAGAAAAAAGATCATTTATACAAGGATTAGATTCCAGATGCAATCCGATGACCGGGAAGAAGGCTTCCCGGACGCTGGCAGGGGTAGATCTCGTTGATCACTTCGGCCGTCCTGATTGCAGCTCTGGACCAACATATCTGATTTTGATTTCGACAACGGTCTAAACAAGATGTGACCATGTACATTGTTTGGGCATTCCTCGACCAAATCGGGAAATCATATCATCTGTTGGTTGCTTAGCTGTGAGCATGATCCTTCCCAAGCTGGGAGCGCAGGTGTTTGTAACACACTGTACTGTTCCTGTTCTAGTTCTAGTTACGATTACGAGCGTCCGCAGCCCAATTGTCTTCGACACTGACATATTGAGGAGGTCACATACCCAATCGACCTCGCCCTCGTCGAATGCATTGATGCGATTTCACCCTTTGCTCAAACGAGCCAAGAGCTTCCAATCCAAACAAGCCTTAGGATATCTATGGTCTTCATCTGTTAGAAGTCAAAGTCTCATCAAGCGATCCTCCCCGGGCGCTAATCGTACGGGCCGCACTAATATACTGTTCACCAATGCGACTCAAGAGGCCCAAGCAGCAAGCGACGGGTTGAGAAAGAAAAACGTACGATTAGGCATTGCTTAGAAACCCCAGCTGGAAATAAACTCAGCACCGTTTTACTATTTCGTCTGGAGGCGCTTATCAGGCGTCCGTCTTAAGCGTTGACCCAAGCAAAACGGCTGCCTCATCAGAGACAATGTCTCAGAGCCACTGCAGAGGTTTAAGTAGCGATTGGCTATTGTGCTGGTGCATGGAGACCCGCAAAGGCCAAAGCAATGCAGATGGGGAAAGGCGGCCCTTACCTGAGTACGCTAGCACCGTCAGTCACTCCAGCCCCCTTGCTAACTCGGTAGGGCCTGGCAAAGCAACAGCATCAAGCTTAAACAACAGGTGGCCATGTTCTTTTCCTAGGTAAATACTATGTGCGCAGAAAAGCATCAGCAGTACATCCATGCAAGCAAGATGAGGATCTAGGCCATCAGTCCCTGTTGAAAGCGTACCAGCTCTGCTCATCTATCCGTGATCGGCCTGGGACAATAGCAAGGATCAGGCATAATCGATAGCTCGCTCGTTGGGCGGCCGAACTCTTGAGGCTAGCCAGGGTACTGTGGAAATGCTAGAGTTCTTTAGTGAAGTGTTACCGGTTCTCTGGAAAACTCTAGGCTATCTGTGGCAAGTCTCTACCACGTTAACAGCTGGACCACCCGGAGCAGTTCGTGGGCCACCCAGACAAAATCAAGCGAGGCTTAAGATCCGATGACCCTGTTACTTGAGCTCGAGATTAGCTGCAACCTAATCCCCGTGCCCTACCTTCTGTGGCGCCTGGACCTCTCAAGAGTCCTCGAGACATCAAACCTCGTTCCCGTCAGTCTTTTAGACTCACCATAATATCCGTTGCATGGCTCACCTTCTGTCACGGTTTTGGCGGGCCGCTCCCGTCACTCGGGTGTTTTGATCCTGCTATAGACAGGTTGGAAAACATCTGGCCAGTACCTCGCATATTTGCCACGTTTGTGCTAGTTTGAATCCCAAGGCTTTTTCTGATATAACGACCGATCCCTCGGCGCCAGTTATGTCGTCAGGAAAAAGAAACCCGTTGACGCTAAAAGTTAGAGCTATGCAGAGAGAAACTGGATGGGTAAGGATTGAAGCTACAAATTTGGTTTCTCTATGACGAGTGGGGCAAGGTGTGTACCAGCATTCGCCTATTCGGGTCAACACCAAAACCGCGACAGTACCTATCATTTCGAGAGTCGAGCTGTAAGTCAACAGGATAGTGGCCAGCTCAAAGACCCAAAAGGCTCTAGTACGGGAGACAGGGGCCTCGTGTTTCTGAACTTGTCGGATAAGGCCAGAAACAGACCCATTCAACACGTGGTCATCGAACCTTGGCGCTTCTCCCTTGTCCCATCACATCCCTTCAGCCAGCACGCCCGCCACATACATCTACACTAGCCCAGCGCTTGGTTCTGTGGAGGTTGTCCTGCTGTGTATGAGGGGAATGACTGACTGCGAGGCCTTGGTTCTTACATATTGGGCGAGAAGCCGAGGAATCCGCCTGTTAGGAGGAAAAAGCAAGTTCAGTCAATGCTCAACGATTAACATGCTAGGCTGGTGGCATGACTTTGATAGCATGCGTGTTATTGACTTATTTGTGAGCCCAACCGATGCAAGACTCCAGTGACAACCAGTCAACTAACTGGGAACTAAATTTCGCCTTTGGCTTGACGCAACTACGCCGGTCTTGGTGGATGCTTCAAGCTAAGACAAGCTTTCGGTGTTTTGTGGAGTGGATAGTGAATGGACATTGTTTGCCCTGACTAGGGAGGTACAGTATCTGAGCTTGGTCGCTCTCCCGGCAATAACAGCTTTTGGTGGGTCTTGGCCAAGCTCTTGTTAAGTGTTCGAGTGTATTACCAAGCACTCTATCTGGGAACGCGGAGTTGATAACATATGGAAAGCTCCTATCGATGAATGTATGCTATGTTGAAAGCATGCTAAAGATGGCAATAAGGAACTGCAATGCTACTGTTCTCTTCAATTCTCTCGCATCATTACTCGCATTGAGCTCGACGAGAGGATCCAATGCTTTCTTTTTGTCAAAGGAAATTTGAGCAGCGTTTGATTTTGAAACGCACTATGGTCAACAAGGCGTTCACCGTCACGTTTTGTCTTGGACATCCTGCAAGATTAAGGAGATAGAAAGGCAATTGAGGGTTAGTTTATGCGTCATCTTTTCTTCTTCTTCTTTTTTTTTTTCTTCTTTTTCCCGCTAATGTGAAAATTCACAAAACAACAAAGAAAGGCAGTTCAACATTCTAGACCGTCTCATGAGGCTATAACCGACATTTGT
Source organism: Fusarium cf. aywerte (assembly GCA_011034095.1). Lineage (NCBI taxonomy): Eukaryota > Fungi > Ascomycota > Sordariomycetes > Hypocreales > Nectriaceae > Fusarium > Fusarium cf. aywerte. The sequence goes on from WETZ01000007.1 coordinate 303,478, forward strand.
GCCTAGAAGGCCGGCAGGCCAGAGGGGCCCCAATCTCAGTTGAGCCAGCCACATCCCGGACTAAGATCCAAATCGAGAGGGCGTCTGCATTGGTGGTGGGAGAAATTCCAGGGGACCAGTGCTCGGGCCACGAATCTGAAGAACAACAAGAAGAAAAGAAAGTGGCCAACCAGGTTTTCCACCGGACAAAAGAAAAGTCCGTCGCTATTAGCATGTACGGTGTTACCGGTAACTCGGTGCTGGATATCATCTTTGCTGCGCAATTTGCTGTCATGGATACTGCTCGCCTTGTCCATTCATACATTTGAATGAGTTACAGTACGTATCTTAGCCGTCCTCCCCGACAACGTGGTAATCGCGATAGATCCTGCCGGAAGATCCTCCTTTCCTTCCAGGGTGGGATGCCGATGAGCCATCAAGGAGCCCCCTTGTCTTGTCTTGTCTTGTCTTGTCTTAAGTGGGATCTGATAATTGCATGGTGACCGCGAGTCGTAATCGCAACACCACAGGTTTTCTTGACTGTCGACAGTTCGCAATCACCACTCCCTTCGGCTTGATTAATTGTATGTGCAGTACGTTATTGCACAGGACTGTAAAGGAGTGGAAGGTTCTAGACGACCCCCACCAAATCAGCCGCCATGTCACTACCCGCCCCCTTATAAAGAGAACGTCGTCCTGTGCCTGATAGTGACACTCACTCGCGTTCGGGACCTTGCAGCACTTGCCCGTAGCTCTGGGATGGCACGAAAATACAACATTCTCTGGCAGATGAATTGAATGGTGCATCCGTTGTGACCGAAGTGTTCCGACTTGTGGATATCACGACGAGTCTTACCTGCGGTGCAACGCGCTGCAAAATTACTGCTACCATGACACTTATCGCCGTAGTATAGATCAACGCTGTACGACCTAACGTGAGCTTTTTCATAGCTCACAGGTGCTATTCTTGTCCTCGTCAGCTTCGTACGCCTCCTCAAGGCTGTCTTCATTCTGACCCATTGTGATACAAAGTGGTCCTCAATGTGAGCTATAATACTTCACTTTATCAACTTAGCTGGTCCACTTGAACTGGATATCGTTTGTCGTGAAGAAATACCAATTCGATAAGTCAACACAAGCCAGCCACAAAAGAAAAGGAGCTCCGCCAAGGTAATGCCGCCCACGGGTCCGAGATGGGGCGTTTGTGGCATCCGTCTCGAGACGCCGGCGGTTTTGCAAGACCTTCCTACGCGTAGACTTTACAGTTTTCTTCAGCCTTTGCTTTGTTTTGTTGGCAAGACGCGTCAGGGGCAAGGGGTTTCGATTCTCCTTGACTCAGTAGGCTCTGGCTCAGTTTGACACCGGCGTCTTTACTCCTACCGACACGCTTGCCCACATTGTAGCACGTCAACACTGTTCCATATGTGCGAGATTACGAGTGACCCCGCTTCAACGGGCGACGGACTCTGTTATCTCTGCCCTTGAGCTTGATTACTTGATTTAGAGCACTGGAAGAAACAGTGCGATGACAGGTGCCAGACCGAGACATTTTTCGTGGGCCTAACTGCCCAAGGGCATTGTGAACGAACCCACGACAATAGCGCGCTTGGCGAGGAGCACCCTCTGAGATACAACTCAATTGCCCTCTCTATACTGCGCAACTTGGTGCACAAGAGAAGATGGGTGCCGAGAGATTATGTCTGATAAAACAAAGGAGGGCCAAAGACGTCTCAGTTGTGGTGGCTCTCAAAGGTCTCACTTAAGAGGCTACCAAGTGGAGATTGTAGTGTAAGAGGGTGCGGTAATATTGGCGACGAACATCACGTCTTGTCTTGAACTCACAGAGGATCGATACAGTGGCTCACAAGGGATCTGTTGCAAAGTCTCCCTTGGAGGACAATGATTTTCGCGAACATCTTCACTGGGTCTCACTCGTATGCATGGATGTCGCCAATTGACGATTGTGCAGCTTTGGCGTGTCGATCAGCGTGGGTCAAATCGCCATGAAGATCTCTCCAGGGAGCGGCAAAGGAAATGAGATCAAGAAACAAGTACGGTATTGTGCCAAGGGAGAAAGCAAGTGATGATGTCAAAGGCCTTGTCTAGGGTGACGATCCTTCGCCCATCTTTCTCTAGCAAACAATCCCAGTCTCATTCTGGGTCTATCTATTGAATCTTCTATCATCATGATGAAATCTAGTGATTTGATTTTCTCCCTCACGACTCTATCTCTGGTGAGTCTCCCTCTCGCGCCCAGCAGAGTTTCGTTCCGCCATAACGTCCGCTGCCGAATCCACTCCCAAGACTTGAACGGATCATAGTCGAAGGGCGTTGGAAATTTCGATGGTCGTCCTGCCGCCCTCGCTCCGAAGCACCTTGACTGAAGAGAGGTCTCGAACCACCCAGTCTGGTTCTGCAGCGATGACCTGATCGACGGTATGGCTCGTCACCAAGCCGAGGACCTTGCACCCAGCTGCTTTTCCTGCACGAATCCCTGCTGGGCTGTCTTCGAGGACCAGAATCTGGGCATCCTCCGCTTGTAGGCCGAGACGCTCACGGCCAAGGCGATAGCAGGCGGGGTCGGGTTTGCCGTTCTCGACGGACTCTGCGGTAACGAGACGATCCGACGGCGGTGTAGGCAGGTCTCGAGCACGCAGCCATCCAGTCACCAGCGGTACGGTACCCGAAGTGACGATCGCCCAGGGGCTAGATCTGGCGATGAGAGCTTCTAGCATGGAACGGGCACCCGGTATCTCGACGGCTTCGTGGCCGTGGTACTTGGGGAGACGTCCTTCCATGTCACATACATCTATGGAAATGATCAGCGGTTGCTCGGTCTAGCTAACGCAACGGTAGTTAGGGTGATGGGGCATGGCCAGCCTTGTCAGCATGTTGGGAGTGGACATCACTGCCACGTTGGTCTCGAGTGAGACGATGCTTTTGGCGGCATATTGCATGCTCTTGGGCTTAATGGCCATGTTTGCATGTTGCGTGTACTGTACTTACAATCCCAGTTGGCCTTCTCGGGTGCAAGGATCTTGAGGATGTCGATACTTCGTCGTCCATGGGAGGTCTCAAGAATAACTTCAGGAGCAACGCCTATCTCGCTGCCAATTCTATTTCGAGTTAGCCACCAAATTGTGATTCTCATATGTGCACTCACGTTTGCCAATGTTTGACTACTGCTTCCGTGGAGTCAATGATGGTGCCATCCATATCAAAGAGGAATCCATCAAAAGTGATTTCCTGCGGAGGCAGGCTATAATCCGGTGTCGATCCCATGATATATCGGTGAAGGTGAATATGAGTGTGATAGAATGAAGTTGCTGAAAGGATTTGGTGAAAGTACGATTCAACTAGGGATTTCCGTACTTCTGGTGACTCAAGCTGACTTGAAGATGTTATTTGGTTTGTCTATATGAACGGTATAAAAAGTTCGAGAAGAGAAGAGTTATCGTCCTTATAAAAAAGATGGACTCATGTTACTATTACTCACTTCGTGGCTCACACTGTTTTGGGAAACTCCGCATGGAGGGGCAAAGTGGAGATCTTGTCGAGGAACTCTCCTGAGTAGGTGAATAACATGTTCGGTGTTACTGTGAATAAGAGAAGCAGTGTTTTTTGTCAGTCATAGCTTCTATTATTGAGTTTCTGTGATTAGGACGATAAGTGTTTGCGGTTAGTTCAATACCATTCCATCATCATCCTCTAGGTACTCCAGGGTAGCATGAATATTGCACTTGACCTTGGATACTTTTGAATATGACGACTCTATGTGAAAATCATTATAATAGCATTTGATGAATCGTAGTACCACCTATAACCCTCTTGTCGCTTCTGTTTTCGACAGTAATAATGTCGCAGTTTCTGCTGCCACCAGTCTATGATGAACTGTTGTATTGCTCGTTTGGGTTAGTAACGCCGAATTGATGTCAAACGACCACTGTTTATTGTGTACATGATAACAGTGACGGGAAAAGGATATTTAGAAAAGTCGAATATTAACAGTTATATATATAAAGGAAATACCTTGTCAATTGTCAATATATAGCAAATACTTCTACAATTAATAGTCTTTCGACATAGAGCTACCCTAGACTTCCCCAGCTCGCCGACCTGCCATTCTTGGCAACCAAGCCCTGTTCCTGTTGAAGAAATATGGCTGCAGCCTTTCCGTTTTCCTGCGGCTCTGGGGTCTATTAACGAACAAAAGGCAGGCAAGAGAACGATGAGAAGAAGTAGCAAGAAACAAGTAAGCGGGTTATTAAGAGGTCAGACTGAGTCTCAATTGGGATTAAATATGCCAATGTTACCTTTTTGAAGCTGTGCCTTCTCACTCAGCTTATGGCGGACGGACCATAGACTTACTTGACTTGGTTATCTATCCCCACTGGGAGGTATAAGACTGGGACAGCGTCTTCCTCCGCCTTCCCTCCTTGATTCTGGTTTTTCTTGTCAACATTTTACTTGGAATAGCATCAACACGCAATGGGTTCGCAAATCGGAGACCCAGACGAGATTACCGTGCTTGTCACGGGCTTTGGTGTATGTTGCCATTCTTCCTGATATTGAACGTCATATGTTGTTTAGCCGCCCCGCTCCACGTCACGCAACATACCGCATCGCACTGCGAGAACTGCGAACAGCTGGATAGTTAGAGAGAAGACTAGGAGTCAGTCTATCGCTGAAAAAGCTGTGCTAACATTTTGAGACGACAGCCCTTCAGGGAACAATATCCCATCAACCCTTCATGGGAGATCGCCAAGAGTTTGCCGCCATATCTGCCCCCATTGCGGGCCAAGGATCCTAACTCAAGGCATGCGGTTGCTGTTCTACCAAAGGTGCGCATCTCTGTGCATCCAGAGCCTATCCGAGTCAACTATAAAGTTGTGAGAGGCCTGGTACCGTCCTTCTATGAGGCAGCACAGCGATTCGATGTTGTTATCCACATCGGCATGGCTGGTCCGCGGCCCTTCTACTCCATCGAGAGGAGAGGCCATCGTGATGGATATAAGCACCCAGACGTTGACGGCGAGATTGTCGACTCAGAGGAAGACCGACAGAAGGATGATTGGCCATGGCGAGGATTGCCAGAGGAGTTAGAAACCGAGCTATATATCGATCAGGTTCTTTCGCTATGGCGAGGACATAGTTCAGTAAGTAAAGAAGAGCATTGGAATCATAGATACTAACGATACTCTCAAGGAGGAAGCTGATCTTCGCATATCCGAAGACGCAGGGAATTTCTTGTGCGACTTCATCTACTACTCAAGTTTGTCAGAGCTGTGGAAACAGCAGCGGCCAAGAAAGGCGCTGTTCCTCCACGTTCCTGCAGATGCCTCGCCCTCAAGTGTTGAGCGAGGCAGGGATTTGGCATTGAATCTGATACGATCCATTGTAGAGAGCGAGATTGCTGCCAAGAACAAGCCCCTGGAAAGTAATACCGGGAATGAGGAGCTATGATTTGGAATTAGTATATATGGTGTGATGAGAGCTAGTGATGAGCCGTATGCGAGAGTTGCAAGCCGAGATGTTTTTGACCGTAAGCTGAGGTCATATTCAATGTATATTGTTCATTCTATCTGTAGCCTTGGGTGAGATGATGGAATCACAGTACAAGCCAAAGTCAAATTCAAGGGACCTTTAAAGTGAAAGTGCATTGTTGGTTTATTTCGTTCGCAACACATCCGCTTCCTATATCGGCGGCGAATCGGTGGCTTTGGCTTAGTTATTGCCCCGTCCGGAGATGCTGTAAATGGAAAGCGGAAAGCTTCCAATTCCCCTCCTGCTCTCCACACTTTCGACTCCGATATTCTGATAAAGAAACCTCTCTTTACATAACGTCATTCACTCTACAACCAACAACTCACGTTTATCAGTCAACTATCAAAATGTGTAAAAAAGCCACCTGCGGAACATGCAGTAAGTGCACCAATTATTCAACATCTTTTATTAATGTTCTGACAACCCTCTAGAGAAGACCTCCTGGTGGGGTTGCGGCAGTCACATCTCGTCCGTCCTCGACACTATTCCTGAGGCCGAGCGCTGCGAGTGTGAGCCCAAGGTTGAAGTCGGCGGTGTTTCGTACCCGCCCATGGCTGCATCTCCAAACTGACTGATCGAGAGAGCTGCAGCACTGGTTCTCTGGACTCGTGGCAAGAAAGCCGTGTGGTCGCCCACTGGCGTTGTTGAGGAGCCTTTGAAGTCTTGATGATGATGAGATAGATGATTGGATGAGAGGTATGGGTTGGCGTGGCGTTGAGAGGGCTTTTGGAGAAGAGGAGTTGGAGGTTGATTGTTTGAGGGATGACTAAAGTGTCGATATTCATTACAGGCAGAGGACTGAATGTGACTGTGATCAATTGCCTTCTACCCTGACCTTGATCTCAGTATGTACAAGTGTCTAAGATCGGCATTCAAATCACTGTCGATAAGACTACATAGGTCGCTTATTGAGAAGTTGTAACTCACACGCACTGTACTGGGAGTGGAAAGTTCAAGCTACACGATTAACCGTATAAACGTGTTCAATTCATGTTTGATATAACCAATACCGCGCCACATCATAAAACCGGGTGCGATTTACCTCCTTCTCGCGCCACCAGAAGCAGCGGCATCGCCCCTGTCCGCTAGAGACACAACCTCTTGAATACCAGCAGCCTCCTGTTCTTCCTCAATAGCCGTAATCTCCTCACGGCAGTCCCACCATTTCTCCTCGCTGAGCTCAAATGCCTTGGCCTTGATCTCCTTGATAGGCATGCTTTCAGGCTGGATATTCTTCCACCGCAGACTCGTCATCAGGATCTCTTGCCACTCATTTGAAGTGCGAACAAAGAACTCTCGTCGACTCTCGAATGGCTGTTTGGAATGTCAGTATATTACCTCTTAGATGTTCAGGGAGGGAAAAGATCTTACTCTAGGATGAGGGAGCCCGTCATCGACAGATGTAGCTGTCGTCTCGGTTTCATCCTCTTCCGATGGCGTTGATGGCTCTGAAGCAGCCTCTGAAGAGACCTCGGAAACCTCGTCTTGCTTCTTCTTGCGCTTGCTGGGAGTGCGTAGCTGCTGGGCTGCTTCGTCCTCCATCTCTTCATCTTCTTCCTCCTCCTCGTCTTCCTCCTCCTCGTCCTCATCATCTTCCTCGTCCTCCGATTCCTGTAACAATAGTCAGCCACAATAACGTCAAACATGGGTATCACGTCACTTACGATCCAGTCTTCAACAGGTCGACTGAAGATCTCCTTGCAACCATCCAGTTTTCCAAGATCGATAGCATACAAATCATCAAAGGTGAACTCTCGATCACCCTTCTCAAAAGTACCTCCATAGATATAAAGAACATCGTCTTGAATGGCCAGTTGGGCGTTAAACCTCACATGTGGAGGTTCCATAGTGACTGGCATTTCTCGTGCTGGCTTTTCATCGTCCTTCTCCTCTTCTTTCTTGGCGAGTTCGATATCATCGGCGTCATCGAGGGAAGCACCAGTTTCCAGAGCTGCAAGTTGCCTCAGCAGCTCATCTTCGTTGGCTTGGGCACGACCACGGCGACCGCCTCGGGGCTCGACTGCAGCCTTCTTCTGTTGACGAGGCTTTCGCAGACCAAGGGGCATGAATCTATTTCGCTCAATGTTCCAAGCAAACAGCTGATTGAAGAATTCACTGTCCATACCTTCCTCGCTGGCCTCAACGTCGTGAACACCTCCAAAGAGAATACCACGACCCTTGTGCCATGCCATGGTGGCACCAGCACGGGTAGGATTAGGGGCGTTGGCAGGCTTCTTTCTTTTTTCCCAGCGCACAGTAGGGGGAGTGTTGGGGTTAGCGTCGGTAGCAGGCTGGGAGATTCTGAGGAAGAAACAGTCCTCATGGACCTTTGGGATCAGAACATTTCGCTGGGCTTGGCTGGGTCCCTTGTTGCCCTTCTGCTTAACATTAACTGTCGCCTTAACACGCGAGTAGCCTCCATATAGAACCGCACCCTGCTCATGAGGCAACAGGGTGAACGACGATCTAGCATCTGGCTTGAGCTGCGCAGGAGGTAGCTGAGGAGAGTGCCACATAAAGTTGATAGTATCAAAGATCCATAGATCGGACAGATACTTTGTCTGATTTGAGGTATCCTGGAATCCACCGAAGAGAATGATGTACTGTTTCCAGTAAGTCATTCGGTGTCCACTTCGCGCAGAAGGACTCTTGTCCTTGCCCTTAGACTCAATCTTTGTCCACTCCCTTGTCGCTGGCTCCAGTCTCCAGAAGTCCGAGTAATGATGGAATGTGCCCTGCTTGGGTGAAGAAAATTCTCCACCGAAGAGGTACACATGGTTTGGATTACTAGCTCTTGTCCAAGCGTGACCAGATCGAGGTAGCGGAGCATTGGGTGAAGTAACACATCGCCACTCATCACGGTTAATATTGTAGATGTTTAAGTCGTTGTAGAACTGGGCAAGAGAGCCGTTGAAGTATTCGCCGCCGAACAACAGCAGACTGTTGCTATCATGGGGTGAAGCCATCAATGTAGATGCAGCTCTCGCTCTCGGCGGTGCTTCCATTACAGTCTCTGTGATCTTGAGGAACTGCTCCTGTTGCCGTCGGTACTCTTCCAGCACCTCATCAAGATCTACATCTTCAGCATCACTTCCCTCGATCTTGGCAGCCTTGTTCTTGGCCTTTTTCTCTCCCTTGTTGGCCTGCTTGGCCGCCTTCTCAGCCTGATCATAGTCATCAGTCAAAAGTTCATCATGTCATGGGCTATCATGGAGGGGCATTTTTTGGAGGGGTAATTAAATAGAGGGGCAACATGTGAGGCAGTAGCACACGGTATGACGGCACCTTTTTGGCCTTTTTGGCATCGGCGTTCTTCTTCTTATCTTTGGCCATTATGAGAAGTATACGGCGCCGTAGAAGAAATTTATCAGGGTTGGGCTCTGAGGCAAAAATCCTGCGTGGGGATGGGGTTGCTATAAGTTTTGACCAAGTCAAAATCAATCATTCAGAGGACAGTATTAATGACAGATCTCGCACAGTGATACTGCCTTGGAGGGAACTTTTATAGGCGCAAGACGATATCAAGAGTGAAAGCAATATTAACGAAAATTTTCTCATGTATCCAATATTTACCAGAGTCAGTAAGTACACTAAGAGACGGGTGAGTAGCATCGAGTCACTTCATTGGGCTGTCACCACGATAACCGCAGACGACAGTAGATGACTATGTTTATAAATCTATATGTAGGTAGTCAAATCATCCGCAATAAATCAGAGAGTTACTTGAGCCCTCAAGTTGAAAAGCTTGGCTGATACAAATGCTCCAACACAGGGCTCTTAGTGACAACACGCGCGTTAATATATCTTCCCAGGCTGTATTAGAACACCCCTTCCTCTTCTTGACATGAATAAACTTGGTATCAATACAGAACTTCAGCAACAATCTGCTCGATGGGTATCCTTTACTCGCTTTTCTGGGGATATGTGCTTGGAAGGTAAGCTACCATGGCCTTGCTTGCTCCCTCCATGCAGTACTGTACAACCTCGACTTTCCTATCAGGAGGCGCCAGCTTCGCAATCTGTCGAATATCACTCGTCCTTGGTAGGAAAAGGGCATGGTCCAATCTATTGTACGCGTTATGCAGATCGTCGAGATTGTACGGCTGCATGTTGTACAAGTTGAACACCTCGTCTGTGCGGTATCCAGGACCTCCCCATGGTGGACTTGCAAACAGCACTGTTTCGTCAAGGTTTACTCTCAGGTCTGGATGCAGTTCTTCTGGATGGTTGAATAATTTGTCGAGATACTCAAAGCTGTCGCCGAGGATCCATGTGATTAATCCGGGCTCAACGCCGTATATTGTGGAGTTGTTTTGAGCACATGCGAGCGTAGAAGGATCGCGCTCGATAGAGATAATGCGACTCCATCGTTCTGAGAGAGCGAATGCAATACTATTTCCGCCTGCGCCGCCGAAGACATCGATAAGAATGTGCTTCTTCTCATCAGTGCCATACATGTCGTTGGCAACTTGACTGGAAGAATATTAGCTTAGTGGCAACAAATGCTCAAATCTGGGAACTCACTTTGCTACAGGTTCAGGTGTTACACCAAACCAAGCATCGTCTGTCATGTGGACTCCATAATCGTAGAGGGAGAAGATGGAATAGCGCTGCGCAAAGTATCTGGATAGGTCAGTTATTTTCCTCGAATTTTCAGAATAGATTTCTACTCACTTTTGAATATCCCAGGGTACCTCATGCTTTCCTTGATAGTGATGGCAGTTATCGGTGAGAGGCAGCTCTTCAGCAGGCTTCATCGCGTATTGGGAGTTTTCCGACGACATTTCTGCTATCGAGAATGCCTAGTATTTCACCTTTTGAAAGAGACGAGAAGAATACTCATGTTAATTAAAACTCATTCTGTGTAGAGTTTGAAGTTCAAAGATGAACTTGAACGTGGAATTTGAGCGCGAGGCTGTCCTTCGAGCTCCCCACAGTGTGCTCCACCTTTGAACTAGAAGCCTTGGCACTCTGCAAGGCTACCAGCCAGCGATAGGTACCTGAGCAATGGTGACAGCTTGCTCAATGGTCCGCCCTTGAGCTTCTAGTTCCGTTTCCATCCGTCCCAAGATTTAACAATTCTTTACCTTTCCCACTCCGACTTTCACAATTTCTTTTAGATAGACTGGCACATACATCAAAGGAGCCATGTTTAATGCGCTGAACCGCTTCATCTCGCGCTTGGACGGCGACGTCCAGCAACAGCGCCAACAAGAACGAGGGTCCTTTGGCTTCCAAGTGTTGCGCAACACTAACTTGGATCTGGCCATCGAGCCCTGGTTTGACTTTATCGTTGGCATCAACGGAAGACCTATTGTACGGACTTACACACCAAATGCCCTCAAGATACCTGTATCGCTAACAGCTATCGCAGGAGGACCCTGAACCTGCCCTTTTCAGCCAAGAAGTGAGGAACTGCGCGGGCAGCACAGTTACCTTGGGTTTGTGGAGCGCAAAGGTACAACATCTGCTTATTCTGGATATATAAATCAAGGACTGACGGCTTTCAGGGCCAAAGAACTAGGGAAATCCATGCTCCTGTTGCGCCAGACACTGCATCCCTCGGCCTCTCTCTGCAATACGCCCCTCTTGCTCTCGCCGCCAACATCTGGCATGTTCTGGACGTCCCCGCCAACTCTCCCGCCGACGTCGCCGGTCTACTGCCGTACAGCGACTATATCCTTGGTAGCCCTGAAGGTGCGCTATATGGAGAAGGCGGCTTGGGCGAGCTCGTCGAGGACTTTATCGGACGGCCGATGCGCATCTGGGTCTACAACAATGAATACAACGTCACCAGAGAAGTCACAATACAGCCTAGTCGGGACTGGGGTGGTCAAGGTGCATTGGGTTGTGTCCTTGGATATGGCGCCCTTCACAGGATACCTCCTCCCCTTAGCGAGCCCGTTGATGCTCCTGGCGAGACCATGTTCGACGGAGCTATGAACGAAAAGAGCGAGGATATATTTGTACCCGCTGCTGCAGATTCAGAGCTTCCACCTCCCCCTACAGGAGACTTCCTGGTGCCTGCGCAGATGATAGGTAATGCCCCCACGAGCGCCCCGCCAAGGGGGAAGAAGAAGGAGCGTCATGGTCACAGTCCCAACCCGTTGATGGATGATTATTTCAAGGAAGAGGAAGAGAAGAGTCGAGCTGTGGATAATGCGCCGTCAGCCAGGAACTCACCGGCACCCCCTCCACCAAAAGCAGGCCCTCCCAGGGTCGCGCCCAAGCCAGAGGCCACTAGTGGTGAAGCACAATGAGCAGATGGCAAAATAGCACGTGTAAACGATTCCCCCTTTTTATGATTGTTCTGTTCTATTCCTCGATCTATTTGTAAAACTTTTTATATGACTTCGTGAATGGTCGTCTTGATCGCACATTACTTAGTACGTGGTCTCCCCATTTGTACTAGGCAAACTGTCTCCAACGCAAACCTAGTTGATGAAGTTGATAGCAAAGATATGGACAAGTACGCTGACAGCGACGTATTCGGCGAATGACCTGGTACAGTGTTAGTTGTCAGATCTTCTTTGGTTTTAAGCCAGAAACAAACCTCTCAGGCGAAATGTCTGGACAATCGGTGGGAACGGCCTCATTCGTTTGGAGTCGTAGGGAAACTAGGATTGTATCAGTGCTTGCGGTGTCGAATCGTTCGCTATCGCAACGTACCTGTGAAGACGAACTGTGCCACCGTCACACAGAAACCGGACAGGAAGGCGTTGAAGGGCTGCAAGAACATTAGTGTCCGTAAGCTTGTACACGAACTTTTGGATACGTACGTAAGTGCCGGCAATCACACAGTTGAGGAACTGAAGGGCACCAACGACGACTAGGTACACAAGAAAGACATCAAGTAGCATGATGCGTTGGGGAGTTTCATTGATGTAGTGATTGTAGAGAGTTTGGGGAATCTGGGCCCACTGCACATTGGCTCTGGCATCGCTCTTCTTGGGAACGACAGGCTTGGTTTGCTCGGGTGCAAGAGGGATAGGCGCAGTAGTGCTGGTGCTGGCCTGAGTGGTGGCAGCGGTCGCGGGGATGGCTTCGCGAGCGTTCTTCTTTGGTGCCATGGCTGTGGGATTCGAGTGGATTCAGTGCGTAGATATCGATTGTTAACGTGGATAAATCTGTCGATATCGTGGGGATTTGACGATGCTAAATTGGCGATGTTGGTGTTGGTGGTTTTGGTTCGTTTAATGGGCAGCCGCCAGAAATGGGAGAGCTTCCTATGGACACGAAAGCTCCAATGTCAAGAGACACGTGATTGGCCAAACTAAAGCTTGAATCCCGGGGCAGGGCCCACTCTCGACGTCTAGCCGGGAAGGTACGTACTGGCGGACATGTCGTCAACGGCCGACAGCTCCGCAGCTTCAATAATAAAGGGCCACTTACCGTTGCATCATCCAAGTTTCGAGAGCGATTGAGTAATCACACTTTCTTAATTGAGATATAATTCATCAAAATGGTAAGCAGCGAACCACTGCAACTTTTCACATACGACATGCTGATTCATTCCTATAGGCACCAGTACCTGTCAATTATCATGACCTCGAGCTTCCTGCCTATATCATGGGTGCTGTGGTAGCTGGCGGAGGCATCATGGGATACGCCAAGTCGCGATCTGTTCCTTCTATTGTAGCCGGATGCACTGTTGGACTCTTGTGTAAGTATTGAACTTGCCTTACCCAGTTCGAATTACCTAGGCACCGAACGAAGGCACTAATGGTTATATGTAGATGCTCTGGGTGGCTACCGTATCCAGAACGAGGAGCCTTATGGAGTTGAGCTCGGCTTACTCGCGTCAATCATTCTTGGAGGCTCGGCTATCCCTCGAGCTCTTCGCCTGAGGAAGCCGGTCCCAATCCTTCTCAGCGTCATCGCCACATTTGGCCTCTATACTTTCGGCAGCGCTTTTCGCAGAAAGGTTTAAGATAATCGAGGAAGAATGAGTCAATCAGGGCTGAGGCCAGGACATACTTAGGGCCGCTCTACACCTGTATGTAGAGAGTGTTGATTAATATAATTGATGGTCTAAAGACTTTTCATTGGATACTTTTCTATCATACTGCGAGGTGGAGGATGACAGTATATAGTCATGGGTTAAGAAAGAGTTGACCTCTAAGCGGCAGGGTGGAACAAACAACCGGCCTAAAATTTTGGTTAAAGATGACCTGAATTGGCTTTTTCATTTCGTTTTATGTGTACAACAACTCCTCGCAGTACCTAATTCTACAACCTTCGTAAAGCCCCAATCCGGCCTTTCGACCTGATACACTTCCAGCGTCGGCGAGATAAGTGAACAGGGCCGCCTGGTCTGCACTTACACGACAATCCAGGCCAAGATAATGTAACAGTGCCGGGTAGTAAGTGTGACTCGCAAGTCTCTTTTGCGCGCTGTATGTACACCTTGATTTCCATGCTGCTTGATTTGGGCACAACCCCTTCAGGTGGCTCAGGAAATAACCCGCACACTAATACTCCCACTCTACTAAAGCATAAGGGATAACAAAAGAGCTTAGGATAGCTTTAAACGACTTAGCTAAGGACTTATGCTAGTCTTTCTGTCAAGCCTTTATGGTGTGCGGTTTATTTTGCAATCCACCTGCCCTTCCATGATAGCAATCGAGTTGGTCGACATNGGCACAACCCCTTCAGGTGGCTCAGGAAATAACCCGCACACTAATACTCCCACTCTACTAAAGCATAAGGGATAACAAAAGAGCTTAGGATAGCTTTAAACGACTTAGCTAAGGACTTATGCTAGTCTTTCTGTCAAGCCTTTATGGTGTGCGGTTTATTTTGCAATCCACCTGCCCTTCCATGATAGCAATCGAGTTGGTCGACATGATTTCACAACGCCTCTCTAACAGCTAGAAGGACGGCAATAGTTCCGTACGGTGATCGAAAAAATCAGAGTGATATTGGTATCGTGATAATTTAATATTTGTACGTCGTCGAGTATAGTGTAGAGTCCGATTCCATGGATTCCATACGCCTGCCTTGTGAATCGATTATCCAGAACGCCAACCCAGGTGTTTCTATAGTACATATCGGAAGAAACATGATCGTCAATCAAATCTCATCGAGTTCGGAATCGTCGGCTTCGTATCGTGAGTTTCGTCGTATCCCGCATTTACAGTCCCAACTCGCGCTGCTGCTCCCTGATCTTGTCACGCTTTGCGCGGGCAGCGTTACGGTTCTCGGCTTGCATCTTGGATCGTTCGATTTTCAGACATTCGTTAACCTTTTCCTTGGCGGTGTTGCAGCTTCCGACGGCCTTGTGCATGAAGCCCTGGGCGTGGCACTGTTCAAGGGCTGCGATGACCTCTTCGCAGGCTGCAATTGATAGTCAGCACCTAATAGAGGATTATCCACATGAGTAAGGTTTGTCCTACCCAGGGCGTTCTTTGTGTGAAGATGAGGATGCATGTTTATATCGAGATAATTAATTAAAATGTTGTCCGAGGTAAAGGACCCTGAAAGAAATCCGAAGATCGCCACAGGCTGATGGGAAGATTGAAGATTGGGGCAGCAGCGCACGGACCAGGTGGGAGGTTCTTGTCTAGTGTTGGCTTTTGGAGGGGCATTCACTCACTTCACGCGGTAGTAGACAACTTTTTGATACCTTTCTCTTAAACAAAAAGAAGAAGAAGCAGAGCCAAAGCTCACAAATCTTTTCAGTATGTCTTCAGCAGCAGGCCAAGTGCCTGCTAAGAAACAGCAGGGTCAGTCTTAACCCCACCGCTCCCTCACAATCTCTCAGTAACTTGTCACTCACTCAGTCTTCAAACTCTCAGATCTTCAAGTCACCTATTCCAACTACAAGAACACTCTCCAGCAAATAGCTCAGCGAATTGGTGATATTGAGCAGGAAGCCGAGGAGCACAAGTAAGCATCCTAAGCTCCAAAACTCACGACGGTATTGTCTTTTTGCCAGGAGAAAGACATGACGTCGGTGTGGTTGAATTCGTTCCCTGCCATACCTCTTTACAGATCTCACCATATTTTATATAGCTCTCTGCTAATCTGATCTTGAACAGGCTTGTTTTGGAGACCCTAGAACCTCTTTCCGAGGATAGAAAGTGCTTCCGCCTCATCAATGGAGTGCTTGTCGAGAGAACAGTCAAGGACGTCGTTCCCGCCCTCAAGACTAACCAAGAAGGACTTCGCAAGGTGTTGGAAGACTTGGTGAAGCAGTACAAGACGAAGCAGGATGATCTTGAGAAGTGGAAGGTAAGTTGGTCCTCTCTAGAGATGCTCTCGTACTTCGTTGGGGGAACATATGCTAACTCATAACGCGCAGAAAAAGCACAATGTGCAGGTTGTACAGCAATAATGAGATTACGAGGTCAAAATACCCAACAAAAAATTTCTGTCACACAAAAACACTTGAGTCTCGAATGAACTACTGAACTCCCCATATTCTCCGCAACATGGACGGTGAAAACATTGCATGCACTCACAATTGACGGAACCCTCCACATAAGTAAACTGACAATTTCTTACCTTCCAGCAGTCCCCGGCCCAAATCCCTTGCTGCTCGATAGGGCTCATCTTGATATAAACGGATAATACGGACTTTCCCATTGCTTACTTACTGTACCGTCGGACAGACACCTGCAAATTCAGGCTGAACAGGCAACACGAGGGGGAGAGTGAAAAGATGGTGTAGATGCGCTGTACATTTTGCTGCGCGCTGTGGGGTTTCTGGCGGCAAGGGCGTCTCCATGCCCAACCGCATTGAGGCCTCAGGGACCTCACACATGTTGACGTGCAGAACACACAATGTAGTGCAGCGCAATGCAATGCGAGACCAGAAGGGTGGACGTGTGTTTGTCTGGACAGAAATCTTCCGATTGACAAGGCTTGCCTGCCAGTTGTATTTTCTGTACATACATACCACTACTGATAAAGAGGCATCTTTGAGGAGACTACAAGATGCATGTTGGGACATTCAGAGGAGCAAGTCTATACGAAACTTATTGTGAATCAGATGTCTGATGCTATCTCATGCTCCAGTATCAGGATTTGTTCGCCTTGCCAGGCAAATTGCACACAACCAAGGAAAGCCAAGCAAAGGATCACTTGCGTAGCATTATGTACAGCTGGCGTCTTTTCATATGTATGCGATATTAGCCAAAGTTTCCTGTATATCTAAAGTGATCTTCACCGAGATCTGAAAGTGTCTGATCGATATGGAGCAACCTGCAAATCATTAGTTGTCACATTTTGTTCCCACGTCTCTTCATCGTGGTAATCACCGTCGAACGATGCTATCTTCTGGGGACTAATGCATTCTAACCAGGCGACAGATCGGCTATTTACACGCAAAAACAAGATGAGTGCATCTAACTGGCTCCTGCTACGTCCACGTCTCCTCTTCAAATGTAAGCCTTGCGGCACAGTTATGGGTTAGCCGTTAAGATTCTATGATATGCAGCTTGTCTCCTCAAATATAGCTGCTACCAAAGCTTCTGAATCATTGAGGCCCCATCGATCCCAAAGTTGGAAATGGAGAGTAGCATACACACCTATGTCAAAAACACTTGGTAATGGCCAATTTAGCGAAGTCAATATGCACTATTGAAGTATGAGATCGTCAGGCACTGCAATAGAATTGCATCAGTAGATGATCTATCGTTTTTGCATCCGTATGGCGAAGGAATCTGCTGACGTACATCTTGGGTCTCGTGTTGATTTGAGCGCCAAAGGATAGGTCAGCCTCAACAACTCTATCTGGTTTCATCGGCGATTCCTTATCCAGAACCCGTGTCGTATGATAAATTGTAATCTCGACAGTTGTTCGTGGCTGCTGAATGAACAAAAGTGCACTCGTTGGATATCGGGCGAATGCCTTGGGTTCCAACCGTGAGCGCCTCAAAGTCACAGGAACGTCATGTTATCTACACCGAACATCTGCTAATGACGGGAATAATTATCGATCATAGTAAGCTTCGGCTGAAAAGAACTGTAATCAAGTAACCCGCGAACAAAGCGGTTCCATACGACAAGCACTTTGATTGGTAAAATTGAGCTGTAACTAATATGGCAATCCCAGCTTGCCGGGTCCTTGCAGATATTGGTTAATTCTGGACCAGGAGTCGATTAGTCGATGAGGAGGTCGAACCAGTGATTGGATCACAACTATTGAGCTCATGGCTCAGCTGCTGGCTTGCGTTTGAGGCATACTTTGCGGAGGCTTACAGATTGAATGAGGCCCAGTGTTGTAAAGTAGAGTAGATTAGCCTACTGCAAGAACCCCAGCTCAGCCCCAGCCTCAATAGTCTATACTCGACACTTTCTTGATGGGTGGCTTGATGAACAACATATGCCATTGCCAAATGATAGGACGTAGTCACCCACCCTCCTGTTACCGCTCAGATGGAATTGATCGTGACCGGTCAAGTGTCTGATAGTGAGTGTCTGGATCCGAACGTCATTTTGAGGAGACATTAGAGATGGGACCATATATGCAGACTTGTGTCGGGCGAACGTTGTTTGTCAGGATATCCTGATCAAAAACAACACAGAAGGCCTCGTTATGGGACTTCGCCTCTATAGCAGTCGTGATATTGGGTGTATTACACGATACACGTTTTCTCGGCCAGTACAGTACATACAGTGCAGTGCAGTGCGGTGCAGTATCACTAGAAACACGGGTTTTCTTTTTCGTACAATTGTCCTCCCCCAGATGGACGCAAATGCAAGGTAAAAAAGAGTTTGCGACACACCGCCTGGACCTGGGGCCATGTTCGTGTGTAATGTGTGTGTGTACCCCTTGAATTGGGGAGTGTTTGCAGCAAAGGCCCAGTGCCTTAGCGGCTGAAGGAATCAAGGAAACAAGCAGGTTGATGGTCCATCGTGTGAATATCCCTTGCTCGGATCAGACGGGATGAATCTGGCGGTGTCGAGTCTGGTGGGTTATTAGTGATTGTGGTCAATAATGTTTAAAATATTGAAGATATTTTGGATGTAAAATGCTATTTTGAACCTTGCTGTAAGTTATTTAGTAGATAATCAAGTTCCCTTGTTTTGGTTGGCAGTGGTTGTTTCAATACCCGTGCTATGACATTATTTGAAGGTATGGGCTCAATGAGGCTAGCTGGAAGCGGCCCGAGTGTTATTGATCCAATGACATAGCTTCATGCCTGAGCTCCCACTAGAAAGCCACTGGAGCTCAGGTATGTACCTACTGTAGCAATGGAAGCCAGTGGACGCAAACAACCTACTAAGGTAAGCTCTCAGCCTTGACCTAGGTCCCTCCTACCTTACTAGGTTCCTTCCATAAATGTCCATGCCCGTGTTTTTGTTGGCGCGCGGGCGGGCAAACACCAACTTTAGTAGGTACCTTAGGCATCCCATGGAACTTGCTTCTTACTTCTGCTTTTCCAGTATAAGCTCTTGTGTGGCATCGCGTCTTATCTTCACCGCACTTCTAGTCGCTCAGCTAACGCTGTTTGTATCGTTTGTTCGCAATTAATTACTTAGTTGCTGGTAACATTTTTTTCTTCGTCAACGAACCCCACGCTGGTTTCCGCACTCCACATATGCAGCTCAACTGCGACCACAAGCGAACAGCTCAGACACCCTTTTGTTGCTCCTCACACTCACTCACCACTCATCTATTCATTCGCGATTGAGTTCGTTCATCTCGACTCACACCTCTAGCCTCGCCTCGCCCCAACGTCTTATAGGTAGGTGCAGTAGCTTTCTATTTCCCCTTGTCTGTGGATGAACGAACCCCATCCATTAATCGCGAGCTCCATCAAACTATCAATCAGTCATCCACCGTTGACTTCACGCCCCTGCCCAATCCTCCCTCTGTTCCTGACGCGATTTGGTAGACCATGCGGCTCATTGAAACTGGCGATTCACTGGAGCTACAACTGCCTATCTAGAAATGGCATTGGCGAACGAGACGTTTGCCGTTGAACTCCTCGTGTAACCCAGTCTTTCAAGCTCCGTACCTGGTAAACCTCCTCGCACTCCCTCCCATCAATAGCTACCGCGACCCGAATTTGCGCCGCTCCGTCCCCGTTGATTCGATTTCGAGATGCTTTAACACCATCCTGGCTATCATTTTTCATTGCCCCGCGTCAAGTTTCTGCGCGTATCCTTTACCTTCTCACGCGTGTTACAGTTTTGCTCGCTCTTACTCTTGCGCGCATCGGCCTTAGCTCTTGATCTGTATCCGTCAGCCGTCACCGGCTGGCTTGTTTGGCTTGTTACAGATAGTTCTGTTCCAAGCTTTCACCGCACAACCCATCTTTTGCGCAACTGTCTACGGAATGCTTGCTTTGACATACATACCTACATTACATACCTTACCTACATACACTTGACAAGTCTTTACTGCATACACGCGCTTTTGTACGTACCAACAATCACTCACTGCCTTTACTGCTTGACTGGACCCTTCTTTGGATCTCGAAGTCTTGGTCCCCGCCTTCATTCTGCTTGGCTCTACATCGAAGAGATCCACCCCCTCTATCTGTCATGGTCTTTCACCTCACCTTACCTCACCTTGCCTTCATAGTCCACGTTGACCAGTCCTTGTCTCTCACGCACACGCCCCCATTATTCTCCATGTGAACAGCGTCATAGCCCGAGAATCCGGGCCAGGGACCACCTGCATGAGTGACCAAGAACCTTACCGGCACTGTAATCGGGACTCTTTGACTAACTTTGACGCAGCACTGCACAGTACTGCACTGCAGATTAGAGCAGAAACAGGACCCCTCTTCCTCTCTTACACACCCTGACGCTTGCAAGCCCTACTGTCGGCGACGTGGCCAGGGACACATCATCCCAAGGCCTAGCTGTGCGAGCCCGAAATTCCCTTTGACAAAAGACGCTAGCAGCCGCTGCAGGTAGCCAAATATGTCGGATTCCCCCCAATCCCCTCCCAAGGAGGTTGATCAAGGTGCACCGTCACCCGACGACGAAGCACAAATGAATGAGCAACAAGACCCACAGTCCGCAAACACTGCGGGATACGAGTTCGAAGGAGTAAAGGAGCAAGATCGCTGGCTGCCTATAGCCAATGGTAAGTCATCTATCTCCAAAGGCATCCCGATATGATTTGTTCGTTCCTTTTTGCGCGAGCTGTTTGACGCCTCAGCCCGCTCAGCCGTGCATATCTGGATCCCTCTCATGTCTTGCGATTCGTCCTCCAAATCTCCTAAAGCGCCTCGCGCCTCGAAGGCCGATAGAGCTGATGAGCTTGATGCTAATATTCGAAACTTTGCTCCAGTGGCCCGGATCATGAAGAACGCGCTTCCGGATAATGCCAAAATAGCAAAAGAGGCAAAGGAATGCATGCAAGAATGTGTCAGCGAATTTATCTCGTTCATCACTAGTGAAGGTGAGTGATGGATTATTTTATCCTACCGAGACTTGCAGCTACGACAAATCCGAATCATGTCTCTCTTGTGCAGCATGCTAACTCGCACAGCATCGGAAAAGTGCCAGCAGGAAAAGCGCAAAACCGTCAATGGTGAGGACATTCTTTTCGCTATGACATCTCTTGGCTTTGAGAACTATGCCGAGGCCCTCAAGGTTTACCTGAGCAAGTACCGTGAGGTAAGTTGAAGACTCTGCGACTTTGTAGCCGCTTACTGAACTACGAAAACAGCAACAGAACCAATCGAACCGAGACAGAGTAGGCATGGATGGCAACGGACAGCCATGGTCCTCTGGTACCATGATGGGCGACTCTAAGGCTGAGCCTGGTGCCGTGGGCGAGTTTGGACATGAAGGCAATAACGTTGAAGGTGGTGCTGATCCCAACTATAATATGTATGCATCTCAGGCCGGCCACAATGGTAATGCCCCCGAGGGCTACTAGATGCATCGATGGGCCTTGGCGATCTCATCCTCGCGGACGATTTCGATGCAAAGACCAAAGCTATGGGTGAGCCTGGACCAGTACACGACGGACCCAAGACAACCAGAGTATCATCCCATACGATGCGCCGACACAATTCGACTGGCGCCGGCCGGGACGAAATCGAGAAATAGACCATCGTGCTCACCCTCACACTCACCGCAACGTAGCCATTGTAACATGCTTATTACCAACCACGGTCGCCCGAAGCTGGACAATTGTATCTTTCGGGACACACAAAATCACATTGATATGTGTATAATTGATAACGCAAAAAAATAACTCTGGAACGTCAGGAGTCCAACGAGAAATGAGAAAGAATGTACTTTTGTACGAAGCGAAACAGAACAGCCGAGTCTTGTTAAGAAATGGAAAGAATACGGCCGGTGTTCGATGACAGCGGTCTAAATATGGGTTTACTTGTGTATAGGTAGTTTGTGGGTATTTCTAAATTGGTACGAATTGTTTACTAGAGAACATACACCAGAAGTTGTAATTGGCGAATAGACTTCATGAGATCAACATCAATAGTCTGTTTTCTCCTTGTACCAATACAAAGGCTTTACTCTGAACGAAGTTTCTTGGTTGTGAGAAACTATAACTTGATGAAAGGATACGACACTCCGTCAGATGGTCCCCTATTACGTAGATACACCAGTTCTTGCACATGCATTGGGTATTTTGAAATATCAGTAAAGTCGAGATCTATTGCAAGAGCTGTAGTTGCATTGATATTTATTGTGACGCAATCTTGGGTCCATACCAAAACAATTACAATGTGGAGTTTGGAGAAGCCAGTCCCAATTCGGATGATGGAGGCACGTGCTGCTATCCACTGAAAATCGTCAAAATTGGGACCCCTCAGAAAATGCAGAAAAAAAGTTGTTCAGCGCTTAACCTCTATTGAATCTTCTTCTACTACCGCCACCTCGGGCAGAAAAAGGCTTTTGTCTCCCATCATCCTCTTCCATCATTATCCGTGCCAAGGAGATATGCTTATTATGACTGGTGATTCTCGTCAGTCAATATCTCAACATATCCTTCAATCAATGATCATACCTTGAACATCCCGAGACATTCACGGACCCTTCTCTGTTGCCTAAGAGACGCCACCACTCTTGAGCGAGTATCCCCCTCCTCCTATCGAGCCGCAGCGCACAACGAACGAGACATCGTCGGTTCTTCAACGCGAACTGCATTCATGCGACCTTTCACTCCGACGACCAGGAAACTTTCTGGTCCTGTCACCAAGAGCTCGACCCCAGTCCGCTCGATCCTCAAGCCCGCGTCTGTGTTGGGGAGGAGAAAGGCTGAGCATGCTGGTCTCAGTGACCCGGTAGACGCTCCAGAGAGTCCCACGAAACGCCGCAAAGTTTTATTCGACGACATCCGAAACGTGACGTACGAGGTTGGAAGGAGGACAATGGACGAGGTGAAGCTTGAAGTAAGGACTGCTCTCGAAGAGCACCTGAGAGGAAACGATGGTCAGTATGACACGCTCAAGGAACTCTTCGCCAGTGACAAGCAGCGATACCTACCGCCTGTCGTCGGAGAAGAAGACGATACCTTGAAGCCACATGAACTACAGGTCTACGTCGTGGCCCTTACTGGATGTGTTCCTATCCTTAAGGACAAGGCTTGCAACGGCCTCGTCAAGACCATCTTAAATTGCTCCTGGCTCGGACGTGATGATGCTTTCGTCAAAGTTTTTACCCATTTCCTCGCTGCCCTCGTCAGCGCCCAGGGTTCTTACCTGTCACCCGTTCTGGCGATGATGGTCGAGAAATTCTCTGATACTCGAGCCAGCTTGTGGAGTGTTCCGGATTTCCCTGAGGTCAGCCGCGAGACAATGCGCGACAGATTGCACCGCACATTGCAGTATTTGCTCCAGATGTTTCCATCCGCCCTTTCAGTGCTAGAAGGCCTCCTCGGCTCAAAGTTCCCGTACCAAGACGGGTCCATGCGAGTCCACATGAGCTATGTGAATAACTTGCTCCGCATTAAGGATTATCTGCCCGACTTGCGCGACGAGGTGTTTGATCTCATCCTCAACCGAGTAGTAAAAATTGACTCCCAGATGCAAGTCGATCTGGAAGATGTCGACGACGAAAGGACTGCCTCCGTCATGTACGCCTTGGAACAACGCCAAGCGACGGGAGACTGGGAGAAGGACGACGATGACGACGATGATAGCGATGCAGAGTCGGTCGACAGCGACGATCCCGATTACGATACAGAGGCCGCCAAGATCAAGTCAATCAAGGAGAACGTTGAAAAGATGGACGCTATTCTGGATACTCTTTTCCGTGTCTACACTCCTCATTTTGCCAACCCGGGCTCTGACGCAGCCTTCGATATGTTCACTATCTTGCTGCGCGAGTTTGACTATATGGTGTTGCCCACCTACAAATCTCGACACACACAATTCCTCATCTTCCATTTCGCTCAGATGCATGAGCGCCTTACAGATGCATTCTGCGGTCAGCTTATCGCCACTGCTTTCCAGAGCAACACAGCCAACTCTACCAAGCAGGCCGCTGCATCCTACCTTGCCAGCTTTGTGGCCCGCGGCGCCCGACTCCCTGGCAGTTTAATCCGCAGCATCTTTGGTCTCCTTCTCCACCACCTAAATATTTACCGCAAGAAATATGAGCCCTTGTGTCGTGGCCCAGACCTGAGGCGGTTCCACCCCTACTACAGCCTCGTCCAAGCAACACTCTACATCTTCTGTTTCCGCTGGCAAGATCTTATTGTTTCGACGCCGGAAACCGTGGACCCTGAAGATCCTGCATCTTACATTGGGCAGGAGATGGAGTGGATGGGAACATGCAGGAAAGATCTATCTGCGCAAATCTTTGGCAAACTCAACCCTCTCAAGGTTTGCGCGCCCGGTATTGTTGAGGAGTTTGCTAAAATAGCACACCGCCTCAACTTCATGTATATATATCCACTGATCGAGAGCAACAAGCGCATTCGTCTATCGCAATACCTGACATCGACTTATTCGACAGGAGGAGCTCTCCGAGACGCTGGTTACGATATGCAGGATGAGAGCTTCCATCAGCTGGACCCTTACTTTCCCTTCGACCCGTACCAGCTACCGGTCAGTCAGCGGTGGCTCGAGAACGACTATGTTGAGTGGAAGTCAGTGACAGGGCTGAATGCTGAAGATGAGGACGACAGTGACGATCAGGATGATGACGATGGACTCGATGAGGATGAGTTCGAGGAAAGAACCGCGACGGACAGCGACGGTGATGACTACGAGTAGGGTCTTGATGAGCGGATTTATGACACGGCTCTGATTTGTGATTT
Organism: Fusarium cf. aywerte; assembly: GCA_011034095.1. Classification (NCBI taxonomy): domain Eukaryota; kingdom Fungi; phylum Ascomycota; class Sordariomycetes; order Hypocreales; family Nectriaceae; genus Fusarium; species Fusarium cf. aywerte. The sequence goes on from WETZ01000007.1 coordinate 328,202, forward strand.
GCACCAGCAAGGCGTTGGGGTATTTTGTTTGATTTCAAAAAGGCTTTGACTATACCCGAGGGATTTTGATCGGTACGTAGGAAGCTTCGGTCTCGGAGCAGCTATGAGTTAGAGGAGTTATATATAGATTCCTTTAGACAGTGAGCTGATAGGACAAGAAGACGAAAGAAAAGTTTTATATTCAACGTTGATGTTCTAATTTTGAAGACTGCGTTTGTAATCAGTCTGTTTGCTGTCGCTGCGATCTCCGCGGAGATGGTGTAGATTCGTGACGTAGGAGGCCGAGGTGGATGCCATGACATTGCAAAGGGCTGAGGTATGTGCATTACTGGTACCAATGCTACCTAGTCCTCGGTGGACAAGAAACTGATGAAAGCACAAGGGACGAAATTAGCAAGTCACTTTATGATGGTTTAGAGCAAAGGCTTAGGTTATTTATTTTGTATCCTTTAGCTTAGAGGTCCCTACTTTCCAAGCCTGAAGGTTCAGGCATCAAAGCTCCAGTTCAGCTCTATGGGAATAGATTATAATAGGCAGCCTACCTAGCGATCTCTATTGACTCTAGCATCCTCTTTTTCTTTTTGGAACGTATCATTGCCGCCTCATATGACAGTCTCTTTATATTCATATTGATTCAAGACCCCGTTTCCACGTCAGGCTATTTTTAGCTTCCTTCTACTGACCAGGCGGGCGGGATATATTCCGCTAAGTAGCCAACACGTTTCTTCTCTGCTTACTCACCTCAAACTTAAATCAGTCCAACCTGTTTGAGAGTCATTAAAAGTGGGCAGGACCTCGGAACTTAAACATACGTACATACAAACCCAAAAAAAAAGTCCCTGCGTGCGATATTATCTATTGACACCATGGCGAACTCGATACCAAATCCTGAAGAAGAGAGACCTTCTTTTACCCGGTTCCTGAAAAAGACGAAGCAAAAGGATCCCATGTGTGAAGGGCCTGACTGTGCTATGGTTACGCCGCCGCGGAGAGGGCGGAAGAGTAGGGCGAGTGAGGGAGTGAGCAGTGAATGTAAGTATATATCTTGAATTCTCAGTTGTGATACCTTGAATAGTTAATTTTCCCTCATCTCGGTGCGTCTCAAGTCAAGTGTCCGGTCTGTTTTGTGTCATTTGACTCAGAGACTCTCACAAGACATCTCTATTTCATATTCCCGTCTCACTCTGAACGCGCAACTCTAGTAAGACAGAACTAACATGACCCGCAGCCCCTGAGAACAGCAGCGAGACATCACCTCAAAAGCCTCGCAAATCTCTCACGGCCACTGAAAAGGCAAAGCTTCGTCGCACACAAGTCCGAAGAGCTCAGATCCAGCACCGTCAACGCAAGGCAGAATACCAGAAGCAGCTCGAGCTCGACATCACTCACTTCCGTGAACTCATCGCCCTGACTGAGTTTGAATCGGAACAACTAAGAAAGGACAACGGCTCTATCAGGGCCCTTCTCGCTAGCCAGGGCATAGCGATTCCAAGATGCAAATCAAGCGGCTGCTCAATACGTCCTCATGTCACTAAGGATATTGTTACTAGCCGTGACGATGCTTGGGTGGACGAGGCGCTAGGTCTGAAGTCAAGGATGGAAGACCATGACATGGCCCAGTATGATCAGGATGGAGGCGAGTTATTTGCGGACGTCAACGTCGACGATATCATAGTCACTCTCAAAAAGGACGAATCAATGGTGACGCCTGCCTTCAGTATCCGGTCCAACGAATCCAGTAGCAACACGACAAGTCCTCCACCACCGCCGCCAGATCTGAACCTAACGCCGGATGAAGAGCAAAAGGCCGTCAATTTTATCCTCTCGTAAGTGACATCCCAGCTACGGGAGTACCGGATAGACGCAACTACTAACACCTTGTAGTCTTGAACATATTTGCTGGGATCACTTCTTTGTTGGTGATTACCCTTCCCACTCTCACCTCTCCAACGACGAGCCAAAGGGTCATACTCTCATGGCATCTTCGCTCTGCATGGCCAACGCGCCTCTCGACGTCTTTGGCGACCGCAAACTTGTCTCATCAGCAACATCATGTCACAACCGCCGTACCCTCGGCCTAGATCCATACGTGCCACCCGTCCATCTGGAATGGCCATCACCTCGGATATCACTCTCTTCTCTCTACGGCTTAGCCCAAAGTCTCAACCCCGGCGACCTGGAAATCACGCCTGTCCAAGCCTGGTTCGAGCTTTCGTCCCGGTTTGACAAGAGCTTACTACTAGAAAGACTAGACTTGCTGGGCACGGAACTCATAGGCGTTTCCAAGTGTCTGGAGTTTGGAGCTGTTATGGAGAGGTCTTCATTCGAAAGTGTCGTGGAAAGGGTATACGGAGGTACTCTGGAAGAAGCTATGGCTTCCGCAGCCTTGCTTGATACGTCAGTCAGCAATGTTTGCAGTATTGCTTCGGGAGGTACACGGGGTAATTGCTTCGCTAGCCCAGCAGGCTTTGTGGGATATGCTCAGGGTTGATATCAGTGTGAAGCGTTGTTCCATTGGGTTCAAGCTTCTGTATTACTATTTCCTATGTTTTTGGGTATTTGGATGGAGTTGAAGGAGAACATGCAGGCGTAATGGGTATACTCAATGGTGGGTCGAGTATCATGTGGTTATACCCTCAGGCGGGTCAGGAAGTCATCTGTATTCCAGCTCTGCCACTATACTAGTCTAAACCATAAGGGATGACCAAAACCTTAGGATAACTTTAGGTGAAATAGTAGAGGGCTTAGGCTATTATTTCTATCAAACCTTCTCTGTCTACTTCTACCCATGACAAACTCGGATTATATACAAAGCTAAAATTGGATCGTGATTATATAGTATGGGTACGGCGGAGGTAGTATTAGTTACATATTTCTGTGCAGACGGTGTGTCAGAGTGTGAAAAATTCTACATATCAAAGGGAGTCTCTGAATCACTCATGTGCATGATTCAATATCTCTACTCTGTAAGATGGACTCCTGGGGAAGACAGCAGGCGACGTACCTAAAGACTATATACCAGCATCATGCGAATAGGATGTTTTCGATTCTCTATGAACTTTATGACATTAACCACCTCGGATACGATAAGCTTTCAGTATTCATCACACACTATTGCATTAACCAAGGCCTAAAGAAATTTAGGGTTTACCTCCAGATATATCACCAGAGTGAATCAGAGGCTGTGATTCAGAGACTCCCGCTCACGACAGTGATTCATAGGCCCCCGATCCTCGTGTATAAATACCCTTCTCTTCTCCCTTTCTCACACTCTCTTTTTTCTCTTTCCTTCCTTCATCCTTTCATCTTTCCACGCTTCTCTCGCCCATTGCTCCCGCTCACTTCTCACTGCGCTCGCGCAACCTCTTTGGTTCCTCCACACAACCTTCTCTATCGTGACAGTGTCATATTGACCATTTCGCTGTCCAAATTAGTGGCCAGCCTTCTCAAAATGGAGCACCCTAAGGAGAATAATTTGAAGTTATACGTGGAAAACTTACAAAAGGATGAGAAGATGCAAAAGGCCTTGGCTGCACTCACAATCGAGCGCCAGGCAATTGAGAATCTAAAGATGGAACGACAAAAGCTTATCGACGAAATCGATACGGCCAAGCGGTCCTTGAATGAGGTAGAGATCAAGCGAGAGGATGCCCAGAAACAGTTCGATTTGCTTCGAAAGCATACGGGGTCTGCTATCACGATCTTGCAAGATCGAGAACATTTGACAGAACTTCAAGAACAAGTCCGCTTTTTAACGGATCTCCGTCATGAGGAACAACTAGAGGCCTCTGCCCGGCAGATTGCCCATCAGGAAGCTCTCTCTACTATGAAGAAAGATCTCTCTGCCGCGCTGAAAGAGATTGACGCCAACAACTTCAAAATAGACTCCCTGAATGCGCTAATGAAAGAGATAGATTTACTCCGAAAGGCGAGAAACTTTCACGTCATTCACAAGACACTCCACATTGCAATTGCGAGGCTGAGTGAGGCCAGAATGGAGAGTTCAGAGTTGCGAGATGAATCTGGCAGTCCAAAGGAAGCTTCATCAACCCAAGAAGACCCCAACGCACATGAAAGCCTGGATAGAAAAGCTCTCAAACGGAAGATGGACACGGATCTATATCATCCTAACAAAAAGATGCGCCTGTCCCCCTTCTACGACTTGGATTCTTTGTCCAGACAGGATGCTGCCCAATATGCCACAATTGTCAACACAGAGGTTCTTCGTGTTGCTGGTAGATCACGTCTGCTCAACCCCCTCTATTTTGACGTCAACAAGGCTGGCATCATTTCACTTACCGAACTTGGATTACGCCAAGTCAATTCAACCTACAAATTCAAGACATACGCAGAGGTTGCTGCTTACTGGCGTCAAGAAAAGGGTGTTGAACTATCTGCACAACTTCGAAAGATCATGGACAAGTACAACTTCTGGGACCAGGGGCATCGAACCACCAAATGCTTCCGTGATGGACTAGTTCCGGGGAAGAATATGACCCCAGGAGATATCTACGAAGGCCTTACAGGAGTCATGACTGGGGCCAAAAAGGACTTGGGTAATCTCGACGAAGCTCTTACCGCGGTGAAGGCATCAAAGTTATGCCCAACTGTGGAAGAAGTTGACAATCTACAACTGTTTGCTACAGAGCTATATGCCAACTATGAAACTCGTCGGCTCAATGGCCGAGCAGTGCTGAAATGGAGCGAGATGTTTGACCAGATCCGCTCTCCAAAGACGATTTACATATTCTTCAAGAACATTTCTGACGGATACCATGAACTGATTCGCTTCCGTGCAACTGTTCTGGAAGCTGGAAAAATGCCGGACCATCTTGTCTTACCGGAGGACTCAGAAAACCCCGACAATCTGTTTGGAAGAATGCCGTTGTCTCATGAGCTGATGAAACAAATTACCAGTGATGGTCGATCCATCAATGATGAGGAGGCTTAGACAGCAACGATCTGCCTCTACGTATGGGAATGAGGTGATAATGGGGTCATCATAGACCCTATAGAACAAAGCCAACAGCTTGCCTCAGAACTTTGGGATGGGATATGGGTTCATATTGAGGTTATTGAGAAACAAACCCAACAGCTGGCCTCGGAAATTCGGAATGGGATATGGGCTCATAATGAGGTTATTGGGAAACAAATTCAACCACCAGCCTCAGGGTATTGGAATGGGATATGGGTTCATAATGGGGTTGGGAAACATATGGCTTCGGAAATATAGATAGACGGAAGCAACTAAATGAGGATTATGAGCTTTTCATCTGCGTCTCTTTGTTTCTATGTGAAAACGACAGGCTCAGTTAGTTATGGATCAGGACAATATGAGCTTGAACAGATAGGTCGCTAGTCAAGAGCACATGCTCCTTGATCAAATTCTATTCTCCGCTTTTATACAATCCTATTTCTATAGTGCCCTAACTATACTTCGCTCATCAAAGAGATCCTTCAACAAGCTCGAAACGCACGCCTCCCTATCGACTCGCCCCATTGCATAAGTAGATTCAAACGCAAAGATGCTGAGCTGCCCAAAGAACGGCCGGAGCACCTTGGCTACCAATTCGTCCTTTCGGTCAAGACTGACATCATCATTGATGCCTCCTGGTCCAAGCAGTGGCCTTCGAGACGAGCCTTGAACCACTGGGTTTACTACCGAAGAAGAATGGAATCCTGAAGCAGTCACTGTTGCACCAAGCTCGTCGGAAAGCTCATCAACGAGAGCCACTGGCTGATAAGTAGATGGCCTATACACCGCATCGATAGTGTCCGTGATGAAAAGCCATTCGTGGAGCTGGAAATCATCTGGAGCAACGCAGATAAGGAGATCCAAAAGCTTACAAGCCTGGAGCACCGAAGCGTTGGTGTAAGTGTCAGAAGCAGTGCTATTGTCGGGTGCAGCCACAGAAGAGATAGCTGCATGGATCTCAGCGTTAACTACTGGCCAGAGCATGCCGAGGTGAATTGCACTGGTCCTTAGAGCCAAGGCACGGAAGACCATGTAAATATCTGCTCGGGTAGTTGACGATGGTGAAGATGTTGACGAAGCACCAAGAAGCTCAGCCAACTTTCCAAATATGTCCGATAGATCCGAAACAAACGCGTCTTCTGAGCCTGCAAGGATCAAAGTTGCAATTCTTCGAAGATTGAGTTGCGTTTTGCGATCAGCCTCGAGGCGGGCCGACGTTGCTCCAACGCCAAACACAATGCCAGCTGTTGAAGGAGAGCTGATGCGACTAACAATCTCTGGCATCTTCTCCTTGTCGGTGAAAGTCCATTGCTTTAGTAACGGGAGCCAATCGTCCTTCACCAAATCCAAGTCCATCCCAAAAAACTTCGTGTCATTGAAGGCGTCGCCTACGTCCTTCTTCCAATTCTTTTGGTTGTTGTGAACTCTTGACAGTTCATGGAGAAGACGCGTGGTGTTTTTGGAGACTATCTCAGGGAACCCCTTGGCTCTGAGTGTTGGTGCAATGACATTAGTCGAAATAGTGGCCGAGACTGAAAGCACTCTGTCAGGTTCAACGAGAACCTTTGTTAACTTTGGAACGATATCGGCCAAAATGGAAACAACCTCATCTGGCCCTTCGCCAAATCCGTTCAGAGAGTTGCCAGAATCAGACTTGGGGATACCACCGCTTGACGTTGCTGGGTCAGCAAATGCCATAGGTCTTGTAGTGAAAAGAGCAGCAAGAAGACGGATGAAAGTGTCCTTAAGTGATGTCAGTAGATGGCTCAACAAGTGGATGTATCAAAGTCATACCCCTAGTTCCTTTCTCATTCTTCTTTGTTCCCCAAAGTTAGTGTTATCCACCTTCTCTCCTAGAAGAGCAGCAAATTCAAGAAGATTTGGCAATGTCTGTCGATGTGGGAATGGATTTGTTAGAAGGTCTTTGAGAAAAGCCATACAGTCCTGCCAGATTTCGTCCATAGCATCGTCATCAAGTGTCCTAGTATACTGCACTAGGAACTTGACGAGATCAGTGTCTTGCAAAGAAATTGTCATTGTTGACCTGGATGTAGGATCAGCATTGCCAGCGCTCGTACGGCGGTAGATGGCGTTGAACAGAGCCGGCATGCAATGTTTTGGCCGACATGCCTCCAATGCGGAGAGCATATTGAAAACTTGCGTTGGTTCTCCTTCCTCGGTCGATTGTTTCCAACTAGCAATGACAGTCTCAAGACATTCAAGGTTCTCTGCAGCGAAGAGATGCTCAAGCAACCTTCTCGACCGATTACGCATACGCAGGGATGTATAGTTGAAAGACCCGAAGGAACCCTGATCTTGCCTGCTTGTGTCATCACCCTGACCCCATGTCCAGATCTTGTAGCAGATGCGAACTGCATCCTGGAAAGCCAAATGGACCGTCAGCCGATCGTTTGCTGTAGCACTGCGTAATTGAGTACTGTCTGACTGCCAAACATTTGATACCATGCTGCCGAAAAGTGATTGAGGTTGGTCCGGGCCCTTGACTACCTGCGTCCTAGCCTCTTCGCTCAGAAGCTGCTGGTGTGCTCTTGCTAAAACTTGCTCAAGTCCATTGAGCAGGAAAATTAGTGTGGACTCAGGGGACTGTTTGTCACTGCCTAGGGAGAGGGCTTTCGAGTAAAACGTCTCCCTCAAGTTGGTAAAAGTCGTGCCGATTTCTTTGCAAAGCGTCTCGACCAGAGGAATGACTACCTGGAAGATAGACTCTGAGTATAGTGGCAGGCACTCAGACACAAAAGCAACCCAGCTATCGAGCACTGGACGGCTGCTAGATGAGCTGAGACCATCTTGAAGGCATTGAAGAAGTTGGGGCGGTGGTGCGGTGACTGGGCGGACTTCCGGCACTGAAAGTGATGGCCGACTTCCTCGGGGATCAAATGTCGATAGTCTCCGTTCAGATATAGGAGACGGAGGAGCTTCAATAGGGGCAATGTCTCGAAGCTTTAGTGTATCATAAACTGCATCAAGCAAAAGGATCTGCACATACGCATCAGACCCGTGAAGTGACTTCTCAAGTCGTTCAATCAGCACGTTCTCAAGGTGTTGAGCTGATAGATGAGCAGCGAATGGACTATTGAGAAACTTATGAAGGAGGCTAAGAGCGTATCGATAGAGTTGATTGACGCGGCTTTCGGACTCCTGCGTGATAGTTTTAGCGGGGTTCGCCGTTATGCACCGTACACAGACGCTGACGAAGAACTCCTGTAATGTCATCTCATGTTCTTCACCTCCAGCTAACATAGGGTTAGAATATTGTTACTTAGTTTGTAAACGAACGACTCACAGCTGATCTGCATGTGATGACCATGGAAAGAAACATGCTTGGACGCCAGCACATTCCAAGAAATCTCTCCAGCACACGCCAATATGTTTGAGAGAGTCCGTAAGTAGTAAAGGGCGAGATCTAAATCCTCCTCGTCGGAGAAAGGCGTCGATGTCTGGTCGTTCTTCGCATCGTTTTGTGTTAATGTATGCAAAAACGGTATCTCCGACAACTTGGAAACAAAGATAAGAAACAGCCTATCATAGATTAGTAAAAAGCATTCTTTAAGGAAGGCATGATGTTTACCGGTCGATGCCCAGCATAGTATTTAGCCATGACTTCACTGTCATATAGAGTTGGGTCCTGTCATCCTCCAGAGCATCGAGAATAAGGAATACCGGCTGCGTGAGCATGACTTCGTAATTATCGGCCCCAGCGACTCGAGGAAGGCTCCTCATATCATGTATCGGTGTTTTTGAACCTCGCCGTTCGGCTGAGACGTTGTCTTGGAGTGTGTGCGACCATAATACACTGAAAGCTCGACCCTTATCTACGGGCTCAACACCACGAATGCGGGAAGTGTCCTGCGTAATGATAAGACTAGACAGTGCCGCTTCGATATCTCGATTGCTAACCGAGAGAGCTGATTGCAGTTGCCACAAACCCCTGACTGCTTCTACGTGGTACTTTGGCTCAGATGCCGATAGGTACGACCAGGCATGCCGAACTAGAAGAGGTATCAATCTCGAAAGTTGAGTAGTCTCTATCCTCTCAGCATAGTATAGCTGAGTCGATAGTTGTAGAATGGCTGAGAAGGAAGGGAAAGCCATGATATCGGGTTGCTCAAGAAGGTCGTACATAAGTTTTAGCAGTTGTTTCTCCTTGACCTGGTATGTCTTCGGAGTCTTGTGAACTGCAAGAACAAGGAGTCTAATGCAAGCGTTGAGGTCAGTCTCAGATGACCCTAAATCTTGGCAGACAAGCTGAGCAGCCTTGTCCAAAATGGTCTGCCCTATAGTCAAAGCATTGAACGGTGGCGGAGATGCCTCGACATTGCCTTGATCGCTGACGTAGAATCTCTGCGACTTTTTTAATATCTCACCATTGGAGGGCAATGTCGAGTTTTTACTCTTGTCCTTCACGTCTTCTGTCATTTCGGGGAACACTCTTTCTGGTATAAGGTCCAAAAGTGAGAGAGCGACGCTCAGGGCCTGACTGGATATGGAGAGTAGTTGTGAGTCTGCGGTATCGTGCGATGATATACGCTCCTTGAAATCGTCTAGCATAGCCAGAGCAGTCAAGCAGCACAGAGGAGCATGGATTGTGACCATTTCTTCCTCCCGAACGTTGAAATTTGCCAAGATGAAGCTTACTAGCGAAAGTTTGTCTTTCCGCTGGTGTGCATTAAGAGACCCAGGGCCCAGAGCCTGTGCAAGAAGCCCAGCGATTTCGCCATAGATAAGCCCGCTCTCTATACCATCAAAGAAAGTGCTGGCACTGGGTAAGATTTCGTTAAACTCTGATTTGCTTGAGGCGTGATCTTTGAAACGTCGCACGCTTTCGATCATGGGAAGAAAGACTTCGGGTACAACCAAGCCGCCAATTTCCCATCTATCCATCAGCGAGAGGCATATTCTATAAGGCTTGGCGCGTTCATTGGCAGCATTATGAGAGCTGTTTTCGATCATTTGCAGAATGGCTCTTGTTAAAGGACGTAGTCCAAAATCCTCGAAATAATGGGTTTTGGAGGCGGCAAAGCTATGTTGATCTGCGGCAGGGCTACTTAGGATGTCGCCGGTATGGTCATGCTCAGCTATCGGCTCGGGTCCTAGTAGCCAAGCCCATAAACGTCTGTTCAAGCTCATTTCACGTCGAGTGACCACGCCAACAGCGGCTTTGAGAAGCAATTCTAGGTCATCTGGTTTGACCCGTGACTGAATGACATGTGCATTCAGGGGGAGGTGAGAAACTAAAAGGTCCAAAAAGCCACGCTGGATTAGTAACTGCTCATCCGAGAGACCACTTGCAAAGCAACGCAACAGAAGGCCAGGTTCAGGTGATGTCACAATGTTGGCGAGTTTGCTTTTGATGTCATCGTTGGTGTCTCCTTGTGTTGTCGTTGGCTTGTCCCCCTCGATGGCAGGCTGTGGTCCTAAGGGTGGTAGGAAGCGTACCAAGTATGCAAGCGCACCAGAACGACGACTCTGGCTAGTTATCGAGGCTAAGAAGAAGCATTGCCAGAAGAAAGCATCGCCCGAAGAATGTTGCTCGGTAATCTCTTCGCTGTAGGATGGTCTAATAACGTGCTTGAAGCTCTCGACTAAGCGCAGCGTCCGTTCGAAGTCTTCACTCGTCTCTTCTTCTAGTCCAGGAAGCAAGGCAAGAATTATAGACTTCATTGCTGGGCGGAGTGATCGGGGGTCGATACCGAGGAAGTGACGTTCGAGAAGATCGAGATATGGTGCTCGTACAGACAACGAAGCGAAGGAGAGGACCGTAGCCAGGCCTGGCAAGTATAGCGGAAGGTCTCTCGACAGACCATCTTTCCCAATGACTGAAAATACCAGATTGTATAATTCCAGGGCTTTTTGATGCACACCAGATGGTAGGGAGGGGTTAAGACATTGCGAAAGTCGTTTTGCGACAGTCGCCTTAGAGGGAATCGCATTGACGGATCTTGGACGAGCTTGTAAGGCCTTGAGTCGGTCAGTAGGTAGTTATGAATTCGGAATAGTTCGAAAAGAGGCGTACTTTGAGAAGCTTGTTCAGAAAAGATATGTAGTCGGCCCATTCTTCTAGAGCGGTTTCGAATAATACAAGTGCCCTGTCAACTCCGTGGGCATATTTGCGATAAGACTTGTCCTTGATAGCATAATCCTCTTTATTTTAGGTCAGCAACCCAAGTTATAAGTCAAAGGTTCAAAAGCGCATACATACCTTCACCGAGCTGGTTCCTCCATTGCCGTGGAATGGGGGATTCTCGACCCGAACTTTCTGGAGATACTGAGCGACGACCGGATCCGGGCTCAAGAGCCATGGCTACTAGATATTACGGTTGACGACGAAATGAAGGACATCAGGTTACTTTCAGTAACGCGACAGAATCACAAGGCATCGCTGGATAGCAAAGAGCGTAATAGTGCTTCTGACAACTCGAGTATGAACTGTCGTAATCACAGGCAAGCGCATTGATATCTGGATGGAAGGCTACGTGGAGCATACAGGGAGCTTCGAGCTTCACCCACTGAAACACCCTGAAGAACAGCGGAGCTAGGTGTCGTTTCAATATTATGATTGGTTCAAGCTCTCGAGCCTCGAACCCCTTAGCGCAAGGCTACCGCAGCCCCTCCAGCGCGTCATTCCTCGGGTAATTGACCTCTTTCCTCTTGATTAGAATCATTTCTTGATAAACCTCAGCTTCGCCCAACATGGTATAATGGCCTCGACCATTACTTATGGAAGATTTCCAGGTCGTACGATTCTGGGTACCATAAATCTTCTGACTTTCATCTCTGAAATTGACTGATTTCCAAGAAACGCAATAAGCGAACTACGCGCAATCATGGATTCAGACCAGACAAACCCAAAGCCTGCGTCCCCTGCGGACGAAGATTATCGACCTCCTCTACCACCTCGGCCGTCTACGAATGCTACCGATCCCGGGTCCCTTCAAGGTCAAGCGACGACAGCAATAACTCCTGTTGAAATACAAACACTATCGTTTCCTGATGGATCTCGGGGGACATTTTCGACTCCTGGCTCTCTTTCGAGCCCCGTTGGGAGTGGTCGTGCTTCTCCCAACAGGCGTGATAGCAGTGTTAGCGGTGAGGCGGATGAGACAGCCAGCCTAATGAGTTTTGCACCTACGATGCGACCTGCTGGAGATATTGCGAGTTTGCTTGCCGGAGAGCTACACAAGAAGAGTCCGGCTTATAAGATGCTGCGTACTCAGTCAGCATCCGTTCTTCCTTTTGAGAAAGGCAGAATAGGCGCAGACGACCGATTTATTGAGTTCCATCGGGAATTCGACGCCCTCCCAGAGGAATACGACGAAGATGCCGAAGAAAACATTTTGCGCTTGTGGAAGTCAAAACTAAAGCACTACTTGATCTTATCGTCGGCTGGAAAACCCATCTGGAGCCGATATGGGGATTTGAGTCTAATCAACTCCTCCATGGGCGTTGTTCAGACCATTATCTCATTCTATGAAGGCGCCAGAAACCCTCTTCAAGCCTTTTCTGCTGGAGACACTCGCTTTGTCATCCTAACTAAAGGACCGCTCTACTTTGTTGCTATCAGCAAACTAGGTGAAAGTGATTCGCAAATACAGGCACAGTTAGATGCGCTATATATGCAAATCCTGTCAACGTTGACGTTGCCCAGGTTAACTCACATATTTGCCAACAGACCCTCAACAGATTTAAGGAAGCCCCTTGAAGGAACTGAAGGTCTCTTGTCGTCTCTGGCTGACACATTTACAAAAGGCTCGGCATCGGCTCTACTTGGCTCACTGGAGTGTCTTCGGCTTCGAAAATCCCAAAGACATGCTATAAATAACACCTTTCTGAAACTACGAACTGAAAAGTTGTTATACGGACTTATTGTGGCTGGGGGAAAGCTTGTCAGCGTCATTCGGCCCCGTCGTCATTCGCTTCACCCCAGCGATCTGCAGCTCATTTTCAACATGCTCTTTGAAAGTGACGGCATCAAAGGTGGCGGCGGCGAGAACTGGATTCCTATTTGTCTTCCTGCTTTCAACAACAAAGGCTATCTCTACATGTACGTCAGCTTCTTTGACGGTACTTCTGGCGAGCAAGCCAGCTCTCCTGCTGCGGCACAGGGGCGCTCATCAGAAGAGGAAATTGCGATGATCCTCGTAAGCACCGATCGTGAGAGTTTCTTCGAGCTGAAGCAGATGCGCGATAACGTCGCTCAGCAGCTTGCTAAGAATGGGACATTGGCTATTATTCAGAATGCCACTCGCACCGGTCGGCCCAAGGTTCATGAGATTGCCCCTGGTAGCCAGGTCAGCCACTTTCTTTACAAATCTCGGGCTAACGTGCAGTTCTGTATGGCGTCGCTGGAACCACATTTTACGGGCCTCGTTGCTCGCAGGAGGTTAATGACAACTTACCATGAGCTACATGCATCCATTCACGCCAAGCACTCGCATCTTAAGGTGCTGCATGCCGTCGGAGACGATGCGACTTCGCTGGCATGGACCACGCCTGTTTTCGAGTTTTATTGTGTAGCAGGTCCCAACGTATCGAGAGCAACCATAACACAGGGTGCAAACAAAATCATTCAATGGGCAAAGAGGGAAGAAGAGCGCCTTTTCATTATTGGCGGTGGCGTGTTCTGAGGATCTTAGGTGAGCAGAAAACTCGGGATCAGAAAGCTCGGCCGTCAAGAGCATAAGGGACGAAATCAGTAAGTCACTTTATGCGATTTTTAGAGTATATCTTTAGGCTGGTTATTTTCATGCCCTGAAGCTTAGGCTAACTTGTCTGTTGCCCCCTAGAGGATATACCTCCTATTGAGGTCTGGTTTCCTCTTCAATTCTAAAATCCAAGCCGTTTGGTGTTACCATCGATCATTTCATAGAGCCAAGCAGAAATAAAGTGCCTCCCAACGCCGACATTATTCGTTACTGATATCCCACGTCATCAAACAATTAAGATAAGAAAACCCAGGGATTGAGTCCAGCTATCACTTCGATGATGTTTTCGAGCCAGCCATTCCGGTGACGGTAACGATAGCTCGAGCACAGTCGTTGGTTGCCTGAGAACCATCTGGCTCTGAAGGGGTGATGTTATCTGATGAAGGCGACATCATATCGCTGGTTGGACTTTGAGCCGAATGACTGTCGAAGTAGTCAACCTTGGAGTCGGCGCGTGTGCGGACAGCACCCCACGACTTCTTGGCCCACTCCAGAATCCGGTCATTGACCTTTGAACGACGCTTGGTCTCTGATTCCCAAGAAGCATTCCGGAGGTAAGGAGGCGGTGTTTGATCGCCATCATATCCAAAGCTGTTGCGACTTGTGCCAGTTGAAGGATAACTCATGGTATCGGTCGCGAGGGTTACTCTCGAAGCGTTCATAATATCCATTGAGAACGGTGCATCGAAATCCTCCCGAAACCTGGGGCTGCGTATTGGCGGGGTTTGGAGCGAAGACTGAGGTCGTTGGGGATCACAAGGTTCCCGATCCGGGAGAGGGAGGGTGAGATTGGGCCTTCGATCTGCCATTGGGGGCAAGACAAGTTGGTTTCAGTGCTAGAATGTTTTGTTGATTCAAAGATGTTGTTCGATCTTGAGACACTGTTACGAGTACGATTTGGAGTTCAAGAACAAGGTCGAAGGAAGATCGACTCTCCGAGCAGAAAGCTGAACGAAGCTACCTATTTCGATGGTTTGTTGACTTTTACTTTCTGGAGCTGGCTAGGAGGGTACGGGTTCCCTTTTGTTGAAATTCAGAGACCCGTTGAACATGTGCCTCCGAGCTTAGTTCACGTTTGAACAAGAGATGGCGCTGCAAGTGTGCGATATAGACCCCTGACTAGGCTCGGACAAGCAATCGTGGTACCTACCAAGTGGGTTACACGGACTGCGGGGGTGATACGGTGGCCAGTTGGGAGCCAGGTATTGCCAGGATTTGCAGGCTAGACTCACCCACAGAGGGAAAATCTTGAAGGGTGGCCCAGGGTAAGCCACATCTGGGCATCGAGTTTGATGCTTTTGGTGGGAAGAACTTCGAGAAGAGCCACCGGCCCCATGTTGTGCTAATTTAACCCTGTTGCCGAGTCAGATGTTTTGGCTTAGACTCTATGCGGCAGCCCGTTTTCGGTACGGGGTTCCGGTCCCGTCGTCGCAGTCCCGGTCCAGGGCCCTTGACAAGGGCATTGACAAAACACTTGGGGTTCTGGTTATGTCCGATACGTGGTAATGAGTCACGCTACACAACCATGACGGTTGATTACAAGGGCAACGGCATGAAATGAGTCTGGACCTCACTCATATTACAAGGCCAATCACGGAGATGACTCGGAAGAATGTAACTGACCTATCTCGCGTTTACGCTTTAGTCTATAACTTAATCTCCAAGGAAACACGCATGACATTAATAGAAACTCGTGACACACTATGAATTACAGAACTCACAATGCACGTGAGCCCTTATCAGCGGTGAAGGGGAGCGAGATGTGTTAGTTTATCGCACAGACACAGTGAAGTGGCAAACCGGACTTTATTCGCAACAAGCATACCAGGAAGACGTACCGATTCGTGTCAATGTGTGTGGTGGCATAAATCTTAACGCCTAATGATACTATTTACGAAGTAAGAGGGACGCCACTCACGTCGACTTGTGCAGTTCGATGAGTTTGCGTACGCATTCTTAATTTATACACAGCCAAAAGTTTATGTCAGCCATTCCAATCAATATTTTGTGTTTCGCAGGTACCTGATACTGCGCAATACTGCCGGTCTCGAATTTCGTTGATCTACATCGATGGTAAGAACCTTGTCGATCCTTACGCCGTCACGAAATTCGGCCCTCGGTAAAGTGGGTCTTTTATCTCCTGCAGCAGAATTGGAATTGGTGATAGCTTCGTCCGGCGCTAGAGTATCTACTGTATCACGTGGAAGGAGTTGTTATTCCGGTTCAAGCCCACCAATTACCGGGTGTTTGCCTGAGTGTCAGATTGCTATCATGGACGCAATATGATTCGAAATTATACCGTAAACCGACTAGGTTCAGCAGAATACCCGAGACATAGGTACCTTATCCACAGAAGATCAACAAGTAATAGCTAGAGGCTCGGTAAGCTCCTAAATACAGCAGCTATATCATTTCGTCTCTTATTATTATATCAACAATAGGGCCTTCCTTTATTGAGGTTTATACTAGACCGAGGACCGGCCTTGGCAAATTAGTCCTTCCTCTAAAATCACTGAATCATATGCGGCAGGCAATACGAGAAAGGCACGTGCAATTCACAAACACCAGGCAGGAAGGAGTGTCGAGTTCAAGATGGCTTCCAAAGCAAAATCGAATGCTCCTGCCACGAAAAGGCTGCTGTTTCATGCTTTCCTTTACTGTTAGAGATAATCTCAAATCATGATCGTTCTTCGTCCACCAGTACTCATTCTCCTGAGAATGCGTCCACTATCAGCCTGTGACTTCTATCATTTTGGCTTGCAATAGCCTCCTCCAACCTTCTTGGTCTTCTTGGTCCCTTGATTCAACTCAAATATTCATTGCGCTGTCTTATCATACCCATCTGCATCATCAAATTGTTAATCAGCGGCCATGGATTTCCACAGTTCGAGACACAGATCGTTCAGCCAATCTTCACTTCAAAGCACTTATGATACTCACGAAAGCTTCTCCAATCCCCCAAGAAAACGATCTCAATCTCAACCGCGGTTACCATTCCGGAACTTGAATGATACATCTGCTCTCCTACGCCCTTCCGGGCCTCTAGAAAGTATGCTCAAAACAACTACCGAGACAGGTGACTTGGGCCTCTTTTCTATCAATCGACCATCTGGAGGCACCCGCCATCAGCCTAGACACCATCCTCCACGCCCGAGAGCAAGCCACGGAAGGAAGAGGCGGCCTACTAGGCCACGGTATGACGACTATAGGGACGGTGCAACAAGGGACGACCACAAATCGTTTCCTTCATCTCGAGATCCAACGTCTGAGATTCTATCATTGTACGGCGGTTCACAGATCCCCTATTCCAGGTCTTACTCGCCTACTATGGAGGGTCAGCGCTCACAATCTTTGACAACATGCAGTTCAAGGCAGGTGCCTTCCTACAAATCATCTGGGACCTTTAATAATAGTCACCAAAGTAGCAACGGTCTTCAACGTCCCCGTTCACCTTTTCCGTATCCTGCACGTCTGAGGCGACCTGGTGTCCGGCCTTCTTCACCAGCAGTGACAGATAACGGTCTCATTGGTTACAGAAGAATGACAGGGATCGACAGGTCCGCGCATGTCAGTATCCTCACTGATTTCCTTCGGTAGTTGGTATCTAATTCGCCCTCACAGCGCACAACTTCCGAGTCCTATATGACGAGAGGCCATCGCAGATATCGCCGATATCCCCCGTTGTCTCTGAGATCAGACTTCAGTCGATCAACGCCTTCACTGCCTATGCGCTCGTCATCAGAACCCTACTACGGATCAGGAAGAGGCACTCCAGGAGCACTGGATGGCATGGTACAACCGTCACTTAAATCTCCATATCGTCAATTCGTTGCAGAAGATCAAGACATTCGCTCACCTAGTTTGACTTCTATCGTGGAGATGTATCAAGGACAATCATCTGATGGGTTTGTGCACCCTATGCGGTCTCCCCGTTCACATTTTTACGACTACTCTGAGGAATTCGATCAGGGGTCTCCGGAACAGCTCCAATATGGGTCGCCAGCTTATTTACCTGAGGGGCAAGTAAAGGACTTGTTGGGGGGGTGTACTATAGAGGATACAAGTAGGAGAATTGGCGTCGAAACAAAAGGTACAGTGAATTATGAATGGCTATATGTTACTGACTGATATGTAGATCAACAACAACCAAACTTCCCTTCGCAGGAAAGCAACGATGCAAAGTCAACTCCACGACTCGCCTATACCGATCTGTCGATATCCAGCGTTCACCGGCAACTTATTGGTGAACTCAATGGTAACACTAACGACCGGCAAATCTCAATTCCAACAAAAAGAAGATACTCCTCATCTACACCACTGGTCGAAGCGCAACCAATAAAAAACCAACTGAAGTCCAACTACTTTTAGCAAAAGCAGACAGATGATCGTAAGATTGGATATCCAGATCATCAAGAGTCTCATAAGAGTTCGAAGATATTCAGAGAACCTGCGATATCAGCCAATCAGCGTAGTGACTCAAGTGAAGAAGATTGGGTTTGGGGTAAAACAGAGGACTATACAGCCATAGAAGATAGCCAAATCGTTCCAGATGTTCGTTGCAATTCCTCCGGCAAGATAGCTCTATGCCTCGACGAACGACCACCACAGACGAAAGAGGAAGACCCGGCTGTAAGCCTATCACTTTATCTTGAACATCACCTTTCCAATTCTGATACAAACACTACGGTTCAGAGTGAGGAACATAAACGAGCTATACCCGGACTGGATATGCAGGAAACAAAGGGTGGTGCAAAGATTCTGTCGCCCAACCCGATTTCACCTGCACATCAGCTGAGAGTAACGAACAGCATACCCCAATTGATGAAGGCATTGCCACCATTACCCTACGAGACGCAAGGTGGTAATGACAAGCCTTGTGTGGTTTCGTCTAAAGATACCGAAGTTCATACTGGTCATTTGATCGTTAGCAATATTGCCAGTACCTCTATGGCTGTCCAACCAGGGGCTGGAACTGGTGAGCCACCCTTCGAATCTGCATCCTGTAACAAGAACTTGAGGACCTCATCTCAACAGCAAATTCAGACACAAACTCAAACGAATCCATCACGGTTCAAACTTCGAGTCAGATCGTCTCAGTCAAGTGGACTTCACAGCAGGTGGAGTACTGAGCCTCCTGGTGTCCCAGGAAGAAGCTCCAGTAGCCCTGTCAAGCCCAAACTTAAGCTCAAGGTGTCTCGTAACCGTATGAGCGGTAGTTTGATGAGCTCTGATGACACACATGTACCTAGTGACGGGCTTCGGCAACATAACTCACTCTTGGAGTTAGAAAACATTTCTCGTCGAGAAGTATCCTTGGGCAGATCCAGCTTTAGAGAAGCACTCGAGGAACAGTTGGCTCAGCTGACTTCTGGCAAACCACTTTCCGACATTTATGAAGGTACTACGCAAGGACATTCAACGCAAATATCTGACCAATTCGACATTTCGATTCCATCTCCGACTAAAGGAATAGTACCGGCCGAGCTAGTCCTTCAGTCAAAGTTGGAGCGCAACCTAGACTCACTCGACCGAGTACAACGGGGTTCTAGCGGTATACCCAATTCGAAGCCTTTGAGGGATAAAGCGCCTCGTCTTCGAAGACATGGAGCACCGAACGCTAAGGGAGGTAAATCGAGGGGTTTGTCCAACGGCCATGAAAGCAACTCATCAACATTGTGTTCCAATAATGTTTCTCGGAATGCGGATGAATCTACGCTGGCGCCTAGTCAAACCACCGTGATGTTGTCGCAGCGACTACTGAATAAAACACGACAGGTGAAGCGCTGGGTAACGGAAGTAAAGCGGACACTGCGAAAATTAATGAGCGGAACTCGGGATCGGCAGAAAGACTCGACGCGTCGAAGATAGCATGATTATGATACTGCTCAGAAAAGGATAGATGAGGGCGGATCTCAGATGATCCCTTAGGGTAGCAAATTGGCTGTGATATCATAAGAGACGAAGTAGATTAGTCGCCTTATGCCGGTTTAGACTGGAGTATTAGTTCGTTTATTTATTACACCCTAGGCCCATGTCTCAAGTTTTCTTTTACTCCCATGCAGTGATCTTGACTTGCACGATGAGTGCTGCAAGTACTACTTCAGGAGCCCGTTGAGAATCATAGCATATTCTTATTATGTGGCGCTCATTGCAATGGAGTTGCGCTTCGTATAACGCAACTTTGGACAGAATTGATGTTTGAGTGAGATATAGAATTAAGGTATCAAAACACAAGAGACGAAGCCAGTAATTCGGGTTATGCCAATGTGGACTAGAGCCTTAGATAATCCATTTCTATACCTCGGAGCTCTGAGGCTAGCTTTTCTGTTAACCCCCCAGTTGATATCAAGACTTTTGGAGATGATGGCGCAATGGACTGATTGCATATGTTTCTGTTATGTGTCTTTGTCTATATACTATGGGTATCAAGTAGATTACCGTGACGAAAATATGAGACTCGTGCTTTGGAATGGAAAATCGTTAACATCGTTATTGCTTGGTCGAATCACTCATGTCTAGCCAAGCCTGGCAACGGTCCTTCTGACCCTGGTCAACAGTCTCCATGGTGTTGTTGTTCAGTTCGAACACCAGACGGCGCTGGTCATCTCCCCAGTTCTCCCACTTAGGAGCGTCTTCGTAGCGGTCCGTGTTGGGGTCGAGGTTGCGAACAAAGCTAAGCCAGTAATTCTGCACGATAGGTATCATGGGCGCGTTGTAAGTGCGGTAGCTCGGCCCAGCTTTAGCTGAGGTCATGTCGGGGCCAAAGACTGCGGGTGCGTTCGCCACGTGAGGAACACCAAGGCCATCCTCTGTGAACTCTGTTATCTGCACGTTATAGCGATAAGACCAGAGAGTCTTGGGATCGGCGTGCTCGGCATAGCCGTCGAGCATGTTGTTCGTGGGACAGACGAAGGTCACTTCGGCATAAGCGCGAGAGGCGGAGGGGAACCAGGTGTCGTGCTTCGGGAGCTGGGGTTCCTTGGGGTAAAGGTCCAGGATGGTTTCGGTGTCTTTTGTTGTGAGATAAGGGTATTCATTTTGCATGTAACGGATGAATTGAGCTGAGCTACCTGCGTTGACGGCATAGTTGGAGCCCTCTGTATGGGATTAGTATTTAGATAGGGAATTATAAAGGGTGGAAGACTTACCATTAGTACAAGAGCCAGTAAGCAGCGGCACCTTGACAAAGTCGCCCTTCTCATAAAGCTTGGAGGGAAAGTCGGGGAACATGTCGCCATCAGTCGTAGGAGCCCAATAGAAGTAGGATCGATAGTCACGACCGTCGAAAGGAGCCTTGATGTTTTGAGCTTGAAGATCTGAGGACTTCGTTTTCCTGAGGCACGCCAATGTGTCGTCTTCTTCAGAGCAGTCTGTTGCGTTGACGACTCGGTCAAATTGGTACTGCAGATCGTCGGGTTCTGGCAGACCAGGCATGAATACCGACTCAGCGATAGCACCGACGAAAAGACCCTCATCTTTACCACCATAGGCAACGAGTTGAAGAGCCACTGATCCAGCTCCAGCAGATTCGCCGTGAAGAATAACGTGCTCGGGGTCACCTCCAAACTCTTCAATGTGCTCCTGGATCCATTTTAACAGGAACCTCTGGTCTAGCAGGCCTGCGTTGAGATCACCATCCTCCTTGATCTCCTTTCCGGCTAAGAAACCGAACAGGCCGACGCGATAGTTGAAGTTGACGTAGACGATGCTGTTGTTCGAAGCAGTGACGAGTCCAGTGCCGTTGATGTCGGGAGATGCGTTCCTGATGTAACCTCCAGATTGGAAAAAGACCATGACGGGGAGTTTTGAGTCTGAGGTTGCGTTTGCTGGGGTCCAGACATTGACGAAGAGACAGTCTTCGTCGATACGTGATCCTAGACGGTCGTTGACTCCTGGGCAGAATGGGGCGTACTGAGGAGGGTAAGTAACTTGTTTGTATGGAGATCTAGAGGGTGTATACCTCTTGGGCTTTCAAGACTTCTGTCGTAGAGTCTGGTTCAACAGGCGCTCTCCAACGCAGATCATCCGTTGGTGCTTTGGCATAGCGTATACCGAGATACTCGTGGATATCGCTGGACAGGACATTGCCTTCATATTGCGAGTATCCCAGGTCCACAAAGGGCCCTTCCTTCTTTTTTTCTGGTTCGTTTTTGTCATTGTCATTGTCATTGTCATTGGAGTTTTTGTCCTTATATTCGTTATTATCATTATCATCATTATCATCACTGTCGCTGGAGTTGTCCGGGGTATCGCTGGGCTGTGGGTAGGAAGTACGATCGACACCGTTTTTGGCAACACTACCATTGACGACGTTGTGCTCCTTTGGGAAAACGCACTTTAGTCGCGTTTCAAACAAAAGACTATACGAGGTATGCCAGGATCGGGGTAGATGAGGCACGGCAAGGTGTATGAGATTAATGACAAGATAAACAAACTCACCTTTTTAAGGCCGTAGTACAATCCCAAAGTTAAACTCAACACCAAAACGATAAGAACCACGATCCCTCCGATAATAAACCATTTTTTCCGACTAGGTTTTTTCGTTGGTGCTGCTGCTTCGTTTGGAGTGCCATTTGTATTATTTGACGTGTGTATTGAGTCTTCTTCGGAGGCTGGATCGGGTCTCTTTGGAGCGGCTGTCATAATATCTCTTAATGGCGAGACTCTCAAGAGACAACAGAGTGTCTCTGAAAGATTGTTATATGTGGATATATACAGAGATAAGAAGTGCGATCTGACAATGGGCGTATCAGGTTAGGAAAAAGACAGGGCAGTCAAGAATATAAACTCAAGAGCATGGAGCGAGGGGCACCCGAACAAAGAAACCCAAAGCAAAGGGAGAGAGAAAGAATGGTGACAACGCGTAATTAATATGTCCGTTCATATCCATATTTACATCTGCAAGGCAAGGTAATGCAATGCAGTAACGATACCAAGACTTTTCTAATCTGCCCGGGGTTATCATGTCACCCGTGTCCTGTCTTGTCGTGTTTAGAGAAACCGTTAGTTCTTACAGAAACATCCTTGTCTCTCTCTTTTTTTTTTAACCCTCGTTTAATAGCTTAGTCTCTTAGCTCAAGAGTCTTAGTCGGCCGCCACACCCGTGCATGAAAGAGCAAAGGTACATGGGGATTTGCTAGTTGTTAGGGCGAAGTGGGAAGTAGAGTCCCAGCTGCAGCCAAGATGTGGCCGTTCCATGCTGTGCTTAGGGCCAAGTTCTGGCTCCTGTTATTGAGACATTATTGGTTAGTAGATGATCACGTGGGTCGTATTGACAGTTGGTAAAGGCTGTGCTGAGAGAAGCACCGAGTAAGGATTCAAGTCAACAACCAACGTTGAGTTACATTGGAAGGAGACTGAATCAGCGGTTACAACTGTAAATGCTCAGGCTGTGTCATTCAACCGTTTAGGGATGCAGCCACTGAGCCACGGGTGCAGGTACAGGGGGGCTACAGGCAGTACAGTGATCACTATTGGTCAGTTGTCGGCGCTACTGTAGGAACCCAGCAACCTCAAGACCTGGACCCTTAAGGTAACAAGGATCCAACTTCAGGTCATGCGAAAAGAAAAGACGGGAGACTCACTGGACGGGCCATGTTGCAGATTGCGGCGTAGGGCAAGATACAAGCCTCTTGGCGTTGGTCCTGTGTTGTGAAAATATGGCCTTATTAATTCTTCGGGCATTTCCTAAACCGTGGTGTCGTTGGGGGGTTTGATTCAAATGAGCGATTGCGAGGTGGGATCAAAGGAAGATCTACAATACACAAGGCTGAAAGGACGACACTCAACAATTATGAAGATGATGTTATTGTAATATCCTCTCATATGAGATCCATTACCAAAACTAGGTCATACTCCTGCTTACAGAGGGATAACTAAAGAGACAAAGAAAAGAATCTTATCCCTCGTAACCCCTGCTTCACACGCCAAGACTCACTACTCTTTCAGCTCTATCGACAGTGTCACCCAAAAGTTCCTAGTCGCTCGTGGGCCGCAGCGTTCCCGCCCACCCGAGGTTATCTTTATCCAACAGTCAGAAACAGCCAGGCCTTGTTTGCAGCCATTCAACACAAACTAACAGTAGAAGAAGCTGCCATGAACACACTGGTGTCTCTTTTCGGACATGCCTAATTAACTCAATCTAACGTGGGTCGACCTTGAAGCACAGAGGCATGCTATACTCTCCAATGGTCCATGCTGATGCCATCGATGACTGGAAGATTTGCTTCTTGTAGGGCTTCTCCTTAGGGTCATACAAGTCTTGCCTCTCATGGTCTAAGAGACGAAATAGTTTGGTCACTTTAGGTTATCTTAGACTTGCTCTTAGGCCATTTATCTTCTATATCCTAAGTTTAGGTCATAAGCCTCCTGTTATCTCCTAGTGCAGCTTTATCCTGTCCTGGCTGTTGGTTGAACTATCCAAACAACCTTGAATAAGCGAGACGCATCGTGACGTGATGTTGCTGCAGAAATCACCGTGTTGTAATAGCCGTCCAAGTGGTAGGCGCTTATTACTGTAGTAAGACGGAACACCGGAGATTAAATCATGGCTGTGTGGTATGTATACCCATTCAACACCATTACATGTGATAAACGACATCTTTAAACCGTGCCTCAAAGGTCGTTCTCCGATAGCAATGACATGCAAAGCCCCTGCAGCAGATTTCTTGATCGAGCTTCCTTCAAGATTGTCCTTGCGTCAACAGCCACTTGCGCCTTGTGGTCTGTGAGGTTATCTGCAAGGCACCCCAGGAACCAGACCTATCAGGGTATTCGATGGGATTCCCCGGACGTTACTTCGTGTTGTGTTCGCTCCTGTGTATGCTCTACAGGATCTGAGAGAAAGAAGTCACTTCGCTAAGTGAAGTAGTTATCGGGTAGGATCTTTCACAACTTGTCCAAGGTCTCTACACAATTATTCATTCTCCATCAATAGCCACGTCCACTCCGTAGTTGACGTATTATAGCACGGCTCTATTTAGTCTCCGGGTCGCTTTCGGAGTTGTTCTTGACGATATCTCCAATTAGATTCATTCCGAAGATTGTTTTCAAGACCATTTTAAGGTTATCTAACACTTCAGGATTACGCATCAGGTTTTTTTTTTTTTTTTTTAACATACTCGCCNTGAAGTACACAAAAAAAGCAGCCGAAAAAACATACTCGCCTGTATCTGGAACATTTGGACGTACAATATAAACATCTCGATTCCATCTTGTAATCATGTAATATACTCACCAAATGTTTATTGGATTCGTTGTTCTAGGTCCTTCACAAACGGAGGCCTAGTATCAATACTTGTCTGATGTGTTGTGATCGTACGATGTTTGGCCTACCCTAAGCGCCATGAAATAGAACTTTGGGATTAATATCAACAATGTAGATTGATCGCACCATAATATTACTCCGGTTTTGCTTTTTATTATTCAATGATATGAATCAATTTCCTAAACATAAAGTAAATCAATAAGTGTTGTTCCATATGGTCTAAGATATTGTTGTAGAAGGCCTAGTGCGGTCAAGTGGTCAAGTGACAGGTCTTAATCGCAAGCAGGGGCATACTATTCTTGGCGATTTAACGTACCATTTTCATCAGCAGCCAAACCAACTGTATCTAAATGAGTGACTGCCTCTCAACACCAGTAAATACTATATGAGCCTGTGATCATAAACCAAAGACCTCTCGAATCTCTCACCATGGAGGAAACGCCGATGGGCGAGTCTATTAAGATATCGTGAGTATTGTATTCCCCTCATGACTCTCAAATGCTGACTCAAATGGTCACTAAAGCTGTGAGCGATGTCGCCGACGTAAGGTACATATATACTACTACAACTTTGAGATATATATCTGACAATTCATCAGATCAAATGTGATCGCAAACGACCATGCTCACGCTGTGTCAAGGCTGGAACAGAATGCATCCTCAATGGCAGCGGAGAAAAGCAACGGTATGACTGCAGCCTCCCTAAACCCAGCTTCACTAATTATCCCGTTTAGACCAATATCAAAAGGCTATGTCCAAGCTTTAGAGGGCCAAGTGGCGTCTCTTGAGTTACTTATTCGCAAGCTCGCTGTTGCTGATAGCGTAGAAAGGGACGAAATGTTATCCGAGATTGCCCTCTCACCACCAGCTTCACTGGACATCTCACAAAAGCCAACAGCAGACCATACTAAATCCAACACTGACCCTAAGGTAGTGGCTGCTCAGGTACGCTCCGGACAATTGAGAAGACCTCGATCAAGCCACGCCACGCAGTTCTTTGGAGGCACTAGCGCTTTTCACATCCATCTCTCCCAGGAAGTCTCCCTATCACCAGACGACATGTCTCCTCACCTCGAATCCAACTCTACACCTACTATGATGGGCGGCGCTATACCTGAGATGAGCACTAATAGCAGCCCACGCGATGCGAACTTTGTATACGCACCGCACGACGAAACCTCACAGACATGCATGGCGGCCTATTTCCAGTACCAATATCAGTTCCATATGCTCATCTACCGAGAATACTTCCTACGAGACTACGACGTGGGTTCAGGGAGATATTACTCAGATGCTCTACTCTTCGCCATATGTTCCCTGGGCGCCATGCAACTTGACGATTTTCGCTCAGTCTCCGACATCTTTGCCCACCAGGCACAACAACTCATCTACGCAGACCTCGACAGTCCAGAGCTCACCACTCTCCAAGCCTTAGCTCTTTTAGGATATCGTGAAATCGGCGTAGGACATACTTCAAAAGGCTGGCTCTTTGCCGGTATGGCCTTTCGTCTCGCCCATGAGATGGGTCTTCATCTTGACCCAAACAACTGGGATGCTTCAAGCGAGGGGACATCAAATCGTGACACGGAAATCCTAAGACGAGTCTACTGGGCCATCTTCATCGCCGATAAGCAACTGAGTCTCTATTTTGGAAGACCGCCAGCTCTGCATCCCAGTGAGTCAGACGTTCGCAACACAATAAGACTACAGTATCCTCCAGACTGGGAAGGCTTGCTTGATACGTATATCTGTAAAGGCGCTTCTGCGACAGAGTTCGAGGACGGGGTTGCCCTTGTTGGTTCTTTCATCTATCAAGCAGAGTTGTGCAAGATCGCCCACCTGATGATCACAGATCTCTTTGAGAACCGTCGAGGTAACGTGGATGCTACTGTTGCAGCTGCCAGATCGCGACAAATACATGTGTCTCTGACAAAATGGCTGTCGAGTCTGCCTGGAACACTTCACTGGAACCAATGGACTGTGGGCATAGTGCAGCCATCTGTGCTTCGTATGCAGCAAGTTTCCCACTCAAAGATATCATCCTCTGTTGCTGACCAGCTATAGCATGATGTTCCACACAATCATGATTATCCTGCATCGGCCACCTTCCCATCTATACGAGAAGCAAGGTATTGCGGAGAGTGAAGACGTCGAGATCTGCTATGAATCACTGCAAGCAATCCTTCGTCTAATGCGAACGTACTCACGACATTATCGTTTCCGCTCTTTACCACTCGACTTTGTACAAACTCTATCCACTGCAGCAGGCACCATCATGATGAAGAGGTTCTTCCAGGGCGCTTCATGGGAAGACTCAGATATCGCAAGGTCCCTATCCACTGTTATTGACGCAATGGAGGAAGTCCAGCATACCTGGCCATGTATGGGCGAGATCAAAGACTACGTTGTACGGGCACGTAACGCACAGGTCGTGATGCCTCCTGAAGATCCTCTTATTGGGCCCGACCTCATGAATGGCTTAGAACTGGATCATAATGTTACAGCAGAGCTCATGGGTCAGTGGGGGGAGGAGCTTGGTACACTTGTGACGGATGAATTTTTGAGTATGCAACTTCAGGGATCTGAACAAGGTGTTATGGCGCCGTTTGACTTTAATCAGCCGCCTTTAGGACCTTAGGAGGGAATATGCTGGAAGATATAGAAGTACCACTGTGTATAAACATGGTCATAAAGCTTACCAAACCGTGCACTTATGCCCCAAAGCGACCTTTCGTATAATGGAAGCATATTGGATATTCAGACAACCCCATCTAGGCGTGCTTTTGATTAGCTTTGTGACAATTACATATATATCCAGGCGGTTTAGGAAATAACCTGCACACTACTACACTGAAGCATAAGGGATGGCAAAAGACTTTAGGATAGCTTAGGCGACTTAGCAAAGGGTTTAGACTATTATTTCTGTCAAACTTGCTTTATGTGCGAATTGTTATGCAATCTACCTGATATCCTACAAACTGGCACAGTTTGAGAGATGTTACCAAGGCCTCGCCACCTTGTGATGACGCTTCTGCATGTAACCATCATAATGGTGTGCCTGCTGGACGCTCTTACGGTCATGATCCATGTCTGGTAACCATCGGAGTTGGTCACCACCTGTAGACACTCATCTAAACATTACTTGTATTCCTTTTGTACAGATTGTGGCATTGAAACTTGTTTGTAACATGTATGCTATTCCCACCTGTATACTGCTCTGGAAACTTTGTCGACAGCACGACCTGTATAGATTCATGCTTGAGCGTACAAACTCTTGACCGACGAGATAAAACGCTGTAAGGAATCATAAAGTTTCATTTTGATTCTTTCTTGCGTCTCGTGGAATAAAGGGAGTCAAATTTTGGGTGAAGTGTTGGACACGTAATTCTGATATTACCGTATTTATTCCTCGAGAGATCAGAGACAACCTGGCCGTTAAGAGCACAAGAGACTAAATTAGAGTCAACCTGTGCCGTCTTAGAGCAGACCTTTGTTCGTTTATATCGGCACCTTGAAGGTTAGAAGTTAATAGCTCTATCAACCCCTAGCCACTGAATATCTAGACTACCTCACAGGTGGTTTAGGAAATAATCTGCACATTAACCCTCCTGCTATTCTAAAGCATAAGGGGTGACAAAAGAACTCAGGATAGCTTTAGGCGATTCAGTTAGGGCCTTGGGCTAGTCTTTCTGTTAAGCCTTTATTATGTGTGGGTTATTTTGCAACCCGCCTGCCTTATTAAAGTAGATTCACGAGAAGGATTGAGAATGAGAGTACCTACATAGAAGTGGGACGGTAAAGCACAGTAATACATATTCAACGTATGAGTCCATAAAAGAGTCCATTTAGACCACAAGATATGTACAGTGACATGATTGGCGTACTGACGCTGGCCTCATTTTCGTCCATGTGTCACTCTGCAGGCAGGCCAAGTTTTTCAGTCTGCATACGTAGTAAGTTTGTTCTCTTCCAACTCAGGGTTTGACCACATAACCATGCAATGCATAGTAACGTCTCTCTGAAACAACATTACACAATTATCTTTCAATTTTGGGATGTAAAAGTTCAATGTTGACAGTTTTCCTAAAAGGGAAATCAGACGGACGGGCACTCACATGGGAGAAACGGAAAACGCGGGGAGGTTTACCGAAGACCGAACAAAAGTGTTAGTGCGTTGGAGCTTGAACTCAACTGGGGGTTGCTGATATCCATGCCGGCCGAGGTTCATTCTCAGCGCAACTTCAACACCAACCGCTAATTCGACTTTCTCTCTTATCATCGCCAGAATATCACCCATAATATCAATCAAAGACCATACCCGGACCTGTGTGGTTCTAGTGATACAAACACACCAGACCACATTCGATCACCCCATCCACAACAATCTGCGCATTGCGCATCCCCTCGCGCTCTCCGCCGATCATAAATCATCATGGCTTCCTCTACAACGACGACAACGACAACAACAACATCATCATCATCATCACCATACCCTTTCGCCACCGCCCCCGATATCATCCGCTCTCACCAAAAGGATGCATACTTCACAGGCCATCTCGCCCAGATCCTGAGCGACCTGCACCGTCGCCTCCGCGGCGCCCGATTAACCCACGCTCGCGCGCCCGAGATCCAGACCCTCGCAGCCCTCGCCTACTTTGCTCTCACCACGATTCCCGGCAATCGCACTTTGGGTGAAGAGTACTGCGATCTCGTGCAGATTGATGCGCGCGACGGAAAACTACCCGCCATTGACCGTCGCGCAGGCTACGTGGCTGCCAGCATTCTACTCCCCTATATTGCCGCCCGCATACTACCCGGGCTGCGCGCCCGAGTTCGCAAGCTTCTGCAGCGTCGGTTGGAGACCCTGAGCAAAAGGGATGGCCAGTCAGCTACAGGGCGTGAGGCGCGCATATGGTCGTACCTAGATCAGCACCTAAGCTCCCTTACGTCGGGCGCTCCCTTCCAAGCCGTCATTCTGGCCCTTTTCTATTTTAGCGGCACATATTACCAATTGTCTAAGCGACTCCTTTCCCTGCGATATGTCTTTACGCGCACCGTTCCCGATACGCCCGACCGCGCGGGGTACGAGCTGCTTGGTGTACTGCTAGTAGTTCAGCTTGCCGTTCAGGGTTATACACATATTCGATCTACCATCACCGAATCAGCGGCTCGTGAGCGCGCTGGTTTCGGAGCTTCCGATGACATCTCCCTTAATCATGATGGTGCTTACAATGATGACAACAATCTGTTGCTATCAACAGGCGCACAAAGCTCCAAAACAAAGGTTGACATTTTCGCTGCCACGCATACACCAGCAGCAGCTGTGCCACGCCTGCAATTGACCGATGATAAGACCATGGGCTACATCAAGGGTGGACAACAGAGAAAGTGCACGCTCTGCTTAGAAGAGATGAGAGATCCCTCAGCAACGCAGTGCGGCCACGTCTTTTGCTGGGAGTGTATAGGAGATTGGGTGAGAGAGAAGCCGGAGTGTCCGTTGTGTCGTCGGGAAGCCATGGCTCAACATATTCTACCACTGCGAGTAATGTAACATTATTTAACTTCTTAACGGTATATAATTCAGATGAACAGATATTAATATGCTCAATTACATCTAAATACCAGATGCTTCAAATAAACAAAGAGATACCGAGGCTCAGGGCCTTTGGGTATCATCAGAGCAGCCGCGATGCCACTATATAAAAAATGCTCCAAACCTCCCGTGGTATCCTTTCCAATTCAATCCGCAAGCACCAACAGCCCATTATCCGCCAGTCGGTTTCCCAAACATAGTCTTGAAAGAATAAAAATCTCGACACCAAGAAAAAAGGGCCCATCCTTGCATCAAGCAAAGGATCGCCCACCCAGTCACTCCCTTGTATACATACTTATACACAATTACCGATCGAATCCAGGGGCCCATCACTCGCAATCGCCAGATACACACCTGGCGAGCTAGCTGAACCCCTTCAATCCTATCTGTCCCGTAGAAACTTGTACACAGAATGAAAGCTTGTCCCATAAAGGTATCGTGAAAAAAACGTTGCTTCAATGCATCAGCGAACTCATAACTCCTTGATCCCATGTCCGGTGTCTGTCCGATTCTTCGGCACGATGTCCAGCTGTTGTTGTCGTTGTTATTTTGTTTTGTTTGCTTTTCTTTTTTACTTTGTTTGGTTTTGTTTTGTTGGGGTTGAGTTAGAGCTTACTCGACAGAGAACAGGACGATCTCGCCCTGCTCGTTCTGTCGGAGTCGGAGGGATCTCCAAAGCTCCTTCTCTTCCTTGCCCTTGCCCAGCTCGCTGCCAGTGGCCTCCCGCTCTCGGTGGAAGCGCTTGAGGACACGGTTCAGGCTGACGCCCTTCTCACTTTCGGGACCCTTGTCGACAAAGCTGAGGAAGACATCAGCACGGGGCTTGTAGAGAACCACTTGGCCTTCGTTAGATTCGGTCTTGCCGTCCTTGCTCTGGGGGCGATATTCAATAAGTTGCTGGGCCTTCTTCTCCTTGTGGGACTTCTTAGAGGAGGAAGAGCTCTTCTTTGACTTGGATGATGATGACTTGGTCTTGGTCTTTGACTTAGACTTGGACTTGCTGCCAGCAATCATACCAAAGATGCTGTGACCGGCAGTGGCATTCTTGGAGTGCTTAGAGTGTTTAGAGTGCTTTGACTTCTTAAGAGGGCTGGCAGGAGAGACGTCGGGCATATCACCACCGGAGTAGTCAGGGGAGGGAGGGTAGACAGGGCGCATCATACGGTTGAGGCCACCAGTCAGTCCCGAGTGCAGAACCGGAGGGGCGTCAGTCATAACTTGGTCATTGGGGATGTCGACATGGAGTCGCTTGCGCTTCTTGTCCTTCTTCTCAGTGCTGCTGCGGCTCTTGCGTCTCTCGGATTTCGGGGCCGGGGTAACGAATTCGGCAGTAGGAACGGGTCCACTTCCATATTCGACAACAGGCTCGTCGTCGTCCATGAAGCTGTAGTCGTCTTGCTTGTCCTTGGGCTCGTATCGCACCAGAGAGGTTCCTGGCTCACCATCAGGCAAGTCCTGCTCTCTCAGGTTCATGTTGGAGGCATTGGGAGTCTGACCAGTTCCAACGAGGAATTCGAAGACGTCGACATGGGGTTCAGGAGCAGCGGAAGGTGGTGTAGGAGCCTCTGGGGGAGGGCCGTTGGGAGACTCATCATCGCTGCTCTCTTCGTACTCGGCCCAGCCGAACTGATCCTCGGGGGCATCCTCGACGTAGGCGTAGTGGTTCATGGTTGCAGTGTGGTGGACGGGGGCTTGAACGGCTGCCATTGCTTGATCTTGAGTGTAGTGTTGTTGGTTGTCGTGGGTATGAGTGTGTTTCTGTTTCTTGTTCTTCTTGTCTTTATAGAGGGCACCCTGATATTTTTGGTCCTCGGTCATGCAACTCTATATGATGTCAGACGATTACACAGAGTCAGGGGCTATGAGTCGAGGGAAGAAGCTATGGCCCTCGAGCCAGTTGAGTAGTACATACGGTATGAGATCGGTACTGAACGCCGGGAAAATACACCATACAATCAATGCAGGTGAAGGTAGCGTCGCGACAACGGTTGCGGTGAGGGTCGAGTTTCTTCTTGGTGAGAACGTCGCCGCAGGCCTATAAGAAGGAAAGTTGAGTTAGTATAACAAAGATTGAAGCTGATGAAGTCGACTACGGCATGAAGGGTATAAGTGGGATGCAAGACAATGGAGACTCGTTCGATGCGGCGGGGTGGTGTGCTGGGATATTTGAAGGATGCCAGGGGAGGCGAGAGCATGGCAATGGCAGGCAGGACGGTTTATGGTGGGCCAGGAGATCGGCATGGGGAAGAAGGGGTGTCCCTTGAAGGAGGCAGTTCGTGACAAGAATGGTGTGGTAGGAGTGATGTCAGGCGTGTATGATGTTGTTTTGGGGGGTGGGCATTGAGGTGGGCTTGTTTGGGTTGAAGGGTGGGCATTGCATTGCAATGCAAAGCAATTGTGTATGAGATATGGAAACGGAGGGGGATAGGATATGAGGATGGCTTGAGCGGCGGGAACATTTGGATACCAGGCCAGCATAACTACCTATCTATGCGAGGCGAGGGAATGGATAGGCGAGGCGAGGCTTGGCCAGGCCATACCAGCCAGCCAGCGATGGAAGAGAGAGAAAACAAAGCAGTTCATCTAGTTCACAATACTTACCTCACATGAAAAGGAAACCATGGCTGCTGAGTTGAAACGACACTCGAGTGTCGGACAGTTAGACGGGTTGAACGGAGAAAGAAGAGAAGCAAACCTGCACAACGGTGCGGTTCAGAGAGGCCCTCGGTATTTAACGGGGGGAGCAGCTCAGATTCAACAACGTCTTGAAAAGACTGCAGAATTGCTGGCTGCTGGGCTGCCAGTAAAAATTGAAAGTGGAGGAGCGCAAGGGCCTTGGGACGAAATGATTCGGCCGAGGATGATTTTGAGGCAGTTCAAGCAAAAATAAAACCGGGGGCAGTGCCTGTTCTCAGAGCTCTGTATGGTCTGGGCGAGGATGCTGATATGACAGGCGTAAAAGACTAGCTTGTCCAAGGTTGCGTTGGGTTGTTGTTTGGGCACAGCTTGGGCAGCATAAGCTTAACAAGCGATTTAGACAGAAGAATGAGGCACTCCAAGCAAGCAAGGAAGCAAGAGTCAAACTTTGCGCACAGAGTTAGGAATGTGTCGCGTTGGCCAAGCGAGGAAGAAGAAAAAAAAAATGGCGGAAAACAAGGTTGACTGAGTTGACGATAGCACAAGATTTGATGGAGGGGCGGGCGGGACAAAGATAGCCAGCTAGGCCAGTACCAGCGACGGACGAGATTTGGGTAGTAGAGTCAGGTGGAGGGGTCCTGGAGACGAGACCGGGGTCTGTTGAGACGGAGTCTGAATCTGAGTCTGTTCCTACGAGCACGGTTATTACTGTACAGTACAGTACAGCACTGCGACGGATTGTTGTAGCGTGGGTGCGTGATGATGGAGGCGCGGGTAATAGACGGGAAGGTGTGGCGTGTGATCCAAAGATGTTAAATTAGTATGGCTCCAACAGGTTGAGATGGAGGGATGGATAAGCAAAAAGTCTGTTTTAACAAGACAAGAATTAACTGCACGCGCGCGCTGACTGATGAAGTAGTAGAAGAAGAAGAGATTTGCGACAAAACGCTTGTTGGGTGGTTCCAAAGTGGATGTTGTGGAAGAAAAAAAAAAATAAACGAGAAAAAAAAAGAGGGCGGTTGATTGATCAAGTGGAGGCTGCAGTAGACACTACAGCACCAACCCGCTGTAACAAACGCCCTGGAAAGATGAGATGAGGTGCTCTGGTAACCTGCAGCAACGACTGCAAGCGATAGGAACAGGAATAGTGACAATGAACAGGAGATTTTGTTAGTTGGGTTGTCAGTACCTACATCACGATAGGAACAATCGAGATTAAGATGGAAGGAGAGTTTAGACCATCTCACGCCATTCAGTACATCCAATAATAGGTAGGTAGGTATAGACTGTGGTTCGTTACAAGAACACCCAACCAACAAAAAAAACAAATCCTCAAAATAGAGCCAACCTCAGCCCAGCCCAGCCAAGTCCAGCACCAGCTAAAAAGCCTCCAATACCATCTTCTGGTTGGACACTTCAGACTTGTCTCAGCCTATCAGTGTGTGTGCGAGCGAGTGTGTGTGAGGTCGCTGCTATAGCGACGCCTGGCAACAAGATAATTGGTGTACACATACAAACTGTCATTGACGGACGATGATGCTGATTATGATGCACACCTCAGAATCCAACCCTGGAGACTCTCAAGCCGCTCGCCCTGTCGCGCATCCATCCATCCATTCTATTCCTATTCCTATCTGAACGCTAGTCCAGCCCGGCATTCCTCCAAACCTGTTGTAAGGCGCCGTCTCTATTGGTCAAAATACCAGGGGCACTTTATCAATGCGAAGCCCAATGCCGCCCAGTCGGGCACATTCACCTTGATTGGCGACCGTCCGCGCTTGTCAATCACTTGTTAGAGAGTGCCCTTCGCGAGGGTGTCAGGAGTACATAAACACGAGTTTCGGAGGGGCACAGCGTCTCGTCCCTCCCTCGTTCAGGGTTCGTGGCGCGCTTAATAGTGTACAGTAGTGTTAGCTCTTAGGGAGGGAAAGAGTTGCAGTCGTTTCAAACCAGGAGGCTTGACGCCTGTTCAATAATTCAGAGATCAGCAATACGCCATGGCAATGCATATCTCGTTGTTCGATAGCGCTACTGTGCCTGAGCCGTGGTAGGGTGGCTTTCCCTGACATGCTTTCTTGGCGTGCCGTGTCTAACGCCCTGATTTGTCTGCGACATGCCGCAAGAAATGCCATGTGCAATGGTAATGCATAATGAGGCAGCGAGAGGCCCTAATGAGGGGCCTCAAAGCGAAGTGGCAGCGCCTGAACGGGTCCCCGGACTGAAAGAGACTCACTTACAAGGGTTCTTTCACGCAGAAATCCACTTGAGATAGCTTCTACATAAGCTTCTCTGCGGGGCATCGAAGAGAATAAAGACGGCATGTCCCTGACGTCTATCAACCCTTGACGGGAATTGTGCGTTGTTCAAAGGGAACCCGGTTCCGCGGCTTTATCAAGGACGTGCTATGGCTGTGTACACGGCTTCGTGATCCTTCCGTAGGATGGATAGTAGGCGCCGGTCCATGCCCTCTTTCTGCATGAAGACAACCCAATAATAGTAAGAAATCAGCGTCTGTTGCTTCATCAGCCGTGTTCGAACCAAAACACAAATTCCATTGAGGATTGTGATGCTACTAAAAACAGAGTTCAGTTCGGTAGCATGCCATGGCCCCTTGCATAAGACTATTCTCCTAGTTGGTATGTATGGGCTGTATCTATGTACGTACTGTATTCGGCATATGTACAATTCGCCCGCCTACCTATGAAGCATCTCATCAAGCCCACGAGGTTATCATGCTGCCCGTCATTTAGCTACGGTAGCTACCCCCACTAGACTGAACGGTATCCGCGTGGCAGCGGAGCCATCATTAGGTTGTTTACACCAAACAAGATTGACCTGATTGTCCCTCCAGTTCGAACCTCTCTCGCCTGTCCGCCTCACAATTATAACTGACTCTCGGGTGGGCTCAGCAAAACGCGCCTTTATTTCAAAGAGTGTCTCGTGGTCTGTCTAGCCTGTCAAGCTATGCCTTGCTGAATCTAGCTGCTTACTATGATCACACAAAGAGGCTAGAGCACCGCGCGGTGGGCGCAGATTGCCAAGACGAGGCGTGTCTCAGGGGATGGGCTTGTCCTGGATCAGCATAGGCATAGACGGGAAGGGACATGCTGCAGTTTGAGCATGATTTGATGTATGATACTGTATTGTACATACGAAAGCTGAGGAATGGAGCCCCAGTCAATTCAAGTCAATATTAGAGTCAGCAGTGTCAGCTCACGACGGGAAGACCATAAAGAACCGAGACGAGGAAACTTTGGTTTCCATAAACTTCCCTATCCGCATTCCTCAGTCAGTCTGTCCTGAGGACGGAGAGACACTCAGTCACAATCTCCGTCAGACACGGATGAGACGGAAAGCAAACACCCTCAACCAGCCCCCACGCAAGAACGAGGACAAGAAAAGTGAGAGTTGATTGTTGCAATATCGTTTCATCGACAAGAAAAGCAACCCCCTTCTGTCGCCATTAGATGATTATCAGACCAAGATAAGGAAAGCCTCCCGAAGTGTCGGACCTGGCTGGACTTCCTGGTTGGTCTTATGCAGGTCAACAGATGTGATTGATCCATTAGCCAGGAACCAAAAACTCCGTCACATTTTAACGGTTCACCAATGGCTTGTGTCGAGTTCCCTGGGCTTTTTACTTTTACATTCTTGAACCGTCCATTCATCTTTCCACTCAATCGAGCGCCTCTTACACAAGCCTTGAAGGGCAAGGACATGTATTGTTGATGATGCCCGCACATGCACTCGTTAGACTATGGGCCGTAATATGTTGTGATCTTCCGGATCATCGGCTGGAAGAAATGAGCTCTTTGTCATTGGACTGGTCACGACATTGCTGGTCCGTGTCGTGGAGAAGCTCTAGACCATTTCGTTTCTTCGTAGAAGATTCCCAACTTGGACAAGCCGTCGTTATTCATTTCCACCGACATCATCACCGCTTCTTGGAAGCATGTCATATGGTTTCCTTGAAAGTGCGATTGACATGCAGAAAGGTTCAATGGCTGGATGATTGCGTTGTCTGTCACTTGTCTATTTCATGTCCGTCAAATATAATACCCAACTGTTCGCTGTCCCTGCTGCTGGTGCTAACGCTGATCCGTGTGTTTCGTCGCGTGTATCAGCTTCATTGGTGAGGATAAACCAAGGAGGCACTCGGGTACCTGAAGTAGTCTGCTTCTAGAAGTACAAACTCCACCAAAATAGCTCGAGCTGTTACCTGCGCTGCGCGTATGAGAAGAGTATCTTCATTTTACCTTCTATCCACCTCACCTCGCTGAGATCACTATGTGCCCCACCATCGGTGATCCATTCGTCCATCGAATTAAGTCTGAGAGTCCTGAGGTCGTCGATATCGATCTTGACTACAGACATGGATGATGACTGGCAGCTCGCCTCTACTGTAATTGTTGAGGTGCTAACCACTGCAGCTATTGCCTCAAAGCCTGAGGAATTGATTAGTAGTCTAGCCATGTCATGATTTACCGACTTTTCTAACTTGACATTTGCTGTAAAATACTTTTTTTTTGTATGTGTTTGTCTTTATCATCATACCTTCTTCTTACCTTCTTTCCCTTCTCCTCATGACATGACACCTACAACTCCACTCTCACCATTCTCAGATACCGCTCCTCCTTAGAAGACGCATCACATCCCTGCAGCAGTCAAATTGGAATCGATCTCCCTTTTTTTGAGTACCTGCGCATCGAATTGTTTTATCGCGGTTCATCATTTATTTACCTGTCCTTTTTTTTTTCCTTCATAATACCCTGCCTATGCAGATACTGTATTCTGCATCTCCCTATCTCGTCAACCTCGATATCTCATCAAAAGAAACCCATGTCTTCCTCGCGCCTGGTACTTCCATAAGTGGGATCGCTGCCGACCAAAATCACCAGGGGCATCTTCAACATAGGTTCAATTCAGCTTGGACTCTTTCACTTTTACGGCCTAGGGAACCGAAGACCACGGAATAGCTGCCTACTACAGGACATTGAGGCCTAGTTCGGTTATCGATCTTTCTGTTTTCTGTTCTTTACCGTCTTCTTTTTCTCCCTTCTCTTCCCTAACAACAACAAACACCTCGAATATACATCTCGGCTTCAACTTGCGAACGACATTTACCTTCACCTCGAAATCAAAATCAAAATCGAAAACCTTGCTCCGAAATCGACTGTTCGAGACTCTGCGCTGCTCCGTTGAATCAGTCACCGTATTTTCGAAACGCTGTCGACCGCTACAATCTACAGCACAGAGACCATACGAGAACCATACGTACCTACTGTTACCCCTTGCTCCGCCCTTCAGTCTCCAGTCTCCGCTGTAAATCACTGTCGGGGCCCCATCTTCCCCGTCCCGTGCAGCGCCGTACAGTACTGTCCAGTCAGTTCAGGCTCGGTCGGCTTCAGGTTCAGTCCAGTTCAGGTCCAGTAGGTTCAAGGTAGACTTTTTGACTGCCTGACCTACCTGTACCTGCATCTGTGATCGAACGAATCCATCACATATCAGTTGCTGTAATGCCCAGCAAACCCGCAAAAGCAACCATGTCGAGCTCCAACTCTCCCACGTCGCAATCCTCCAACAACTATGTTGAGCAGACCGTCTCGGTATTGAGTTCGGTCGCCAGCTACATGCGTCTGCCCGCGTTGGCTTCAACGGTACGTCCTTGGCGTTCAGCCTCGTAAACTGCGCTACAAAGACCACAATCCAGACTAACATCAATGCGCATCTTTGCAGGGCATCGCCGCCGTCCTTACCTCGTTATTATACTTTAAGCAAAAGTGAGTATAACTCTCGACTATCACCAACTGCGGCCTCGTATCCCAGCCTCCTTTCCATTGCTACTACTACTACTACTACTACTACTTGACCCGCATCATCATCTTGCCGAGCCCCGCGCTAACCACCTGCATTAGGGCTCTGATTTACCCGAGTAACATTCCCGCAAATTCTCGCTCAGACGTTCCCAAACCCTCCGACTTTGGCATCACAAATTTCGAAGAACTCTACATACCGACCGACGATGGTGAGAAGCTCTCAGCTTTCTACATCCGTGGTCCTCGCGGCCACAAGAACTCCAACATCACCGTGTTGATGTTCCATGGCAATGCTGGCAACATTGGCCATCGGTTACCTATCGCTCGCATGATTATAAACTACATTGGATGCAATGTATTCATGCTTGAATATAGAGGTTACGGTTCTTCGACGGGCCAGCCTGACGAGTCGGGTCTAAATATTGACGCGCAGACTGGTCTCAACTATCTGCGGCAACGGGCCGAGACACGCGATCACAAGCTCATGGTGTATGGACAGAGTCTGGGTGGCGCCGTCGCCATCAAGCTTGTTTCCAAGAACCAAGAAGCGGGTGATATCGCTGGTCTGATCCTCGAGAACACCTTTCTCTCCATCCGGAAGCTCATCCCTTCCGTCGTGCCCCCTGCCAAATACCTTACCCTGCTATGCCACCAAGTCTGGCCCAGTGAATCGGTTCTACCCAATATCACAAAGGTGCCTACACTCTTCATCAGTGGCTTGCAGGATGAGATTGTCCCGTAAGTTATCCATCTTCCTACACCATCATTCTCTCTATTCCCACCCTTGATCATGTGATGATTAAATTTGCATCACCCACAAAAGTTGAAGTACCCTCGTGGTCTTGATATGAAAGCAAATATTCCCTGATGATCTACCATGCCTGCTTTTTTCCCCTATGATCAACGCAGCGAATGCAACACAGAACAGAAGCTAACGCTCTGCAGACCAAAACATATGAAACAGTTGTACGAGCTTTCTGCAGCACCCACCAAGCGGTGGAAGCCCCTTCCCGGTGGCGACCATAACTCGAGTGTCCTCGAAGAAGGTTACTTTGAAGCCATGTCAGACTTCATCGCCGAAGTGACGGGTAATGAAGAGAAAGAAAAGACACGTTCGTAGAGACTCGGTAACACCATTCCTTGATATTCCATTTCAGATTACGCATGGCCAGCCTAAGTGAAGAGAAACAAAAGGAGGAAAGCATACGGACAGCATCCAGCATAGCACTCACGATTGAACGAAACCTGCTTTTTCTGTATTAACACACCTTTTTGCATCTACATACTTTCTTCTTCAGGTACATATATACGTGCACACTCATCGTTTGGCAATGGCTATATTTTCTCGAGCCCCCTCCCTCAAACTGGAAGGAAAACTTGGAAGTTATGAGACATTGATAGACCAAAATTAGCTTTTGTCTACCCGCGTGTGTGTGGTGTTGGTGGAGATGGCCGTCTCATGTGATACATCCATCAATTGCAAAAGTGCGCTCGCGTGATGCGAAAAAAAATATGATAGTCAGTGTTACATCTATGTCTTACATGCAAGTTTAATTGAGAGGGCCTCAATCCCGCGAGGTCCAGCGGTTTATTCAATGTGTCATTGGACGACTTGAACTAGAATATCTAGGGGGTAATAAAAAAGCTGGCCTCTAAGCTTTACGCTACAAAAAATAAAAAGCCCAAGTATATACTCTAAAATCACATAAAGTGACTGACTAGTTTTGTCTCTTATGCTCTTATCAGCCAAGTTTTTTAACTCCCGAGGAATATGCAAGACATTGGAGGGTCCCAACACCCACGTTTTCAAATGACGGGAACGACCCTTACTTGGATTAGTTTAATCCATGTTCTTTCAGCGCTTTAGGGGAGTCATTATGGTTTTTTGTCAAATTTATGCTCACGCTTCTATTCAAGTGATATCTGTGAACTACTAATTGTGAGACTCATCATCGTTAAGTTCCAGTTAGTGTCAGGTGGGCTGCATGATAATCCGCACACAGAGCAAGCTTGACAGAAATGATAGCCTAAATCCTTTGCTAAGTCGCCTAAGCTATCCTAAAGTCTTTTGTCATCCATTACGCTTCAGTGTAATGCCATAACTAATATGCCGATTATTTTGCAACCTTCCTATGTGTGTGTGTCAAGTGACCTCTAGCATTCAACATCCCCGTCAAGAGCAGCCCACACCTTTCCCGCCTCTGGCTGTGTCTTCTTCTTCTTGAGTCCAAGAAGCAGTCTGCGACCAGGCTTAGCTTCTTCGGTCGTAGATGATCCTGCCTTAGACGACGCCGCGCGTCCGGCCACAGCGCTCCATCCTCCAGCGCCAGCTCGGCGTGGCACCTCGCGACGAGTGATGGCACCGTTGACATCTGAATGACAAAGCAGCACGCTCTCGGCGATTTTCTCGCGGTGAATCGTTTGCTCGATGCGGGGCTTGAGGATTTCAAGACTCTTCTCTAGGGGAGCAGGTGTGAGGAACGCTGAGTATGCGACTGTAGCCTTAATGAGAACCTCTTCATTGAGGAAGTCGACCTTGAACGAAAATCCCTGTAGTGATGAGAGGTCTGATGCAAGAGCAGTATTGACATCATCGTTTGTCAAACCGAAACGGGGCCCAGTGAGGACCAGTGCATTGAATGGTTCTGTCTCCAAGACTGGCGGACTGGGTGGTCGAATTGCTGCCGCTGCCGCTGCCTCAGCAGCTTGTGCGGCTCTAATCTTGACACACTGGGAAAGGGTCTTTGGCGGCGGCGAGACGAACTTATCCGACTTCCAAACAAGTACGGATCGGTGAACGTCGAAGTCCTCGCTTTTACTCTCGAAGCCAAAATCTATAGCAAGAAGATGAAGGAACTGTCGTGATACGTTCTTCATAGGTTCATATCTCAGGCGAACCTCGTCTTTGTTGGCTGCAAAGACACGGAACTGGCTCTCTTGCTCATCGCCCCATTTGGGAAATTGCTTGTACAGCTTAAGAGTGTCATCTGAGAATGGAACATGATCATTGGTGTGAGAAGCCGGGTCAATATTAAGGGCTGCGGCAAGGCGACGATTCCGGTCGAGACGTTCGCATTCTTCGTCACATCGAAGTTCCGAGCGGTTTGGAGTCGGGTTGCTGGTGCTGGCCAGACACTTGAACTCCTTCTTGTAATTGCCGCAAGGACATTTAACTGTCATTTTCACCTGACAGGCTGTAGATTCATTACAAGCTGAAAGAAAGTTAGTCGTTGTGCTTGAAACGAGGCGAATAGACTTACCTGTCTGTCCATGGCAGACACTTTGGCACGGATGACCGCAGAGTCTTTTGGGTTTGCCACAAAGCTGTTCACAGCCAGCCTGCGCATCTCCACACTCTCCAGGACGATGGCATAACTTTTTACAGGTGTGAAGGCCGCAAGACAATTTCTGTCCGCATACCTTGCTGCAGTGTACTTGCTGCAAGTGACAAGGTTTGTTGTGAAATGTGGTCTTCCCACAAAGACATGTCTTTTCAACGAGATAGATGCATGGAGGGCATTTCACGTCATCGGGGTGACACTGGTGGTCGACAGGAGGATGCCCACAGTTGGTCTGCCGCTGGCACTTGTTTGTGCAAGAAGGTTGGCGCGTACCACAAGGTTGAGGTGGGTGAAGAACAGTAGCACCACAGTTGCATGGTATCTCCTCCCAAATGGCCTCGGGGCAGCTCTGGCAAGCTCCACGGTGACAAAGCTGCTCGCAGTTATGAGAACCACACTTCAGTGGTCTACCACAAGTCTCGACACATATATGCTCAGCTTCAACGGGCAGTGTGTCGGGACCAAGACGTTGCTTCTTCTGCTGAGAAATCCGCTGAGCAGCCTTCTTCTCGCCAGGACAACAATGCTCGCCACAACGATGTCTTCCACAATTCCTGTTTGCCTGACAGGTCTTGAAGCACAAGGGATGCTGGACTTCTGCTCCGTGACACATCGTCTCAGATGTGACTCGGCCACAGCGACAATCAACTTCCATGACTGCCGTGCAAGGATCACAGTCCCCGGTATGACAGAGTGATTGACAGAGATGACCGCAGTCCAACTTCTTCTCGCACTTCCTCTCGCAATGAGGAATGGGGTCCTCACAAGACTGACGAGCTTCTTCCATGAGTTCCTTGAGAGGTGTCTTTCCGCAAGGACAACGGGTGACAACATCCGGCGAGAAAGGACAATGAGCTGGCAACTCATCTTGTGGGTGGCAAGGCAACTGGCAATGGTGGACACTGCAATCATACGTTCTTTCACAGGTATTCTCGCAGCTAAAAGAACCCTCAAACCAAGAGTTTTTGGCGCCATCATATGAATCGCAGAGGTCATCCTGCTTATAGCATTGCATCTCCTTCTCGACTCGTCCACAGTAACATTTCGCCTGCACTGTTACTTCGCAAGTACCACAAACGCCTGGATGACATATCTGAGAGCACTCGTGTTGCGAACAAGGCAGCAGGTCACCGCATAACTCTCTGCAGCTCCATCCATTGTAGTAATCGGTGTCTCTGCAGTTCTTTCGTTGAGAGTGCTTTCCACAGTAGCACGGCTCTGGCGGGCTGAGAACGGTGCAAGGTGGGCAGGGGCCAGGGTGGCACTGAAGAGTGCATGGGTGAGAACACGTCGATCTAGGCTTGGAGCAGGTCTGCCCGCAAGAGTGAGGAGGTAGGATACTATTCCGACTAGGATGCGTTTCTTTGCCGCACCAGCATGAACTATCACCTGGCTCATCGGTCAAAGTTGAGTTGCATCCAGGACAACGCCATGATCTGTCGCCACTCTCTTCGTTGACCTTCATAGAAGTATCCCACCACTGGTGGGCACATTCAAGATGGACAACGGTCCAGCAGG
The DNA here is from genome assembly GCA_011034095.1 of Fusarium cf. aywerte. Lineage (NCBI taxonomy): Eukaryota > Fungi > Ascomycota > Sordariomycetes > Hypocreales > Nectriaceae > Fusarium > Fusarium cf. aywerte. The sequence continues at coordinate 372,070 of WETZ01000007.1, forward strand.
TAGCACAGGACCAAACTTCGGTTTTCCGAGTGACCTCTTCGGTACAGATCCGGCATTCGTAGTTCCAGTTGGCGATATCTTCCTGAATTCGTTGCCAGAGCTCGGAAGCAGTAGACTTGGGAACCTCTTGGCGAGGCCTGTCTTGCTTCCTATTCCTTGTACGATTACCTCTTGAGCGAGGCTGGGCTGCAGACTGAGAGTCACCTGCGCCTGAGGATTGTTGTCCAGTACTGTCATGATTAGTTTCCAATCTGGTTTCTACCTCAAACAGGGTGAGCTGCTTACTTTCTTTGGGGCACCGGCTGCCCAGGAACGAAATCTGGGGCATTAGCACGCAAAGATGCGTCCTGGGCAGCTGCGTCTGATGGTTGCTCATTCGCTGTTAGCCGGCCACCAAATTGTCGTCGAGGCCCCATTGTGAATACGCCTCTCCCCTGCTCTGCTGAGCCTCGAGCACCACCTCTGTTGCCTCTTCTGTTTCGTCTATTTCTAGAGTTTCCTGAGCTTTCAGGTGTGCTAGAAGCTGCTGGCCCTGCAGGGGCGGCTGCAGGTGCTGTGGCGACTGAGGTATCGGCAGATTCTGTCTGGGGGGCGTTTCCACGACCTGCAGACCCTTGTGCCGAACCGTCTTGTCGCTGACCTCGATTGCGACCTCCCCTTCCCCTACGACGTCCTCCACGTGAGCCTCCTCGAGATCCTGAAGCTGATCCTTGACCCTCATTCTGGGCTTGGTTTTGAGCTTGAGGCTGTGGCTGTGGCTGGCTAGAGGCATGGTTGGGCTCCTTCTCGGCCATGATGGCGTAAGATGAGACGGTTGAACGAGGCCCTGTTGCCGAAGTAATGATTGCGCTGTGTAAAATATAAAGCGTCTTCAAACTGAAAAATAAAGATTATGGAAGCGACCGTCTGACGTAGAAATCGCAAAGGCAAGGAATGAGAGCCGATATGTGACAGCCCTCCTGCAGAAGCAAACGTGTGATGAAGATGACTGAAGAAAGAGAGTTCTGTAGGAAAGAGAGAGGAATCTGATGTTATATTAGGAGCGATTCTAACAAATTCTCGAGAGGCGTTGAAGTTGGTGGAGCCCTGTCTCTTTCCGTGTGGCAAAGCCGACAATGACAAACCCAAGCATTGGCTGATTTGAGAGTCAGTCACGATGACTCACCAACCCGTTTTAGTCTTACAATTTTATCTTTTCAATCCCAGTGGCCAGAAACCCATCTGTTTTCGAAATTGATTACTTAGGGAAAGTAAAAAGAGTCATCAGCACTGAATCGCCCGCATTTTTTCTTGTGTCTGCCTAGCATCTGCAGTATAGTATCATCACGGCTATATCTTGATTGTGGCTAGAAGGGAGGAACAGCCACACGATAAGCGAGGTCCAAGGTCAGTGAAAAGTCCTGAATGGTAACATCAGACATGAGGGCTTTGTTCCTAGCATAGATAGTATGAATATTTACTACTATCATGCCGTCTCTTAGAGGTATCAAAGCAACCATTTCTGAAAGTTTGTTTCGTTTCCTGTACAATTTCCCACATGTGGTTAGATCTAGGGTAACTGCAGCAGTGAGTAACCAACAAATAAACACTCGCAGACTACATAAATACGGACCTTTAGATCGCAGAAAACTTTACTCTTCGGCATAAAAGATCAAATCATTTAGTCTTTTTATGTTATGGATCACGCTATTAGGCTATTGGTCTTCTTTTCCCTAAACTTAGGCCTCAGTGGCGTTCCTTGACAAACTGCTATGCTTGATAGCTTCGTAAGTGCAGGCACACCAGTTGTAATGGATGCTGGATGCCTGCGGCAGAACTTGTTCGTGATTTTTGTAATATCCCATGAGTGTCAGCGTGTCTAAAATGAATCAGCGATCTTCCAGAGTACCTAGCTATCGCAAGGTTATCTCGACTATGTAATTAACATCTCACAAGCAGCAGCAACACTGACTTATCCTGGCGTAAGGCTTAAGAGAATGTGTGAGTCCTTCTTCTTAGTTGGATTCTGTACAAATATAGTTGTAGAAACCAACAAGCCGATATATGGTCGAACGAGAGAAGCTAAATCGTGAATATTACCTTCATGACCCATATAGTATTTATATACTGTCATTCTTATAGAGGAGTGCTTGGCTATTGACCAACCAGTTGTAATAGAGGCCCAGCCTAAAGCCTATCAAAACTGTTGCAATACACAGAATCAATAAACTGGTTTTCAGTTTAGTTAGCACAAGTCACAGCACCACAAGAAACAAACACATAAGCCCAAATGCTTCCTTCCTCTATATTCGCTAACCTTTTTCCTGACAAATGTTTACATGGTAGGCGGCTCACCTCGGGTTTAACAGCCCGGCGAAGCTCCCCACACTCGAGACTCAAAGTAGAAGCGGCTCCTTGTTAGTTACCAGTCTACCCGCACATGCGGCGGCAGAACAAGACCAGGGGATGGATGGAGCGAATGCCATGGATCTCGGCATAAAGGGTGACGCAAGATTGATCACGTTACGTTCCATGGCAGAAAGATTCCGATCCATCCTTTCCATCGGGAGAGGCCGGGATATCGGTGCCGGCTCCGGGTGTCCGTTTTCTCCACACCCCGGACTGGCTTCACGACAGTTGCACTCAGGGACCAGTTTAGGAATCAAAGATCCTGGATACTCTAGAGTGTTGCACTGAGAAATTGATAGCTACACCCTTGTTATAGTCATTATAGATAGCTGAGGGATGTTTTATAAAGGTTATTATCGTTTAGAAAAGTCTTTTACTATAGAACAATGTCTTGCTCCAGTTTGATCATCCTTGTGGCGTCCAACGTTCGACGCATTAGAAGAATCAACCGACGTTAGAATAGCAGAACAAGTGGATAGGAACAAATGGATATGGATAACATCTTTGAACCCCCAATATCCGTCTGGGGTATCGATGCTCCGTTCTGTAGAAGATGGAGTGGATGGAGAAGAGCTCGGCATAGTCTCCAACCCCCCGCAAAGCCCCGGGATAGCATCTCACGAGCTTCACAAGTGACAGGTTAGGAGCTAGGTATAGCAGTAGCGTGGCGTCAGTCTGCCTTCAGCACACGCCCCTTCAACGATGGATGCATGTTTATTTCAGACGGACAACCTCCGAAAGTCCCCATGCTTCAGCTGCACTTTCAATTCCAGACCGTCGGTGAATTGCAGGTGGTGGCCTCGGTATCGTTGACAATTCAACGACTCGAGCAAATTTTAGATCTTACATCAACAGTACAATTGACTAGGGGATATCGAAAAGATGCCCCAGATGTTCATACAGTATTTTTATATTCGGGGTTAGGAGTTTGTAATGGTAACACAACGGGAATGATGGAATGGTTGAGGTCGCAGACAAAGATAGGCTGGGCACGTGACCTCAACACTGGAAATTTCCTGTTCGGCGCGCTCAATTCGAGAGCGAGAACAGGAACAGCATCACCTCAACCCAACGACAGGTCGCTCCCATTCCCGATAATTACGGCGTCGCTCATATAAATTATTCAAAATGGCTGCTCTCATCAAGGCTGCGAACGCCAAGATCCGGTCCAACCCGGTATCTGACTACATTTGCTCGACCCGTACGTCTCTCAACGTCCTGTCATGCTTTTTGCCTGAGCTCCGATTCGTCTCCGAAAGCGCAATTTTGTGATATTGCTACTCAACACCCAACCTTGCGACCGCAATACATTCAAAAGCATATCTAAACATGGAAAACATGTTTAAAAAGTTGCTGTGCTTTTGTGATATGCCAATTGGGTTGCGGATGGTTGTGTTCGCTGATGACCTCAATGCTTCAGGAGCACGCACGGCAGCTTCGGGGCATTCGACATGTAAAGATGTGAACTGACCCTTTTCTTACAGACTTCTGGGGTCCTGTCTCCAACTTCGGTATTCCTCTGGCTGCCATTATGGACACACAGAAGAGCCCTGAACTGTACGATATCCCTACCTTGATTTGCCTATAAGCCCCCGAACTAACTTACCTTCGCTAGGATCTCGGGACAAATGACCGGTGCTCTCATCATCTATGCCGGTACCTTCATGCGATACTCCCTCGCCGTCACACCTAGAAACTACCTTCTCTTCGCCTGCCACTTCGTCAACGCTGGTGCTCAGCTCACCCAAGGATACCGATACCTCAACTACCACTACTGGGGCGGAAAGGAGAACATGCCCAAGGAGCAGCTGGCACAAGCGGCTGAGGCTGCCAAGGGCAAGGTAGAGAAGGCTACGCAGAAGGTTCAGAACGCTGTCAGTAAATAAAGAGGATGCCAGACCGACAATCACTGGGCGGATCGGTGTGTCGGGCTGTATGCCGTCCATATAATGGGAGCGCCCCCGGGTTGGGGCTCGGGATTCGGAGAGTGTCATCAGCACACAACTACCGCACAATTACATTGTACCTTTACGAGAATTTGTTCCCTCGATCATCTAGAATCGCACTCCAAACCGGGGTACCTGCAGTACTTGTGTCCGGGACTGTGCTAGAGAAGGAAGATCGCGTTCTGGGAATCCTAGATCAATAAAAATGGTTAGAGCAAAGACACTATCATCTTTCCCCATTGCCACATCAAAAACCTCGTGAGAGAGTGGTGGTGAGGCACCGTTCCCCCGCAGAACGGAGAATAAGTGAAATCCCCGGAGACGACCCCAAGATGCTTCAGTGGTGGCACGGGCAACAAGTGGCTTCATCACGAGCAGTCCATGGCCAATTACCCTGCCTAATTACTTTCTTTGGTTTGTCGAATTTGCACATGAACGAAACACTTGAACGTGGCAGGTCTCCAGCAGGGTTGTCTGCAGCTCAGTGAGAATAGGGTCATGATACGTACACAAACCCTAGATAACCATATACTTCCGAGCATTGTAGGCACGTAACTACTTGCCAACGTCTCCCGCATGGACAAGGCAGATCTGAGCAGTGTGGAGCCGCTTGGAGCCCGAATCTTGCATGCAAAGTCCCGAGTATTCTCGTGCCTGTGCCTGGCCTTCCCTCATCGGGACCACGACGTGACGAAATAAGGTCAAGGTGAAGAAGAGACTAGGGGATAACTAGCTGCTAATGATCAGCAAATCCGAGGTCAGGATGCATACCCCAGCCTTTGTCTAGACAGGATTGGCAATGTTCTGGTCGGGTTCTGTCCGTGAACGTGGAGATAAATCAATTAAGAAGTCACAGTGGATTTTGAACCATCGGGGAGACTCGCCGTTATTACCAAACCATAGCCGGATCCGTCTGTTGCCTTTTCTAGCCGCCGTTCGGTTATAGGCGAATGTTGTTTGAGTCCAAACTTGTGGATGCTACATGATCTTCAGCTTGCAGCCCTTCATGAGGAGCCAGTCTGGAACTGTTCATGCTTAGAATATGGCTTGTTGCAGAGAAATTGCTGGATCCCAGTGGTGGGAGCTCTGTTAAGAAAATGTTGAGGGAACTGAGTCACAGGTATAACATGCTGTTGTCTCATAAGTCATTGCTCGTGGAACAATTGTGTGTATGTAAGTTCCATACTCAACGCTCGATTCATAGTCCAAAGTGTCAGAAAATAGCCATCTGTCATAGGCTCAAGATCGACTCCAATTACCCTTTCGAATCAATTCGGTATTTGTGAGGGGAAACGTCAGTGCTTCAAGCATTTTCGGCCGACGAGATTCATGGATACACATCATGGACCGATGAATTAATGTAGAACCGAACGATGCCTTCCTGTTCGGTTTTTCTTCAGCCCTGCCCCAATTCGGTCGGTTTCTCAACTTAATTCTATTCTTATTCAGTCGTTTCAATATTGAGCCAGCCGTTCGGGGGGTACACCGAAGACCGAGGTCGGAGCTAGCTCGCTTTCTGAGAATAGCCTATGCAGCATGTTATATTTTCGACCCAGGTTTCAGGTGGATAGGAGCCTGTATGTTTGACAAAAAGAGAATTGTAAGTGATTTCCGTAGACAGTGTAGGCTTTCAGCCTGTAAGTGGTGTCACATAATGGAAAAAGTCACAGAAGCAACATGTTAAGCTGTGCGATCAAATGCGCACCAATAGAAGTGTCATTTTGGTCAATAACAGCAATGCGCCGGTCTTCATCCACCGAGAGCATGTTTAGGCAAGTCATGCTGTCGTCAAGCAGCTAGGATTGTGTGGGTTTTGGCCTGGTTCAATCTGGAATAAAATCGGCGCCGGCCTTTGACCTCCGTGGGGGTTAGAATGTGGTCACTGGTGGGAAAGCGCCTGATAAAGGCGGGACATTGGCCTCGCGAAGGAAGCAATCAGATGCGACAATTTAGTGTTTATGTCTTAGAGTACCGAATACGTACGGGGATCTGTAAAACATTGGGTCAAGTGATCATCATCCTTGATTGACAGGCCTCTTCGCTTTGTGCTCTTATTCTTGGTATCTAACAGAGCTTGTCTCGGTCAGTGAGGAGGCGACAGGCCGGCTGTGAAGCATTCCCAATCGCCCTTCTATCGAGTGCGAGTTGGCTAAATAAAAATAGACATTATGAAACCGGAGTCATTACTGAGTGGTAACTTGACAATACAGCCTAAAATGAGACCATGATCAGACGGCGAGCGGTGGCAGCATAAATGCTTCGAGACATCTGGTACGTTGATCTACCCCACACTCGTCCGCTAAGCTGGAGCTTGGGGCCTTCAACAAGCTTGAGATTCATGAGATTGAGCTTGAACCAGAGAACGCAGTCAGGGTCCAGTCAGTGGTGGGGGTAAAGTAGATCCCTTGGTCAAGGTGTACGGTGTCACGGTCGTCCGCTGTGACGCCCACAGCCCCAATCTGAGATACTGCGGGAAGACAATAGACGGGTGGGAAGGACGCATACTGCTGCGGCTCTGTTACAATGTGTGAAAGCCTCGGTGCAAGGATCTAGGATGATCTCACCATATTTTGCTGCCGTCAAAGACACACATATCCTCGGCATTAAGGAAGGCCCAGTCTGATGCAAACGTGGATACTTTGACTGGACTTCCCTTGGTCCATGACATGGCCACCCATGGATAAGGTAAGCATTTTGCTCACTCCTACGCCGGCGTCAGGCGTGTGGGACAACAACAACCTCCTCAAGCCTCTAGAGGTAAAGACGCGGTGCACGCAACCTCTAGAGGTAAAGCGTCAAAACCTCTAGAGGTAAGGTGCGCGCTGGTCGGTGTACATGGAAGAAACGTAAAGAAGCGCAATGTACCCTTAGGCCAAACCCGAATTGTTGAGGAGGGTAGCCTCTTCTGCTGAGAAGCTGAGCATGGCTCGAGACGTAATGGCTGAATACGATCGACGGTCATTGCGATTATTATGTGAAAGCTTGATAGATAAATGCTAAGATATACTTAGATAACTATAGCTGATAGTAGATCTCCGAGCTCGAGCCAGAATAATAGCCTCAAGTCATGGTGGGAAGGTCTAGCACTATCAGAGAGCGTTGATTGGTCAATGGTCTGGTAAAACAAAGATGTGTCGGGGGAATGAGTTGCGTCAACTCATGTTTCCTCTGTCTCGCTGCTCGTCGCAAACAAGGCCGAGGAAACTGACTGCTGTTTATTTTTAAATCTTATTGATTGTTGAAACAGAAACGTGCGTTTGGTGACTTTTTCAAAACAGCGGCACTTGACCAGCCGTGCGCTCTTGGTGATATGTGATATGATAGGCGCTGTTCTCAGTATCTCATCCTGGCTCTCGCACGTCGTAGGAGATCTTGTTGTACTATCGCAGCTCTTGTAACAAAGACCTGTGTCAATTTGTAACCACATGCTACACCACACCCCATTCACCCCCAAGGCTTTGCGTCTTGTTCTCATTTTGTCCGTTCCCGGGCGAGGCGCGATGAAATCTTTGTGTGAAGCTATGCCGTGTCGATTCCCTTTACGGCATACTACCACCACGTTCACACACTTCTCGACCCCCGTCTCCCGGGGTTCGTCCCGCCAGACTGGTGTCCTATTGCCGCGATTGATCATAGCCGCTCTTTTGTTACTATTGCTTATTCCATTGCTGTTGGTATCCCATTTACAGCGACCGGCCCGGTTAGCGACATGTTGGAATATCCAATGAATCCGTCCATGCTAGAAGGATGACCACCAGCAGACACAGAGTGTCACGTTCAGCGGGAAGACAACCGCCGCTCGAATATATGCCATGAAAACATGGACAGTATAGAAAATATGAGTTGGTGAGGTACCGCGGCAAAGTCATTGTGTGGCCGAAACAAGTTCCACTCCTCACTCGTTAGTTGGGAATCGCCCAGAGATTCTTTCCCTTGTTCTCTGTAGAAGCCATCACATTAGTCTACCTAGGTACCTAGTTCTTCCCCGTTCATAATGTCGTAAAGGTACGTCCCCAAGGCCGAAGCAGATCCGTTAGAGTCATAAGCTGGTTTGTTAGTGTGATACCTTGATTGTTCGCTGGAAAGTTTTGATGGAGACCAAGTGGGAGGGTTCCGCCTGCGCCGCCGTGTTAGGTAGGTTTGGTTTGGTACAGTACCTGCCAATTTCTTGAGACGGGATGCGCCTTCTCACACCTGGTTTCCCCTCGGGCTTTCTCCAAAATACACGCCCTCAGTCCGCTTTACCAATCCCACGCCCTCCCGTCCCAGATAGCTCTTTCTCCTCCCCCCGGAGGCCGGGTGTGTCACCGACGACGGACTTGGGGATTCACAGTGCTCTACAAAACCCCCCTCGCCCGCCTGCAAGCCCCTTCCCTTCGACTTTGTTCCTTCTCAACCTTATACCTTTGTCTATTGCTTCCCATTATACCCTTCATCTACGATTACCTGCGCTACTAGGTGATATCGTGGTCGAAGAGCTGTCGTGGTATCTTCATACCGACAAGCGTGCTCATTACCTACCCCACCAAACGCGAGAGACCCCGCCATTGAGCTCTCGACAAAGCTCCCTTTACCAGAGCTTCCTGTTCTCGCACTCTTCAACTTCTTCTAACGCCCGAAGTCGCTGAAGAAATCGCACAAGATGGCTGCTACCGTCCCCCAGCAACCGCTCACTTTCAACGATGTCTTCGAGGAGGATGACATCGATGAGCCCAAGGAGGCCAACTCGGTTCACCACATCCGCGCCAACTCTAGCATCATGCATGTGAAGAAGATTCTTGGTGAGTAAACGGCGCGCTCCTAAAAGCCACTAGTGGCTTCTCTAGGAGCATCAATGCCCTCAATTATCTGTCAGAAGGACTCGCGCTGACTTGAATCTTTTACTTCCATGCAGTCGCCAACCGTGGTGAAATTCGTAAGTCGAACCATCTCAGACTCCATCGCAGACCCGCAATCAGCTAACATGTGAACAGCCATTCGTGTATGACTGCCTATCCATTCCTTCTGCCTGATCAACCCCCCTAGACACTGCCAAACTGACCCGGGTATTTGGTTATAGATTTTCAGAACTGTAAGTTACGACTCTCGGTTTCATACAGCTCATAGGCCTCAACTAAGACGCTAACCTTCCACAGGCTCACGAGCTTTCACTGCACACTGTTGCAGTCTTCAGGTACCCCTCACTTCAAACCACGATCCCGACGGCACGAGACTTTATAAACTAACTCCAACAGTTATGAGGACCGATTGAGCATGCACAGACAGAGTACGCGACCAGCCCATACCTTTCAGGATCGTTTTTGCTAACAATGAATTTCAGAGGCCGATGAAGCCTACGTCATTGGCAAGCGAGGACAGTACACCCCTGTCGGCGCATATCTGGCTGGTGATGAGATTGTCAAAATTGCTGTCGAGCACGGCGTGCAAATGATCCACCCTGGTTTGTTTATCTTCGGCATCCGGAATTCATGGCGCTAACTTAGTTCTCAGGTTACGGTTTCCTCTCCGAGAACGCCGAATTTGCCCGCAAAGTTGAGAAGGCTGGCCTCATCGTGAGTCTAATGTGCCCCACCACTCCCGCTCCGTCCGTGCACTAACCCGGACCAGTTCGTCGGCCCCTCCCCCGAGGTCATTGACTCGCTCGGTGACAAGGTCTCTGCCAGAAAGCTCGCCAACGCTGCCAACGTCCCTGTCGTGCCTGGTACCCAGGGTGCCGTTGAGAGGTACGAGGAGGTCAAGGAGTTCACTGACAAGTATGGATTCCCCATTATCATCAAGGCCGCTTTCGGTGGTGGTGGTCGTGGTATGCGAGTAGTCCGTGATCAGGAGAGTCTCAAGGAGTCTTTTGAGCGTGCCACCTCTGAGGCAAAGACTGCCTTTGGTAACGGCACTGTCTTCGTGGAGCGCTTCCTTGACAAGCCCAAGCACATTGAGGTTCAGCTGCTCGGTGACAACCACGGCAACATCGTTCACTTGTACGAGCGTGACTGCTCTGTCCAGCGACGACACCAGAAGGTCGTTGAGATTGCTCCCGCCAAGGATCTTCCCGCCGACGTCCGTGACAACATTCTTGCCGACGCTGTCAGACTGGCCAAGACAGCCGGCTACCGCAATGCAGGCACTGCGGAGTTCTTGGTTGATCAGCAGAACCGCTACTACTTTATTGAGATCAACCCTCGTATCCAGGTCGAGCACACCATCACTGAAGAGATCACCGGAATCGATATCGTTGCCGCCCAGATTCAGATCGCTGCTGGTGCCACCCTGAACCAGCTTGGTCTTACCCAGGATCGCATCTCCACTCGTGGTTTTGCCATCCAGTGCCGTATCACCACTGAGGACCCTGCCAAGGGTTTCCAACCCGATACTGGAAAGATCGAGGTTTACCGATCTTCTGGTGGTAATGGTGTCCGTCTAGACACTGGTAACGGTTTCGCTGGTGCCGTTATCACCCCCCATTACGACTCCATGCTTACCAAGTGTACTTGCCATGGCTCTACCTACGAGATTGCTCGCAGAAAGGTTCTCCGATCCCTGATCGAGTTCCGTATTCGAGGTGTTCGCACCAACATTCCTTTCCTCGCTTCTCTTCTTACCCACCCTACCTTTATTGATGGAACATGCTGGACTACTTTCATCGACGATACCCCCCAGCTGTTCGATCTCGTTGGCAGCCAGAACCGTGCCCAGAAGCTGCTTGCCTACCTTGGCGATGTTGCCGTCAACGGCAGCAGCATCAAGGGACAGATTGGAGAACCCAAGTTCAAGGGTGAGATCCAAGTCCCCGAGCTCATCAATTCTGCCGGAGAGAAGATCGATACTTCTCAGCCTTGCACCAAGGGATGGCGTAACATCATCCTCGAGCAAGGACCTAAGGCCTTTGCTAAGGCTGTCCGTGAGTACAAGGGTACTCTTCTTATGGACACAACTTGGCGAGATGCTCACCAGTCACTTCTGGCTACTCGTGTTCGCACAGTTGACTTGCTTGGAATCGCCAAAGAGACTAGCCATGCTCTTTCCAACCTCTACTCTCTTGAGTGCTGGGGAGGTGCCACTTTCGACGTCGCCATGCGTTTCCTCTATGAGGATCCTTGGGACCGTCTTCGCAAGATGCGAAAGCTTGTTCCCAACATTCCCTTCCAGATGTTGCTCCGTGGTGCCAACGGTGTTGCTTACTCTTCTCTGCCTGATAACGCCATCGATCACTTTGTTGACCAGGCCAAGAAGAACGGTGTTGATATCTTCCGTGTCTTTGACGCTCTGAACGACATCGATCAACTCGAGGTTGGTATCAAGGCAGTGCAGAAGGCGGGAGGTGTGTGTGAAGGTACAGTTTCATACAGTGGTGATATGCTTGTAAGTGACATTTTCCCCTTTTCTTCTTTGTCTCGCCTGCGAAAGTCCCCTCATAGCATAAGGGACGAAACAATGGCCATTTTATGTCTGTTTAGACTGGCTCTTAGGCTATTTATTTTCTGTATCCTAAGCTTCGACCTAAAGCTTTTCTATGCCTTTAGGCGAAGGGGCCCATGGCTGGTTCCCTGCGAGCTTTTCTTTCAGTCTTTGCATCTCCACTTTCTACTCTCTTTCTAAGCCATGTTCCTATCCTCGTTATCTCGCTGTCTTATGGCAATTACTTGTTCATTTCGACTAACTCGTCTCTAGCGCCCTGGTAAGAAGTACAACCTTGAGTACTACCTCGATCTCGTCGACAAGCTTGTCGCTCTCGACATTGATATCCTGGGTATCAAGGATATGGCTGGTGTACTGAAGCCCCACGCCGCCACTCTTTTGATCGGATCCATCCGAAAGAAGTACCCCGATCTTCCCATTCACGTCCATACCCACGACTCCGCCGGTACTGGTGTGGCCTCCATGGTTGCCTGCGCAAAGGCTGGCGCTGATGCAGTTGATGCCGCCACCGACAGTTTGTCAGGCATGACTTCTCAGCCCAGCATCAACGCTATCATCGCTTCCCTCGAGGGAAGCGAGTGCGACCCTGGCCTGGACCCCAAGCTTGTCCGAGCTCTCGATGTCTACTGGCAGCAGCTTCGTCTGCTCTACTCCCCCTTCGAGGCTCACCTTGCTGGTCCCGATCCTGAGGTGTACGAGCACGAGATCCCTGGTGGTCAATTGACCAACATGATGTTCCAGGCTTCTCAGTTGGGTTTGGGATCCCAGTGGCTTGAGACCAAGAAAGCCTACGAGCATGCCAACGAGCTTCTTGGCGACATCGTCAAGGTCACCCCCACCTCCAAGGTTGTCGGTGATCTTGCCCAGTTCATGGTTTCCAACGGTCTTTCCCCCGAGGACGTCAAGGCGAAGGCTTCTCAACTCGACTTCCCCAGTTCCGTCTTGGAGTTCCTTGAGGGTCTGATGGGCCAGCCCTACGGTGGATTCCCCGAGCCTCTTCGATCCGATGCTCTTCGTGGTCGACGCAAGCTCGACAAGCGACCCGGTCTGTTCCTCGACCCTGTCGACTTCGTCAAGACCAAGCGCGAGCTGGGCAAGAAGTACGGCGCACCCGTTACTGAGTGCGACGTTGCTTCGTACGTGATGTACCCCAAGGTCTTTGAGGACTACAAGAAGTTTGTTCAGCAATACGGTGATCTTTCCGTCCTGCCGACTCGATACTTTCTGTCTCGTCCTGAAATTGGTGAGGAGTTCAACGTTGAGCTCGAGAAGGGCAAGGTCTTGATTCTCAAGCTCCTCGCTGTCGGTCCTCTGTCCGAGAACACCGGACAGCGTGAGGTCTTCTTTGAGATGAATGGAGAAGTCCGACAGGTTACTGTTGTTGACAAGAAGGCTGCTGTTGAGAACATCAGCCGACCTAAGGCCGATGCTAACGACTCGAGCCAGGTCGGTGCGCCTATGTCTGGTGTCCTGGTTGAGCTTCGTGTTCACGAGGGCTCCGAGGTCAAGAAGGGTGACCCAATTGCTATTCTCTCTGCCATGAAGATGGAGATGTCTGTATCTGCCAGCCACAGCGGAAAGGTCACATCACTCCACGTCCGTGAGGGTGATTCTGTTGATGGTTCAGATCTTATTTGCCGAATTGAGAAGGCTTAAGGGTCTAAGACATTCTAGGAAGGAATTAAAAAAAAAAGAAAATTGGGGGTTTAATGACACATTATGGATAACAGGATTACCCAGAGCAATTAATGGGGTATTGATTTGGCGCGCAATGACCTATGAATAGTCTTTCAATGAGTACTATGAATAAAATTATGATCGAGAAGTCGACCATTTGTTAATGATTTCGGAGTGCCTATGGTTCAATTGAAGTAGTGAAGATGGAGCCATTACAAAACTTCCTTGTTGGGAGAGCATAAGAGACGAAACCAGGGAGTAACTTTAGGATATTTTTCGAACTGGATTCCATCTCTTATGCCCTAAAGCTTGGAGGGCAAGCTCTCTAATGCAGCATAGACAATGGGTTCTCCTAAAGCAGGCATAGCAACTCTACGGCCCGTTACAGTTATGTACATCATATCTAATACTATTGTTTCTTTTGCTACTAGCTTGCCTCTTCTCTATAGGAGCTATCACTGGAACTTGGTATCGAGTTCAGTTTTCTCTCGTGGCCAACGCAAGTGACAGACATTTGTGTCTATTACTTAGTATCTTGTGCCATTTGAGATGTGAGCGAGTATTTTCTCGACTAGGTAGCATATGTAATTCTTTACTAAAGACTGAATGAATAGACAGATATTCCTATGGGTCTTATAACTGAAATTCTGAAATATCATTTTAGTTGAGCTGCGGTGTCATAGAACAGTTGAGCTGCGGTGTCATAAAACAGTTGACCTGTATGTAATCTTTAGAGGAAAAAAGGAATAACTTAAGAGCCTGCTCATGTCTAAGAGTGGCCTGTGATCCCCATCTCTTAAGCTTCCAGCAACCAGATTTTCCGATCGACCCTAAGATGAGCTTACCTTGATGATGACCTTCTCAGTTTCTTGCACCAAATCTTAAGTCTAGAACAAGACCGGATCGGGACCCAGAACGTGGTGTAGATCTGTGGGGCCGGATCTCCGAGAGTGCGGGGGTGGATACCGTTGAAGCGGACCGGTGCCGCGTTCCGCTCTCAAGGCAAGTGGAAGCTTGGGATATATCAAAGGTTATCGACTTGGTAACAGAACAGCTCCCTACATGCGGGTATTCTCTTGATGTCAGGGCGTTGAATATCTAGCTCTTCAGGTCTATAATATGCGCCGCGAGAATTTCGGAGTACTCTCGGGCTTTCCAAAGCGCGGGATGAGGATGACCCCAAGATCGACAACATAGGCGCGCTTCGAGAGCAAGTGATAGATGGAACCAGTGTCCGCTCCACATTGTGCCAACCATACAGTGCAGACGCATTGGAAATCTCACTTGCCGCCCTCACGGGAAGGACGGGATCACACTCCGGGTTTAATGGACGTTGTTGTAAAGATTGTTTACTGCCCTCATGTTGGGTGTGTAAATGGTCTTGAACTCCTTGCACAATGTTTGGAATTTATGTTGATCCTAAGAATCTCCTCCTTGCCTTCATGATAGATAGTATTTGGGTTATTGCAATGATTCGGGAACTCCTACCTATTCAACGATTATCCTAAAGTTAGGTCAAGAGGTGAGCTCCCTGTAAGCTAGCTTCAAAGCCCACACATCGGCAGTGCGGATTGCGGGGAACCCCAGTCTATGAGGGTTGCATGCGCCAGAGCCTGCGGGTTTCTCGACGCAACGCCTGGAAAATACGGGAACGTTTCAATTCAAAAGAAATTTGATCATGTGGCCCGATGTCGGACAGACTCGGATGAAAGAATCATGATGGTTTGCGCGACTAGCAATCAGGAGTCTAGCGCACGATAGTTGATGAGAGCTGACCATGAAGTCATTCCTACAATGACGTAGGCAAGATTTAGAACTACGAGGTACAGCGACGAGCGACGAATGCGAAGACAAAGATAAAGACAAGTCTCCATATGTCCGCGTGTGATGGGCAATGGTATCAGGCTGAGAAATGGCAATCCTTCCCCCTGTCCGGGGCACACGGCGAAAGATTGATGCAATATTGATTAAGAATGTTCGCCGCTCGGTGGAATGCAACGCAACCTGTCATTCTGGATAGATGTGGAAAAGACCTGCAGTATCGGACAACAGCGATGATCAGGACATGATAAGCAACATGAACATCCCACGTTCGATCGATTACTTTCGTACAGTACAGTACGTGTGTTGATATGAGAGAAGCGGTGAGATTTTCTTCTTTCTTACCGGTTCTTTGTGTGCAAGTAACGTTTCCCATTCTTAGACATGGCTTTTTTAAGCTCGTGACTTTGACGACGTCCTCCCAAAGATGGCCGGAACCAAAGTGTGGGGGAGAAATCGGGCGCTTGACAATTACCCCAGAAACCAAAAACTTGGCTCAGTAGGTTTCTTGACACGCTGCAAATCTCGAGTTTTTAGCCTTTTGTCGCCTGCCTGCCTTCCCTCCACAAGATCCCACCCACCGCATCCGACACGGGGGACACCGGTCTTCATATGCACGAGTATGCAGTCCTGGAGCTCTGGACTTTTAGAACCTCGTGTCTGACCAATGATGTTGCTTGCAATGCTGGTTGTGGTGTTTTGCTTCACTAATTCTTATTTCTCAGCATGATACTGAAAATACTTAGCATTGAATCTGTGTCGATACCTCATTAGCCTGTAATTGTGACTGTTTCTGCAGCGATGTCTAGTAAGCTCATCGTAACACTAAAGGGACGGGAGCCTCATCAATGACTGGTATTCATTCATGATCCAAAGAAAATGATTCTGTATCACTGTTTAACTGTGTCAGTTCCTCTACTGTAAGTATCTCACCTGCTCTTCCAATCGTTGTTCGGCGCCCACCTAAAGTTTGGTCGGTTTTGCCTTCCCCCTGCAACCTAGTTGGCAGGTGCGGATCTGCAGCTGCCTGCCTGTCCTCCTGCCCCCCGAAACCCAAAATTCGCCCACTGCAAGCCAAAGCAGGCGACAAGGCAATCCAACCCAGGTCAAAAAAACAACCTTCCCCTCCATATTTCTTCTGACCTCATTTCTACACAACTCTCTCCTACCTCCTAGAGCATACCTGAAAACTTCCTTTGTTCTCTTATGAATGTGATAGGAAGTAACCTCAACTATTTCCATCGCCGCCAACTTCGCTAGCAACACGAAACGACAAAACTTTACTATAAACAATGGAGAGCCTCCAACTATCCCAGGTCCTCGCTGATCTCAGCAATCTGGGCGCCGCTGTACGTTTCTATGCCACGCTGCAAACTACGCATGTTTGCTGCGACTCATATTCTGTACCTGCGACCAAAACTGACGCTTATATGTTCAGGACCCAGGAGCTGCTGAGGCTATCGTCAGCGCCAACAACCCTCCTCATCCCAGCTACCCCCGAACCGACGTAACTGCGACTGCCCCCACCTCGAGCCCTTCTACCAACAACCAGCGACGTCCTACAGGCTTGCAGCGCCATTGGTCCTCCGAGAAGTTTGACAAGTTCGGTCGCCGTATTCTCTCTCCTGGTTCCGGTTCCCATGCAGGATCAGCTGTAAACTCAATTCCTGGCACTCCTCGCCGTGGCGAATCTGATGTGAGACCTTCCTGTCCAACGTGTCTTACACGGACAATCTGGGATTCGAGAACTGACAAGTTTTCTACGTAGTTTGAAGAAGATCTAGAAAGGGCAAGCACGCTCATGCAACTATACGATATTCGGTCCAAGATCAAGCAGCAGGATAACAGCAGTCTGCTCAAGGCCCGAGAGAAGGTTAACGCGATAGCGGCGCGACAACAAGCTCAGCAGGCAGCAGAGCGCAACATGAAGGCAGCCGACGAGCTCCGACGTCAACGCTACTCTTTCCCCCGAGCTGGCCTCTAAGCCGAACGACCCTTACGGATTCACTATACATATTTACCACGGATCATGTGGCTCTCATGAAGGAAAAGGCGCTGCGTGTATAATTTTGACGTTTACCGGGAGGTTTCTTTGACGGCGTTTGGAATACAAAAGCGATATGCAGTCGGTAATGGATCGACCCTCTTGTAAGGTTCAAGGCAACTAGCGTTTGACTTACAGCAGCATATTGGGTGCTCGCTTTTTTGCGGCGTCACGCTGGGATAATCGAGGCAAGTCCGGTTGACCTCATCCTATGGAAAGGAACATGCCAGAATACCGAAGGTCTGTGCAGCCGACGGGAGAACAGACTGGTTGAACTATGTCTTGGATATTATAGGATTTCATGTTGTCGTGAGCCCCGGACGGGGTTGACTATTCTGCAGGTTATTGCAAAAGCAGATAATCAACATTCGAGAGCGATACCTGGATATTCTTATCTTTGTCCGCGGGATGATGCCCACGCATCGGACATACTAATTGACAATTGACCTAATTCTTGCATGCTATAATCAGGCCCAGAATTGTTTACTATTGTTAAGCTTAATATGTAACGGCGTGGCAATACAGAGTACATAACTCCAAGTTGTTAGTTGAGTGCACAACCTGAGTAGACAAGCTACTTTTGTGGATATTGACAATAAATTGGAATCCTCGTAAAGAGAGCAGCACCGTCGTGATACTTTCTCAGTTGCTGACGTGACGTTCAAGAACATGGTTCATTCACTAGGCAGATCTGCCGTCTACATAAGGTAATGTCCGTTCGATTGAACAAAGTAAGATAGCTGGGGGTGGAACCCTCGTCGTCATCAAAGTTAGGCTTCGCCACATCTTCAACGAAGCTGTTGAGTCAAGTGGGTATAGTGAGCCACGAAGACATGAGGCTCAGCAGGTTTAGTTCAGTTGGAGCTTGGACAGGTGATGGATTCGTAGATCTCGGTATAAACTTGCCGGTGGAAGGGTCTTGATAAACTGTGGTTGTTGGGTTTCTGAGTGATATTGAATACGCTGCGTATTGATGACGGGCTTGGTTCACGCCTCGAACACAACACGGCACATGCCTCAAACGCTCAATGAGGCGAGACATGTTACTGTGATGTAAGTGCCAAGCTTCAAAGTGTTACTCTATCTCGCGCACAGCCACTGCGCAGTGCAACAACGATCGCAGACCCTTTGACAGCCAAGAAGAAAAGAGTGGACCCGCCCAGACTTTACGATACGCCAGAGCAAAGCGACAGTGAGCTTGTGACTGTATTTTTGCGTTTTTCTTGCTACAGCAGGTTACGCAGGCAACTTTGACCCTGTTGGGTGGATTTTAGGCTGGGCTTGGCTGATATCTTCGAGTCGCGGATTGAATACAAAGACAGCTGCCCTCCCACACACTCTGTGCTCTCCCTTGTTTCCCCTTTGATTCGATAATTTCCTGTTTTTTTATCTTTTTGTCAATCACATACCCTTCTTCCCTTACAGAAGATTATAGCGCTGTGACAAAAAAGACAAAACTAAGCACCACCCATCACCTAAAAGACGTCACCCCATCATCTATCGTTCGTCGCATCATCATCGTCGGGTATACGTCATAGGTACCTTGGTCAACCCCAAGCCATTTCAACGCCGCAAACGCGCGACGAGTAATCAATCCGTCGAGTTAAAAAAAAAACAGAGTTTGTCAATTTACGCATTCCGTAACTTCGCTCAATCATCTTTCTCGTATCGCTGCGATAAATCAACACACCATCGCGCGTCTCTCATCTCTCAAGACAACAACCATCGCAACAATGGCGCCCGCTGACAGCCCCATCTCTGCGCGCGCCTGGGGATGTAATTATGGCTACAGCTACAGCTACAGCAGAGGCTGCTATCGCAACAATTGGTCTTACTGGGGACGCTGGGTCGTGGTAGGCGTTATCATCTTTTTCTTCCTTCTCTTTTTCATGTGCTGCCTGTAAGTATTCATCATCACCTCCCCAATTCTTACTGCATGCTAACATTCTCAAAGCATCTCTCGTCGTCGTAAGAGCCGTGGCGTTAAGCCCGTCTACGGTACTGGTTGGATGGCTGCTAAGCCCTGGGGAAAGAACAACCAGGCGTACAACTATGGCAACCAAGGTGGCTATAACCAGGGCTACAATCAGGGCGGTTACAACCAAGGAGGCTACCAACCGAACAACGGTGGCTACAATGCACCTCCCGCGTACGGTCAGCAGCAGCAGCCTCAGTACACTGGAAACACATTCAACTCCAACGACGGCTACTATGGTCAGCAATCCGGAGTCCAGCCACCTCAGGGTACATACCAGCGTGACGGCGGATATGCTCCCCCTCCTGGACCTCCTCCTGCCAAATAAGCCGATAAGAGGATAAGAATATGATTTTGTTCTGAAAACACGGCCGATAAGGAAAGTAAATGAAAGGATACCACTTGTTAGGGCGTTTTGGGAGCTTGGGTTATGAGATGTAATAGCTGCTTTTCCGTCCAAATGTATCGTGGATGAGAGTACTTGTTCACACGAACAAGCTGTTTCTTGGTTGGGTGCCTACCTCCTCTTAATCAAGTAATTTTCTCTTGGTAAATAATTATTAGATTTTGAGACTCTTGGTTACCATTCGCTTGTGCTGAAATCTGCAGATAACTGGTGATGCTACGCCATGGCTTTATGTCAGGCGTTATTACATGGTGGTGTGTCAACAACACAATGCTATAGTTAACTCTTGTATCATGTCATATTTCGCTTCCTTGTATTGTCAGCATATATTCTTGGCTGCATATCAATACACGCGCGTCTATTTCTGTGGCAGTAAAAGACATCTCTTCAGGTCACTGCCATGAGGCGCTCAATAGTATTGCATCTTTCTGTTTCAGCTTTTCCAGGACAAAGACTCGTGCGTCGATTGGCAAATACATTGGCGCCACAGCCGCCGGCAAGAGGAACCTGCATGAAACATGATTGCCATTCGGGAAACAATCTTACTGGATAAACTACCATCTATCGGCTCTTTCAAAGCGGAAGTCTCACGTTGTAGCGAACGACGATCTGAATGTCTACAACTGAGAGGATGCTACCGAGTTCAACGGCGTATGTATACTACCTTGCACATCGCAATCATCGCAGAAGGAACCCAAGCCTTGGCTTCTTGGTCTTGTCAACGCCAAGTCGCCAATAGTTGGGCCGATAGCCGTACAGACCTGCGAAGTAAAAGTGAGGGTTCGTCACGATACAGGCCCATGATACCTCTTACAATACGGTTAAACGGAGGTTTCTAGACAATTCTTACGGACTATTTATTGAAATTTCGAGCCGATGATGCAATTATTGAAAACTCTTTGGCTTCCACCCGTATCAGTTCTGCGACAGGATCGTCCGGCAATCGAAACGACCCTGTCATTTCGGAAATGGACGCCTTTAATGGTCCACGCTGGGACTAGGGCCTAGGGAAAAGCTAACGGGTGACAACGACATGGGTTTTCTAACGCAAGCTCGAAGTAAATTGACGGTCTTTAATATCGCGCATGCAAATTCGACACCGGAGGAGGACTCGAAGCATGGGGACTTGCAGTGTTGCTGGTCTTGGAGACTTCAAGTGGAGGATGGTTGGGGATGGATCTACGTAGCAACGATCGTCAATATGTCAACATGCGGACATGTTTATCTTGTTCCTTCAATTTCTCCAGACCGTCTGTTTACATTCGGCTGTGCTCTCTATAGTCTTTTTTTGCGGATGTTCCGTCACCCCATGTCGGCCTGCCTTATAGAGGCTAAGGTTTGGCCGTCAAGCCATGACGGCGTCGTCACCTATGCGACAGGACGGCCCCTTTGTCTTTGGCTTCTACAGGATATGTATTGTGATGATAGGAAATTTTCTTTGATAGGTGTAACAGTCGGTATAGTCGCAATTAACCTTGGAATTCGTCCATTACCGTACCTAGGTAATACTATGTACATAGTCGTAGTACAGGCTGAAATGAATTGCTCGCCCCCCATCAGCATGGATCCAATCGCCATTCCCTTTGAGTCTTACAGTTTCAGAAGTCCCTTGGCGCCAGCCTCCCCACTGACTTGCCCTGACAGTCCAGGGGTAAAATTAGCTGTCCACTCCCATTTCCATTTCCCCTGGATCATCATACCCATCCCCCGCCACTGGCGGTAACGCTGGGTCCTTGTCCCTCCACTTATGGCCCATCCTTCCTTCTATTGATTGAACTTCAACTTCCATGACTCCCTGGCTTGAGCTCGTCCATTCATTCTTACATCTAACACTCGCGCCGCTGGCAATATGGCTGAAAACTCTTGAGCCTATTTTGGATCTTTGCACAGGTTGTTTACACACTCTCTTCGCTCTCTGTTTTTGATTCTTTTTCTACCACATTCTCTTGTATATCGACCGGTGCGAGCGCCGCCTTCCTTTCTATCACCATCACGGCTATCCTTCTTCCGCTAAACCACTGTCCTTCGTTCCATTAACGACCTGCATCAACAACTCGATTTACATACGCGCCCGAAGAAACAATACCATACACGTTACTGTCTCAAATACCTCATCATATTGACTTTTCACCGTTATCCGATCACCATTTCGCAAAAACTCAATTGAACATCTATAACGACTCACTCATACAACGGAGCATTATACCCACCATATCCAGCCAGCCTCAATACATCTTGAGATCCCGACTATATCAGCATATCCGATATCTGAAATTTTACTACGCTCATCCTTGCCTTAAATTGAACTTGTCGCCAACTGCGACAAACCCGACGCAATGCCGTCCATCGATGAGGCCATGGTGCGAAGCCTTCGAGGCAGCACCTGGGAAATCGTCAAGGACAAGGTCGTTAGAACTATTGTCTCTGACCTTTCACGGCGAGATATGCTCGCTGACGCCGCACAAACCACTGATGACATTTCACAAACATCCGACAATTTTGCAACTGCTATCTCAAGCTGGGACAACTGTATGGCCGTGACGTGGTGCAAGTACGTATATCCCTTGTTAGTCCCGCGCTTCTTTTACTAACAATCTTCCAGATGGCCAGTGATTGGTGTCATGATTCTTGGAGGTCTCATCATCTTTAGTATACTCTGGTGCATCATCCGTTGCTGCTGTTGTGGACTGTCGTGCTGCTGCAGCTGTTGCCAATGCCTCAAGTGCTGCGGTAACTGCTGCGGTGCTTGTGATCCTCCTGGCAGTCACACAAAACACCTTGACGACCCTTACGCCCCTCAACCTCAACACCAGGGATATCGAACTGAACCCCCGATGAATCCCTCTGTGCCTCAGTATGGGGTTACCAAGCCTATTCGAAATGAGCCACCTCAATATGCTGAATTCGAAACGAGCAAGAAGGATGACGACGCACTGCCTGAAATGCCAAGCTGGGAGGGTGCCAACAGCAAGAAGGTTGAGGTCCACACTGAGGCTGTCGAACTGGATACGCTTTCCAAGCCACCTCCCAGTCAGCACAGTATGGTTGGAACTTCATATAGTCAAACCAGAAACAACTCCAGTGGCTACCTAGGCCCCGGCCAAGCCCCTGATCCGTACTCACCTCTCGACCAGCAAGGAGGTTACGGCTATCAGCCCCCTCCACCTAACCAAGCCTATGGCGCCGCTGCTGTCGCTCCTATGCCACACGAGCGTCGTTCCCCTGCTCTGAACCAGAATGCCTACGGTAATCAAGGTTATGGTTATGACCAAGGATTTGAACAAGCCCCAGGCTTTGGACAGATGCAAGGACACAACCCTACACAAAGCTACGGCCAGAATGCCTCACCTCACGACTATGCGGCAAACTACGGTGGATATCGAGCAAGCCCTTCACCTCGCCCCGTTAGTTACGCCAACCGACTTTCAATGCATCAGGATGAGTTTGGCTCTTACGGAAATCTTCCTCCACGCCGCTCTCCAGCTATTGCTGATGATTATGGCTACGGTGTGCCTGCCCGTCATTCTCCCGGTCCTCAGAGCGACTTTGGCTATGCCCAGCCATCCCGTCAATCGCCCGCTCCTATGAACGATTACCGAACACAACCACCGTCCGCCTCGGAGGGTAACTATGGTCCTCGTCCCGTACCTCAACGGCAGCAATTGCTTGAGTCTCAGTCACCTGTTAGCTACGAGCCTCAGCAGCCGTACCCAGGTTTCAAGCCATACCAGCCATAGAGTGACGGAAAGGTTTTATATATGATTATGGAACTGTAGGAAAGCAAAGGCGTTCGACCTGTACTTGTCTTGGTATTTTCCGGATAAAGAGTTGTTTCTTGGATACTGGGATTGGTTTCTATGCATTGGCGTTTGAGGTGGGATACTGTGGAACTCATTCAGGATATGGGTCTGGATACTCAGTTTAGGTTCTCGGTTCGAAGACCTAATGTTGTACTTCTTCTTTTCGCTATTCAACGAGATACCTTCAGGCACTTTTAGCATGAGTCCAGTTGCTAGCTCTACGATGAAGGCACCGAGCTTGACATGACGGAGGCGGTGATTAGAACTGAGCCATCCTCAGGGAATAAGAAAACTTGGCCGCTAGAAGCATGGGATGAAATTATTCTTGGTCATTTCTTTCTATATCCTAAAGCTTAGATGTCAGCATTTCTTTTATCACTAGATTATTCCACAACAGGTCACGATTTTCACATGGATTTATGTATATGCCTGAATCGAGGCCGCATTGAAAATTGGATTTGCAGTCGCTTGTATACCGAAATGTGTACCCATCTTCCAACGCCCTATGCCACTATTGACGTTCTAAGCCCGTCTTCTTCCACTGTACTCTACAAGAAGCACACGCGATGAACATGCATTGTGCACCACAATAGTGAGAACTCCACAACTTGAAACCAGAATATATCGCTAGAAAAACACCGATGCCACCGTGTAAGGAAAATCTAACAAAAAGAAAAACTCCCTCCTCCACTATTCCTTGGGAAACAACTCCGGGGGTACCTTGTCCTTCGGGTCCCGGGCACTCGAACCACTTCCTATGATCGTTCGATCGTCACCGTCGCGTTCAGGATCGTACTCCTCGGAATCCCTGGCCTTGGGTTGGCGGGAAGAATGCGCAGGACGGGCGTCGGGCTTATCAACCTCATCGTCTGACTCGCTATCTGTCTCGTGCTCCGAATCGACCAGTCTGGCGCGCGAAGTCTCATCCTCGCTGTCGTCATACCTCCTGCGTCGACCCTCCTCATCAGAGTCGTTAGCGTTGGGGTTTTCGTAGTCAGTGTCCTTGAGCTTGATGAACGAGTCGATAATGTAGTACTGCAGAGCATTCATGATGAGAGGGAAGATCATCATGACAAATGCGATCTGCAGTTTCTCGTTGCCTTCTGTCCATTTGAGGGCCCAGTCGCCGGCCTTTGAGATCCAGGGCATCATGATGAAAATGATGAGAACGCAGAATTTCATGCCGAATAGACCGCAGAAATAGATGACGGATTGTTTCAGCCACCACCAGACATTTGGCGGGCTACCATAGTTTCCTGACTGAACAGACTCGGGGGGCTGGCCGACAGGCGTGAAACGGACAAGACCAGTTAGGACCTTGAGAAGGACGATAAGGATAGGGATACCAAGGGTTGTCTGGATCAAAGAGTTAGCATTTCAGGAAGTAAAAGCAGAGGCGCAACTAGTACGTACATCGATGGCCAGGTTGAGAAGGTAGAAAGAGCACGGGTTGGGAGCGTAGTCGTCATCGGAACGCGTGGTAACGGTTGAAGCTGACGGATCGACTTGGACCGAAAAGCGACCACTGGTCAACATGGACATGAAGATGTTGGCGATATGTACAAGCACGGAACCAAAGACCTGCTTGGAGACGTCAAAGAACCAAATCTTCAGAGGTCGCTGAGGGCGTTCCCTCCATCGTTTGTACACCAGAGATAGCAGAGCCAGAGCACCAAGTGCGCCTTGAACGAGAAGCGCAAACGAGCCTAGTAATGAGCACTCTCCGTTGGAATCGTCATCGGAGTATGGTGTTGGCGGCGCGGATGAGATGAATGTAGCCGACGCGGCTGTAGAAGTGGCCATAGAGGCGGCTGAGGCAATGACCGAAGTAGCCATTTCGATAATGGTTGAAGAAGCGGATATTAACGAAGAAGCATCGTCGACGGCGACTGGTATGACTTCAAGGTTTGACGGTGGTTGCATATGGGATGGATTTTTGTTGCTCGGTCGTTTAATTGAGTATGATGTCGCTTGTCTCAGACGAAAGTGCAAGAGAGAGAGAGAGAGAGAGAGAGAGAGAGGAGAGAGAAAGTGGTGATGTTTCAGGACTACCTAAAAGGGTCCAACAGGGGCGGAGAAGGAGAGGCGAAAGTGAGGACTTGGCGAACAAAAACTCTGACAAATGCGTTATGAAGTGAAACTTGGGTATCCTTTGTTTGTGATCAGATCAAGAAAATGACTGATCAAAACAAGGCGAAGAAGATGAAAGGGGAGGAAAGTCAAAAAGAGGCACTTGTGATCACGAACATCATCAGGTACCTAGTAGGCGCTCAGTTACGTACGCTTAGGTACTGTACCTTACCTATCCCGCTGCGGCAGTGTCTGTGCCGGGTCATCGACTTTGAATTTCAGGTCGCTCTGAGTCTAGGTTGGAAGCTAATACTGCATTCGATCTAGACCCTCAGGTTCTTCAACTCAGCCACTCCACTTGGTGTGTCTTTTCCCCAGCTCGAACCGAGACACGGCACCTCAACACAGCCACAAACTTCAAGATGATTGTGGCTTGCCTCGTCCCCTCGGCCAAACTTAGCTCCGTGCAGAAACCTCAGGCAAGGCCTATCAGAAAGAGCCGCCAAACACCAAAAAAGTCCAATCCAATCGTCCCAACTCGACGACGACGCCGACGGTTCAATTGACGACAACTCCCAATACCGTCGCCCCTCCCCCCACCAGAGACAATGCTTCGTCCGAGATTAAGGGTTCCTCGCCTGGCCTTTGGCCTCGGCATGCGCCCAATGGTCAATGCCCGCCGTTCGATCCATCACGTTCCCGAGCTGCCGCACGACTATTCCCAGGGTGTTCCCAATCTTATGAGTCCTGGAGGTTTCTCTATCGCCTGGACTGAGTATATGAAGCTTATGGTGGAGAAGTTGAATGCTTTGACTGTTGGTATGTGTGGCATTGATGTGCTGCGAGAGCATTGAATAAACCCAAAGCTTCTCATGCACATTCAATTCTATATCACCCCACCAATACTGCATTTGCTAACGGAATACTATTTCAGGCACTGAACTCGAGGACAAGGACACAAAGACCATTGCTCTCATGACAGCCCGAGAGCCCAATCAGGCTCCCATCTTCAACTATGCCTCCATGGCGCACAACAACCACTTCTTCTTCCAGGGCATCTCCCCCACCGGTACACCAATGCCCGATGCTCTCCGCAGCGAGCTCGAGACTTCATTCTCCTCCATCGACACCCTCCGCCGAGAATTCATCATCACAGCCTCCGCCATGTTCGGTCCCGGTTTCCTCTGGCTTGTCAAGGCCGGCCCTGGCGACTACCGTCTCCTACCCACCTACCTCGCCGGTTCTCCCTACCCCGGCGCTCACTGGCGAGCCCAAAGCACCGACATGAACACTGTCGGCAAGGACGGCTCTGCCCGCAACTTCATGAACAACCAGGCCTACGGCGCTAACAAGCGATCCGGCGATCTTCCTCCAGGAGGTATCGAGCTTGAGCCCCTTCTGTGCCTAAACACCTGGGAGCACGCCTGGTTGCTGGACTGGGGTGTTGGCGCTGGTGGCCAGGGTGGAAAGGTTGCTTTTGCAGAGTCATGGTGGGAACTTATTGACTGGGAGAAGGTTGCTCAAAAGTCAGGAGTGCTACGACCTGACTTCAAGTCGGTGTAAAGGGGTTAGGGAAATATTAAATGATGACTTGTGTAGACAGGATGTACAGTTA
The DNA here is from genome assembly GCA_011034095.1 of Fusarium cf. aywerte. Lineage (NCBI taxonomy): Eukaryota > Fungi > Ascomycota > Sordariomycetes > Hypocreales > Nectriaceae > Fusarium > Fusarium cf. aywerte. The sequence goes on from WETZ01000007.1 coordinate 399,225, forward strand.
GGGAAACGATGTTACGGCATTGGGATAGAGACCAAGAGGTGGAGGGAGAGCGAAATTCTGTAAGATATTGTACTCTGCATATACAGGTGGGGAAAATGTACCATTTGATGTCAGTAAATACTCATGTCTTATGAAGGGCGAGTGAAGGGCGACGAGATATGATCCTCTTACCACTACTACATGTATATATCCTCAAAAACCCAGCCAAAGAAAAAAAAGGAAGACACCAAAAGAATAAAAAAAACATACAACACCAGGTATTCGCTGGTCGTCACCGACCCAACTACTAATCCGGCGCTTCGCGGCTTGACGATGGGGGAGCGGACGGGACCCCGTATTCTCCACGAGCTGTGGTCGTATGTGATAGTCTGAGTGGTAAGAACGGGTTATATCGTGGTGTTTAGTGACAGGCAGTGTCGGCTGCTTTCATAAATACCACTCGGTAACCAGTTGGACAGTTTGAAAGTCTTCGTTTAGTAAATCGTGGGAGATACAACGAAAGTTGATATCATTGCTCTCCATGAAATGCCTTGAGTTTCTATAGGCCAAGTTGAGAGACGCTCCTCTCATGACCACTTTACCACAAGGCCCTTTTACAAGCGTTAGTAGTGATTCGTGTAATACTATGTAGGTTTCTAAATAATTAGTGTGTAAGTTTGCTTCTTTCGGTCCCCTGTCGCCTTCCACATATCCATCATGGCTGCGTCCGAGATCAGATAACTACTCATCCTGAGTATACATCACATGATCTGTCAGAAAGTAGACGAGGCTACGATGGATCGCATGAGGCTAAATGTTTTATACTACACGGTTAAGTCTTTGTGCAGATGTAACAATTACTCTAAGACATCACGGCGACAGAACGCTCACTCAGAACCGGTCATGTTGAAGCATGCTTTATATAAATTCATCATTTCATTTTATTTTCCTATCCTAAGAAGCTTGCCTGAGCTACCTATATGAAGTGAAAATCAAGTAGCGCCATATGGTATCCATGTCGTCGATCATAAAACCTTTAAAGGGAGTGGGTTGTGCTGTGTTGCGTTTTCTAGAATCGTGTGCGAGTGGTATAAAGTAGGCGAGTCGTAACCAGGCTATAGCCAAACAAAGAAAACATCATATGCAAAGCCCCAAATACCCAAATATCCATAAATAGCTCGTTTTGAGCTAACATTCATCCGCTGTGTGAGCATCCCGCGAGAGAGCCGCGGCAAGTGTCCGCATAAGTGGTTGTACGTTCTGGCATATAAAAGCACACAAAAGCAGCGGTGCATAAATAATAATAAAAACAAAGAGCCTGGTTCACAATGGCCCAGAAGTAAGGACATCGGGTCAATGCTATCAGGTGAAAAGAAAAGCAACGCAGAGTAGAGTTTTCGTAAATGATAAAAGGAAAGTTGCAGAAGAGAGCTTAGATCATGTTGCCGTTGACACTGATCTCAAAGCCCTCGCCCTTCTGTCTCAAGGCCTTTGCAAGCATGAGCTCACGCATCCAGTCAATACGGTCATCACGGTTCTTGACGGCAAAGTGGTGTGTCTTGCCCGTGCCGTTAACGCCCTCGGCTGGAATGGTGCCAGTGGGCTGGATGTGACTCTCACGCTTACGAAGTCGCGCGGTGTTCTTCTCTTGTGGGATAAGCTGGAAAGCAAATGCGCCCACTGGGTCACTCTTCTCGCGGCTGTGGCTGCCACGAGAAAGGTGCATTGTCTTGAAGGCGGCACTAAGCTTGGAAGAAGAAGCCACGCTTGAGCAGGCGATGGCGTAGTCGTCAATATCAACATACTCGAGAGTGCGGTCCAGCTCTTCGGAGTCCTTGTGCATGTTGAGACGAGTGCCCTTGAGGGTGAAGTAACCATCCTGCCACTCATGTCGAAGCATCTTAGTCTTGCGCTTCTTCATGGGGCCTTGGTGGCTGATGCCATTGGCAGGGTCAGCAGAGGGAGACTTGCCCTTAACACCAAGAGGTGTGATAGAGGGTGCGAGCATCTTCTCGGAGCCGTTGAGCTGACCACGAGAGAAGGGGAGATTGTCTCGGGGAGGCGGCTGAAGAGGTTGCTGAGCACGTGAGCCCCGAGGTGACTTGGGGGACGTTCCTTGAGAAGGTCGGGTAGTGTTGACGGGTTTGTTTTCCTCCAGGGCGGGCATTACAGGAAAGGATGGTCGGCGGCCAGAAGCGCGAGACTGGCAGCGAGGGGGAGAAACATTGTTGGTGGGAGATGTGCGGTAGTTCATGTCAGGAGGAACCGACTGCGAGAAGTCTCGAGCAACAGGACCAATGGGTACAGCTGTAACAGGAACATCAAGCTCTGAGAAAGGTGTACCATGGCGGAAGTTGTTCCTAGGTGTCATCTCCAAATCAGGGGACCGGGGGCTAGTCCTTTCCATCTGGTAAGGTACAAAGGCAGGCTGCTGCTGTTGATGGTAGTATTGCTGCTGCTGTTGTTGCTGCTGCTGCTGCTGCTGACGTTGTACATAGGACTGGTTCTGAGGCTGAGTCTTTTGAGGGGGAGGGACAGACGAAGCACCAAGTCGCGAGGGTGGCAACGGCGCCTTACCAGGGATAGAGAGCTTGGGCAGTCGGCGCAGACCTTGGTGAGGAAGCTGAGCCTGAGCAGTTGGAATCCCAGCAAACGGGGGTGTAGGAGGAACTTCCTCGTTACAATCTCCCCCATGCTGATGCTGGAAGTTGAGAAATTGCCTGACGTTGTCTTGAGGGTCTCTGGCCTGGACTCCACGAAGAGACGCTTCGTAGAGATACTGGATAGGGGGCATGCCAGGTCCCATAACATCTGAAGATGCGACAACAGAGGGTTCAGCATCTGAGACGGGGCGGACCTTGTTGGGGTCCAATGCCTTAGCTGTCTCTGGGTTTCCAGCATCGCCAATCATGACCGTGCCGGTAGCGTTGATATCCACATGGGGATACTCCTTCTTGAAAGCTCGGATAAGTTGCTGCTGTTTCTTGTACTTTGAGCAATTCTCTCCCTTGGAACAGTGGTGCGGCTTTGGGATAACCTGTTCGATGCCAATAATGGATACTGACTCCATAGGGGTAATATCGTCTCCGTTTGTTCTTGTTCGGTTCCTGCGCTTGCTGCTCTGGCGACGTCTGAGTCCATTCTCTTCCACTCTTCGCGCCTCTCTCACCACATCCCTGCTTGGCACATCCTCAATTGGCGTCTCCGGTCGAGGTGATGCGGGCCGACTATCCCTCAAGGCTTGGATTTGGTGCCAGACCTTGGTCCTGATACCAAAAGACTGAATACTGAGCTCCTTAAGATCTTCGAACTTCAACGTAATCAGGATCGCGCCGCTGATGTCGTTCTCCATAAATCGATCAGCCACGGAAAGCTCAACGCCAGCATTGAGCATAGCCTGGGCAACCATCTCAGTAGTCCAGGATGCAAGAGTTGTCGTGTCAAGTTCTGCATCAGTGTATTGAAACGGACTAGCACGGGGTTGTGGTGGTGGCTGGGATGACATAAGGAAGTCGGCAATGTTTCGGGGTCCTTTGGGAGTAATAGGTGACAGTGTCAGGATTATATCCTCTTCTGTGGACGAGTAGTGGTCGGTCGAGTTTCGGAACAGATGAGGTCCTCGTGGACCTTCAACTTGCTTCGGGGAGTATTCGACAGGAACCTCTTGACTTCTGCTCGACCTTGGTGTTGGGACCTCATCGTAAGAAGAAACTGTTGTGAAGCTGGGTTGTCCGGCCTGTGAAGGTTCGGTTGTCAGCGCCTCCCAAGAATTGTACAAGTGCCAAGTACAAGATTACATACTGATTGCAAACTTATGCGAGGTGAGTTATCCTCCTCGTCGCTAATGATCTCATCCTCTTCCTCCCAATCCGTGTCAACAAATTCTGTTGCTACTGAAATTGGTCGCTCCAGTATTTGAGAGTCGTTCTTGAGACTGAAGAATGTGTCACGGGGGAGAGGCTGTTGTCGCATTTGCGAGTATGTCAAGCGGTCTCCGCCACGGAAAGATGAGTACTCCTGTGAGTCGGCGTGTTAGTGATTCCCGTGGACATTCGCCCTCGGGGCTTTCTTCCTTACCATTTTGTAGTTTTTGTATAAGGGTATAGGGTTATCAAGGTATTGATGCTACCAGGCACCAAATATGGATGCTGAGGTTGGTTGATTCAACTGGTGATTGCTTATTTTGGCCGTTGCCGGCACTTGCTTCTTTAGAACTCAGTGCCCAGAGCACGATTGAGAACACGCCGTGAAACAAAGAGAAACAATTAAAGGAAACATAAACCTCGTGATGTCGAGGAGACAATACAGTGATCGCAAAACTTAGGAGGAGGGGACCAGGGGAGTGGGCGAGCAGGCGGCTACGGGATGTTATGTATGCACTATAGCTCAACGCTGGCGACTGAGGGAACCAGCATGAGGATGGCGGTCACGGAGGGGATGGAGACAAGAATAGACTTGAGCGAGTGCTAAATGCAGTGTGCGGCCATGTCTCTAGGCCTTTGGGACACTGGAACCCAGTCCCTAGTCCCTAGACCCTTGCACCCTAGTTTGTCCGGCGGTAGCAGAAGATATGGGAGTAGAACGAAGAGGGTGTGAGTGAAGATGCTAGGGTGAAGACAGGGTGCTGCGGCTTCATCACACCGGCACGGGACGCAGAAGCGGAAAGCAAGCAGCATCCTGCCACCAACGGCAAGACGATATCCCTCAACCAACATGTAGATCGTGTTTGACCGGATAGACTTCACTTGGAAGCGATCTGAAATATCGGCATTAGCAATGAATGGAGGCTGGGCAACAAGAGGCCCCTCTCGCTGAGAAACCTGCATGGATATTTGATTCAAATAGTGGAGAGACATGAGGAACGAACGTCGATGGACCTGGGGTGTGCGCGGCGTCAAGCTGGCGGTACCAATAGGGCCTCCGACCCAGGCATAGTGGCTGCGTTCTCTCGCGTGCAAAAATGCACGCCCAGTCACGTTTCTTGCCTCTGATGCACGAATCAGACAGTGTCCGGGGTCCTTGGGTCCAGGGATGTTAGTGAAGCAGTGTCTTTGCTGGGCTTGACGCTTAATGACGATGCTAGATTGAGAGAGGGAGGTTACCTGGTCCTGGAACGAAAAGCGTAGGCCACCATTACCTCAAGCAGTCTGTGCTCGTCGATTGGCTTGAGCTGGCGCACGTTGAGACCCTGGCTTATGGGGCGTTAGACTTAACACAAGCTCCAGAACTGGAGATCGTTTAGTGCCACACCTTAGTCAAGTACAGTAGCGGCCTTAACGGGTGTCTAAGCGCCGGGAACCTGAGCTGTTCACTTTGCATAGGTAGGTGTTGAGTTGAGGTTGAGCAACGAGTCAATGTACCACCCAGCAATTATGTCGAGATTCTCATCCTATCTTATTTACCACAGTCCCATTTCGATGGGTTGAGGCGAATTTGGTGATGGATGCCCCTAGCAACCCTCAGCACAGAGGTGATGAGTCTGCTTTTCTTCCTCCATCGCATTCCCCGACTGCAATTCGATCTCATCTTTCTCGCTTCGCTTTCTACAAGCTGCCAGCGTATCCATACTCTCTAAGGAGCGTAACAGCAGCTTTCTTTCTGCAATGACAAGGTCCTCACGGACCATGTAGCTTCGGCATTAGGAGCGGGAGAAAGGCCCCATCATCTGCATGCGAAATTCTCGAGACGATGAGGATTGACATGGGTTGGACATTGCCATATACGATACACTGTACGAGAGTGTCCACATACATACTATCCCCAAACTTAGATATTGTGATGCATTGGGTTATTGAGGTGTTGGCATCGTGGTTGTCGACAACGTGGACGTTTCGGGTAGCAGTTGATATCTTATCCAATGCATCGTGTTCTTCCCCTGCGTGCTGTGAGCCACTGTAAAACGTAACACTTGTGCGTTTCTCAACATGAAGCTAGCCATGCGATCTGGGCAATGGAAAAACGTGCATAGTAAGTATGTGTGGACGTGAAAGCTTGTACGTCCACAAAACGGCGCATATTTCTCCGACCCTGGAAAGTTTACTCTTATCTCGCTCATTCCATCCAGGCACAGACTACAACGGTTGCGAATCTTGCACTTATCCTAGAGGCTGGAAGTATCCAACCCATTACCGCTCCAGCTTTTTAGTTATGGGACCGAAAGCCGTTACATTTTGTACTGGGTATGTGTTCATTTTGACTCACACGTACCGCATTAGCCTACAAATCTCTTGAGCTACAAGCTGGTGCTCAAGCTCCAGCCCCAGTTCCTTCCTTGTCCCAGTCTCAGTGACTGTTCGTATTCCATTGACAACGTATTAGACTGCGGGTTCCCTAGGGATCTGCCATGTCTGTGTGTGCCTCAATTGGCAGGAGTAGCAATCGTTCTTCGGGCAGCTAGTCTTCCGAAATGGGCCAGGCATTGAGAAAACGCCGACACGCCGCAGACGAAAACTAGTCGATCGTATGTTTCCCCATGAAGTGCTTTTCATATTCTTTGGCGGCCTGTGCTCCATCGGTGGTATGCTCCTGTCGCCGCTAGAGGAGGCCTTCAAAGGGTCCCTAAATCCTCAAGGTTATGGCACCCCACCACGCTGTGAGGCCTTCAGAGACTGTTGAAGTCCCTGTAAAAGTCCCTGTCCGATACTTAGGCGACCCACCACCACCCTCTCGTAACTCCGATTTCCTCATCAGGTAGTGTGACCACGGACACCAATCTTGGCCTTATAACCCAAGCACCAATCAAAACAACTAATAATCCCTTTACCCACGAATGAGGGGACAGGATATGCACGGGCAGGCTAGTGGGACGGACCGTTTCTCTTCTTCGTTTGTTTGCTTCTAACATTCCTATGCGCCACGATCTTTGTGCGGTGGAAGTCAGGCGGATCTGGGCGGCATCGTTTGGTTGGCTCTGGTCTCGTCCTGCTTCGCCTCATCCACAATTCGACTCTATCCTGCTGGCTCCAAACTGGAATTTTGCCTCTTCAATGATACTGCGAACATTGCTCATACTGGCGGTCAGGTCTCGATATCTTGTCTTAATCCTCGTGTGACTCAAGCGACCGGGGCAGTCGTGTTCACATGAACAAGCCAATTCGCCTCATGTACAAACCGCGGGCTATCACAGCAACATTTCGGGGAGAGCGGTGATAATTGACTGACACTGTGCTGTGTCCCTTGTCGAACTTGCTGACCTCGCAATGAGAACAAAGACCGAGAGACGTGGGGTGTTGTGGTGTGCAGCATGCTAGAATTTAGATTCTGCAACTTCTTGATCACACTGTAAATGGATTAGCCTGCTGTAGTTTGCTCGAATATGTTTTGTCAATTAGCAAACAGCCCCAACCCATCAGCTGAATCGGTGATATCTAGGATCATGGTCGTTACAGGGTGTTGAAAGGTGCCATATTCTTGCATGGAATTGAGGAGATGATAGACGGCTCAGTCGGCCGAGGGTGAGTGGCTTTCGGATGTGGTTGGTTGGAGATCGAGGTTCCCAAGTCAATTCCATATCCGCAGCGAGCGATATGCACTTTAATGCTCTATGATGGAGGTGTCAATACAGCGATTGTCGCTGGACTGATGAACAATGATACCCAAAAATAAGCAAAAGGTGTGTTTTGTGCCTGGGCTGAGATGCATTGTGACGCGACATTGATTCACTGACTGCATTACCATGATGAATAATGGAAGATTTGATGTTGCGGGGTCGAAGATTATGATTCTTCATGTAGCACAAATTGCAGTTTTTGCAACTGCATCAGTTCTGGATAGGTAGCACCTTCCAAACAATGTTGCACGGTGACAGCATTGAGAAAGTGGTACCGATACTACCCACTGAAGCCATGAGGCGCATGTTTGGCAAGTGCGACACAGCATCTGATTTTTTGTGGGTATAGGGTAACTTCACCAGAACTACTCAAGTACGTACTTAAACAACATTTAACAATGTCGATTTTCGGCTACTGGCAGCTTCACTTGCATGGATATAGAACATGACCTGTTCTGCTGATGTGCGATTCCTGCTCTCATATCCGTTCTTCTTTACCTGGCGACTACAAACACCCAGTGTCTCGAATCGCTTCGCCTAATTGACAATGGTATGACTCTAGTCATGATGCCATGAAAGACGTCGCCCTAGTATCTGAAAGCCCATGATGGGCAATTTCTTCTGCGACCCAATAGCCTTTCACAATCCCACTTAGAGACATCGATTGGCCTCGCGTCCGTCAATCGCAATTCTGCGGGGCTATAGCCGATCCTACTCTAGCCTCACGGTAAGGATCTATGTGTCTGTGCACTCTCATCTGTCACTCGACCCTTGTTGATATCCTTGTCAATGTCCAGCGTTGAATCTTGCTCTTTCTCATTTTTCCTTTTCACAAAGTCTGTTTCTGAGTCGAATGCGACAGTGATGACTGCTAGGCGTAGCTGATCCTTGACAGACTTCGGGAGACAAGCAGACAAGCATTAAACAATAGTGGCTTCGGATCCTTACGCCAGTGCGGGCTAATGCCTCGTTCCCGCTTTGCTTCGCATGCGCCTCCAGCCTTCAAGTGAAAATGCTTTGCATCGAGGATCAGGCCGTGGTCTCCAACGGCAAGACTCGTTTTCGCGGGCACTCACCGACTGTCCCGCCCGCTTTCGCGACGCCATATTTCCATACCAGTGACGACGATAGCTGTCGTGAACTTCGGAAGTTCAAGACATTTATGGAGACTGACTAACACCAGAACAATGTCTTACACAGCCAGCGTGGTGTCTTACTTCGAGGTCGGCTTTAACCAACCCGACAGATCTAGTTGGGTGATTCCAAACAATCGAAGAGCGGCCGACAAGAAGACTGGAAGCCGAATGAGCGACGGCACGCCTGCGGACAAAAGTGCTGGCTGGCAGTACACAACGGGTAGCTGCTCTGTGAGAGAATTGACGACGAGGATTAAATGCAGGTGATGAGTGCTGATAGGATAGTTAAGTTGGTGCATTATCCGAGTCCCTAGTCTATGCATATAAAATTGACTACGATTTGTTAACTTCGAAGAGCAAAGCCGAGGTGTCCGTCATTATCGCCTAGAGTGAGCAGACTAGAAAGCATCTGACAAATACGGCAGTCGACTCGAAGCGTCACATTTGAGCTCTCGGTTCTCACTTTGCCATGCAACCCCCTAGCATCACATCACAGTGTGCATGTGCCCTTCTGATCCCTGTCTGCACCAATCCCTCCAGCCCTCTGCCTTTTCCTCACACTCTCAGTCTCTCCACTTCTGCCCATCAACAGTTTCAATACACATCAGATCCTCCATACCAACCAATGAGTTATTCAAAGCTCACTTCTGCACAATCTCACATGATGCCAGACTAATGCGACCTCCTCGACCACGGTGGATGGTGAAATCACAGGTCGCATTGTGGGTGAGCTTCTGGAGCTTCAAATGTACGTTTGGGCAGAGGAACCATGTCTAACGAACGAAATCCCGTATTTGGATCAAAAGAAAGCTATGTACAGCAGGGAGGTTGAGCGGGGAAAATGAGGGACAAAAGCGCGATGTGAGTGTGAGCAAAGCCATGCCCGCATATACTCCTCCGCCTCGCAGTAGCACAGTATACAGTATCTTACCAGGCTTATCGGATGAGTCTTGGCACGCACCCGACCGGAGGCTTTTTTTCCAACGTTGAAATGTGCTCGTCGTCCTTGACAATGAACAAGGTCCCCGGTCAGCTGTCGCCTCGATCTACAATACTAGCTTCAGCTTTTACTTGATTTTGTTGATCATGTCATTCTCATAGCCACTTGTTTGCCGTATTATTCCTACACTCTCGCAGGAATTTCCTTGTCCAGCTTTATTGATCAGGTAGCAAAGTTCAGCCTGAACCAGGATTTCTGAAGACCCTGGATGTGCGTTTAACTCCCGTGAGAGTTTGGACCCGGCCCGCCAGGGACGAGAAGCTCTATCCGCAGACCCTTCAACGGCTACGGAAAGGTCCACAAACGTTTCTGGTGGTGTGTAAGTCGGAGCAACCAACGTACAGTAATCACATTGAAGATTCAAGGTACCAAACTCAATCTTAGGCATAGGACGAAAGTTTCTTCAGCCACACAAGACTAGACCGTCTGAAACGGTACGTACCATACACACAGTGGCATTTCAACTGTTGACCGGACAAAACTTTCGTCCGGTCACATCGAGATGCATCGAGTTGTGATGGAGGGTGAGGGTTGAGTGATATCAAGCTGGGGCTGAACTGTGACATTCTAGGTTGGCCGCAACTTTGTGGCCTAGGTCGGCAGGGTAGGCAGTCAAGTCAAAGAAGAATGTCGCCGAAAGGTTTATACTAAATTGTGACGAATTTCGGTAGACACGAAGATTTGATGAGATACCCCAATCTGGTTACATTGAAGGTTGTGATTACTACGTTGATTGTTGATCAGAATGTTAAATGATGTATCTCTCAATATGGTAAACAGATCACCATATAAGTCAATTAGCTTGCGGAAGGCTGAACGCTCGGAGAAAAACTAAGACATAGATCAGCAAGAAGCATTAGGGTAGGCGAGAGAGGAAAAAAAGAAGACAGATCTCCCATGTTAACAAGAGCCGGGATGGTTGGGGAGCTGAACAATATTGGAAACAAACTGCATCGAAGCGAAGTTGACCCAGGCCTAGATGTATTGTTCCATAATTAGCCCAGAACGATGAAGATTTTGGTCGCGTATGAGCATGAGCATGACCAGATTATGCCAGTATGTAGCAGGGAATGCGGGCTAAATTAAAAATAGATGTCAAAATGAAGGCTAATATGTGACAAGATGTGATGGGAACTGTTAGCGCTCAGGTGGTGTTGTACTGGTTGAGCCAAACACGATTAAGCGCCGAGTAGGCGACAAACCGACAATTTAGCCCAGATTTTATAGCCAAAAGGAGAAAATGAGGGGGCTAAATGTTAAAATAGGATAGGGATGAAGGGACAAAGTCTCCGGCTCAGACGGGTCCTGGACCCGATGGATGACGGACGGAAACAGTTGGTTTGGTCGAGTTCGAGTTGGTTTATCGAGGCATGGAGCCGGGTGCAAGGATCAGGGATGCTGCGGAACGAACAGACGACAGACAGAACAAAACGACCAACAAACGGAGCCGACCGGCAGTGTTTAAATTGTACAGTAGCGGGCGGGGACGACATCAATGACTCGCATTGGCGGGGAAGCTATATATCCATGACTGTGGCCTAGACTGGACTTGGAGTGGAAATGTTAGAATTGACAGGTGATAGTTCAGTATTGGAGACGAGCTACCCTAGGTGATAAGATACTAAAAGATTGGCGGATACTCATGAGTTTTCAGATGGTCCGTGTTTTATTCCCACTGACTCAATTGGAGCAAGAGTTGTGGACAATGCCATTGTAAATTACCTACGAGTTATACGACCATGCGTGAGGCGATCAGTTATGAGTTGAGATAGCTCACAGCTGGAGGAGACGTGACGAATATCAAGATAGGCTAATGTACCTTGTAAGGCGCGAGTGATAATCGGGCTCAACCTTGAATGGGCTGGCCTTGCATGCTTATCCTTAAATGATGGTGTAGGAGAGGCTCGAGATGGTTGGCAGACGTGACCTTTGAAAGTATCGACCTGCGCTACTGTAGCTAGTAAAGAGTTGGATGGGATGAGATGGGAAGAGCTGGTGATCTGACTGCTGTTGGTTTCTGCAGTGTCAGCCTCCACTCTCCACAAACATAAGCAAACTCTAGATAAGATTGATATTGGATCTCTTGTCCTACCAACATTGTACAACCCCCAACAATGACATTATCGACAGCTCAACAACTTCTTGCTCAGGATCAACACCTGGCCCAAGCATAAAAAAAACACTTTACAAGAGAGTACAGTACCCGCACCTTTGCATGCCGTTATTGCCCGTTATGGTCCGCTTATCACATCATCTTTGGCCCCAAGGCTGTCGAGTTTCCCCGCTCGGCTCGGTGTTTTGTTGATCACCTCGAAGACAGGGATAGCGTCAGGATCAGGGTCTTGCGCTAGGACAGGACAGGGTAGCCCCTGGAAAGATGCTAGAACAAGAAGGCAGAGATTATCGCCTCCGGACGTCTGATTCGTTCAAACCACAAAACTTCCTTGTCGAGTCAACTGCGGCTTAGGGCCAATCCAGATCTGAGGCCGGGGTAAAGAGGCCAGGGTACTAACATGATTCGGGATTAGAGCTTCACTATGCCCCTGCTCCGCGGCAGGAGCTCCTCATCGGTTGGTCCCGTCCCATCACGCACTAATGCAAGCGTGTCACCCTCGTCCGTCGAATCATGGACCAGAAACGCTCTTTTTACAACGACACTACACAACAGTTACATGGCTAACATGGTTCCTTGCTCGGCCATTTCACCAGACCGATTCTTTTTTTCCCACCAAGTGACAGCAGAAATCAATGCGATCCCGTCCTAGCGCCAGCAGAGCTTTTCAGCCACCTGAGAACACTCGTATGTACCTTGGCGAGTACTCGACTTGACTCGGCACCAGCGGTCGATAATGGATAGCGAACAATGGATGGATAATGCCTTGTAAAGTCCGCTGAAGGAATGTAATATGGGCACCGCGCGGGTCGGGTACATGTCAAGATGCTACCGTATACGGCAGAATGTTGAGTACCGACTGCGAAATGCGCTGCATGATTTTCGAACGCCTCTTTTTTGTTTTTGTTAAGATTTCAATTGCGTTAACTAAAACATCAGCACTCAATATCTGTCTCACGTCCGTAATATCCCAGTCAACGACATTCAGACGAGCTGAAAAAACCCATCAAGACATGTCAAAGCTTGTCTGAAACAGTTCCTATATCGCTCAAAGCTGCAATGCAAGGCTCCTTTCAATACTCGTGACCTCGAATTACGGAATATCTTTCAAGACCCACGATCACCCCCGCGCTGCCAGACGTCACCGACCTGCCCCCCCGGTCCCTAGAGTCCCTAGTTCACGACACCTGTGCTACCCAACCATGTCGGTATGCTTTCGAACTGGAGACTTGGTGTTGAGAGGAATTTGATACGCCATTCATGGGGCCTCTCGACCCGGCTACGGGCAGCCACTTGCATGTCTGCACCCACGAGGCCTTTTGCCGCCCGACCAATCTTATCGTTGACCGCCTCTTTGGCCATTCTATTCGTCAAAATTCATCTAGGCACCCAATAAGGCATTTCAATACTGCCAATCTATGTCAGTTCTGTCCTAGAGCCCGACAAATCCTAGCCGATCGTGGACCACCGTCGAGTTCCCAAGACTTGAGCAATTCACGAGTTGCGAGTCACGCTTCACGCTTCAACGGCCCATCGCTACGCTAGAAATGACTTTTAATGAACCCATCTTAAATGCGACCGAATAAACTTTCTAGACTAGCACAGTACAAGCTCTGGCAGTTGAGCAAGGAACGACCTTGGCCCGTTTGTCCGTTCATGCTATGGACCTTGATAGCGGATGCGAGCTAATGGACTTATCCTTGTGCGACCTTTTGAACCTTTCCCCTCTCCGGTGTACTTTGCGCATATGCAGCTGCGATAGTCCGGTGAGCTTCTTTATCAGTATCATGGTGGGTGTTACTGCTTCTTGGTTTTAGAAACAGATATTGGCTGTGGTCAGTTGAAGCAGCCCATTTGGGCCCCGATACAGATCCACTGCACAGAATCTTGATTCAGTGAGATTCGAATACATCTTGCGAAGGAGAAAGTGCCTATGCTATTACTGGATATAGCAAACTTGGCTTCGATCCATTTTGGGACACATTGGATGGTAGGTGAATGGGGATGATCTACTACTAGTCAATGTCTTGGTCAAGTGGATGGCCTCAAATCAAATCAGAAAGTCAAAGCTCGCCGCCTGGCATGTTCTTCCGCGAGGAGCTAAATCCCAAAGGGATCCAACCCCCCTCTTGATGAGCTCTTGGTGCAAGCAGACTGGTTGCTTGCCATGACCACGGACAACTGGATGGGCACACCATGCGCGACTTTCCTCTTTGGACTGCAGGATCCCTGCTCGCCCTATGCCGTCTTGTGCACATCTATTCCTAGAGTGGAGATCCGATGGATGCAGAGAGACTATCTTTGACCGACTCTTCTTATTGGCCTTTCTAAGCGCAGTCGCTGGTCCTGGTGCCATGGCAGGCTTGTTGTGCATGATGCAAAAATAGCAACACGACGATGGGAAGCCATCATCGAATCGACGTGTGAAGGGCCGCGAGAGAAGCGGCCAAAATATAAACATTTAGCCCTCCAGCAGCCGCCCAAGAATTTAACCCTCTTTCTTCTTCGTTGTTGTGTTCAGAGATCCCAAGTGTCGCCAAAGGCTCTCTTGATCCCCTTTCCATTCCTCTCTTACCGCCCTCCTCATCCATCATCTACTACCCCGAACACCTTTGTTGTTACAAACAATCTCCAGTGAAGAGCAAGCCGGACTTGCTTTGAACCAGTCAATCCTTAGACAATTTCCGAACGAACGGACGAAACGAACGACTACAGTTGTGGTTTGATAGAGTCGGCCTGGCTGCCACTTACACGACTGTCCACAAATTTCGCTCAGAGATCCATACTGATCCTGACCGATACAAAAAAACATACGCTAATTTAATTCTCGACTTGTTGAAACGGAACATACAAACTCGGATTCGATATCCCCCCGGTCACGTTTCTCAACGCCCAACCTCTTGGCTCTGGATTTTTTGCTCCTCTCGTCTCCTCACTCAGCCTTTTGAGTGATCGACTCCACACACTTAGTCAAGTCAAGTACAGTGCGCAGGTGGTCCCTGATTGCACAGTCCCACTCCCCCCTTGTAGATCACACACCCCATCCCGGTCCCCTAGCACGCCAATACTCTACGGACCAGCATCGCAGCCTACAAATGTCTACGCTGCCCCCCGATCACCACAAAGGCGTCTCGCGAGCTTCCGAGAACACCGTCAATATGACTGCATCTCAGTCTGTAAAGGCCAAGCCGGCCTCCAAAGCCAGCAATGGCAAGCCCAAGACAAAGACACAGATGCACCGTCGCTCAAGAACAGGTATGTTCACTCACTTACATGATAATCATACCAAAAAGACTCGAGCTAACATCACTTACACAGGATGCTACACTTGCCGTTTGCGACGTAAGAAATGCGACGAGGGAACTCCCATGTGCACAGCCTGC
Organism: Fusarium cf. aywerte; assembly: GCA_011034095.1. Classification (NCBI taxonomy): domain Eukaryota; kingdom Fungi; phylum Ascomycota; class Sordariomycetes; order Hypocreales; family Nectriaceae; genus Fusarium; species Fusarium cf. aywerte. The sequence goes on from WETZ01000007.1 coordinate 414,385, forward strand.
AAGCATCTCGGCTTGCAATGCGAGTACAAGCGACCCATGTGGTGGAGCAACAATGATATGCGAAGGAAGCACAAGGAGGACATCAAGATGATAATCAAGCGCAAGAAGCTCTCTGAGAAGTCATCTCACAACATCCAGAACTCTGTCACCAGCTCTCCTCCTGGCCTGACCCACTCTCTTCCCACATCAGCTACCTTCACTGATCCCCTCGACCGCACAAGATCTGCTTCCATCGACTCTCAATTCCCAGCGACTTTCAATTTCAACAGCCCCCCAAGTGGTAACGAGTATGGCTTTGGTGCGCCCATGCACCCCGAGTTCATGTTCGGTAGCTACTCACCATATGAGATCGATGTCAAGACAGAGCGACAGATGTTTGTCAACGATGTCCCTACAGTCCGCGAATCGCACATCTCCACCTTCAGCACTTACCACACTCCTCCTCCTGCTGGTACAGTCCTTCCTCATGGTCCTTTGGATGGTGAGTGGGCCGAGCAGGTCTTCCAAGAGCGCAAGGAATCACTTTCAGAAGAGACCCTCAACTGTAACTTCTTCGACTTTTCACATGGTCCCTCAACAGAGTCAAGGCAAATTCAACTTGAGCTTGACGAGAACGACCAGCGCCTGCTGGATCACTTCATCCAATTCGTTCTGCCAACAATCTTCCCTATTCTCGAGTCTAACCAACACTGCTCAGTCGGCTCTGACCTCATTCTTCCTGCTCTTCAGTCTAACAGCGCCTACCTCCACTGCTGTCTGAGTGTTGCTGCTCAGCACCTCAAGTCGTACACCAACTCTTCCACTGAAGATCTTGACAACGATATCATGCGACACCGCTACGCTACTATCTGGGCCCTCTGTGAGGCGCTCAAGAAGGACGAGAACCACCAGCAGATTCTCGAGGCTACCCTTGGTCTCATTTTCTTCCAGTCTGTCGTCGGCCGATATGACGATGGCTTGCTGGACATTCCTTGGCACCAGCACTTCCAAGCTGCTATCAGCTTGGTGCAGAAGCTTGACCTTCCCGGCGTGGTCACCGACCCCACCCGAGCTTCCATGCAAACTCCCTTCAACATGTCTCTCTCCTCATGGATTGACATCCTCGGTGCTACCATGAAGGGTCGATCACCAACATTTGCCCACACTTACCGCGAGAAGCACCTTTCTCAGTTCAACCCTAGTCTTGGACTGCGCGAGCTTATGGGATGTGATGACCGAGTTATGTACCTTATTTCTGAGATCGCCTGCCTCGAGTCCCTTAAGAAGGACGGCATGGACGACTTCACCCTCTGCCAACACGTTTCTGCTCTTGGCGAGCAGATCAGCTTGACTGAGATGGGAGATGCTGGCCCCAAGATGCCATTCAACGCCAACGGCAGCCTTTCGCCCAAGCAGCTCTCCAAGAACATGACCATGGCTTTCCGCATTGCCGCACGCATCTACCTCTGCAGCTTGGTCCCTGGTTTCAACCCCAGACAACCTTCCACCATGGGACTGGTTGAGAAGCTTACAAACGTGCTCCAGCACATTCCCTCGGGCCCCAATGGATTTGACCGCAACCTTGCTTGGGTCTACCTCATTGGCGGTTCCACCAGCGTCCCTGGTAGCACATTCCGAGCTTTCTTTGAAGATCGCCTTGCTCAGCTTGGCGACTCAGCTCGATTTGGCACCATGGGACGTGTTGCCACCCTCTTGCACGAGGTGTGGGCTCAGAATGACCGCCTCTCGGGTGTTAGCACACCCGGATCCACGACGTCTGAGGCAACCCAGCTGCACATCCACTGGCGGGATGTCATGGAATCGAAGGGATGGGACTTTTTGTTGATCTGAGCATTGCACCTAGCGAACCTTCTTGGCTGGCCTATGAAGGGTAGTAGGAGCAGTGCTGGGTGAAACCATCAAGTTCTAATCTAACCTTTCTCTTCAATTACATGAGCGCGGCCAGGACCACCTCATAAGGCGAAGCAGGCATTTGCCAGCCGTCGAGGACCAGGATTGGAAGTATGACTACCATTTTCTACACGAGGCTTCATCGTTCACTTTCTTGTCTGCTGTACCGAAATGGCAGAGACTTTTCTTTCTTTATTTCTTTATTATTTCACTTCATATACAATGATACCTACTGGGATGGGTTACTAGAGGAAGCCGCAAGGCGTTTTGAGATGGAAGTGGAGTACAAAGAGCGACACTTGGACACACCACACATCTCGACACATTTGGATACAGTTGACCGGAGGGGATGAGGCGTTACGGGCATGCATTGGCTGGGTTAGTGGGAGAAGAAGCATGAGGGCGAGTCATGACCATATGCAGGAACAAATGGGGCGGCAACAGGATGCCGTGTTATATGTTAGTCTATTGGATGGAAGCGGCCGAGGAGCGCGAGACTCGGATTCACTCGCTGTTGTTTTTTGTTTTTTTTAATCATGATACCAAGCGGGCAATGGTATAGGGAGAGACACGGCGCATGGCAGGTTATGGATTGACGCCGTGGAGGATGGGATGACGATGATACGAAAAGAGAGGCTCTGGGAAGCTGGATATGGGCTAGCTCCCAGAAAGGATGCTTCATGAAGGGTGGTATACGATATCTAGAACCTTGCTAAGACAAAGTTTACAATGAAACAAAGCATATTGCTGCAACAATTGATCTTACCTGCTGTGAGCGAACTGTGACGATACCAATGCATACACTTGATTGTTGCCTCACTAAATGATGAGATGAGATGGAGAATCTGATCATGTAATATCACGCCATATGTACAATCTAATGTCGGGAACTTTTTGGCGTCTAACTGCAAGTCTCTGGAAAAGGAATTCCAGGACCGAGAGGCACAACTGGGATAGGAATTAATGCCTCGTTCTGATTAGATGATAAGGGCCGCATTCGATGGTTCTTTTTGTTCTGTGCTTATTCGTGAGATCCTTGTTCCCTGGCAAAGTCAGCATCATCACACCACGAAGACTCGGGGAAGAGGAGAGGGATGCTGCATGTGCATCTTATTCTGCGGGGGAGGCGCTGGAGAGGGTATCATTGAGGGCGTTTACGAGATGCAGATGTGCATGCTATGCAGTATGTATATACTGTAGGTTAATGCAGGTGGTCTACAGGTACAGCAGTGAATTAAGCAGCACACATGCTGTGAAATTGAGGCCTTTTCCCTTGTTGACGGATGCAGAGAGAGCATGCCGGCTGCAATGTTATGTTATGCCATGCCATGCCATGCCATGCAAATGCAGTGCGAGTACAATTCACTATATATTGAGGAAACAACTTCGTCATCTATAATCAACCTATAAATCATATACAGAAAAGCCTCATTTCGTTTTATAAAGTTCTAATGCATGCAGGCAGCATCTTGGGCCGTTAAACCGTCCCGTCGTGCCTGAAGTCCGAAGTCCGAATGCTGTTGCAGTGCATTGTAGCGAGGAAGACGGAGAGGAACCAACACAGCAACGCAGACGACGGCAACAAACTGAGAAAGAAACACGTATTCCCCAGTGAGTGAAAGAGGGAGCTCAAAAAAGCGAATACGCCTCTATTCCAGGGCTTCAAGGACAGTGCGTGGGACAATTGGCTCTGAATGACTTACACGCCCCCCTCAAGGCAGATTTTTTGCAAGAAATTCCACAGCAGTTAACCGACGACAGTAGGCACGGCACAGTGGACTTGGGGGGAGTTTTCGCCTCAGCCGAGGTCTAAACTTGGTCTAGGCGAATCTGGATTTGCGAGATGGGCTTCTGCGCGTGAGAGGAGACAAGCCTATCAAGGATTCTGAATTTTTGACGAATAAATTACAGGGGATAAAAAGATGGATGATCGGGCAGACAAACCCCAGCGAAGCGAATCGACATGGGGTGGAGGAGGGAGTGCGAACAAGATAGGGTCAAGCTACGGGTGTAAACGAAAAGGTATAACAGAGGAGATATAGGTAGGGCTCTATCTTTTTCATGGGTTCGTTACTGACGAACTAAACTAAACTAAACTAAACTATAGTGAGTCATCCGAGTTTCTAAACTAGGAGTCTGCGGCTACTGTATGGGGAATATTGAATGCTGGACAAGAACAACGCATTGGTGGTTTGTTCTCGTGACATGGACTGTTCAATGACTTTGATTCATTGATTGATTGGTCTTTGTATTCTTAATCCTGGTTTCTGGACAAGTAATTGAACGTCTAGTGTTTTACACGTGGATGATTCTGAGACTGTTGAACAATGATCAGTCATCGAACAAGAGACAGCCCACGACCCGAGATGGGTTGAGACAATATACTACGTAGTAGTTGTTGAAGGTAGAGTAGATAGCGCTTCATGTATTACTGCCTGTTTGGGTTGAGCATAGATAGCCTTTGACGTAGTTGAGCGGTCTTAGTTGGGCTGTTAGTTAATAGCTCGAATTTGGTGACAAAATAAGCAAACAGCAGCATATCATCATCATAAACAACTTTGTAATCCGAACCACAACACTACCATTCTTTCACCTCGACTCCTTTTATCCCTCTTGCTTGATTTGGTTCTTCTCATACGAAAATATCCAAGGTAAAGAGGATTTTACGACGAAATGACTCAATTTAATGTACAAAACATCACCTCTTACTCCCTATCGATATACTTTGTGGCTACTCGACGATGTTTCAGGTACGGTAGGTTAGAGTTAGAGACGACGTCAACGGCGCTCTCAACGGCTCTATCTGCCGGATGATGCGGCACTCACAATGAGTAGATACAAGTGTTAGGCCAGGCCAGGCATTCTCAACAGATAGATAGATTGTTCAATTGAAAATATCTACATTAATGGCGTATCACCAAGATTCAAGAGCTGGTCAAGCCAGTGACGATGACGATGCCAACATTGGACTTATTTCCGAACAACCCCAGAGAGCGAAGCAAAAAGAAGTATGCTCAAAAACAGTATTGATAATGCTTGTGATAATATCGAATGTCGTTTGGGTTGCTGCGATATTGAGAACTTGGTACGGAACGAGGGATCTGCTTAAGCGGTGTGGAAGCAACAAATATCCTGCAGATTTTGGTATGTACAAGACAATAAGACAGAGATCAACAATTAACCATTCTACAGTCTCGAAAGAACCAGTGCCGCTGAAACTCAAGACAGTCAACTTTGACGATTTGCTGCGCTACAACACCACCACTCACGAAGTCTATCGAGAAATGGATTCATCACTACCACAATACTTTGGCACTCCCAATCCCGCAATCGATGCAGCATGGGAGAAACTCCTTCGTTACCAATACCCTGCCGTCAGTGACGAAGAAATAGCAAGCAATCCAGCTCTATCATTCTCGCCAAAAGATAAACACCCCATCACGGGGAAATACCATGGAGCGCTCGACGTGTTTCACAACCTGCATTGTCTGAACATGGTGCGAAGACAACTCGACAAAGAGTATTACGGGGAGATGGATATGATGATGAAGGAGAAGAAGAAGAGACACGAGGAAAGTTCTCTTGGCGCAGCTGAAAAGGATCACTTGTATCACTGCATGAACCATATTCGACAAAGTCTTCAATGTCGTCCGGATCTTAGTCCTGCTGCTATGCATGTGTACCTGGACGCTGATGGATCGCAGTTCTTTTTGGGCAATGCAAAGAGTCATTCGTGCTATGACTGGCAAAGTATTATGGATTGGGCTGAAGCGAGGGAGTCAAATTTGGGCTATACTCAACCTGTTCATTGAGACAGTCTAAGTAAATGAATGACTTGGACGGCGGCCATCATGGCATGGGTGTACTTGTAGTATCATTGGACATCAATCAATCCCAGCAAGGTCTGTCTGGAAATCTACCTAAACTAGAGTACCTACGCGCCCATCCTCAGCGCTTGGCCATCGACTTCAGCGCCTGAGACAAGGCCCCCCCCACCGCTAAAATTTTACTGGTCTTTAGCGGTCAACTGTTTTACCCCGTCCAACCAGAGACTTGCTTCGCCGCGCGCTTAACAACTTCTGAGACTGTAACCAACCACGGCTTTTGGACTTCACTTAGACCAATTGTCTCAACCATGGCTACATTATCGTCAAACATCTGGCAATGATGGACCCATTTTCTTTTTTGTCTTTTCTCTAGTTGCTTCTGGTCTGGTCTATAGACACAGCCTCGTCCCTCTCCAGCGCCTGTCGAGTGACAGGGTCCTCTACTTCTCGGTGACTGGCTCTCGACATCTGTATGCAACCGCCCAACAACCTCTAATGCGACAGTCGAGCCTGAAATATCGTGGTTGAATGGGTCGAGATGCTCCTCAACGGACAAAGCGGCAATGGAAAAGACCATTCATTGTAGTGAGATGGAATGACCTCATGGTCTGGTCTCTGGCCTTTTGGCCTCTGCATCTGCATCTGCATCTGCCTTTGTCTACCCTTGTTCTCCCTCTTTTTACTCTTCTCCGTCTCTGTATTTACTGTTCTAGTTCTTCACTTTTGCCTGTTCAACCAAACAAACAATCAAATCCTAAACGCTTGTTCAGCTGTTTCATCAATACATCTTTGTCGTACACGCTGGTTGTGTTTCGACAAGCTCTCTCACCATCGTCTTTCACCCTGCATGTTATAACATTCATTACTTACACATTCTGGAAAAAAAAGTCCCCGAACCAACAACGATAATACTCGCTGCAATATCAACTGCCCACGACCAACAACCATCACGCCAAAGATGATTTTGGCTCGGCTTCCTGCACCCTTACGGGTTCTACTCATCACAGCTCTCTGCGCCTCCACAACCTCCGCCTTACCCGCAACTCGCATCTTTGCCCGAGCCGATACTTGCGATGCCGACCAGATTTCATGCAATAGCGACATCGCCAACTTCTGTTGTCCCAGCGGTAACTCCTGCAAACTCCTCGCTGGTAAGACAACAGCTGTATGCTGTCCTAAAGGTCAAACCTGCAATGTCATCCAACCCATCACTTGCGATATCCGGGGCCAGGACCAGAAAGAGTTCCCAAATGCACCTGTCAAGACAATAGTCTTCAACCTCGATCTTCAAAAATGTGGCAAGAAGTGCTGTCCCTTTGGATACTCGTGCGAAGACGATCAGTGTGTTATCGACAAGGATCAGACTGATATCCCGGAGGGCGCTGAGCTTCCCAATGAGACTTCTACTCCTGTTCCCAGCGCCATAACTACCGCTACTGGAGCTCCTGAGACAGTTTCCATCAGTGCTGCGCCAACTGCAAGTGCTGAGCCTACAGAGGCCGTCGGAGCTGGATCTGACAAGAGCACTGATTCTGATAATGACGGCGATGAGGAGTCCAAGTCTGATAACTCTGGTCCTGCTACCACTTCCATCGTCGGTGGTGTGGTAGGAGGCTGCATTATCCTCCTTATCATTGCCATAGTCATCTTCCTATACGTCCGTCGCCAGAATAAGCGTGAGACAGCAGGTTCAGAAAAGGGCAGTCACCTCTACGGTCACGGCCGTCGTTCCAACAGCGACGTCTCCTTTGGCAATCTCATCTCCGAGCCCATCAGCCAACCCAACTCCTACCGCGCCGACTTTATCCTCAAGACACCTTCTACCCAGCGTACCAGCATCGTGCATGTCCCTGCACGTCAGCCTTCCAACGCCAGCAATCGTCTCCATGCTCCCCCTCCTCGCATCCGCATCTCCATTCCCAACCCCTTTGACTCCCCCAACCCATCTCCCAACGCTCAACCGAGTCCTCTCGATAACGAGGAGTCTCTACGCCACGGGAACGTTCGTCTACCGCCCATTCGTGCCATGAAGGCGTCGTCATACTGTAGTCGTCGACCCTCTACGCCCGAGCTCCAACGTGAGCCGAGCACAGAGAACATCGATATTTTCGCAGACCCAAGCACCATTGTCAAGCCTCGTCCACTAACGAGAGCAACCACATTTACAGACCTTATGGACGAAGCTGATCTCGGCGCTGTGCGCAGAGGGAAGCCTTATGTCCCTGGCACAACACCCAGGATCTGAACATTCACTCCAACATTTTCCTTAAAAGTCACATAGAGATCACTTGTCTCACTAATAGAGTTTCTACACAACACCATCTGCAGCGCACGATGGAGTCCCCTCGTTTCATACATAGATCAAAACGAATAACTAAACACGCTAGAACTGGCTCTGGCGTTGCGGTCGCATATATGGGACGGAGCAAGCTGTCGTTTATACCCCGGGTTTCTGTGTAACCCCAACTACTGTTTTTTGTTTTAATGCTTGTACTTTTTCTTATCTATTTAAAGAGCTTCACAATAGTTTGAAATGATATGCGAATATTCATTCAGTCGTTTGCTTGAAGGCGTGCAACTGAAGTAAAAGCCATATAACAAAATCACAACGCAAAACCATGGCCCACAGACTTGCAAGTACCAAAACGTATGTCTTTGATGATATGTAAGAGCAAATATGAATTGAAGTTAAACAATCCTTAGTGTCCTAAACATTTCTAACTTCTCTTTCCTGCCTGTAGCAGCACGTTCCGTTCACCGTTTTTGCTTCCTGACTCCCATATCTCCAAAACCATGGCAAAACGCGCTATGCCAACCCATCACATAATGTCAATAAATCAGCGAATGAATAGACAGATATCCCACGAGAGCTAGTGTGCGAACAAAGGAAACAAAACGATTAAAACATATAACTGTAACGATTGGGTATGTGTGCGTGACCAAGATCCAAGAATCGCCTATATGACGCCATTGCCTGGCTATTATCCCCTTATCCTCCTCATTCAACGTAGCCAATTTGTGTGTATGCATTTACCCTCACATGACAATGCATTTCCTGTCCTTCTCTTTCTCCTTTTCCTTTTCCCCTGAGCCGGTTGATATGTCTGTCCAACCAGCACTGCTTGCAGCATCTGCTGCCTTCTTTTTCTTCTTAGGTTTGGCTGTCCAGCCTCGTTTCTTAGCATCTTTAATATTCTTAGCAGCACTTCGTTCAGCACGACTTGGCCGACGGTTCACTGTGGGCGATGTTCTTGTCACTGGTACCGGTGGTGCGTTTAGCCACGCAGGTACTTGCTGGTTGGGCAGTGGCAGTGGCAGTGGCAGTGCCGGTGGATTGCCTCCGTGCGAAGAGGCAATACTGTAAATGGTCTCCAGACGCTCAACTGTTGGCCGCTGGTTGGACCCAGGAACCGGACGGGGATGCCGAGGAATCGGAGCCAGCAAGGGGGGCTCATTCCTCCGGCCCGATGTTTGGCGGCTGGGCGAGTCAAAAGCGCCCGATACACCTCTAGGAGTACTAATAATAAGAGGTTGGTCGGGCTCAAGATGACTAGGACCTGATGGGCCTGCCGACATGGAGTCAGGCATGGAGTTCGACATGTACCCGCTGCCATCGAAGCTTCCAACAGGCCGCCTTGGAACCTGAAATCCTCCAGAGAAACGTCTCGGGTTGCCCTGGCTGACTCTTTTGCTTAGGCTTGCAAGTTGACTTGAACTGGGCAGAGGGGGGAGGCCTGATAGCGACTCATCCTGGGCGGGTTGCTCGGCAGGTGCAGACATCGGGAACGGGTACCCATCTGCTGAGCTAACGATGTGGTCAGGCCCAGAACCTGTAACGCGAGGCCAGGTTTGAGCGTTTGACAACCGCCTCACTCTGGGCACCAAGTCTGGCTCAGGTTGGGCCACAGATGCGGCCGATGGCGTGGGCTCTACATTGACCGCCGGTACTCGTGGACCTGGGCCAAAGTGGTCATGAGCTGAAATATCCGTTTGAAGTGGTGTTTGTAGTGGCGATGGCGAACGTTGTTCGTTTGCGGAGTTAGCAAGGACTGTCGTGGCTGAAGATGTTATGGCAGAGACAGCCGATGAAACTGACGCCTGACGTGCTCTAGCCTCTGAAGTATCCCTTGTGGGCTGTGCTGTAGACTGCCGTGGAGAAGCTGGAGGTGTTGCGTCGTAAAGATCCGCATCCCCGTCTTGCGCAGGCAACGGACTCACGCTGGTCTGTGTTGTATTAAGGGTTTGAGCTTGATTTAGAGCATTGGGATCGCTCACGGTATGTTGAACTGTCTGCGAGGTTGTGCTGGAATTTCCACCTTTGTAATCGATGGATTGAGCATTACCAGAGGAGCCATTTGTCATCTGAGTCGGCAATGCTGGTACAGGAGGTATAGGAATAGGGGCTGGCGCAGGGCTACCCCCAAGTCCTATGGGGGCAACAGAGGGACCTCGCATAAAAGCAGGAAGATCTGGACCTGGGTCCTCCTTCTGATAAGGTGGCGGAGGAGGTACCCAATTGTCTGCATCACTCTCGTGTGGATGTTCCCTTCGGCCATCGGCACGACGATACTCGATGCGTCGCCCGTCTGCTGTTCGAGGATGAAGAGACCTATCCATTGCGGCAGCGGTTGCAGCACGACGAAGCGTTGTCTGGGAGCGAGGGCTAGCATGTGAATAGGGCGCATCCAACGCCTCCATCTGCTCCATTGTCGGCCCATCTTCATCATCAGGGCTCTCAGGCTCTACCGGTTGCCGAGTCGAGGGTTGGGTCGGGAGTCGGCCAATCCTTCGGGGAAGCAAAGGGTCGTCATCGTCGTTATTATGTTCGTTCTGTGGTGTTCGTGGGACACTCGGTAACTCCGGGACATCAAGAGTAGCACGCGGTCGGGAAGCAGATGTGGCAGCTCGAAGCAGAGACGACGACCCGCCACGACCACCTCGCTTTTGAGCAACGGTCCTCCGTCGCACAATGGCAACCTCGGTTGCAAGATCACGTTGTTCTTCCTCCAAAACCTCGGGGTGATCGGTACCAACTTCGATGGTGACCTCGGATTTGGCTCCATTGGAGATACCGTAGTCAAAGTCCAAAAGTGTAACCCGACCACCGTCGACAAAATCCATGTCTTCCTCTTCGGTAACCAATCGTGGTGCACCAACTCCCCTTGCAGTGATCACCAGCCGTTCTTGGGCGGAAGAGCTGCCATAATCTGCAACCCATTTTACTGTCTTCACGTCCGCAAGCTCTGCGACTTTGAAGCCCGAAACAAAAGTATTTCTTAGCTTGTCGCACAACATTTGCCATTTCGGCACTCGACCACCTTCGGTATCCCTTGCTCGTGTAGACGCCCGTCGCGACGTGCCACTGCGGTCACTATTCTGTCGTCCTAGACCAGATGATGAACCGTCATTGGACAGCGATGAATTGTCTGGGACTGCATCCAAATCTTCGGGAACACCATAAATCCAAACTTCCTTGCCTTGAAACCCAGCTGACACCAATTCACCTCGATATGTCGTAGCAGGAAGCGTTGATGGAATGAGACTGGCTTGCGAAGATGCGCTTGGTACGGGCCCTGTAAAGTAGGTGGTTCCGTTCCTGAGATCATCAATTCGAACGGCCCGGAAAGTCTCAAAACTTCGATCGTAGGTGAAAGTCCAACTCGCTTCCTCTTGGTGTCCGTCCTGAAGCAGAACAGCATGACTGCAGTCTCGGCTGGTGTTGGGGAATAAAATCGACGTCGTCCATAGAGGGCTCAAATTATCTTCTGACATGTGGGGGCCAGGGTCGTAGTAAGGAGCTGTAATAATGACGGTGCTGGGTGGCGCCGAATGAATCGTAGTTCCAAGGATTTGAGTTCCGTCGAATGAGAAGGATAAGGCGTCGACGGCATCGCATTTCACAGCTCTTCTATCAGTAGATAGCGCATCGGGTCTCAAGGATGACACTTCGATACCTCCTTCATATGCTGCCGCTAGAACCGACCCACATGGAGACAGGGCAATCGTTCGAGGAGTGTTATCGAGAATTATAGACTGCGCTCTTTTGGGTGGGCTTTTCTGTAAGTCATAAAGGTCGACCTGCATCTCAGTAGATAAAACCGCCAACAAAGTGCCTTTGTCATTGATACACGCCGCGACAGGCCGACGAAGAATCTTGAACTCCCTCTTGACATCAAGACTACTCCCTTTTAGATCAATCACGTAAATCCGACCCGAGTTGTAGGCTAGAAGGTGGTGACCTTTCGGAGAGGTGCTATACTGCATACCCTCGCCTCCTGGGCATGATGATGAGCTGATGGATGTCGAGATCAGCTTGAAAGTGGTTTCCTTGGGCCGTAGGTATGCTTCGAAAAGATTCCTCTTAACTTCACGGGCAAAAAGTCGACGCAACTCGGGAAGTTTGTCATCGTCGCATGGAGGGAGTGTGGGATGGCTCGCCGAGTATGAAGGACATGTCGATAGTTGGTGACGATAGAGGTGAGCCTGTTGGGAAACTGCTCTCCATTTGCGGTTGAGAAGTATAAGAGACGCGAAACCGTTGGGATCGGCGAGTCGGAGTATCCTGGTTGAGAGGCGCAAGCGTTAGCACATGATAACAGGAGACTTTAACAATCGATGGTATTTGATCGGTTGTTGGCACAGGGTCATATCTTAGGCGCAAATCTGCAAAGATGTCCAACAACTACTCACTGTTCAATGATCTCGTCGGGCAGGCTATCAAAAGGCGGAGTTGGAGGAATAGGCATCTTCTCGATACTCGAGCGACGGACGTCGTTTACCGACGCGTCCATGACGCTTTGTCGCTCTACGGAGGAAAGCCAGCGAGCATATCAATTTGATGAATGGCAACGACGCTTGTTAGGAAGACACGAGACGTTAAGAGGAGGAGTTTGAGACGTGGGAGTTTGCGGCTGGAGGTAGATCGTAAAATCGAATTGGTTGGCAAGTCTGGACTCTTTGGGGTGTGGCTGAGGCTTCCTCTACTCTAGCTTTGGGCTGAGACGTGATGATGGCGGGTCTTTTTTTGTTATGAAAAAGGAAAGGTAGGGATGGACGTAAGCACTAAGTCAAGGCACCTTGAACCTTCAGAACAAAGACGGTCGAAATGCACGAGATGAGATGCGATACAGATAAGATGAAAGAAAAAAAAAAGATTAATTCGATATCTTGGAAAAATACATAGCTGAAAACTTGGGGTAAAGGGAGACTGAGACTCGTTCATTCACAAGCGATCGGCGTCCTACCCAAATCCTACCAACAGACCGGCGGCTGTGTTCGCTATCACCCCCTGAAGTCCAACATTGAAGAGACCTGTACGTCGGATGCGACCAGCGCCTCCTCGCTATGGGATGGTTGCATAGGTACCATATTTGGTATACGGAACGCATTAACGTGCCTTTTTCTAGATAAGAACCGAAAGCGTAAATGACTGACTGCCAAGAGCTTTATAGTCAACGATACGGTGTAAGACTACCCGAAGTTGGGTGAATATAAGCTCTACTACATATTAGGAGCTATCATCATACTTATATTGTGATTGGATATTCATCTAAAACAAGACGAATTTACTCCACCTGACATGGCTCACAGCAGTTTTCATCTACATAGTATGTAACGTATCTATTCTTACACGTCCAGGGCACTTTATATCAACGATTTTTTCTACTATTTACGACCCCAGAGTCTATTGAGCATACTCCAAAAAAGCCAACTGGCGTTTTGCGATACAAATAATCAACAGCTGAAACTAGAAACGTGATACCTCATGAGAGAGGCGCTTGTGGGAGAGCTGAATATGCAGGCTAAAGCCACCAAATTACAACTTGAGGCATCATCCAATGGTCTAGAATAAGGATGATATAAGATGTCTCAAGACCATTACATTAATTTCAACTCATCATATATGATAGATAGATACCTGAGCGACTAATAAAAGTATAATGATCATTCTCTACATCAAGGACGATCGACATATTTCTGTGCATCCGGAGCATCTCAAGCGCTGCATTGATCAATACTGATCATACTGCATGCTTTGGCAACAAACTCAAGAAGAGGGGAAGTATACAAGGCCCAATCACATCAACACAGCCGATGTCGTTGGTTGGCTATTGATTTACAGCGCTTGTCAAGGGTTCCTGAATGCCAGTTTTGCATGTCACTGCCTCGTCATAGAAGTATGAATGCAAGCCATGGCATATGCACGTGTACAAAAGAACTATAGGATGCAATAGAATATCTCTGTATTCATACATTTGTAAGAACTCTTGCTTGTGCATCCAAAAACGTTGAATTGCATGTGGGGGGAATATTGCAAATTCAGATTGATGAATTGTCTCGGCTGTCGGCCTACACATGCGATGCACTTTTGCCCACCCCTCGGTTGCTTGCTTCCATGACTTCAACTGCAACTCAACTCAGCCCAACTTGATATGACTTACCAAACTTGAAAGAGAAATTTATGACTAATACTTTAGTGTTACCTTTATCTGCATTGTAACTCTCCCACAAAGAGTTCTTTGTTGTTGTGTGCCGTTTTCTTGGTCAAACTTACGATTGCGTATGACCAACCAACCAACCACTGGCGTTGTAAATACTAATGTTGTACAACCCTCACCTTGCCATCCGATGGATCCAATCGTGGTCACTGTGCTTGGTCGTACTCGCTAGCGAGGCGAGATCTGCTATTACTTACTAACCTATTATTAGATGATTACACATTCAACTGTCGAGATGGATGGAATGCCCCATCAGGGCATAAACAATGACAGTAAACATTCCGATGCCAAGACTCGCTTCTCATTACCGATATAATCATGAATACCGACTAATAATTAGACTATCTACTCATATATAACCATAACTGAAAATTGAGCCGTGATCAAAAATAGTCCTGGGATTGGAATGTGACAAACGAGTTCCACTATTTGTCCTGAAAATTCTACACGACGGGGTATCGTATCGACTGTACTTGTATCGGTACTGTAGAAAGGTAATTAGGCTGAATCAACAAGATCTTGGCATTGCGTTGTTATCTCATGATATCATCTGTAGGAATTGGCCCCCTGGTCTTAAATGGGCTCTGATCTTGCAGTGACGGATTTCACTGATGTCTAGGTCGTATGTAGGGCTTAAATGAGTAGGTAAATCGTAGGTAGGTAACCGGTTGGTGGTGCCCGGCATTCAATAGCCTGAGCAGGTACCTAGGTAATGAATGGATGGTACGGTACATAGGTACCTACTCTGTCGGGAGAGGTAGGCATAAGGTAACCTTGCCTGGCAGACGCCGGGTATAGACCGGAGCCAATGCGAGTTCCCGGTCTTGGAAACATCGCATGCACCTTCCTCATCCCTGAGAAGAGGCCGGGTTTAAATTAATGATCTGAGCCTGCCTGCACAGGGCACTTGCCCGCTCTATCTAAGGCAATTACATAGTCAGTCCTACTTACCCAGACGGGTGCTTATTTACTGTTCTCCTACCGCTGCAGACTGCGCTGCACTGCACTGTACTGCAGAAGGGGCACGGCCCGCTCCTACTTGTCCAACTCTAAATTATCCTCTTTGATATATCAAAAATTCATTTTCAGTAAGGATCAGTTCAAGGCGAGCGGGAGTCCACCAAACAAAAAAGTCCTAACTGCTTAGGTGTGATGACAAGTCTCGTCGGCCCGGCACTTCCACTGCTACGTTATAATTGCGGATACCTACAGTACTGCACTGCACTGCAGTAGACCTACTGTACCATACGGTGGCGGCTGCTGCTGCAGCAGCGGAGCGCACAGACAGAGAGGAGACCCTGGAAAATGGAACAAAAGGGTTAAGCTCGATAGCCGATGGCGAGGCCAAACTCTGCCACCAACCACCGATTCAGCCCTGCTTATGGCACGCTTGGCATGATGTGGAATTGATATGGAAGCTTGTTAGCTTCGTAGATCGCCTGTGGGGGTTGCAGAGACGATGTGGGAACTTGGCACGGTTACTGAAGCGTCACTAACAAGAAGCGGAATGATCAGCCGAAGCTTTCTAGCCAAGTGCTAGAATTAGTTTACATGCATTGTCGGCCTCAGGAAGTTTTCCTAATGCCAAGCCCCTTGGGCCGTGAACCATACTACATACAACCTCGGTTTAGAACCTCGGGTAACATCTGCTGACGACGAACCACCCCAAGTTGATTGGACTGGCTTATACATGAGTAGTCTGTAAATGTTGAGATGCACCTTTTATTCCCAATGACATAACACATATGACATCCTTCTCATGATACTACTACTGCTCTGTGTTACATGTTCCAAGCCATCATGCGTCATGTCAACTGCACTTCAGAGGCAAGCTATTCATTCATTCCCTGTCTAGTCGATATGTAGTCATGTTAGTGAGCGCAAGTTTACGGCCTTGGTCAAAACTCCCATAGCTGAATCATTGCTACAATACAGAAATATGAATGATGAGGCTCTTCCATTTCCGGAAACTTTTCTGGCCAATATATCGAACCCGTTTCCTGGTGCAAGACTCAGGATCCTAGGATCAAGCCAAAGCGGAGATTCGGAGACGCGGAACGTGCGAGTCAGGGTAAGGCACCATGAAAAAAACCACGCCAACACATATCGAGATCCCTACCGAGCCAAGTCTACCACTCGATCTGTGGCTTCCTTTTCGTCAAGTGAACAGGTGGGCCAATATCTAATCTCTGTGGGGGGTAACAGTGTTAAATCCAGAATACAGCCGAGGCGGACGATGGGTAACTGTCCATTCACGGGAGAAATTACCAACTTTAACCAACTCGGACAAGCTTGCGAGCCCTGTAAGTACTCATGAGACTTAGCTAGTGTCTAACAGTGACCAGAACTTGATCCTTAACTGGAACTAGATGTCAGTAACCTGGAGAGAAAACGTGGCTAGACTACCTATCCTACCGTGCTGTACCTAAATCAGCAGAAAACGTTTTGACGTTGCTTCTAGAAATCGAACTAAAATGATCTTCAGGCATCGTAGATCTAGACCTAGCTGTGCCATGTTGCATCCAAGGTTAGAATTGAAGAAAGAAGCCTGGTGGGTGGAATCCTGCTCGACTTGCACGCACGCCTCGCCTCACCCACACACAAAGCACAGTCTCGGCCAACGAATTTCGGGCTTGCATTGCAGTTGGGACACACACAAACATGAGACTCTGGACACTGAAACTTGGTGAATGCTAGTTGACTCGGTTTAACTAAATTCGAAACTAGCGGCGGCATATGCAGTCATCGCGTGCTGTGAAGTAAACTATCCGTCACTCAACGGCCAGGCTGGGCTGGGCTGGGCTGGGCTGGGTTGGGTTGGGTTGGCCAGCCTTCGGTAATGATTGGCGTGGGTATAGCAAAGAGGAGTGTCTCGCAGGAACAGACAGATCCTTTGTTGACTCCTGTATAGACCCGCCAAGAAGCATAAGAGTGCATACTTGGTAGCAAAGATGCACGATACACATGTTGTCTCTTTTCTCGGCGGCCCCTAGAACCAGGTTTACAATCAAGAGGGATTCACAACGGAAGCATCAAGAACCACCCGCGGACGATCTGATCTGCCGAGAAGCCTGAGGCATCCCATCCTCGTTTCAAATTATAGCTGCCTAAGGTAGCTTTGTCTGAAGTCGTCTGCTTTAGCCGTGTCTTTTTCTATCTGTACTGTAGGTCCTGGTTGTCCTTCAAATCCCCCTTAGCACACAACTTATGCAATGAAAGTAATACCCGAGCATGTCAACCCCTTTGTATAGGATGGTGCCTCTGAGCCCTCACATACAAGCCCTCCAACAGGATGCAACGACGGAGGTCTTGACGCTTTTCCCTGTCGAGACGAGAGAAGGATTGTTGACTTACGGATTACCCAAATCAAGTGAGCTGTTGTGTGAGGCTCTTTTACAAGATCTGGTATTCACTACACCCCCAATTTATTTCCGTTTTTCTTTAATTCTTTTCTTGGTTACTTATATGAAAAGTGAAAATATTGTATTACTTGGAAATATATTAATATTTGCTAGGCCGAAGATCTCCAGTTGTGGGCGAAGAGTTTCGGAATGGTCGTTAAGGACATTAAAATGCCGGAAATAAGCCCCCAGGCTTTCCGTCTTGAAAAGGGCAACACTTCAACGTTGCTAAAAGGGTATACAGCACTCGTCGTGGCCCTCGGGAACGCCAAGTACGATGTCGAGCTTATTTCTAGAGACAAGGCCTCTTCTCAGCAGGAAACATGGGAATCGTCTTGGGCTCTTCACCTCCGAGAGACAGGGCTGAAAGCTCAGGGAGGACACATAAGGTTTCTTTATATCCCCCTCCATCTGGAGCCTGAATAGAGTTCATTTTCAACCACAACTTCCTCCTATTTCATGATGTGTATCATGTCATGTTCCGTATCGGCGCTGCAGGTAATACTCCATTTGATGCTTTCGGGGCTACCTGTCGATCTTGTTGTTGACGACCTTAAACCTGACTTCGACCTCGATTTCGCCTTCGCCTTCGTCTGACCCGGCTCTAGGGCCCTCTCTATCTGTTCTAAACTGTTCAAGGTGTCAGTTCAAGAGCTGAAATAGTACTGACGAAGCAACCCATATTTACCTAACCTTCCCGTCACAAACATCATAGACGAGATTTGGGATTCTAAGCATTTCCGAGGGCAGATGGGTTTTTGGACGGTGAGCAAACGCAGACTCTCTGCGTAGGATTGGGAAGCATTCGGCGGTAAAATGTTGGCCAAACGTGAAATAGGCACTCACTAGATTGCTTATTGTGAGAACAAAGGATCTTGTAAGAACAGACTTAGGGGCGTTGATGAAAGCCTACCTCTTAATGGGAGCTCATAGGCCCGCGGACCCAAAACTTCTGCAAGTTCATCCCCAATCTGTACACACTTTGGCAATGCGAATCGCTTGGACCTAAGTGTATCACTTCCTCCACTAACACATTTTGCCATCGCTGTCATAACCTCGTCCGTCGTGAGGCCTTGGCTATGAGCCACGTGACACAAGGCGACCATGACCATGCAATGTGTTTGTGTCTCTCTCCCAGGTTCAAAGCCGCTAGAGGCAGCAGCATAAGTATCGAGGAGAGTGTGCCAGTCCATATTTCGGCGTGGCCCAACGTGGGAGATGGTGAGGCGAGCATGTAAACGGAAAATGTCTTCTGGCGTCGAGGGTCTGTTGTTATCCCAGTCCTCGTCTCCTTGTGGCAGCTTGGCCATCCATGACCTAACCCATCTTATCTGATCATTCAGGCCTCTTCTTCGGACGGGTTTCTGGGGAACGGGTTTTCCTGGATTTTCAGTAATAAACTCAGCAGCGGCGAATGGTGAAGATTGTGGAGTGCTCATGATGTACGGATATACAACAAGACTTCCAGGTCTGGGTTCGGATAATAAGGGATCCATTTATGTCATGAAGAACCCAAGTTGGGTTCGTTCCCCAACTGTCAGACAGAGGGTTGAGTAATCTATATGGGGGGCCTTCAAGTCGGCAGCCGATTGAGCCGCCGAATTTTGGTACCTGAGCCAGGAAGATTGCCTCCGCCAGGGTTCTCTTGTGTGCATTTGAGCCACACCTCGTTTTACTTCACGCCCTCCTAGGAAGGGTCATCGGCAAACAACAGGAGAACAACAGTGAGAAGCTGGGTCCGTCGCTGGCCTTTGCAGGGTCCGTCAATAAAAGACCCGGAAGCCATTGTGTCATTGACAGATAAAGGTAGGTGACAGTGGCGTTGGTCATAGGCCCATGGATGGGGTGTAGAGCCAAGCTAATTGAGTCGTCCAAAACAGCGTCCTTTTCCTCAGCCCTGTAATAAGAGCATTCCAATCCTTAATAGCTTCAGAAGAGGCAACACTTGAGAATGCGGATAGTGGATGTGATTTGGTTCTGTATCTGATTTGCATAAACTCCTTTCCCAAATCAAATCAGTAAATCCGATTTCCCCTCCCCAACTTACGGCCATTCTGCAGGTATGCTGTCGTACCGGGATCTTCATTGGTTGCAAATCCGCTCGACCGGGGATGATTCCATGATTGCAAAGAAATTTCTTCTAAAGTCTCCAACGGGCCTTGGCTGGAGCTGGACCATCGGTCGATAGCGCAGTGCGCCAGGCTTAGCCTACCAGAAATAAGGGAGACGTGACAAAAGTAAGTCGCAAGCTTACACTGTATCCGTACCTCGATGGAGACCTGTTCTGCCGGGGCAAGGGGAGTTGCTGTCCCGCTCCCTTCTCGCAGTTCCAAAAACTCGGGCTAGCGAATGGTATCAAGCCGGATTTAACCCCTAGATCTGCGGTGAGGAACGCTTGTGGCCGGACGAGGACAGGGCCTTTGCCTGGAGCACTAGCGCCAAGCCGAGATATGCAGTCGTGCAGACTTGGAAAGGTCCAGAGGGCTTGTTTCAACGGCCTGTCGAGAAATGCGGCTACCACCCGACTTGGACTCCAGCGCCTGTATTGCACATTTCCTGCCCAAGCTGTATTTGTGTGTACAATATCCTCGTTGATCCTGTAAGTAACCTGAACATCACCTCATTGATCCAAGACCAAGAGCATGGCTACAACAGACATAGCCAGCCAGGTGGAAAGCATGTGGGAATGCCCCGAACCTCGGCACTCTGTCTGTTTGTTTGCCATATTAGCATGTCGTATAGGACTTTTTGACGTTGCCAAGCGCTGATCGTTCAATAGACCAACAGGGACCAAACATGCTCTAAAAAGCAACGTGGGAATGGCATGGATAACGAGGGTGGTGGGTTGTGAGGTGGGCGGGCTAGTGGATCATTCAACTCGATGCGCTCGGATGCATGTGGACCTTTCGGAATTATGTTAGCCGCGCATCTTATGTCAGCTCTGTGGCTGTTGAGCTAGGTATGGCTGCAGGTGTGGCGTCCTGACCCCGGGGGCTGGGTGTGATAAGATAAGATAAGAAATTACTGACGTTTATCAGTAGAAGCTGCATAACAATTAACACCCCTGAAAAAAAGAAGGTGGATCCGCTTATGTTAATCTCAGCGACAATAGAGGACAGCTTGGACTGTCACAAAACCTCATGAACTTTAACGTCTTGTCCTTCCTTTGATATTTTCGAATCTTTTTTCTCCGTTACTGCTCTTCCGAGCACTTCTCGTCAATCCGACCCTCTGTGCTCTTCGCTCGATGGCGGTTCGTTCCAATGGACGGTGATCCGGCTGTCGATCCGGGGCTTGACTCCTTCAGCTTGACTTTCCCTTTGCCTTACCGCGTTGGCTTTATCGCAACTCTCGGTGAGCGCTGAAACCTTGTTTTCCATAAGTGTGTTGTACATGGCTAACTTCCAATAGCTGTTTGGGGGTGGGGGTTGAATCTGCATTGCCTCTATCTATTTAATGTCGACGTTCCTCAGTTAATTCGATATCCCGGCCGAGCATCGCCGCAACACATACCGCACCATGGTTCAACCTATCGCCTCGCCATTGTCCTCTCGACATTGTTCGCGTTCTCTATATCTCTTTTCTGGTTGTGTACATGGGGGGTAGCTGAGCGTGTAATTGCGTTTGGTTGGATGCCATTAGCATACCTCACGGCTCTGATTGCGATGTTCGTTGTTCCACTACGAAATTTACCCAGTGGTGGAAGAAGAAGATTCTTGGCTACTCTGAGGCGTGTGAGCATAGGGGGTCTTGCTGAACCTCAAGATGGTAAATTCGGAGATATCCTCTTGGCTGATGTTCTCACATCATACGCCAAAGTCTTTGGCGATCTTTTCATTACTCTATGCATGTTCTTTACAGCTCAAGGATCGGCTACGCAACGGCCTGATCGTAACTGCGGAGGAACAGTGCTTGTGCCTTTCATAATGGGAGTGCCGAGTTTGATACGATTTCGACAGTGTTTAATCGAATATTTCCGTGTTCGACGAGCTCCCTACAAAGAGTCTACTGGATGGGGCGGCCAGCACCTGGCTAACGCGCTGAAATATTCGACGGCATTCCCAGTCCTAATCACCAGTGCTTGGCAAAGATCGGTTGAGGATCCTGAGTCCAAGGCAGCCCTCCACAAAGCTTGGCTTGTTGCTGTGCTCATCAATTCTCTTTACTCTTTCTACTGGGACGTGGCCAAGGATTGGGATATGACTCTTTTCTCCTCGAGGCAAGACCGCGAATCTCCTACTCACCCCTTTGGGCTACGGGATCGCTTGGTCTTCAGGAATCCCAATCTCTACTACCTAGTCATTGGCATGGATCTGATGTTAAGATGCACATGGTCAATGAAGCTTAGCAGTCGCCTGGATAAGTTCAGCGATTTGGAGGGAGGCATCTTTCTTATCGAGTTTCTTGAGGTTCTTCGTCGATGGATATGGATATTCTTCCGTGTCGAGACGGAATGGCTAAGGAACAATTCCACCGGCCTTGGGGTCGACGATATTTTACTTGGAAATTTCCAGGGTAAGGATGACGAAGACGATTGATGGCTTTACGGAGAATTTTGGTGAGAGAACGAAAACTGGACAACTGGCTTTTTCAGCCATCTGGGCAATTTCCATAGAACTACGACTTTCAATGATACGTTCAACAACCACTCCCGACCACGTTCTGGCTGGAACGGACCCTTTGCCTCATGTTCGTACTCTTAGTACAGCAACATTCCTGACTGAGGCTTTATGGCCATACTGCGTGGCCAGATACTCTCTACCTTACTGAGGTGTTTCCCGGCAAAGGCTTGGGGTGCCACGAGGTCACTCCCGGTAATCGGGAAACATTACAGCATCATGGTAATGGCCTGACGATCTTGCTGCCACAAGCCGAATGGGTGGTCCCGCGTCTAGTGATGACAGCTTTGCCCTTCCCGGATGAAGCTTCGATCTAAGCACTAAATTGGCCATGCCAAGTCCATGTTGGTCCAACAAATACGCAATGCAGACGAGGTTTGGGGCAATCCAGAACATTACGGTGAACCATGAAAGAGCTGGCTTTGGAGATGCAGCGATGGCGCTATGTTATCTGCCTCTCGCCATCGACGTGATTTTATTTATACGAATATTGGATTTGTGGCCGTATAGTTTTCCAATGATGATCGCTCATCTACTTGCGTTTCTGCGCAGTCCAGCTCGCCACATCCAGATGCGAAAGATGCTTTGAGATCATCATTCATTCTACTCAAACTGTTCATAAAGAACAGACTTTTTTCTTCCTTCCTTTTCCTTTACGAAGAATTCGCGAGGCTCGAGCGGTCTGCCTTTGCGGAATAAGACTGGAATGCTGCCATGTTTTTGGCCAATATGTGTCGCCCAGCTCAATGAGCCTAGACTCAAGCCTCCCGCCACAACCCGCTAGGTGCCAGGTGACTCCGAATGAAAATGGATCGATGCCGAGATGCCATAGGCTTGGTCGCAAGGCCGAACTATGACGGCGCAAACTCACAATTGCCTGGAGACATCCTTAAGATGGTGTTGGCGATTCAAGTCCATAATGGACGAGGGGTTTCCTCTATCTTTCTTTCATGATTTAATTTCGGTAGCTTTTTGTTGCAACTCCAGAGCTACCATCGACTCGACGATATCGGTCTTGCGCTTTGACTGAGCGTCAGTAGCTTACCACAGCTGTGTCGGTTGAACAATTTCTACGCATCACTCATATCCAACAAAGGAACCGTGCGCTATTATAAGGTTCGACCGGAACTCAGCTGTCACTTGCGGATCACTGTCGACACCGCAGGGCTGCAGGACGATAAATCGTACATGATACATGCATGAACCCAGCCCTTGCCATCCCGGCTTGATCGATCTACGACGAACGATAAACAGAATTTATCAACCAGAGTATACTGTCAGTCAGTATGACAACTTATGCACGACCTGTGAGCAGTATAGAACTCGTGCTGCCACCACAAAATGCAAATCTATACCGCCATAAGCCTCTGCCTTTACCTCCAACAACGCCATCAAGACACTCTTCAAATGCAAAGCCACCTGCAAGATTCAGTGCCTTTCCGAAAACCTCGGGACCAGGAAACAACCCCAAGGCATTGCCTCAAGAGCCCCCTGTGGTTGTGCCCAGAGCTTTGACAAGACAGCGCGCATCACGGATGAGCATATCAGGTACTACGACGTTGCGCGAAAGACGGTCTTCTCAAAAGATTCAACAAATCACTGGCCACGATGTTGGTCCCAGTATTGATTGGACGTCTCCTACAACTCGATCTCCTTACTCGCCTTCTATTTCGCCCAAATCTATCCGAGACGATTCATCTAGTGGTTATAGCATCTCATCAGACGAGCCGATATTTGATAATGATCCTACACCACTCGCGGACTATCAGCTAAGATCTTCCGATAGCAGCATGCCTCCACTGGAGCCAGACTGTGACAGTGTATTGAGTAATCAGAGTTATACAGACCCAGAATCACCCAAAGTCCAGAGACGATCTATTTCGCTCCATATTGATAAGACGAGACGCCTCAGTAGCGTAGGATCTACGATGGGTGCATTAGAACCAGTCCCAAACTTGGAAGATCCGTTTGACGAAGATGTTAATTGGCAGGCGGGTTCGTGTTATAACTACTTTAGCGACCTTGAGACGGCCGATGAGTACCATCGAATTGCGACCAGATTAGCCAACAACGATAAACGCCAATCAGTATACGGGGCCTCTTCCCTTCCGCGGTCTCGCAACTCGCTCAGTCGACGACTGAGTGTGTCAGCTCGGTCGCTATTTACACGAAAGAAAGATTCTGCTCTGTCTGCCAGCCCCAGGCGAGCGTCCCTCACCGCCACCAATCAGCCCACCAAAGGTCCTTATTCACCTTCGATTCCTCCTTCTGAGGATGCTACGAGTGTGATGTCTCCGCCTCGCAGCACGTTCGAAATCGACGATGATGATGAATTAGATGGCGAGGATGGTAGTGTAAGGGGTGTTCTCAAGGATTTCTTCGTCCGCAGAAGTGAGGAGCACACATCAATAGAGCTAGGAATACGTCGCTCGATGCCACAAATCCACGAGCAGTCACGGGAACATAAGACTCTATCGATGACGGGAGTGCAAGCGAAGGATCTACTCTCAAACGCGCGTGACGGCGCAAGGTTAATACAGGGCGCCAGGCTTGAGAGAAGAAGAACGCTGCTTAGGACCCAGATCAAGGAGATTCCGGAGGAGGAAATCGGACGATGAGTGAGGAGAAACGGGGATGAGAATGAGCATGGCATAGCAGGGCATGGACTCAAGGAAGATTTGCTTGCTATTGGATTTAGCGCGGCGTCGTGTTGAGAGAGATTCCCCCAAAATGGTTGGTTAACATGGTCACTTAGACATGCTTCGATTAGATGTTATTGAATGGAATATGAGATTCTTATGGTTGAGAGATTGTGACATCTTGGGCCACCATGATGACTGCCTCGCGGGATATTGTAGTGGTATGGTTGACTTACATTCAAACTTAGGGTACTCACTCTTCGTATGTTGTCTCATATAAAGGAATTCGTTTAACATACCTCATTGGATATCTCTGTACCACACTTCGGAGTCTGGTTTCCAGGTTTCACGGTCTCTCTCCCGAGACCCACCCCCACAAATCAATACCCGTCCAGATCCGGAGCCGGAGCGGCTTCCAGGCCGAGGCATCCACATCTCTGGATCTCCATCCTGCATCTCCATTTCAAGGCTCGACTTTTAGACTATTGCAACCTAATATAAATCAAGAGGAAACAACCCGGGAGAAAAAAAGACAAGAAACTTGACCTGAAAAACAAGGCGGTGTCGATCTTGTTCTCTCAGGGCGATTAGAGTTTCTGCATTGTTGATCATTCACCACCATGATCCACGATACAGGGGCCACAATCAATAACGAGCCCTCTAGAGATACAAAGCCGGAACGGGAGCCAGAGACATCAGACAGCCACAGCATCACTGACGCTGACGTTGTTGAAGCGCTACAAAAGGGTATTCGCGAAGCTGCTAGGGACAACGTTAAGGAGGAGCTGATCAACGAGGGAGAGGCGTCGCTGTATTATGACTCTCTGACCATGTCACCTTTGAACGCAATGTCCGCTGTGAGTTTTTTCATTCTGCATCCATCCTCTTGTTCCCAGTTTCTTTGCGTCCTTTTGTCATTCCAATGCGCCTGCTATCCGATTCTCCTCATGTATACTGCCGATTGCTAACCAACATCATATCGCGCAAGGCCGCCATTGCCCGCTTCCGCGCCTACAAGCCTCCCGCATTCCCGCTATGGGACCGTCTTCCAGTTCGGAGACGGGCTGCTGTCTTGATACTCCTGTATGCTGACCGTCGCGGCGACCTGCGTGTTGTTATAACCATGCGAGCTGCGAGTCTAAGAAATTTCTCTGGACATGCTGCTTTTCCTGGAGGAAAGGCGGATGACGCACAAGAGACACCATGTAAGACATTGCTGCCAAGTGTTGTCACTATTTACTAACCCAATCACCTAGTCCAGATCGCCCGCAGAGAAGCTTGGGAGGAGATTGGACTTCCAATGGATGATTCCAAACTCCCTAAACCATTCCGTGTAGAGCATTTGTGCTATTTACCGCCTTCACTGGCACGGACTCATCTCGTGGTGAGGCCATGCGTTGCGTTTTTACACGCAGATCAGCGAACAGCAGGAGAGCCCGCTCCTACTGTAGAAGAAACTATGATTCCCCGTTTAGACGCCCGCGAAGTCGCAGCCGTATTCAGCGCGCCTTTTTACAATTTCCTCAAGGCGAGCGACCTCCCTCCTGCGCCTGGTGAGACACTTCCCGAAGGACAATGGTACGATGGCTTCTGGCATTCATGGAAAGATCATCAATGGCGGGTTCACAACTTCTACGTGCCCATCAATAACCAGAGCATCTCGAAACCACGAAAGGACAACGAACAAAGCCAGCTAGTCGAGAAGCTGGAGAAGGAAGAGGAACTAGATGGCAGATTTAAGGTGTGGGGAATGACGGCGCGTATCCTAGTAGATGCTGCGAGGATTGCATATGCACAGGAGCCTGTATTTGAGCACAACGATAACATTGGCGACGAGGATATTATTGCGCATGCGGACAGCTTGGGGGAGCTTGGGGAGAAGGTTCAAGAGAAGCCACAAGAGAAGAAGACTGAGCCTGGCGAGGCGGCGAAGATGTAGAGCTGTTAGATAGATAGAGTTACGCCTCGCGAATTATTAGAGTACGATTTTGAAACGGGTTTGCAGTGCAGAAACATCTACGGTTTGTGAGAGCTTGAGTTTCGTGCTGGTTCAGCTGAAGACGATAGAGTTCAAGGAGGCACTTTACTCCGCCTCAAGCAGCCGGTTGAGCAGAGGTACAGAAAGAGGTTCAAGTTGTTCTAAACTTATACTAAAAAGCAGAACTTGGGTTTACCCCAACTCAAGAGACTATTCGTCTGATTTCTTCTGTTGTCTTCTATGATCATTTACCCAGACCTTAAACGGGTACGTAACTGCGTCAAACAGGCTTTAATTGCTCCAGCGGATACGCCGCATCGCTCATGGCATTGTCATAGCCGTTGCCTTGCAAGGCTCAATTCTTTAATGGCACGCATTTTCCTTTGTGGCAGAAGTTCTTTGTCCAAAGAACAGGTACCCGAGAAACGCGCCAAGCGAGACAGAGATCATGACCCAACCGTTGTATGTCATGAAAACAAGCCTGTCTTTGTTAAACCCGTCCCGTCATCCACGCCAGAGGCCAGGGTACTTACATGAGCATGAAGGCGTAAAAGTTTTGCAGGGCATACAGGATGGCCTTGATGAGGTGGGCGCGCTGGTCGGCTTGTTCCTGGGATTGTCCTGAAAGGATAGGCGTCGATTCAGTAACGGGATCATCAAGACCTCACGGTAAGACTTAGCAATGGAGCTATTGTATGTTTTCCCCAGACGTTTCACAGACAAGGCAAAGGAGTATAGCGCAACAATCTGTTTTCTTTTGTCCTCGGGGTTCTTCATATAGGAAATGTGTGTATTGGTCGTAGAAAGACGGGGGATAAGGAGATGGAAAGCTTACTGGGGGCGGAGCGGACTCGTTTATCGAGGCTTTGTTCGTAACGGCGAGAGAGGGATCGGAGAGCTTCGTAGCCCATGGCGAGGAGGATGACAGCGACGAGAGAGAAGAGAAGCGAAGTGGTTGATCGGACGTGCCATTGACGAAAGACAATGCAGAGGTTGTTGGTGTCCCAAGTGAAGAGCATCTAGATAGTTATTGTCAGCATGTATTCCTGTCGAGAGATGAGCTTAACCGCATACGTTCATACTGCACATATCCTTCATGCCTCCTCCATGGCCATGGTCCATATCTCCATGGTCCATACCGCTATGATCCATATGTGAGTGATCCATCGCGAATAATTGCTGATCGATATGGAGGGTTTGTAGTTGTATTGTTGGGCTCTGAAAAGGATGTTGGAAGGTTTATAAAGTCGGTCGAGTATGGAAACGAGCTCAAACTTGCGCAAGATCAGGCGGACTCTCCTCTGTCGGTGGTGGTTAGAGGTCGGTCGATAACAAGGAAGTAGGTGTCGCAAGTGGGTGGAATGACGCGACAGTAGGTACTTGATGATACACTAAAGTTGTGTGTTGACACAAGTACCTGGTGTTTTAGCATCCATTTCAGAAGGGAGGGGTCGTCTCAACCCTGTCTGTACTACCTAGGTACGGCGTCTAGGTGTCTAGGTACTGCGGGGAGCTACTACTGTAGTGTACCTAATACAAATAGCCATTGTATCTATGTATAAA
Organism: Fusarium cf. aywerte; assembly: GCA_011034095.1. Taxonomy (NCBI): domain Eukaryota; kingdom Fungi; phylum Ascomycota; class Sordariomycetes; order Hypocreales; family Nectriaceae; genus Fusarium; species Fusarium cf. aywerte. Next base: position 442,800 of record WETZ01000007.1, read on the forward strand.
AAGGCCAGCATCGATTAGATAGGTAGTATTGAGCTAGAGTTGTGACTGAATGATATAACAGATTATCCTGCCAAATTCTCTTGCGATAGTAAAAGTGGTTTAGAATAGAATATGTCGCAGCCTCTCCCGTGACATCCGCAACTCTCACTTACAAATTATCCGCAGTCAACGCCCCTCACTCATATTAACTTTAACTTCAATCGTCACTCTTGTCTACCAACTATTTCTTAAACTCATATCAGCCTACTACTAAGATTAACTCCTGAATAAACCAAAAGCAGAACCACAATGCTCGGACCTCCAGTGAATCTACCGAAGTGGTGAGCCAAATACTATACCCAGCTTACCTAACTGTCAAGACCACAATCAACTAATCAACTTGTATGAGCGTAATAGGCTTGAAGAGAACTCTCATCTTCTTCAGCCACCCATCAACAACTACTGCGTCTACAATGAGGATTTCAGCGTCATGGTAAGCCAAGATCTGCTGGAACCCACATCATATGTACAATACAACTAATGACTATATCCAGATCGTTGGAGGCCCTAATGCTCGCACCGACTACCACATCAACCAAACCCCAGAATGGTTCTATCAATACAAGGGCGCAATGATGCTTAAGGTCGTCGACGAGGGCAAGTTTCGCGACATCATCATCCGAGAGGGCGACATGTTCCTCTTGCCCGGCAACACACCACACAACCCAGTTCGCTTCGCAAACACTGTTGGAGTCGTCCTCGAGCAGCGCCGTCCCAAGGATTCTCTCGATCGCATGCGCTGGTACTGCGCTAAGTGCGGTGAAATTGTTCATGAGGCTGCGTTCCACTGTACCGATCTAGGGACCCAGATCAAGGCGGCTGTGAATGATTTCAAGGATAGCAACGATAAGAGGACATGTTCCAAGTGTGGTACTCTGGCTGATGTGGCGCCAAAGCCGGGAAGTATCCAGGACCCCAACTTGGAGTGATACTCGTTCATATGTAAATATTTGTGTGACAAGAGAGGTCAAAAGGCGTATGGGTAGGTGTGGTGTTGGCGGTCCTGTTCTGTACAGAAATAATGCCTCTCATATTATGATATATTCTACAGACTTGGGAATTTTGAATCTTTCGTGTACATCTCTAGGTCTCGGAGAAAGTGTAAGAGCTGGGTGACTCCTCGACGGGAATCTCAATAGCACCCTCCTCAACCTCCTTTCCGTCAATCCTCAGACCAGCGCGAACAACATCGCCAGGCGCAGCAGGGCCAACACCAGCAGGTGTACCAGTCAGAACAATATCTCCAGGGTGAAGAGTCATGACTTTGGAGATATCGCTCAAAATACGGGGAATCTGGTAGATCATGAGGTTGGTTGAGCCCTGCTGCTTAGTCTCACCGTTGAGCTGGAGGAAGAGCTCGACGTTGTGGGGGTCCTTGATAGCAGTCTTGGGGATAATGTTGCTCATGGGCAGGAAAGTGTCGAAGCCCTTGGCAATTGACCAGGGAAGACCCTTCTTCTTGGCCTCGTTCTGGGCGTTGCGGGCGGTAAAGTCAATGGCGACAGCGTAGGCTACCATATGTCAGCATTCAATGGTTTCTGAAAAGTGCAGTATATCGCGCACCTTTCACAGCGTCCATAGCTCCTTGAGCATCAGAGGCTTGAAGGTCTCGAGTCAGCTTGCCAATGATAAGAGCCAGCTCAACTTCGTAGTGCATCTCAATGCCCTTGGGTCTAAGGACAGCACCCTCGCCGGGGAGTACGATAGATGAGGTGGGCTTGAGGAAGAAAAAGGGCTGCTTTGGCTTTGCGCTGTTAAGCTCGGCAATATGCTCCCTACAAGATAGTATCAGTATATGCTATGTCGACTGGGTATTTGGGATCATACGCAAAGTTGCGGCCGATGCAAATGACCTTGCCAGCTTGCTTGAGGCTTGATGAAGCTTGAGGTGCCAGATTGGCCATTGTGCGTCTGAGAGCAAACATGATGGCGATTAATCAAGAAGTGAGCTCTTGTTGACAGACCTCTATACAAGGACTTAATGTAATATTCAAAATCACTCTTTGTCGTTAGATTAATGGTGAAATACTCAATGGTTAAACTTGAGTTTAGGTCGCTTCGGAAACATCCTCCGATACAGAGTTTCGGAGATTGAGTCCCGACTGAAAAGGTGTGAGCAAGTCTAGGGTAGTCTCTATAGCTCGAGGTTATCGCCGACTTCGCTGCCATTCATGACAAAGATACTACTTCATTGTTGAAACGAAAATTAGACGAATGAATATCAGAATTTTGCAATTGTATCTTATGTGTGTTCATTCTATAGCAAGCACATGTATACCTTGAACGAGGAATCATCCGAAAAGTATGACAAGATGGTGTCGCGTATTGGCCAGTAAGTAACAAGCCTCTGCCTTCTCGATCACAACCTAGACCTTGAGACCGAATGGACTGCTCGATATGGCGATTTAGAAGTGTGGTGCAGAAGAGTGCGAGAGCGCGAAGCTCTGTGTCTCATCATAATCCACTACGCTGCTACTGATCCTGGCATCACACTCAAATTCGCAGATGCACTCATGACTAACATGCTAACCATGCTTGCACCGGGACTCGATGAGACTGATCCGGATGTCTATTGTTTTTATTGCAATCAATCTGCAGTTGAACTCTTCGCCGAACTGACTGTCATATGTGATGATATGTCCACAAGCGACGACCCTGACAGGCTGGCCAGGTGGGAAAACAGACGTCTCCGTATGAATCACCAGAGTAGTCTTCTCGACACAATGAGGCGTAACCGCAAAAAATCCTATCGGAACATTCTGAATAAGCAAAGCCTTGCAGATACAGTCGCCAACAGGTATGGAGTTCCTGGCTCTGCCATCCTTCAAACCGACGAAACGCGAGACGGCGTCATTTGCAGCGACCCCTTCGGCACAGCGAGACTAAAATTGTTGCCTGAGCATCTCGCCATCATGCAACTTCCCTGCTGCTCAAAGTTCATTCACGGCCGTTGCTTCAAAGGGGTAACCAAATGTGATGCGCTCGCATGTCCATTCTGCAACAGAGATCTTAGCACAATAGGCATGAACCCGGATAACCAGACGGAGCTTTTCACATATACGACACCCCACCATAAGCTCCCACGAGGGCTACATCTTCCTGCGACCGCCGTAGAGAAGGCCACTGCGCGATTCGTTGACCCGAATGGCATTCTTGCTGAAAGAACTGAACAAAGTCATCGAGGACGAGGATGGGTATCCGAGGGGTACTCTTGGCATGGCGTATAGGGACTGGCCTTTTGACGCATATGCAGACAAGGATGATAACGAGGAGGAAGGTGACAACTAAGGACTCTCGGGGGGCCTAATTTCAAATACAAGATGCAGGTCATCTTCTGGTTGTTCGAGAAAATCGCACGAATATCAGGTTAATAATTGCCAAGCGGCAAGGATACAGGTGGGCAAGTGTCCTGTGTAGAAACGTTTCTTTTGAATTTTGGCGTTATGGAAAACCGGTAACAGCGGGGATATAGTACCTTAAAATCTATGCTTTTTGTCCTTCTCTACATGAAATCTCAAATCCTGTACATTAAGCAACGTGAACGAACGTCCTCTTCTTAGCACTTCTCGCATCATTCTCCTCCTCCCAGTTCTCATCCACGTAGTCCTTGATGCTCTTATCGCGGATCTGCATACCAACAACCTTGAGGGCAGCGATGTTGACTCCCATCTCGTCCTTCTGGCGCTTGAGCGAAGCGCGGAGGTTGACACGGATGCCGTCGAGCATGATCTTCATGGTGCGGCTAGCAACAATCTGCTTGTGATGCGTCTTGAGCATGAAGAACAGAATGCGGCACGTTAGGGGCATGTTCATGGATCGCATGGCAAAGATGTTGAGGAAGGTGAAGAGGATGGGAACGGAAGCAAAGGGCAGGACCAGCAGAGCATCGTGCAGTGCGGAGGCTTTGATTTTCTGCAGGACAGAGAGGACGTAAGCTTCGGCGGTGATGTTGCCGAGGGCGAGGAAGACTGTGTTGCGCTGAGGGGGTTGAGCATGGGGGTTCGTGAGTTTGGCTTCCTCGTACTCCCTGAGGAGGTTCAAGTCAGCCATACCCATCTCGAGCGCCTCTGCTATTCGTTCGCCAGCCATCAGGGTTTCTGTAGTCTGCTTGCTGGCCGCAGCCACCTCAGTGTTCTCATCCTGGGCATCCGCATCGCGTTCCAGAGACGTGGTAAGGGTGCTCTCGTACAACTCCTCCATCTCCTTCTCGCGCTCTTCCTCCAGGAAGATCTGCTCATCGGTCTCGTCCCAGACCCGAATGCTCTTATCGTGACCAGCACTGACCAAAAGGTTACCACTATGGGAAACAGCAATAGCCCACACTTCTCCGTGGTGACCATCTAATCTTTGAATCTGCTCAAACTTGTCACCATCCCAGTATCGGATCGTGCGATCCTTACTGCTGCTGAAGAAGTGGTGGCCATTGCCATCGTTGTTGTGCGGCACAAAGGCGACCTGCAGAATACTGTCCTTGTGGCCATAAAGTGCTTTATGACAGTCACCGAAATCAAGGCCCCATATCCTGATGTTCTTATCGGCCGAACTTGTGACGATCATCTTGCTATCGTATGAGATGTCCATGCTAAGGACAGGGAGCTTATGGCCGTAAAGGTTAAGGTAAAGCTTGAGGGAGTCAACGAAGAAGACCTTGACTGTGCTGTCGAAAAGCGCAACAGCCAGAAGCTTTGCATCTGGTGAGAACTTGAGGCTGAGAATATCGTGGGAGACCTTCAAAGTCCTTGATTGCACTAGCTTGAGCTTTGGTGTCGTTCTCCTTGTACCCAGAACCTCCTCCTGCACGATCTTGAAATCCCAGAACTTGGCTGTTTGGTCGGCACTACCGGAAACCACAGATTGACCGTCAGGGTGGACACTCAGTGACCAGATGGCTTTCTCATGAGCATCGACGCTGTCAAGAAGAGCTGCTGAAGCAACGTCGAAAAGCTGAAGCTCACCGCTCTTGGTACCAACAACTACGACTTTGTCTCCAGGAAGGAAAGCACAGCATAGCGCATAACCACACTCGAAAGTTCGAATGCAGTTCTGAGTCTTGATGTTCCAAATCTTCAAGTTACCGTTAGAGGCAGATGCCAGCATCTTGTCATCTGAGCTGAGCGACAGGGCTCGAATATCTGTTCGGTGGCCGGGCAATTCGACGGACAGAGCTCTTGTGTATTCGGGGGCATCTTCCTTCTTTGACTTGTCGCTCTTATCCTTGCGTGAGACGCTGTAATACTCAAGCAAGTTGTTTGTGGTTCCTACTAGCAGGTGAAGATCTTTTTGCCCGCTGGGTACAGCCCAGTCCACTGAGCGAACCCTTCCTCCTGTTCGCACAATGACATGTTGAATGAACACATCACTGATATCGGCCTTTGAGACATCCTCATGCTCTCCACCGTTGGCATCCTCCTCGACGGCCTTGCCGTCCTTGGCCTTCTCACGACGTCTTCTTCGCTTACGCGCCAAAGCCTTTTTTATTTCGGCTTCGGATCGTAGTCGCCACACGTCAACCGCCTTTTCTGAACCGTGAACGGCAAAGTAGTCTTTCTTGGGGTGGAAGACAACTTCAGTCGCCTTGTCCTTGCTTTGTCGGTGTAATGTTCCGCGGTCCTGGAGGTATTGGGCCGAGGCGGGTGTATCCACCTGGCGTGCGCTGAGCGCGAGGCCATCGGCGTCCAATGACCAAACCTTGATTTCGCCGTCATTTCCGGCTGTGACACATCCGCTGTAATCTGGTGAAAGACCAAGAGCCCAGCACTCGCCGTTGGTTTGCGAGATATGAGTCTCTATGCAATGCCTTGATGAGAGATCCCAGAGCTTGATGAGAGCGTCTTTGCCGGTCGTCAAAAGGAAGCCATCGTGTGTTCCTTCACCATCGATAACCATGGCCTGCGCACCGTCATCGTCCTGGACCTGGGGTTCCGGCTCGACAAACTGCAGACCAGTAATCTGATCCTTGTGTCCTCGCAGTTTGAATTGACCAACTTCTGCAACAAGGTCCCACATAATGATATCCGTATCCCGAGAACCACTGGCGAGTCTGACGCCAGACTTGTCGAATACGAGTTTCGTGATTGCTGACTTGTGTCCGTTGAAGTTGAGAATAACGGAGGAAATCTTGCTGTCCCAAAGTCGAATGCTACCGTCCTCGTATCCAACAGCGAAGACGTCCTTGTCGGCTTTGCTTTGCGCGATCGCAGTCACAGGCACCGTACATCGTTCATCTCTCCAACGGCTCAGGAGTTCGCCCTTTTTGATATCCCAGCAGAGAACCTCCTCGTTCGCTGCGACGATCGCCTGTCCTGCACCGGTTCCTGTTCGATCTTTGGAAGACCATACTAGGTTCGAGGTCGCCGAGGCGACGACGCCAAAGGACTTGCCATGCTCGTATTTTCTGTTTGAGAGTAAGTTAGATTGAGTCGCTTACTTGTATTCGTCGACTTACAAGTATGACTTGACCATTTTTACACGGTTGCGACCAGAATTGGCCCTTCTTCAATTTTGTCTCTAACAAAAAGATCCCAGAATCTTTACATCCACCACGGAAAGGTACGAGGTGGGAAATTTTCTTATCGATAAGAGCGCATCCACTGGCTCCGCCTGGAAGCTCATCGTCACGTGTGATGGCTGGGAGCTCGACTCTCACCACGTAAGCCCCACTACCAGGCGTCACCTACTGTACCGTACTACCTAAGCTCCGGTAACGACGAGAGTAAAGGGGAGCGCATACAACTCAATCAACAAGATGCTTCTGCTAGATTACCAAAACGTTCTGATCCAGTCAGTCCTGACTGAGAGGTTCTCTGGGTAAGATAGCGCATGTCTGAATGTCTCGAAACGAGAGCTAATAGATCGTACGTCAGAGCCCCTCCCGCTTCCATTGACCAGACGGTCAGCGACTTCGACGGCGTTACCTTCCATATCTCGACCCCCGAGACCAAGAATCAGATCCTCCTTTCTATCCAAATACGATGTTTCCCCGATCTCGTCAAGTACGGAGCTGAGGAGGTTCTCCAGCGAGAGTACGGCGACTATGTAACAGCTGTCGAGCCCGGCTATGACTTCTCTGTCATGTTGGACCTGGAGAACCTCCCAGAGTCGAAGGGTAGAGCTTACCGTCACTTTCACAACTTTATAACCACCTTTGCTAACCATTGGCAGAGGAACGTAACGAGCTGGCTCTCAAGTTCGCCCTCCTGAAGCGCAACGCTATGGCCGCCCCGTTCGAGCAAGCCTACAAGGAGCACTACGCATTGAAGGAAGAAGCGTCCAAGTTCAGTTCCGAAGATGCTCCCCAGGGAGTCCGAGAGGGAGGTGAAGTTAAGGCGATTCACTACCGAGAGGAGGAAGCCATCTATGTTAAGGCTAGCCACGACCGAGTTACTGTCATCTTCAGCACCGTCTTCCGGGAAGAGACCGATCGAGTGTTTGGAAAGGTGTTTATTCAGGAGTTCGTTGATGCCCGAAGAAGAGCCATTCAGAACGCTCCTCAAGTTTTGTTCAGGAACGATGCTCCCCTTGAATTGCAGGGCGTGCCAGGGGTCCAGAGCACTGGATCTGGAGATATCGGCTATGTGACTTTCGGTAAGCGCAAGAAGTCATCACGGTTAAGAGCGTTCACTAATTGGATTATAGTCCTCTTCCCCCGCCATCTCACTCCCCAGCGCATGACCGATGTTATTTCTCATATCCAGACTTTCCGTGACTACTTCCATTACCATATTAAGGCCTCAAAAGCTTATATCCACTCTCGTATGCGAAAGCGAACTGCCGACTTCCTCCAAGGTAAATTTTGTCTACCGCACCCATACAACTGCAGAGCTAACATTGCCCAGTGCTGCGTCGTGCCAGACCCGAGAACGAGGAGAAGGAAAGAAAGACTGCAAGCGGCAGAACCTTCAAGGTGCAAGGAAACTAGATTTTGGTACAATAGGATAGTTCCTGTGTACACGATGTTATACAATGACCAAATTGGTTCAATACCGTTGAGCCGTTAGATAGGGCGGTTAGGTGCGGATAGATGATAGTTGAGCGAATGATACTATAAAACTATGGTTTGATAACCCGAGCTGAATATATGAGATCGACAAATGAATATTTAGTACAAGAACAATTATGAGCTAAAACTATCATGGGATTGATCTTCTTGGCACGTGGTGGATACACTCACTTGAGTTCGAAGTCTTGCAACCGCTCACACTGAATTACCGGATCGACTTCAGCAACTTATATGGCCCAAACCTTTCTGTAAGACCTTGAGATGCCTTGCGGCCAACAACTTGAACCTGGTTTAAACACTCACCAAATTTAATACCGATATCTAATTCTGTTGTTGGACCTTGGATAGGTACCTGACTATACTCACCTTAGGCACCACCCAATTAGCGGTGGGCTATTTGAACTTCAAGGGTCCTTTTCTAGGTTCGTGAAAGCTTGCCGACACATGCCGCTTTTCGTTGCTGCAACTTCAAAAATAACGACCTCTGATCGTCACAAAAATGGTATGGCCATTCGGATCGCAGGATTCCAAAAAGGAAAATGAGAAGAAACTCGAAGACGAGGCAAAGAGGCGGCCGGTTTCATGGACGGACACAATAGCCCGCCTTAGATCAGATCCTTTCGATGCAGCACAGGCCTGGGCGCCCGTGGTGCTGTTCCCATTAGCAGGCATGGCAGCTCTTCAACTCTACGCGAACTACCTTCGTCGGATACCTGGATCAGCATACGTGCGTCCCAACTTCTTCCGGAACAGAAGCATCTATGGCCGGGTTACAAGCGTTGGTGATGGAGACAACTTCCACCTCTTCCATACTCCGGGTGGTCGATCCTTGGGATGGGGTTGGCTAAGGAAGATTCCTGAAACCCGGAAAGACTTGAAAGACCGGACGGTACGTTCGCGGTCACAGATTAGATATGCCCCCATACTAACAAGGCTGAATCAAAGATCCCGATCCGCATCGCTGGCGTCGACGCTCCGGAATGCGCCCACTTTGGAAAACCAGCACAACCTTATTCAGCCGAGGCCCTCGCTTGGCTAAGAAACTATCTCCTCAAACGCAACGTTCGAGCATACGTCTGGAGGCGGGATCAGTACGACCGAATTGTTGCGACAGTGTATACGCGACGATGGCTGTTTCGAAGGGATGTAGGTCTGGAGATGATAAAGGCCGGCATGGCGACGACGTACGAAGCCAAGCAAGGGGCAGAGTTTGGAGGAAGACAGAAAATCTACGAAAAGGCACAAGATAAAGCGAAACGGAAACGAAAGGGAATGTGGTCTGGCAAGGCTAAAGATTTCGAGAGCCCAAGAGCTTACAAGACAAAGTGGGCTGGAGTTGACAAGACCAGCACTTGAAGATACCGAGTATGACTGATGATTATGGTAAACGGATTGCATGGATTGAGTTGCATTATAGAGATATCCCAGCATGAATCGAGGACGTATCGAGAATTCTAAAGGTCAAGGTCATTACTGATAGCAAGGTATATAGAGCCTATTCTGACATCTTGTTTTTTTTTTTTTTTGATCTATTTTAGGCATGGTAAGGAAGTTCATCATATCATATTATCGGAATTGTGAATGGGGCTTGGCTTGAGTTCTTTCAATACATACAAAGAGCGCTTGACAAGCTTCTATTGTCTGAGAGTTTGAACTTAGCTGGGCTTGCATTAAGAAGCAAGACTGGCATCGACCAAACGCATCAACTATGTTGGATTGACCTGAGTCAATTGATGTCTGACATGTTGGCGGGCATGGACATGGACATACCCGGTGCCAGAGGCGGTTACGGCACAAAAAGCAAACAGGGTCTCACGCAAGGGACCTGCTAACACGGTCCAGAGTGGTTTCAGATGACCGTGGGTTGTGTTAGTGATGTAAAACGTGAGCCAAGACAGACACGGGCAGGTAGATGAGAATGGGTCCTATTGTGAGAGATGTTCTGGAAACTTTAATATATGTAGACAAAAGTAGATCTACACGTTGATTTCAAGATGCTCATACATGCGTTTGTTATCAGCATGATTTTGTTGCTACAGTAGGTACTCCAGCTGTCGTATAGCAGCGCCGTATGCAAGCATGTCCCATGTGTCTCTAGCCCCTGCATATCCTGAAAGCTATGCAATCCAAGCAATCAAAATTCTATCTATGAAAGTAAGCGCCAGAAACAAACATTCGATGATTCACATGCACCCTGTTGCCATTCGGTTACCAATGCAATATACAGACCAACAAAACTTGAAAACTCTATTGTTCAGAGACAAACAAGAGTAACAATGCACAACAGGTTGTGATGCCACAGTCGAAAAGCCCCCTGCCGTGTCCCCCAACCTCCTGAGCTTTAGCGCAGTGTAGCCTCAAAAATGCTCATGTAGCAATATATGCTGGGTATCAGCTTGCATTGCCGGGTTTTATTGTCTGAGCCAACAGCCTAAACCTTAGCCTTGATAGCCTCCAAGCCACGCACGACTTGGACATGGATATGAAGGACGCCAACGGTCCCAGAGGTAAGAGATCAGCAAACGTAACAGTCGTGACCATCATGATGAGTATTGTATCGACGCTCTCCAGGTCAACAAACCATAAAAGCGTACGGATACAGTAAAAGGCATTTATCGGGGGGTGGGGGTTTATGAACGTTATACGAGTTAATCTGGAAGCTAAGTTTAGACGGGAAGTGCTTCTGTAGCGGTTTCCCAGCGAGCTAGGTTACAGTAGAAAGAGAAGGAAGCCCCACTCATCCCCTAGAACCCCTAGTCAAGCCAGAGCCAAGCGAACCTCGACGGGAATCAACTCTTCCCTCTCGGTCTCTCCTAATTCTCACCTCATCCTCCGCGATAATTCTTAGAGCCGTGAGAGAGAGGAGAATCCTTACCTTTGCAACATTTTGCAACCTGTCACTCGTTATACTCGTCTCGTCTCATCTCGCCTTTTCTCTTCTTCTCTCTATTGTTTGTTTCCCAACCCAGCACGTTCAGTGCTAATAATTACACCGCCCACGTCGACTCGACAACACCTGAATACCAGCTCTGGCTCAGCCTCACCTGGTTGATATTCGGTATTCACACTCATTAATACCGTGTTCTTTTCTTATCTCGATTTATTACCGCCTTTTCGTCAATCTGCAGCAACCCGAACCCCCCAGCCATCTTGTACGGCCTAATTCTACATTCCAACGGTTGCCGACCTGGAGACACGATCGATATCTGTCCCTCACCTCAATCTTTAATCGAATACCAGCTACCTAGACGCGTGCCTCGGAAACACGCAACTGCAGAGACACCTCATCACCCCGCACTTTAGACGCGGCAGAACGCGAAAATCATCACCCAGCGAATAATCAAATATTAATTTATTCGAAAGGTCATTGCCGCCAACGATACCTCTTCATACGAGGACGAAGCTCGCCAACAATCAAACTCTAGGCTGCTCCTCCGAAGCTCATTGGGTGTTGGACTGATTAAGGTGGCGCCCTTACACGACTTCCGTGGCTGTACTACGTACCTCCGTCGTACATCTTGAAACCAAGGTACGTTTCTCTTCTCATTAGTTCTCGACGGCTACAACATACCTTTAATTGTCGCCTTTATGCAATTGCAATCGTCTATATCAATGCACTCTGTTTGTTACCTCCACTTTCTTCGTTACGACGTTGTTATTTCGGTTGCTGCTTAATGATTCGTCGTCATCACACATCCATGCTCAGGTACCGCATTGCAGTAAAAATAGGAGTCTAACCGAGTCGGGCTAGTGGTCAGATGCTGGAAAATCCAATGCACGCCTAGAGAACGGACATCGCCATCACTAGCAATTTCCCACATACGTGCTGCAGTAGCACCTCTTGCCGCTCAACCTGCATCCTACAAACCACGACTTCTAATTTCGATTGCGCACATTCAGCGACTTTACAACAAGCGATTTTCAAAGCGACAAATTTTACGAATTATTCGAACCCAATTTCACACCACGATTTCTACCTGCTTTTACATCTGGCTGGTTTCTACTAGTGCCATCAAAATCGCATCGCTCCCGCTGCCTTAACCGTTAGAAAACGCGATTACTCGCCCCTTGACATGGCCTATAGTCAATCTTGAGATGCAACCACGACCAAGATCGATTTCGACAACTCTAAACAAAATTGAATTTCCCGTGCGGGAACACACGTTGGCGACATCGATTATATCGATAGCAAGCGAAAACTCACAGTTATGCGGTTACCTCTTCAACGGCGTGGTCCATCGGCGCGCCAAAGCCACAGCCTAGGTCCCGTTCTGGGTTCCAGCCTTGTGGCCTTAGCAGCTCTGGCGCCTTTCACACAAGCCATGACCTTCAACCCAGTACCATCACCGAATTTGGACTTCTCAAATTTAGGTAGGATCGGCATAGTTGGAGATTTTGACGGAATTTCACTTTACGAGTATGAAGGGCAAAATGAGAGCCCTCGCAACTCAAATGGCAGCGAGTCGCTCCTAGTTCAGCTGCCCAATGGCGCCTTCACTTCGATATTATCTAGCGATGCCTCGATACGAGCCATGTGCTCGTTTCAACTCAGTAACGGAGAAATGCAGGGTGTGGTAATAGGTGGTAATTTTACGAGCTTGGACGGCACGCAATCGAAGGCAGTTGCACTATTCAATCCTAACACGACTGAAGTCACACCTCTGGACGGAATCGAGGGCGAGGTCAACGCTGTGTATTGCGACCAGGAACGGGACACGGTCTACGTAGGTGGTAATTTCAAGGGTGCCAACTCCACGAACGCGATCGCATGGGTCGGCACAGACGGATGGACAAACTTGCCGTTCGCTGGCTTCAATGGTCCTGTAAAGGCTATCACCAAAGCCTCTAATGGGCACATCATCTTCGGTGGTACTTTTACAGGTCTAGGAAATTCGAGTGCCCCCAACGAATCCATCAGCCAGGTCATCAATCTCTCATCAGCAAACATTACCGACGACAATGGTGCTTCAAATACTGACCCCGAGGGTATTGTCTGTCCCGGTTCCTCTTCGAGTCCTTGGTTACTGCAAGACAATACGCCTGGATACTGGGAAGCTGATTTCTCCTTCGGTTTCGCGCCCTCCAAGCTCAGACTTCGAAACACACGTCAAGATGGCCGCGGCACCAAAACATTTCGCTTCGTTGCTTATCCTATCGATGGTATCATGAACCTTACATATGTCGACCCAGACAGTGGTAACAACGTTACCTGCACTAGCGAGTGCCCTCTCCTCGACAACGATGATTATCAGGATTTCACCTTCGTCAACCGTGTCGGTATGAATAGGTTTCGCCTTGCTGTTTCTGATTGGTACGGCAGTGGTGGTGGTTTGGAGGCTATCGAGCTATACCAAAACGACATCTATGCCTATGCTATCTCTGATTTCAACGAACCCAAATGCGGTGGAGTTAAGAACCCATCCTCAGCTACTCACACCGGGCCCTGGAAGGTTTCTCCATCTTTGGAGAGCAGTTCTGAGTACCTGATTGCTGAGCTTGATGGTGATTACGATCCCGAATCGGTCTCCGTCACGTTCTATCCCAATATCATGGAATCTGGCAATTATTCTGTTAACATTTACACCCCAGGTTGTCAAGCCGATGATACCTGTGACTCGAGAGGTCGTGTTAATATCACAGGCATCATGTCAGGTGATGATGACAAGGATACAAATTTCACATCGACATTGTACCAAACAAACTACTTTGACAAATACGACCAGATCTACTTCGGATATATCGAGAAGAGTTCGGGATCCTTCAAACCTTCGGTCACTCTGCGCCCACTTGCTGGTCAAGACGTCGATCCTCTGACTATTGTGGCTCAGAGGGTCGAGTTCACTTTAACCAACTCAACTGGTGGACTCAACGGTCTTTTCGATTTTGACCCTGAGCAAGCCGTCGTCAACGCATCAAGCTTTATGAGCTCCTCAATCAACAAACTCGGTGCCAGCTTCGACAGGACCTCCGGTGTGTCTGTCCTTGTTACGGACAAGAACACTACCTACGTTGGCGGCAACTTCACCTCCAAGGATCACGACAACATCCTCGCTATTATCGAAAATGATGATGTTAAGGAGCCCGGTGGTGGTCTTAACGGTGAGGTTTTTACCATGTATCTCAACGACACGCAGCTCTATGTCGGCGGAGACTTTTCCAACACCGATAATGGACCCGTAAAAGGCCTGGACAACATTGCCGTCTACGATACTGCGGAGGATAAATGGAGCCCCCTGGGTGCTGGTGTTGATGGTCCCGTCAAGTACGCTGTGCCATTGATGATTAACATCACGGCGGATACGCCTGAATTGGTGATTGCTTTCACTGGTGAATTCTCTTCCTGCAACGCTTTCGACGACTATGATGCCATTTCAGTGGACGGCTTCGCCATCTGGGTGGCTTCCAAAGGCAACTGGTTGCAGAATCTCGAAGGTAACTATCCTGCCTTTGGTGGCTCGCTCTCAGCCGCTGTTCTTGACATTCCCAAGGATGGAGGCTCTCTCTACGCCGGAGCTCTTTCATCTGCCCAGCTTGGAGCAGGTGGTGCTGCCACACTCTCAGACGATGGTCTCGGCCAATTCCCCCTGAAGATTCGCACTTCCACATCGACATCCAACTCTTCTGCGTTGAGTCGACGGGATGTAACTTCTTTTGACAAGAACACCACTGGTGTCGTGACCGGTATCTTCTACGACGAGAACGACTACAACATCACTATCCTCGCAGGTCATTTCACTACCGAGTCGACGAAGGGCGAAGGAGTCCAAAACATTGTCCTCCTCGAGGACGACACCGTGACTGGACTTGGGTCCGACATTTCAAACAGCTCAACTTTCGTTGCTCTTGCTGTCCGCAACGGAATTCTGTTCGCAGGCGGTGACATCAGTGGCACCATTGACAAGACTGATATCCGCGGCCTTGTCTCCTACGACCTGGAATCGAAATCATTCAACTCGCAGCCCCCCTCTGTATCAGGTGCCAACAGTACCGTCGCAGCTATTGCCGTTCGTCCCGGTGATTCTGGTGATGTCTATGTTGGCGGCTCGTTCGACACGGCTGGTGCCTTGGACTGCCCTGGTCTTTGCACCTACAACGTCAACTCCGGTCAGTGGAACCGCCCAGGCAGTGTGCTCGAGGGTACTGTCTTCAGCTTGTTGTGGATGAGCAAAAACCAGCTGGTTGTCGGTGGTGATCTCCGTGGCAACGGCTCGGAGCAGCGTTATATCACAAGCTGGGATGCCAATTCGGAATCTTGGTCCAACTTCCCCGGCTCCGAAGATATTCCCGGCCCTATCTCAGTCATCTCCCCTGGATCAAGCGATTATGAGCAGCTTTGGGTGTCTGGCACTTCTGCCAAGGATGACTCCGTCTTTGTCATGAAGTACGATGGCGAGAAGTGGCATACCGTCAAGCCCTCCCTTTCATCAGACACTATCATCCGCGGCCTGCAGGTCTTCTCCGTCACGGAGGACCACGAAGACACTGACCTGCTGGACAAGAACCAGGTCTTGATGTTAACAGGCTCCATCGATATTCCTGACTTTGGAGTCGCTTCGGCAGCACTCTTTAACGGCACAGCGTATCAACCTTATGCAATGACGATAAAGGCGGGCGACGGTCCAGGTACCATCGCCAGTATCTTTTCTCAGAGGGACAGTTTCTTTAAAGAAGGTAAGTTTCCCACGCTATGCTATATACGTGACAAATACTGATATCATGTTCAGAGAAGCACATGGCTTTGGGCTTTGTTGTCCTTATCGGCCTTGCCATCGCACTTGGCCTTATGCTTCTTCTTGTCCTTTGCGGTATCATTCTCGACCGTATTCGCAAGAAGCGTGAGGGCTATGTCCCTGCGCCTACATCCATGTACGACCGAGGCAGTGGAATGCGACACATTCCGCCTCATGAACTCCTCGAGTCTCTTGGTCACGGTCGAAGCGGTGCACCACCGCGCGTCTAAGAGAAATAAAAAGATACATGGTCTTTTAAGATGTTGTCGTTTAGCAAGCTGCATGCATGTCGGGTTTGATACCTTTGGCGTTTTGGAAAGGTGTACGGGATTGTTTTCGGACCAAAGAGGTCCCTTGCTATTTTCGGAAAAGGGGATCATATACTGAGATTCCCATGTGGCCTCACTCTCGCTCTATGGGTCGAGGACGCATTGTTTAGAGGCTTCAGCTTGACACTATACCCCTACTTCGGCTGGATTCTGGAGAGGGCATCCCCAACTGGAACCAGGTCGCCCTGATCCCACGTCGCCCCTGTACCTCATTATTTACTTCACTCCCATTTCTCTTTTTTCACTTCATGAGGTCATGACCCATCGGTTAATGTCTACCTGTCTATTCTACTCTTCTCTTCCACGT
Organism: Fusarium cf. aywerte; assembly: GCA_011034095.1. Classification (NCBI taxonomy): domain Eukaryota; kingdom Fungi; phylum Ascomycota; class Sordariomycetes; order Hypocreales; family Nectriaceae; genus Fusarium; species Fusarium cf. aywerte. The sequence continues at coordinate 459,204 of WETZ01000007.1, forward strand.
CTGTGCATAGATGCTTTTATTTGCGGAGGCATTATTTTCTCCGTCTCCTTTCTTTGTATATTACCTTCTCTCAAGCAGTCTGCGTCCTAAAGACTGCTGAGGACTGAAGGCCTTGTGCCCACGATCCTCTTTGATAGTTTGTTCCCATGAAGGGGTCGGGAGGAAGGATGTGAGTTATTCGACGGATGGGTTGGTCATCTGGGCGGCTTTGATTGTGGTGATTCGGCCGATAGGGTTGTAGGTAGGGGAGGCTATCTAACACCGACTGAGCTGATACGATACTCCGTTCACCTATTAGTAGCTTAATCTGAGTGATGATAGTTTTTCATTTGTTCCTTGGTATGCGTGACATCGTGTGAGGATTCTTATAGCTTGCCTTGTCCTTTCACAGGGTCTACCAGGCAAACCCTTATGTTGTTAGCATCGCTCCTTCAGTGGGACTGCATGGACAAGCGATGCTACCATAGCATCTGGGTTTTTAATGCGTCTTCTTGTCAGCCCATTCTCGAGTTGAACCTTAACTTTTGCGGGTTATCAAGAGACCGAGGCCCTCTTGTTGGGACTTTGGTGTCATGTGAATAGGGTAACAACAAGCTTGTTGTTGGTCTACAGTTTCTCCACGACCTTGATGGAAAACCCTCGTTCTGGGGTATACGAGAGAGCAAAGTGGGCTCACTGGGTATTCGGCAGTTGGCTGTCAATGGCCATCTATTCCTGTCATCGGGCAGACCGTGAGCTTGACAATTCCTCCGAGGGTGCCCCTTGCTCGGGCACGTTTCGAACTGCCAAACTTGGATGCTGGCATCCATGGCCAGTGTTTGGCATCTGCTGAACTTTGAATCACGGACGCTTGTCTCGGTTTGTTTTCGGATGCAAGGCTCTTCCTCGTCAACACGCAATGAACCTGATACGATATCTGTGGGTCATGTCAAAACGACACCGATTGACTGCTTGGACGTATCGATGTTCAATGTGGTGAGTGTGGTGTTGAGATCGTGTAGCCTACCCTACAACAAACCATCGCGATGTTCATGATCGAGCACTTCCCAGCTGTTACGACACTGTCTCATAAACAAGAGACAAGGAGAATGGCTCAGTTACTATGCTATCTACGTCACTTAATATCAAGTAGTAATTTTGTTCCATCTCCCTACCGCCCTGTAAGACCTCATCTTGGAGATGTCAGACCTCGAAGACATTGGTGGTCAAAAGGTCGGACTGCCGTATCTTGGCCTACCATACGAAGAACCACCGTAACAAGGTCCTGTCGCATATCAATTGCATGCCTTTGACGCCGTATTATGGACGCCAAGCAAACTCAGTATCTACCTGGTGAGTGGATCAGCTCAGGGTTGTTGCGATACTGCGCGCAAGGCATCCTCGTTTTGCTGTTTGCTGTGTCATATTGTTTTGAGCAACCAGCGCGACGTCGTTGATAGATTACTACTATGTAAGCATTGCATCACATACGATTCTATGCTGCCGATTATCGCGCAACCAGGCGCCAACGACGGAAGAAAAAAAATTGCTTTGAGTTATCCTGCTGGCAGGCGCTGATTTGGTCCCTAGCCCAGAACAGCATGGCAGATCGATGACGCTGCAGACATACCTTATCACCCCGCCGCAGCCCTCTTTTGTTGCTCTCTGTCACTGTCAAGATCGGCTGGAAGGGCGAAGGAAGAGGTCGGTTCCCTGCCAAGCAGGATTCCAAGGGTCACCACCAACCAAAGCTATCATGCTCCATGACGCAAAGTCTTCCCTTTCCTCCCCTCTTTCTTTTCAAGCGCCGGCCGAATGCTGCAAGGACGGATGCAGTCCGTAGAACCAACAGAATCACGGGAGAGGGCCTTCCCGACGCCGCCATTGCATCACCAGTAGCACTTAACGGTCTAACACCAGCACCAGTGGTCTCTTGCATGCGTTCGTAAAAAACAAAGAAGAGTACATATGTATAGGGTATGACATGAAAGATCCCGTAGCAGTATGCATCACATCCCCCAACCATGTTTGTGTTTAATATGCCACAACGGAAGACGTCGATGGCATAGATAATATCAAAGACAAATGGACGCATTAGTTGCAGGGACATCGATTGCCCTTGTCAATAGAGAGGGTGTGGAGTAAAAGTCAACAATATGCAATATAGTAATTATCGCATTTTGTTCTACTACTAGTAACGCGGTAGTTGCCCAGCAAAGACGGCAGTTATTGACTACTCATACGCTGTGATGGCTTGTTATTCTATGCATATTGATTCAACTGGAAACATGGCGTTCTAGGAAAGCAAATCAGCTAGAGTAAAAGGAAGCGTTCCGTTTGCATGTCTCGGCGACTTCGCGGGTGGACTGGCGCCTCGTCCGTCACAAGAACGTCGTATAATCTAAGTTCGAGGATAAGAAGAGGACGGCAGAGCAAGCACCCCTGAGAAGTTTGCAAGAGTCAAGAGAAGGGTGCTGGAGAGACACAACATGACAAGCCCATGTCACTAGCTCGATTTTGTGGTTTGCTGGAGGGTGCGACTCAAGCCTCAAGTGCGGTCCGTGTTATCAAGGCCAAATGCGAATGATTCAGCAGAAAAAAAATGACTGCTCCCCTTAGACTGCCCTCTGACTGTCAACATGTACCGGGGTAAACAATGGGGGAGCAGTGGGACCCCGGCACTGAGTCGGTAGCGCGCTTCTGCTTCTGCCTCATGAGAAGTGACTGTCTGAGCCAGAACCAGACCCAGAGCTAGAGCAGGCGAGACAAGGCGGGAGGCGCGCAGGGGTTGGTCAAGTACCGTGACCGTGTGCTCAAAGACGAGCTAAGGCAAATTGAATGGAGCTTGGCAGAGCAAAAGATCCTACGAACCCCAGCAACAACAGGAATCTCCCATCCTGGCATAACCTTGTTGGGACTGAACTGGAACTCTGAGAGCCGCCCCAGGACATGGACACGAACCATCCTGTCTGTCCAATGTCGTGTACGATACGTGATGGCCTCATCACTCATCAGCTCTTAGTCTGGGCAGTCAATGGTCTAGTACAGCTAGCCAGCCTTGCCCGTGCATACATACACTTCTTGTCACTACACTAGCTGAAGGTCCCTTTGTTTTTTTTTCTTTCTGTCTCTTCATAACCCTGCTCTGGTGGCGCCAAGTGCTTGCTCCTTTGGGTCACGGTCGAATTGCTGAGCCGCTAAAGAAAACAACGTTGCGTCTGCCGTTGCAGTCTAAATGAACTGTAGTCTGTATGTGCCCAAGCATCTTTCAATGGAGCCAGAGTTGGTCCATACTGTAGATGCGCTAGACTTCGAAGCAACCAGGGACTTCAACGAGGTACCGACCGCTTGTATCCAAACCTCGAAGACAAGTGATAGACAGCGCGATCTCAGCGTCGTTCTGTCTTGACGATGATCAATTCCACCGTCAGCGTTACAAACTTACATACCGAGTACTTGGGAACCCATCTATCATAGCCCCGCCCCAGAGTCAAGGTTCGGGTCGACGATAGAGCCCTGGTTGACAGAAATTTTAGTGGTCGTGGTAGCAAGGTTGAGCTTCAACTCTGCTTCTCAGTTGGCAGCGGGCGTGAGAATGCGCACGGTCGCCAGGAACTTCTCCCCTCGTCCAGCTGCTTTGCGAAAATCGGAGACCCTCTCTTGATTTAGGAGATTCACTCTGTTCTCGTTGAGTGTTTAGAATTGCCGCGTCAGCTGAATCGCAATGATTGAATCAAGCCCTGGTTTCTGAGATCCGCGAATTGCCCAACTGGGTCTTTGCTCTTCAGGGACTTGTCTTGTCTTTCTCATGACCCGCTATCGGGATGCCAAAAACGCTCATAGTCTCCACAGCTTGCTTGGCCCCCAGCAAGCTCAAGCTTGCCTACCTCTGAGCGGCTCCTGTTTTGACTCGTGCCTGTGTTATGCTTTTTCTTTCCGTGGCGCCGGCTTTGCTGTCTCCCGAGTTGCTAGTTGCACGCCAAACATGCACTGGCTACCGTTCGCCCCGCAGCTATGTCCATCTAGTTGTACAGATACTGCTGTGGCCAATGTCCAATTGCCTGTCTCGTCACTGAGTTTACTCTGGACGCACCGGCCGATATGATTGCCAAGTCTGCACAGACACAGAGGTGCTCTGGTTTGGTCTGCTTCCGCGCTGGTAGTACGTACCGTACCCGACCTTTATCCATTGACATCACAGGACTCCTCTTGAGTCTCATGGGACCAGGATTGTAGCCAATTCGTGGTGAAAGGGCGGGACTGGCGGAATTGATTCCTTGTAGTTATTTCCTTGAGAGATTGCGCTGATTGTCGCAAGGAGCTGGTCTTGGCAGCGGATTGAATGCTCCCTAAAATGCTGGGGAAGATGAGCATAGTTTCTCGGTCAGGTAACTCATGAGATCCAGTTTACCTCAAGTGCTGGTAGAGCATTGTACAGTGTCGTAATGTGTACCCAAGAGATCGGTTCATGGAACACTGGTTCTGAAGATCACCGCCGCACCGGTGCCCTCAGCACGTGTCGCGTGGGTTGAGCATCAGTTCCTCAACCATTGCCACGGGTTCTGTCAAAACCAACTGAGCAAGATCTACACATCACAATCTGGGGTGACTAAACGCTGCTGAAGTTATTCAAGGTTGCTGGTTTTTGTTTGTTTTAGTGCCAATCTGTTTCAAACGACCCTTGAGCTCAATAGCACGTCAACGATGTCTCAGTTCATGACATGGTTTAGACGAGATGCCCTCAGATCAACAAATTTCCAGTAGCAGGCTGACTACCACCCAGCTGGTGGCTGCGAGAAGTAATTTGTCCTTGTAGCTGAATCGTGGGGGTGTACTTCAAGCCTATGTGTCTCGATATAAGAGGCGTGAGATGAGATACCACAAACCATGATCAAGTCCCAGCACAGAATATCAACATTACCAGAGTCTCATGTGATTTCCTAACGCTAATGTAGGTGCTGGACCCCAGTTTACGCAGTCGGACTGTTTACGTCAAGTCCCTTTCAGTGAAGTTACGTCCGCGTTGAAGAGGGATTCAACTGAGTCTGGGGAAATAAGCACTCTAGAAAGATTGAAACAAGCTCAAACCAGCGCCACCGGCTCTTCTTTCGCTGTAATCTCAAGAATATCCACTTGCTAATATTGAAGGCGAGATGAGGCTTAATGAGAAACAATTCAGTAGATGGGAAATCGAAGTTGAAGCAGAGATGATGTTAACAGGTGCGCCGTCTGTGTCGCACTCAGCGGCCGGGATATTTCAGGCGGATTGGGGAATGCTGGTAAACTCTGAGACACACCCCTGCTTCACAACCATCTATAACTGGCTTAACCACCTCGTTATTGGAAGATCGCATCCACATCGCTCAGTCTTGTGGTCCTTTCAATCTTCAAGAGTAGCAAATCTTCCTGGAAGGCACGAACAGCAGCTCGGGCAGTCCGAGCTCTGTACCCAAGCAGGGAGTTGGTTGTCTATACAAACAGCCTCAGCTTCTAGAAAATATCGCGACTGCAACCTCGTGAAACGGTAACCCAATTGAGTTTGATCATGCGTGGAACGTCTGCATCGGCTGGTAGACCCATGATGATCGACAGGTCGTCAATCTCGGGTATCAGGACGAATTAGCAGAGAATAATAAGCGTGATATCGCACCTCTGCACAGGGACTTCTGTATCTGCAAATTTACGTAAAGCAATGCGATTCCATGACTTCTAAACTGTTGGCAGTTGATTTACAGCAAGGCAACATGGTGAGCGAAAGCGGCCTCCCGCAAACACATGTTGGAAGCCTGTAGGTACGTTCAAGAGCCGGATCGACGTGCGACTTTGACGCTTGTCTGTAATAGCGTCGGCATCGCTGGCAACGTGCAGTTTCAATGCCGGAGAGTAATGATGATCGCAAGATCTGGGAGATAATCACAATCAAAACGCTGCCAGGGCCCCTTGCGTATAAGATGTTTCAAACGTCCATTTTCGGCTTACTTTCTTCCAATCGGGAAAAGCTGACAAGCCTAGCTCAAATTTTCAGGAAGATCAAGACGGGGCTGCCTTAGCAGCCTCTAGGAGGCTCGGCCGGAATCCGTACGAGGCCTTGACATGTTGCCACAATGGGGGTCAAAACAACAGCTCTCGAGGTACCGGAAGGGGAGCGTGCCTCTCCGGTAAATCGCCCTCGATTGCGTTTCCTAGTCATTTGATTCCCCAGTAGTGAACTCAAACTAGACGCAATATATTGACTTTTGGCGGGTCCTTGCTGCCTTAGCAGGTATGTGCAGTCTGGCGAACTATAGCCGCATATGTGAAATTGATTGATACTTTCTCTTAAATCCGGCGGCTCTTTGTGGCGTCAAGTAGTGTCCCGGGCTTTTCTTTGGTCTTGATGCGAGATGGGCGGTCATCTCTGAGTTCAGGCGTAGTGGTAGCAATGTGAGCCGATGCATGAGTTGAGCCCCCCTTACAAAGATAGTAGCAGGCTGGGGAGGGTCATGGGTTACTGATGGCACCGTGTGTGCAGTATCGTTTCGTGGAGCAGAACGGCTGGGACATGTGACAAGCGCAAAGGCATATCCAGAGATAATTGGCTAGTATCGACAACCAAGAGCCTATCGTAAATCTTAGTTGGTAGCGGTCTGCGGCGGCAGGTCCGATTGCGTCCGGGCCCCTATCAATTCTGCCCCCATGTCTCAAGCAGCTTCCTGGTGGCCTTTTGCATTTCCCATGCTTGGCCACATCAGATTTACGGCCCAAAGCAGTAAGATACTATTCCCGTAACGGGTCGCCAGGAGGGGAGGGTTGACTTGGTTGTTGACTGGCTGTATCATCGAGGACCCATGTCTGTCGGGCGCCACCCCTATCATTGCTACAGCGAACGGGCGGATCTAGCGCATACAATTTTGCTTTGGTACCTCAATAATGACAATAATGTGGGATGAGGGCCACTTTAAGGAACGAGTACAGTACAATGTAGAGGACGCATGCACGTAAAACGGCGTTGGAGTTGATATGTGCATAAACAAGTAAGACTCAAGGCTTGCCGGTGAGAAATGTTAAAGAGATATTCGATGCCATGGGGTGAAAGTATGGTGAAGGGTAACAGTTACTGACTGTATTGTACTGTACGCAGAGACCTTGAAGAAAGACCCACCCCACACCGTGTTCCCTATAGGTTGGTGGTATCGGAAGGGTTCTTCCTGCTTGCCCAAACGGGGGAAAGAATGAACTAGGGCACGGACAGCGTGCATTATGACGATTTAGTTGCGACTTCGATTCTTGGGCGGCTTTACCTCCTCCACTGAAGGTAGGTGAAAGGTAAGGTAGGTATGAACCAGGTAGTTAGGGGCTATCAGAAAAGTTGGCCTCCACTATACCTACCTAAGGTGAAAGGTGTAAAAAACAAAGAAAGGGAAAGAAAAAGCCTAAAAACCTAATTAAAGTGACATAAACTGAGTCCCTGATTTCGTTTCGTCTCTTGTGCTTTGGGAATACTGTACCTACTCTAGCTCCAGCGAACACAGACACCTATACACACACACACACACACACACACACACACACACATGCAAACCTCCCACTACATGTAACTTTAATACATGTAACAGTAACCGTGCTTTACTCCCCCCTCGATAAGACATTCTTTGCTTCTATCTCAGAAGCCGTTCCCCCATGTGGAGACTGCAACAACAAACTAGCAAAGGTCCGTCCATAATGGGGCAAACCTGAGCACGGGGCGAAGCTAAACACACCAGAATTACCAGTCTCAAGCGTCTAAAACCATTACTGGCCAGCATAGGTCAAGGCAAGTCAGAAGGACAAAAGAAGTCAAATTACTGACATCAACATACATGCCAAAGTACGGATACAGTACTCTTGGACGTCTTCGTGAGCCTGCCTAGGCCAGACACTGGATGTTTTCTTTGCAGCGATGCCAGCAGGCAAGGGTTTTCAACCCTGCCGTGGATTGTTAGTGTCAAGGTCAAGTTGACAATTATCCGCGCCCATTATCCGCCCTCATCGGATACTACACCAAGAGCAGAGGCGGGCATCGGGCATATATGTGCTCTGCTTTGCAGTATAGTACCCTACGAGGCTCCAAGGGCCGCTCCAAGCAACTGGACTGGGCAGGTGGGAATGTAGGGAACATTTTCTACTCCGTAGTTGGGAAACAAAGCCGACTCGCAATGCGCGCAGTTATGGCATCACATCACTGCAACGACAGTTTGGGGGGGCCACAGAGTGACACTGCGTGCCTTGCTTCAGTGACAGTGACGCTGTCCCACCTCGTCTTTGGAGCATAATGACGGCGACGCCAAAAGGTTCTCAGGGTCCTGAAGTTCGTTTGGCCTTGAACAGCCTTGTATTGTTCACCCTCGTGAAAGCGCCCATGCCATCTTTCGGGAGGGGTCACAACGTCAGTCGGCTGCCATGCTATCCCAGGCTATCCTGGACGTCTGATGTCAATACTCCTTTGTCACCCTCCACTCTCCCTCATGGCATAGGCAATGTCGATGTCGATGGACAATGCAATGCGATGGCATGGCATGCCTCTGCTGGCCATGGCCCCCCTTTAGCGTCGTCTCTAAAGGCTGTTTCAATTCCTTCACCGTCTTGCGTTCCCGGCGTTTCTTGTCTCGTTTCTGAGTTCCACCCACACTTACTGGTGATGCTTCCTGACGTACCTTACGTCAGGGCTCTCATGGGTAAACACCCATCCGCGACAGGGGCGCCCTGTGGCCGACGCCTCCCGATGAGCCTGGCAGCTTTTAGCTCCTGTCGAAGTATCTGGTACGTCTCTGAACTCCTCTTCTCACCCTTGGCATTGCTTGTTGACCTAGGATCCCTGCCGGCCCCCATGACCAAGCGCACGACTCGACAGCGCCCACTGCAAGTGTCCACTCAGCAAGAAGCTCGTTGCAATCGATTCCCACAGCACTAAACAAGCCTGGGATCCCTCGATGCTGCCGTTGAGTGGCTTGAGGGACCCTCGATTCCCACCCGCCGCCCGCGTCGCAACAAGTCATCTACAGGCACGCTTCCTTTTGGCTTGACCAGACCCTGCATAATCCCGCCCTGTCTGTTGTCCACCTCAATTCCCAGTCCGGTACGTATCCTCTTACCTTGCAATTCATCTCAGACCCTCCACATCAGTGGCGTTCGTTCGTGGGCCAGCAGCCCTTGAATAGCGGGGGTCCCTTTGCAAACTGCCGTCCGTAGCCTTACCCACCTCCAACTCTTTTGTCTGCCTTCAGCTCAGAACACACCCCTCTTCCTACACGTCCTGGTCTTTCTGCCATGGCCAGTGCGTACCCCATAATCCTGCCTGCCTGCCATCATCGCACCCCCTTTCAGAGAACATGTTGGTTGTCAAGTGTTACTTTTTCGTAGGGAGTTGAGGATTCACTGCCGGTCTTGTGTTGCTGGGCTTTCAAATATGATCATTCAAGCTTCAATATTATATTCAAAGGTCATATTAGACCCTAGTGACGCTATCTCGCATATCGATTTTCTCAAAGTCTGGTCTTGAGGGGCATTTCCAGGATATCTTGACAGCAATCTATCCATAAGTCGCTGATCTCTTCAGCGCTGGGCACCGCGGACGCTACTATGTGTATGCCGTGGGCTGTCAGGTCGAGTTGTGGATTGAGAGACTGTCTCCATCATCTTATGCAGCCCACAACACCCCTGGTTTGCTATTTGGCTGCTTGGTCCTACGACCCTACCTCATCGCACCAACCCTGTCGCCTCAGCCATTGCGAAAAGACGTCGGCCTGCCGATCACCTAGACCAGAGTCGTCACACCTTTTTTTCTTTCAGAGAGACGGGGGAACTCCACTCTTCTCCCGCAGCCCAGCCCGTTTCCAGAGGCAGATTGACGCACGTCAATTCGCACCCAGACACTTAAGACTTCGCTGATCCCACCTTGGCCCCGACTCAACTCCCCATATCATCTCCAGTCTTGAAGGGATCTTCTGTCTTTGATCTGTGTCACCAACTTGGCTTTTATTCTAGTTGGGATCCCGCATCTGATCAACAAACCTTTTTTTCCCACGTTACCGCCATCCGATCTATGTTTATATTGCACATCAACTTCTCTCCAGACAATCATCACTATAACATACCAACATGACCATGACACTCGACACTACTCAGCAGCGGTTCGGACCTTCGTTGAATTTTGACTATTCAGCGCCTGCTCAGCCGCCTGCCTTTTCCAACCCTTGGTCCTCCTCTTCACCACCACAGCCTCCTCCAGCGGGAAGCAGCCTTTTTGTTGGTAGCCAACCAGCCCTCAACCCAAGCATGATGGCCGGCAAGCCACCTCATAGCCGCGCGAGCACTAGCAGCACTTCATCAATGGCCTCTTACGGCAGCGCCATGCCAGTGCCCAGCACTTCTGCAGGTAAGTTGCTAACACTGGCATTCGAATGATCATCAAGCTTACATTGGAATAGACCTACTCAGCATCAACCGCATGCAAACAACATCTGCTGCTTATGGAGACCCCACTTACACCACATCTGCTTCTCCTGTCAACCACCAGTTCGCACCTACATCAGCTGCCCCTTACGACACACTTGGCTATGCGCCAGCTCCTGTGCGACCACCACCTTTCGGCCTGGCTCCTGCTGATGAGCACGCGAGAAGGTTTTCTCAACAGTGAGTGAAATCTTGATGAGCCGATTTCATGTTCTGTTACTAACATCGAGGGCAGTAGCATCCAAGATGAACGGAGGAGTTTCGCTGATGCTCTTGATGCTAGCCATGGCATGCTGGCCATGAGCCAGGAGACACCCCGACCTATCTACGGGGCGCGAAGTGATCGATCCTCTGTTGATTCTTATGGATTCCCTTCTACCCACTCTACCAGTTCTTCCATCTCTTCTAGTGGCAACTTCAGCTCTTACTACGGCGACTCTGTGTCTGATTACTCCACTGCTGGCTCTGACATCGAGTCCGTGTCGTCAAGGACTCTTCCTCGACCTCAAGGGTTGATGAGCTCTCAAATCCCCCCTGCTCCTCAGTCGATGATGGGCCAGTTCAGCTCCAAGGTGTCTTCCAGCACACAGAAGAAGCACAAGTGCAAAGTTTGTGACAAGCGATTTACCCGCCCCAGTTCGCTGCAGACTCACATGTATAGCCACACTGGCGAGAAGCGTACGTGCAATGGTTCTTGAAAAGAAAACGATGTTTTGTGCTAACAATTCAATAGCCTTTGCTTGTGAGGTTGAAGGATGTGGCCGACACTTCTCTGTGGTTTCCAACCTCCGACGACACCGAAAGGTTCATCGTGGAGACGCACGTTCAGAGGCTGGCTCCGAGGACCACCACTCTGACTAAAACGACGACGACAACAACAACAACAACAACTCGCAACGACAACGAGTTGTGATTTATTTACTTCACACTTTCAACTTTTGAGCTAGGGGTGCCGAAGATTGGGGTACTTCGACGAGAGGCGATGCGACGACAGTCCAATCGGCCGACATTACTTACATTTAATCGCCCTGTTTTATCACCTGCAAATATTACTACAATACGGCTTAGCGCGGCATAGAGAAATGGGCCAGAAAAGGCGAGGAATCATGGATTGGAGCAAAGGCGGGCGGGCGGGCAGCGGTGGTGTATACGATTCGAGTCTATCGCTTACGGTGCATTGGGTCTTGTTCAAACCCACCATCTCAGGTTTTTATGATATTGGGTCTTTTGGGATGGGAATAGGCGGAGTGCTGGACCGACCTACCGATACCCTTCCACACGGCGTTTATGGAGTTGATCACATTTGTGGTCTTATTGTTCTGCATGTTCAGACACTGTGTTTTATTTCAAAGCGATCGCTTATGTCCATATTTTAGGGCAATGTTGACATTGTCTCTGCCAAGGATGCACTTCGAGTTAGAGGAGGTGGCCAGAGACATTACCAACGGAATTGAGGAGGATTGTACTATTAGTTTCACAATTACGGTCACGATATACCCGATTCGAACCATGCGCATTCGGTCTATTGACAACGAGCCAGGGGCCTGGACGTTGGCCAGATCAGGGTACAGTGATGATGATGAAAAGGTGATGCAGGCTATAGAGCTAGTGGTTAAGCAGTCTTGCAAGAATCAAACTTTGCGATTGATCTATTTAACGAGTCCCTCATGTGTAAATATGGTTGACCAGAATATGTCTGGTCTGATGACTGGCAAAGATGTCAAGACTTTACAAGGAAACTCTCGTCTCACAACACGATGGGCATTTGGGAGAATCCCATGTTTCTGTGGCGAAAGGCAGGGCATTTTTGCGAAACACCGTGACTCAAAATAGGATATCAGTAGAAGCAATGCAGTAAAGGGGCAGTACAATAAGCGCGAAGGCGGCTGGGTGGTCTCTCACTCCCCTCCTTCTCGCTGAAGAACGGACGCACCACCTCATAGCCGCACGATAGTCATTGTACAACCCTGGCAATTCTGGCTCTGTCAAGCAGACAAGGCAGGGCAGGGCGGCTTTACCGAGAAAAGCTACTGTATTGCAAACGCCAAAATCAACGTCAAGTACAGTTCTGCACGATAAGGAGATCGGGAGGGAAACACTACTTGAGACACAGACGCGTAATGCAACCCCTATTCCATGTAGCAAGGAAACTGCGACTTTCTCCATATAGCCAACGAGAGAGAGAGAGGGAGAGAAAGAAAAAAAAGGCCTTGGGTATACCATACGTACTGCAGTGTAATTAATTTTGCTTTGCAGGGCGGGCGGGAACAATTGGATGGCTCTGTGAAAGGAAGGCCCCCTTGCTAGTCGCAAGCTCGTCTGTTATTGCTCGTAGATCATGACCGAGAATAGCAGAAACCGGCGTTTCAAGTTGGGTATATCCCTACCGCAAGAGGTATCGCCATCGAGTCGGCGGCATTGTCAAGACCGGACAAGCTTTGTGGGGGTGGAAAGGGAGGGAATGGTGTTGGTAGATTAACTTTGAGGTGAGATTGGGTTGGAGGAGGGTCCATAGTAGCATAGGTACTAGGGCGGACTATCTTTTCTGCAATGAGTACGTAGAGCCAACAAGGTGCCCCCGGAGGATTTGGTCCAAAGGAGATTTTTTGTTTTTTGAAGATGGTACTACACATTACATTGGTGGTATCAGACTAAAAGTTAAGCCTTGACCGGTTTGGAGCCGGGAATGAGATGAAATGAGATTAGAGGGCTTAGGCGCTCAAGGTAAATGGCGTGCTAGCGTTGAAATGGGACTAGCTTGCGAGTGAAGTGGATGGTGGGTGTTATTTTGTTAATAATATCCATTGATTGCAGCATCTTATTTAGTGGAAGAAGAAAAGAATGACAAGCCGAATACAATTAGAAGGTTTGAACTAGGGGATCAGCACGAGATGAATTAATTGGTGACTGCTTACGGCCATGGCACCCTTTCGTTTCTTAATTAATTTTCAACTAAAGAACGAACTGACTCTTGTGTTCTAGAAATTTGGTACAGTACGCGTTATTCCCAGTCTCATCCACAAGTCCGATTCGATATCTCCTAGCTTAGCCTAGATAGGTACATATAAGATGGGTCCTGTCCTCGGAGTGGAGTATAACTGTAAATGCCAGTCTTCCATTTGCCAGGATTCGAATCTTAGTTTGCGCTCCAATTCCGCTTCCTCCTTGAAATTCCTCTCCAAATCCCGATGCATCCTTGCACTTATCAATCATGCTCTGATTGGTGGTCACTTACAGCTGCTGCTGCTGCTGCTGCTGCACTGCAACTGTACCGTACAGTACTACGACCAATCCCTGCTGTGTTGCCAAGCATTACCCTTTTGTTGGTTCAACTCCGATCTCTTGTCAAGCCACAATCTGGGAATTGTGGATGAGCTTTTTAGGGCTTTGCGGGACGGATGGATCTCAGCTCAGCTCAGCTCCAGCTCCTAATGCCTGTTCTGTCTGCCACATAGTTACAATTAAGGGTTGTCGCATTGTGAACAAAGATGGTGGTTTTTGGAAACTGCATCGCGGAAATGCCATATCCGTAGGGGCTGAATCTATTACACTGTTATGCATGTTTTGGCCTGCCGAGTCAAGCGCCATTTAACGGTACCGTTGCTGATGGTTTCCCCTTGGCCTGCAGTTCCTCCACTTTGTGTCTGAGTTACTCCATCTGAGCATGTCCACGTTGGGCAACTCAAAATTCTGTGGCAAAAAGGACGCGTCTGACTGGCGTGAATACAGCACAGCACAGCATTCACTGCGACAACGGAGGTTGGGAGCCGAAATAGACGAGGAGAAGGGGGCCTGCTGTGCCATGGCATGTCACGACCATTATTGTGACTTGACTCGACTTGACTTGGTGATATGACGTTCGTCAAGGCTGAGATGTCAGCGCCCGGTTACGGAAGCCATGAGATCCGGCGCCGTGCTGGTGGATTCACGGTCTGAGAGTGGCCGAGGTTGTGAGACGGCGTACCTGTGCAAAGACAATGGAGCTCCGGGGCGGTGCAAAAGGCTTCCTTTGGATAGTCGGGTGAGAGGCTATTTACAGATGGTCAAGTACTGGCTGTACAAGTATACTTGGCGTATTGTACATGACTTTACTGAGGACCCTTGGGGCGAATTGTTCGTGTCGTGTTCCAAAGCCCATTGTTTAAGGTACGTCTCCAGGTATAGATTTGGGTACGATTATTAAAGTCACTCGTTGCCCCCCCTTTTAGTTGCACACGAAACCTGAGCCATTGATCGCATGGCTGCTTATCCGCTGTCCCCAGCTTTTGCCTCGCACAAGCGCGTGATACGTGACATGTACCTACCGAACTTGGTCAGCCGAAGAAGAAAACAAGACAAAGATAAAAAGTTCCTTTGATATTGGCAAATACGTATGCAGTATTCACAAAACAACCCCCTCCCCGGGCTAATTAGATTAGAGGGATTCTGACACGACGATAATGACGGCGTCGTGGGCCGAAGTATGACGTCGACGGAGAAATTGGGCTCCTCATCCGCGTTTGAGATTTTGCCCACTGGTCGGCGGTCATGTCTTTGGTTAAGAAGCGCCGTGATGGGATCTTCAGGGTCCTACTTATTAGGGGGCTAGTACTATTACAGCTTGGGGTATTAAGGACGCAACAGAGAGAAAAATCAATCAGAAAGTACAAGCGATAAAGAATTACAGGGGGGTTAGGCTGTAGACTCCCTGAATGAGTTAAGTTTCGCGGCGTGGAGAAAAAGATTGTGTAAGAGAGATTACAAGAGTGTCAGATCAAGTCAAATTTTATCAATCGGTTACAGAAAAGCTAAGGAAGAGTGAAAAAAAAAAAGAGAGGGTCCAGCAGTCACTGCAGAAGTGGGAATGGTGATGGGGCGTGGAGAGCGACAGGGAGATAGACGTAAAGAGACTTATAGACGCGAAACTTGTTTTCCCCCCTCTTTTTGAATGTCGCTTTAGACGCGAAAGCAAATGACTAGATATTTGTGTAATCAAGGACACTCTCGAAGGCTTCAATGAGTGGCCGGGTCTAAACATGATGAAATAAATGCCTAATTGTGTCTTACATACAGACAGAAGGTGAAACTATACCATGTTGAACCACCTGATATCATTATCATCACATTGCGTGGGCACTACATGGAATTACTTTTGCCATTTGAGTTAAGCCAACAACGAACGAGACAAAAGCGCAGGGACGTACTACAGTACAGTACTCTTCCTATCTTTACGAGTCGCGTGAAACACAACGTCGCAATTAGGTTCTACTAAACTTCGTTCTGATTATTTATTTATGTTTCTGCAGACTCTCATAGGTTAATAGAGTGCCTAGGTAGGTATTCGTATATCTCCTTGCTTCTCATCGTCAGGTTCAGGTCCCATCCTTCCTGCAAAAAACGGTTTTTCTTCGAAAACGGGGGCCCTGACGTCAGAGGCTGGTGGTAGGCTCCCCCGGCTCCGTTGCTGTAAAGACCCGGCCGAGCCCCACTTCCTTGACGTCATCGATGAGCTTGTTATTCGCTGCCGCAGATGGCCGAACAGGGACAAGCGTTGGTCGTTGCAATCTTTGCTTTGATGTGGGGGAAGGAGAGGGTGGGGGTGTTTGCGATCATGGGGTGGCAGGCGTGATCGTAGGGACAAAGTCCAAGGTACTTGACAGGGGAGGCTGGCGGGTTTAATTTATTTAGTGTCTGATTGATGCCGGGACATGGATGGCTTCGACTTAACTCGAGCTAGGGTACAGTAACCAGTCAAAACGAAGAAAGAGCATTCATTTTCAACAAGTCAACTCACTAGTTTACTTTGGAAGGACGACATCGGGGGGTCGGATCAATTCTCCCCAGGCCTTACTTTCAGGCACATCTAACTAACAGCAACACAGATAGCTTACTTACCTATGGTATCTGTCAATAGGAGCTTCCGGGAGATCATGCATGTTGACCCTCAGTATGAGAAGTGAGAAATCTATTCAATCTTGAGATCAATGCTACCTTTGGGCTTAATATTCCTTTTTTGTACGCATGCAACTCAGTAATGCCACCATCAAATCACCTCTATACAGAGTACATATGTATGTACTCTTGGTCACCTCTCGGACTGGGTCCGGCAGTACTACAGTGTCAGCGTGCGCCATGATGTACCGTCAACCATCCAACACCACCTACTCTCCCACAGCCTTGTCCTGAGCATTCAGCACAAGCATTCCTTCTGCCCCTTGTCTTGTATCTGAACAATTGGGCACCGGTCTCAAACGAGACCCAACCTAAAAGTCATGGCTTTAAACTCCCCCCTCTTCTCAAACCAAACCAAACCAAACCAAACCAAACCAAACCAAACCAAACAACCCTTGCGGGTAACGAGCTCGTTTTCGGAGCTCATTTTTTGCCACTCTTCATAATGTTGTCGAATTAAACAAGAGTCAGCAACGCAAACTCAGTTCAGTGTAACATTGCGCACTAAGACCAACGCTATATCTTGAGGATAGGCTAGCAAGCCTCGTTAGGAGCCAATGCGTGAAGAAGGAACAACAAGGTTGAGACAGGAAACGAAACAAAAGAAATTCCATCAATTTCATAGCTCGTAAGTTGCTTTTTCTGGTCTAACTACTCATCCTTGATGGGTGTTGGCTGTCTGTTAGCTGCCTGTCGTATGTGCCTTTTGGCTTCATTCCACTGCATTTGACAACCTCTACATGAACTAAAATACAGGCTACTCTCAATGTAGCATCCCGCAATTGAGCTTTTTTTCCTATTTCCCTGATGGCGTTTGCTGGAAATGCCATGCCCCGCCCTTGCCTTGCACTTGCCTTGCACTTGCCTTGCACTTGCCTTGCCTTGCCTTGCCTTGCCTTGCCTTGCCTTACATTGCCTTACATTGCCTGAAGCAGGTGCTCAACCACCACCTCCTTCCACTTAGATCTAAATTGCCTCCCTCCTCTCCCGTCTCATCACCTGACCGGACCTGACTTGACCCTCTTTCACATTGACTACCTTAGGTAAACTAATCACCATCCACTATCCGTAGCTACTTATCTTCTCATCTCGATTCACTTTGCTATCCCGGCATCTAGCCGTAGAGCTCATTTGTTGTCCCGTCCTCACTAATCATTCTACCTTGTCTACTTATCGTGTAGCAGATATTCCGCCTCCACATTGTGCTTACTCTTTTCTCCAGGATGATCAATGGAGGAGCGGGGTCTTCACTTGGTTGCTCTCCCGTCCCAACATCTAACCGATGTGACGTACATCGTGTATGCACAACGACAATCACAGGAAGCAATTGCTAAGCCGTAACATATTCAGCCAAATCCGTTCTTGCTGTGTCTTAGCTTGCTCTTAACCTCAGCCTTTTCGGGGAGATCTGCGCGTCTCCTCCTCTCTAGTATGGTGATCAACCGTTGCGGCCGCGCATCACAGGCAACTCCAATCCGGAGGTGTCAATTAAGTGCCGGCCCACCACAGACAATGTTGCTCCAGAAGCAAGCCGCAATGACAAAAACTAACGGCCTCTAAGCCCAATAGCTTGCTACGAGAAGCCTTCCAACATGGTTTAACTGGCTTCGAGGCCTACTGCGCCTGCATGTCTTGTCTCGTTCTGTCCAGCTAGTGCTGGGGCAATGCAAGATTTGACCTCAAGCTATTATCTCCGGAGCTGTTTTCCGTACAGTAGCTGCGACTTGAGCAGTTTTTGAACATATGTGATGAAGCTTCACTCATGGACGGTACCAAAGTATAGCCGGCCAGAACCTTCATTCTTGCATCTCGATGGTCCTCGACAAGTGTCTAAGGCTCATTTGTTGGCTTTCCAGGGCTTCTGCAACTGGCCATTTGGCAGGCCCTTGGCGGATATCAACAGCGATATCATAATGATACGAAGCCAGTCAGTGGGGGCTAATGAGCCAGTATACAAGTGGATAGATACTTTGTTGCACTATGCTCCAGTTGGGAAACCAGCTCATAGACTACGAAAACCAAGAGTTAGGAGAAAGGTCCCCCTTCTTCATCGTTCTATCATACCCCATATGCATCTGTATCTTATCATCTCTGATGTCCTCCCAATCCCTGCATGCTCTTCAGTCCAAATGTACGGTAGAAACTACCACTGGCACGGGAAGGGAATATGTAGCAAAGCGAAAACACATGTTATGAGTCCCTATACCAGGCTACGAATGTATGTACTGAAGTACAGTACTTGCTATATCCACTACACGATCCAAAAGGCTGCCCACGTGCAACGACACAGATGAGAAAGGCCTGCCTTTACTCTGAACGGAAAAAGATAGACGTTGTCTTCAACCAGGCTTCTGTTCTCCGCTCTCACGAACCACTCAAGGCACGGGACAAAGCTTAGTGAATGTCGATCACTCCTCGCCTCCCCTCTCCAACGATCTTACATATGTTCCTACAGGTATCAGCAACTGCAACACCAACCACCTTTGTCCCGCCTTCATCATAAGAATCAAGTCCAAGTACAATAGCGTGACGAGGGTCCCAGAAGTCTGGCGGCACGGGCCCTCCACCTTGCCCTGCCACTTCTTCCATTCATTATCTATCCCCTGACTCAACAAGAAAACTACAGGAAGATGAGGAGACCCCAATGCAGTGTAATCTGCATCTGCCGGAACTTGGACTCAAAAGTTCCTCTAAAGTGTGGATGAGCCGCGGGTCCGGGCGTCGACTACCGAAAAGGTGCGATGGTCCCATCTGTGCGTGATGGCCTATCGATTCTGTGATGCATCCTCCGCTCACTGCTCCTTGGAAGTCATCACACGTGCGGTGTAGCTACCAAGTCATTGATATGCTAGAACAATAAACCCACCTACCCAAGGCTTTGGGGATCATCCAAGGCCCAAGCGGCTGGCTGAGATTGTTGGCGACCTGAAAGGTAACATGCCCAAGCATTTTCACTCCGCACATGTTACCCTCGGTTGCTGGGTTATGGGGTTAATGTTCTGTTAGATTGCAATCAATCAATTGACATGGAGCTAGCATCTAGTTAAACTGCTGCCTTCGGATGATCGTCGTCGCTCTGGCTAATGAAGTGAAACCACCAGCTCGGTTGAAAACCCAATCCCTTCCTTCATCCCTGCAATTGTGACCAACACGCACAATCGGCGACTCCGCCATGAGGTGAGTTGACACTTGAGATGATTGCTACACCGGTCTTGGCAAATCATCCGTTTGTTGACCCAGTAAGTGGTCGTCGGTAGCATAGCTGTTTTGATAAAGGGGCTCGAAAACAAGTCAACATCATGCGCACGATCATGAGATGGGAGATGATCACTCGGTGTAACTAGATATTCAAAACATTGAAACCATTTTTTTTCATCTATCAGAACGCCCTGACGCATGCAGTAATAACCCCTTTCAACGTACAGCATTCCAGATTACAAGCCTCCTCATATCCTTAACACTAGAAAAAAAAGAAGTCCTTGGAATAAACCCTGCTATCACCACTATGACCACGTCCTGAAACCAATCTCTCTTTCCCTTCCTGTACAAACTCTTACAGCACAATGGCAAGCTCCGGTCGGTCCATCTTGTCCTCGTCCAGGTTAGGATAGTATGGAACCATCGCGTCAGCCCCCTGAACGTATGCGTCGTTGTACAAACGCCAGTATG
The DNA here is from genome assembly GCA_011034095.1 of Fusarium cf. aywerte. NCBI lineage: Eukaryota > Fungi > Ascomycota > Sordariomycetes > Hypocreales > Nectriaceae > Fusarium > Fusarium cf. aywerte. Next base: position 479,253 of record WETZ01000007.1, read on the forward strand.
GAGTCCTGACTTTTCGTGCAGGATGGAACAGACCCGCCCAGACATAGTTGAGCACCAAGCCCGGCCCAACTGCCATTCGAATAGCCTCAATGGCCTCGACGATACGATCGATAACGTGCGGACTGGTCTCAAACAGGTTGGGATAGAGAAGGTTGAGCAGATGAACCATAGCATCCTCACATCCTAAACCAACGACGCCGAGAGCAATGTGCTTGACGACGGAGGCTGCTGTTTGACGATGGACTTGGTCACGGTCGATAAGAGCGTCTTCCAACAGAGGAGTCACTGCGTAGACGTAGTCCTTTGCCATCTCACCGATATACTCGAAGAGGAACGAGAGTGACTTGAGCACACCGTTTTGTACGTTGAGCTCAGGCACTCGGTACTCGTTCATCAAGGCAGGTAGAACAGTGAAAGGAGCACAAGTTTCGGCAACGATACCAATGGCAACGGCAGTGTTGACACGAGACTGACGCTCCTGCACTCGAAGGTTGTTCAACAGAGTTGCCAACACATCCTGAGGTCCAATAGCTTTGGCAATGAAACCAAATGTATTGTTTGCGGCTCGTCTGATACCCTTCTTGTGAGCCTTGAGCATGTCAAGCAGCTCGAAGCAGATTCGCATCCATTCTCGGGCGTTGACACTCTCAGGTCCGCGATCCGCAATACGACCGACCAGGTCAATAGTATTCTCCTGGACCTTTTCGTGACGGTTTCGCAAGATAGGCGTGAGTCGTGGTAGAAGTTCCTTGATAGGCGGCTGCATCTGCGAAATACCAACGACAGTAACAATAGATCGTAGAGCACCCAGGATGGATCCGAGAACCTCGGGGTACTCCTCACCAAGGTACTCGTAGAGCACGACACCCAGCTTTCCCATAAGGGCATCCTCACCACACTGCTTCATGACCATAGCAATTCGAGAGATGAGATCTGCCGCTTGTTGTCGAACCGTAGCCGACTTGTTGTTGAGCCGCCAAAGAATGGTACTGACGATTTGGGGGATGTAAGGCTTGCAGCGAGTTCCCAGTGCGTTGACGACAGAACCAAACCCGTTAAGCATGATAATGTCCTCAACGCTCTGCTCCTGGAATGCATGGAGGATACCGTCAACGAGTCGCTCTTCTAGACGCTCTCCGATATCTGCCGCGCCCAGGCTGGCCACTATCTTCTCAACCGTCTCGACTGTCATCTTACGGTACGCCTCGCTCTCGTCCTTCAGGTTGTTGACGATTCTGTCCACGATCTCACTGACACCGACCTTTTGGCCAATGTCGACTGTCGTTTCAACTACTTGTCGATAGTTGCGCTTATCCAGAGCCATCCTTCGTACCCAGAAGCTCTTAAAGAATTCATCCAGTACATGTTCCTTGAGGTATCCAGCAGTCACACCATCGGTGCCAGCACACTGAGAAACCACCTTAAGAACAACCTTCTTCATTTCCTCATCAGGTGAAGAGAACTCACGAAGAAGAATCTCCATAATCTGACTGGTATAGTAGTTGGCGTACTCTTCGTCCATCAGAGGAATGATATATCCAACAGCCTTGAGGAAGCCTGCAAGACCCTTGCCTCTTTGCTTGCGTGCACCAGTCCATAGAGGGTTCAGGATATCGTCGAAACTCTCGATACCATAGGGGTTAGAGGCCTCGGCTAGGGCAGCAATGGCCAAACTGGTGACTGTTCTGACCTTTGTCTGCTCGTCGTTGAGGTTAGGTCCAATACAGTCAACAAGGCCCTTAAGATGGGGGAGCACAGCACAACCCATCAGAATAGGAATCTGTTGAACAATCTTGACACCTGTGTGACGAGCCTGCCATGACTTTTTACTTCGGCATACAGCTCTGAGGAATGGCAACAAAGCAGGAATACCCAACGCAGATGCGACGACTGCGAAGGCTCGCGCTGTTGTGTTTCGGACATACTCATCGACGTGATCAATATCAGGTCGCATAGTGCTAATCATCGTAGCAAGACCAGCAGCTTTACTAAGGTTTGAGATGATCTCACGGCCCTCCACTCTCGCATAGTAGTCTTGGTCGATAAGCAGTGGCTCAATAACGACCAGAATTTTGTGAACGTAGGGGCGCACGAGATCGTCAAGCTTATACAGAATGCGATCAATGACCTTGACAAGCAAATGTCGCTCTTGGTCTTCAAGTGTCTTCTCCATGAGTAGGGGTAGGATCTGGTCAAATAGGGGGCCGGCTCCGAATTGTCTGGCATTGTCGGTGATTTGTCGAAGGGCAGTCTTTCTCATTGGAGGGGTACCGTTCTTGATCTTCAACAGAAGTCTCATGATTTTCCTCTCCTTGAGCTCCTCGACAGTCAGAGCATTCTCGTCGGAACCATCGGTAAGTTTGCCGAAGTAGGCCATATCTTCAGCTTTGAAGAACTGCAGATCACCGACTCCAGGAATTTCAGCAGGCATTGGCTTTCCGGAAAGTCGCACCTGCTCGGGATCTTGCATCATGAAGCCTGTCTGGGGCGCAGGTGTAGCCATGAGCTTGTGTGCTGGAGCCCGGACTGGCTCGTATCCAGGAGGAGGGGTGAGGATCTTGTAACCCTCACTCTCGCCAGGCAGGAGGAGGTCGAGTTCTTCATCGCTGAGAGGCATGTTTCGGCCGGAGATGTCGGTACCGAAGGTTGTCGGAACAGTGGGAGCAGACGACGGATGCGCAGGAGTAGCTAGCCCTGCGTTACCCATTGGTGTAGCGGAAGGAGCCTGGTCCCATCGTGAGCGTTTCTTTGTACCTTCAGCGCCAGGGGCAGAGAGAGCAGGTGCTTGGTCCCATCGAGAGCGCTTGGGCTTAGCCGCATCAGCTGCCTCAGCCTTATCATCCTCAGCGGGTGTCGATGACACGTCCCATCTCTTCTTGCGCTTTCGAGTAGTAGACACACCATCTGCAGGCTCGGCTTCGGTGGTATCCTTCTCCCCGTCAATAAGCATGGGCTTGGCGTCGCCGTCATCCTCAGTCTTGCCCTCTTGTTTCGCCTTGATGGCTTGCAGCACGCGCTGTTCCTCCCTTTCGAGTTCTCGAGCCTCCATGATTTCGCGATAACTGGTGCCATTCTCAGAAGCACCAGCCTGGCGGTTCTCGGCGAATGGGTCGGCACGCGTGGGAGTGAGGGCGCGGTTGAAGCGGCGCTTCTGGTAATCTGTTTCGCGATCGACGATTCGGCCGCTCTTCTCTCCTTTTCCAGCAAGAATGTCATCTTCTTCAACACCACTTCCTCTGGCAAACTCATCGATCATTTCTCGCGACGCCGTATACTGGCCGGTTAGCCGTCGCGTATTGTCACCATCGCCCATCTCATCGTCATCTTCGCCCATCATCGGCAGAGACGTGTTATATCCGGCAAACTTATTAGGTCCATCATTATCGTATAGAGAACTATCGGCGCTGTCGGTAAGCTTCTGCTTCGTATCGTCGGCTCGCTGGGAGGCGACATCAAAGGTTCGCGAACCCTTGTTTGCCGCGGCAGCAGCATTTCGCTCCTGCTGGAGCTTCTTGATGGTCTCGAAATCCGCGTCAGACATTTTGATTTATGGCATTCGCAGCTTCATCCCGGTTCGAGAGGACAAGGGGCGCTCGGAGCGTTATCGTTGCGCATGGAGAGATGGATGGTTGATGAGTAGTCGCAAAATTAGTACGCCCTCCTTGACGAAGCTTTGCTACGCTGGAGGCGACCTTCTCCACCCGAATTTTAGCCGCTTGCTTAGAGCAATGCATGTGCCCGTTTACCAAAAGGGGAAATTTGTCAACAATGCTTTGTCATGGTGATTTCTTTTTATATGGGTTCTGTTGGCTCATCTGTCGTAACTGACACCAGGTTGTGACATTTCTATGCGCTTGAATTATCTCGAAAGCTGTCAATTGGTCCATTCTAATATGTACAAGCCATCGGAACTTCAGTGGCTCCTGGTAAACTAGGTGACACGAACATATCAAGTAAAATTAGTTGAGTATATCTAAGGCACCGGAATTGCTGTCTCGCTCTCTCTACGATAGTGCCCTTTCCATATCTTGGAAACTTGGTAGTGCGCTGAAGTCCTTGCGCTGCTGTATTTCTTCACGAAGTACGTAATCTCTTTGATCTTCTGATCTGCTTAATCTCCTCAACTCCTTGCTCATCCTTGGGGATGACGATCGGGCTTTCTCCTTTGACTTCGGTGTTACTGTCGGTTATGGTAATCGTCTTCTTGATCCTTGTCCGGGTGTGTTCTTGGGAGGAAGCGACTTCTATCTTGATTACGGTAGGCTCGTCTTCTTCCTTCGCAGCTTGAGCCGCAAACTCCCTCAAGTCAGCAGTAAAGAGAACTGAATGAGCCCAACCGGCGTAAGGTCCCCATAAGTTACGAAAATGGTCCCCAACAGCATCATATGTAGCCTTGTTGAGAGTCTTGACTTTCGACTTGCCGAATTTGTAGTCCCTTTGAGCGATTTGCCAAACGTGAGTATCGACCGGGACTGCCTCTCCCCATGCAAGGCCCATTAAGCATACGCAGTCGGCAACTTTTGGTCCAACACCCTTCAGGGTTAAAAGTTGCTCGTGTGCTTCCTTGTAAGTTGCATGTTGCTCTCTGGGTACTGGTGTTGTATTGAAGCCTGGATATTCGGGATTTCGAAGGCTCTCTAACCAGTTGTCTGGCTTCTCCTTGGCAACGATCCTAGCTGTTTCAGCGATATACTTGGCCCGGTAGCCAAATCCCAAAGCTCTGAGATGGGTTTCCACGTCATCGCCAGTTAAGGCCTGTGGACTTGGAAAGTCATGAAAAGCTTCATCGCCCATACTGGCAATGAAGGGGCCGTAATGCAGGCACAACTTATGCACCTGAAATGCTGTCAGTATCTTTCATCTACATGTGTGCATTGATCACTTACCATCTGTGATATACGCGCGATGTTGTTGTTACTGCTACATATGAAGCAAATCAAGGTTTCCCAAGCATCCTGATTGAGAATGCGAACACCCTGGAATTGGGGTGCCCTCTTTCGAAAGTTAGAATCAGCATCTGACCATTGCTTATATAGAGCCTCAAGACCCGTGTCTAAGTTGAAATAATGGCGTAGAAGAGACTCTGTATCTTTTGGTTCTGGCGTCTTGGGTTTAAGGGCTGGGAAGGTGACTCTATAGTGCAGATAAGTAGAATCCTGCTTCAAATGAAGAAGTCTTCCATGTAAAGTGCAAGTCCTGACGAGTCAGCATTGGAGCCTTTATATGCTCTCACAACTTGGATCGTTAACTCACCACTCATGATTAATCTTTTGCCATCTAAAAGATTGCCCACATCGTAACGTGGTGTTGATGCAAAGCTCCCCCAAAGTGACAGGCAGCTTTTGCCATTCCGTCTTCCCTACAATAGACATTGGGAATAGCACAGAGTGTTCAGTTTCTGCTGTCACATAAAATGAATTATAAACAAGAGCAGATTCAAGAGCAATTGATAGAGTAAATTGAAATTAGAGGCAATCCTTTGCCTTTATGATGCAATTGGTTCTTTGGAACTTCAGTGGCGCTTCGAGCTATTGCCCCTGGAACAACTTAGCAGGAGAGATCGTCCTCGCTTTTTATAAGCCAGGTGATGACAGCCAGGGGCTCGTTATGAGTTTCAGTGTACCATGGAGGGTAGAAGATCTGTAGAATATTGAAGTAATGAGTATCTTGATTTTCTTATTAATTTTAAATCAATCCATTATTTGGTAGATTTAGACAATACGCATCCAATAGTTCCATATTCACACTTGCTGAGAAGCTCCAAAGTCGCAGGCGTCTGGTGCTGAGTTTTTCACAAAGTCAGGCCCCGTCGGAATCCACGCTAAACCGAAGACGTACTAACGCTAGCGCCTCCTGGCAAAAAAAGCTCCAGCCTCGCGCGATGCCTACCAGCTCTTTGAAATTGGAACCTCGTTGCAGCTTGAATCAACGACTCCGTCTGCCAACCATTCAGACTTATCAATTTCAGAGAATTCGCATAACCTCTGAAGTCGCTTATCAGAACTGCCATTATGAACGGTGACAGTTACTCTTCCCGGGGTAAGTTCATTGAAAACTATGTGCTTCATCGCGTCGCGTCGCTAACCCTTTCATCGCAGACGGGCGTAGGGGAGGACGAGATTATCCTGTAAGTACACAACCATACCTTCACAGCACGATTGAGTCTAACATTGCCTAGCCTAGAGGTGATAGAGATGATCGTCGAGACCGACACCGAGACCGGGACCGCAGGCGCTCTCGCTCGCCAGACCACCGAAGCCATCGACGAGGTGAGGGTGATGTCGATGCCTACTCTTCCAGTCGAAACCACCGTGATCGTGAGCGCGAGGATAGATACTCGGGCCGCGAGAGACGAGGTGGCGAGCGCGAATGGGACCGCGATCGAGGATCTTCCCGTCGAGATGCTAGGCGCGACGACGACGAGCGACCGAGNTTTTCGGCAGCGTTTTGATAGATACTCGGGCCGCGAGAGACGAGGTGGCGAGCGCGAATGGGACCGCGATCGAGGATCTTCCCGTCGAGATGCTAGGCGCGACGACGACGAGCGACCGAGCAGGAGAGAGCGAGACCCTTACGACGACCGCCGTCGCGGAGGAGGTAGAGATCGACGTGAGGACAGATTTCCCGCGCAGCAGGAACGTCGGAGCGCAAGCCCACCCCCCAAGAAGCGAGAACCAACTCCAGACCTGACAAATATTGTGTCTGTCCTCGAGCGCAAGCGTCGCCTGACACAGTGGGACATCAAGCCTCCAGGCTATGATAATGTTACGGCTGAACAGGCTAAGCTTTCGGGCATGTTCCCTCTTCCCGGTGCCCCTCGACAGCAACCCATGGACCCCAGCAAGCTCCAGGCGTTTATGAACCAGCCTGGAGGACAGGTCACAAGTGCTAGTTTGAAGGCGAGCAACTCTCGCCAGTCGAAGCGACTTTTGGTTTCCAAGATTCCCCCAGGCACAACCGAGGACGCTCTCATCTCATTTTTCAACCTGCAACTTAACGGGCTGAACGTTATCAACACCACAGATCCCTGTGTCTTGTGTCAGTTCTCCAATGACCGGTCCTTTGCCGTTCTCGAGTTTAAGGATGCCCCAGAGACCACTGTTGCCTTGGCGTTAGACGGTATCTCTATGGAGGCCAGTGATGCTTCAAATGGTGCGGATAGCGGACACCGTGGTCTTGAGATTCGTCGACCCCGTGACTATGTGGTGCCTGCAGTGACCGAGGAGGTTTCTTACGACCCTGAGGTCGTCTCCAACGTCGTTCCCGATACTGTCAACAAACTCAGCATTACCAACATCCCAACTTTCTTGACAGAAGAACAGATCATTGAGCTGCTTGCAAGCTTCGGCAAGCCCAAGGCCTTCGTGTTGGTCAAGGATAGAGGAACGGAAGAATCCAGGGTGAGTATCTTGGCCTATTGTACGATTCTTTTTCTAACAGTATTAGGGCATTGCCTTTGCCGAGTACCAAGATCCTGCTGCTTCCAACCCTACCGCTCTCGATACCCTCAACGGCATGGACATCGGAGGCAAGCAGATCAAGGTCAGCAAGGCCAGCATCGGTCCCACGCAAGTTGCCAATTTCGACGTTGGTATTACTGCCATCAGTGGTCTCGCTTCTCAGACGGCGAATGAGGTTGAGAGCAGCCGTGTGCTTCAACTTCTTAACATGGTTACTGCCGAGGAGCTTCTGGACAATGACGACTATGAAGGTATGTGAATCTGTCCAGATATATGGGCATATGCTAATCATTTGTTCAGAAATCTGCGAGGATGTTCGTGAAGAATGCTCCAAGTATGGCAAGATCCTCGATGTCAAGGTTCCCAGACCTACTGGTGGCAGCAGGCAATCTGCCGGTGTGGGCAAGATCTTTGTCAAATACGAAAACACCGAGGATACAACAAAGGCTCTGCAGGCTCTTGCAGGACGCAAGTTTGCTGACAGAACTGTTGTGACAACATATTTTCCAGAGGTACGTTCATTGTCTTCAAGATTCGTTTTTACAGTGGCTAACAAGGCGATAGGAGAACTTTGATGTTGGCGCGTGGTAAGATCATACTTAATATCGGTTCCATTGAGACCAGACCCAGGAAGATATACTGGCTTCTTGGTTATATGGATTGAGGCGGGAGTCTTCCATCGGTGTACGGATATCATTTCAATTGAAAATGTAAAACAGAGGACATGACAAGCATTAGTCTCATTAAATTTATTACGTCGTCAAAGAGATTTCTACATTAGTGCTAAAAAGTGCTCCAAGCGCTAGATCTATCTAGCACTTACGATTCGCTACAGTTAAGCTAAATACTAGCTGTCTCTTCTAAGCATGTCGTTGCTGCGGACGTCGGGGTAGGCACATATCATAGTCATGAAAGGAGTCTTATCTCATTAAGCCACATGTATTATTGAAGGTATGATATATAATTCTGACATCTATCTAAGATTGAGATTGAGCATTGTGCTAGAGATCTGTATTCGGTTAGTGCCTATGCATAACAGAGAAAGCAAGTAAACATTGTAAAAATGACCAGAGATCAGAAGTCCTGTTCATTCATTGAGCCCGAAGACTCTAACATAAGAGGTACCAGAAATAAAGTAAAAAGTAATTTATCATCATGTCGAGGTCGACAAAGATAGCAAGGAACGCATAGGAATTGACTCACCATATGATTAGTAGATATTGCGCAAAGCCCAAGAAGTTTTGGTTTGATATCAAAGAAGAAAAACTTGAACCACGGCAGCAAGAAAATATGAGGAACGCGACATTGGCGCCGAGCTTGGACCATTCACGTGATGACCGAAGCACTTTCTGGTGGGGCCAATATGGCCAATCAGCTGCAACCTCTCTGCCCTAACTAAGCGGCAATCCAAATTTCCACCCACAACGAAAAGACATCCAATTCTTCGAAAGTTTCGCTCGCAACTCCGTAACCGATCCTCATCCAGTATCACCACGCCAAACCGACAAGATGGGCCGTCTTCACAGCAAGGGAAAGGGCATTTCTGCCTCCGCTCTCCCCTACTCTCGATCTTCCCCTGCGTGGTTGAAGACCACCCCCGAGCAGGTTGTTGAGCAGATTTCCAAGCTCGCCCGTAAGGGTGCCACTCCTTCTCAGATTGGTGTCATCCTCCGTGACTCTCACGGTATTGCCCAGGTCAAGCACGTTACTGGTAAGAAATGCGCAAACTGGCAGTTTGGACAAAGGTCGCTAACACACAACTCAGGTAACCGAATTCTCCGAATTCTCAAGTCCAGCGGTACGATTCCCTAAACGAATATGGATGTGGCGGTGGAACGAATACATCTATAATGGAGAAACACCATCTCCTTAATGCCTCTGTGCGGTTGAGACTGACAGAGTGATTTACAGGCCTTGCCCCCGAGCTCCCCGAGGATCTGTACATGCTTATCAAGAAGGTACGGAAGTCATGCTAAAAATTTCAGCTTGTGCGATAACCCGCTAACTGATATGCCAGGCTGTTGCCGTCCGAAAGCACCTTGAGCGCAACCGCAAGGACAAGGACTCCAAGTTCCGTCTCATTCTCATCGAGTCCCGAATTCACCGGTACGACCGATTGCCCTTACCATAGAATTTTCCATACTAACCTTCAACTAGTCTTGCCCGTTACTACAAGACCGTCGGTGTCCTCCCCCCCACCTGGAAGTACGAGTCCGCTACTGCCAGCACCATCGTCGCTTAAGCGGATCTAAGACGACGGCTGGCCAAGTTTGGATGGAAGTGATGGTTTCCCGGGTCACGGAGTTAGGGACAAATTATGGAAAAAGCTTGCATTTAAGAGCCATGATGCTTATGCACCCTGTCTGGGAGGACCGAAAGCGAAGTCGACTGCTCAAATAGAAAGCTCTTCGACCGCTGAAAAATGCGTGTACGCAACGGGGTATATTCAACCCAGTGACGATAAAATTATTGAACCTGAACGCCATCTATGCTTGCTGCCACCAATTGCTCTGCTTCATAAAACATTGATCTGTGAGGTCTCGATTTAACCAGTTCCTTCCAACTCCTTTGACTTTTGGATAAGATACTCTCCTAGTACTCGAAGAGGATCGCTTGGCCTGTGACATTGTTAATTACAGTTGATGGGACACACGTGTAGGCTAGATTTACTGGTCTTTTGCCAATTGCTTCATGCCTTCCAGCAGCGGTCCAGTGACCTTGGTGTTGAGATATCGTCGTGTTGGAGCGCCGTGTGGAGGAGCCTCAGCGGGTATGTTGAGGCCTGGGTCCGGATGGGCAGAAGCAGCTCGAGATCCCTGCGCTGGAGTTCCGGTTCGTGCTGGTACTGGGCTGGGCGCATGAGCAGCCGGAGCTGGAGACGACTATGTGATATCAGTGAGTGTCGCTGGAGATGGTAGACGAAGGAAAAGGCGAGTGCTTTGGGGGGGCAAGTTATCTGTCGTCTAGGGAGTTCTTCGGCACGGCCTGAACGTGAGATGATAATGGAGGATATTGGAGCAAAACAAGGACATACTGCAGGCTGGTCAACAGGCACATCGGACATCACGACGTCCGGGAATCCATTGGTAGAATGGTCGGCAGAAGCTGTGGCTTGTGGCGCCTCTGCGTTGGAATTGGGTTTAGGGGGTTCGTCGGCCATTTTTGATAGAATCAATTTCTGCTGATTATTGTAATTTAAGCTGATCGAAAGGTATAACTGAGTAGAGGGGAACAAGATACCTAGTAGTGTTCGTTGAATCGCGCCGGTTGATTATCGGGCAAGCACAAATGTGAAAGAGGCATGCACGCAGTCATGTGCTTTCGTGTTGCCTGACTAACGTGCCTGCCATTGTCCATCGCGTCTCCATCTCTAATGTACATGCATCAACGACTTTCTTCATAGCCTCAGAGATATCTTTCATGTTTCTTGGCATGGCTCAAGTCAAAATATGGACGCATTTGTGACAAGGCTCCCCAAGCCGCAAAGTCAGCTCCGTGGTCAAATTCGACCTGACTCTTTAGATTCACCGAGCCAGGAGAGACCCTCCAAGCGAGCCAAACGACAGGGATCACCAGTATCCGACAGCGACCAGTCTCATCATGCTCACGATGAGCCGTCTCCAAGGAAAAGGCCTGTCAATAATAACTCATTCGATAATGAAAATGAGGATGGTGGAAATTCTCGGCCTACGGACATAGAAAGCGCTTTGCCTCCAGCCGCTGAAGGCAAAGAGGCGATTGAAGAGTATGAGGCGATGAAGTCATCGCAGGCGACTGCTGAAGATGGTGATGATGGCACAACAGAAAAAACAAAACCTCTTTGGATCAAAGGGCGAAGTTCCATCTACGTGGACGCTTTCAATCTCGCTCTCGATACCGTTTTAGAAGAAGAATCACATCTCTTCGATGAAAAAGAAAATGAGATCTTCAAACAGTGGAGAGATCTAGGGTATGAAGCTCAGTATCTGTATGTCCTCATCTTACCCTTATTACAACCCACCCACCCACTCACCTTGAACCAGCTATGTTCGGCTGTTTCTCAGAAAAGCTGCATGGTGGCATCGTCATAGCCGTCTTAGCTATCACAGCGATATCTCAGATCTCGAGGCAGCCATAACTACCCTACAATCGTCTCGTGCGTTACCACATGATACCACACCTCCGACTCAGAGTCCTGTCCATGGCATTGAACTTGAAGAATCTAAACTGGGTGAGGCATTCACGTTTGCAGATGCATCACAAGAACACATCAATTCAATTGAAGAGGCTGCTTCCCTACTCAGTCTGGACGAGCTGAAAGACCTGGCAAAGGAGGCTAAAATCCAAGGACGCAATAAATCAGAGCTCACCCGTTCTCTCGTACGAATGAGCAAACAGCAGGCTGGTCTAATGGCAGTTGGTCTCAGCAGACATAACAGCCGCGACTCGCCTTCTGAGGACCAGGAAAACAAGGGTGTGAAAACGATAGCCAAGGCGAAGCTCCGGCGAGAAGATTCAAACCGGGAGCAGCATTTTTTAACCAAAATAATTGGTATTCTCGGTCCTTGCATTCGATTGTCGCCGTCGGTCTTCAAACTATTCGAGCGTGTCCATCTAGTATTCTACAGATCGACCGAGTGGACAGAGAAGTCTCTTACAACAATCATTCTTGCTAAAATTGCGCGGCGCTATTTCCCCGAGTACATTGTCTGTCGGACGTCAACGATATTTATATCTCGCTTACACCTCTTGGAATATGAAACTGCTATTCGCATGGAAACAGAAGTCGACAACCTCGAATTCAACAGTCCACCTGGAGAGGAAGGCCTTCGAATGATGATTGAAATATTTGACAGAGTCTATCCCCGATGGAAAACGTTAGTGAAAGAAGAGCAACAGAAGGAGCAGACAGTATACGAGATGGGTGAAGGCGCGTATTTGAGAAGATTTACCCCGGGTCATTCTTACACAAGAATCGTTCACAAAGCAGCCCCAATATTCGGAAAGCTCAAAGAGCATCTTAAGGAACATGAACTGCTTACTGAGCTTCTAGACCAGCGACTGTTCCACCCAGCCAGGCGAGGCGGTTGGTATCAGCGGAAAGCTCTCCTAGAGGAGCATTATATGCCCACTCTGGATCCGAACCCTAAGCTTACAGACCCGGAACAACAGAAGAAGCACTGGCAAAGAATAGCAGTCGCCACTTGCGAGGCTGGCCTACAAGATCCAGATTGCCATCTTATTTTCCATTATGACCTGCAGAAACGCTTGGTCAAGCTCGAGAAGAAGCTGCGCATTCCACGCCGTTTGCAGCACGACTTTGGCCACGTGAACCTCGAAAAGCCCATTGAGCACACAATTGAGGGCATCCAGATCAAAAAGGATATTATCACCAAGCCCGGTCGCCAAGCGTCAACAAAAACAATATGGCTTGATGAGTTGGACTCAAAAGAAGAGTGTAGTGTCGAAGCAATGTGTCTCAGCCAATACAGATCAGAAGGGTGGAAGGGATATCACGCCGAGGGTGGCATTATCCGCACCCTCTTTGCATACCTCTTCTACGATATCCTATTTATCTACATCCCTAATGTTTTCCAGACTGCCTATCAAACATGCCCACTGGACCTACACACTGATGCTTTTTACCCATCCAGAGCGTCAGAAATCAACCACAGACTTGTTGAAATTGCCAACGGAGAGGCGCCAAGGTTGTTGCGCGATGTCTGGGAGAGAGAACACGAGAAGAGGACGAGTGTGGTAGGCTTGAACTGGGATTTCGAGATTGATGATCTTGTGGAGCTTGTCGAATGCTTCGAGGGCAGCGCTCTTGCAGCAATATGCAAGGTGATGGCTCAAGAGTACAGGCAGCGAGGCGGAGGCATCCCGGATCTCATCCTGTGGCGTACTACTGATGTACCGGAAGGACAAACCAGAGGGCCTGGAAATGCAAAGGGAGAAGTCATGTTCTCTGAAGTCAAGAGCGCAAATGACCGGCTCAGTGACACTCAACGGCTTTGGATCCATGTTCTCACAGGAGCAGGGGTCAAGGTTGCGCTTTGCAATGCCGTAGCAAAGGAAGTGAGAGAGGTGGATTAGTTCCATAACCAGGACTCTTGCATATCGGCCCAGTTCCTCAAAGGATCTTTGGTGATATTGAATCACATACAGCGCGAGCAGGGCATCGAGGTTTCCAATAAACTGAGATATGCATCTCGAACTCCCGCTGCCCTGTAATTTCGCGATGCGCTTCTAGCTCAGCCAAGCCACGGCCATCTGCCAGTTCTGGAAACACTATATATGAACATCAGCAAGGAAGAATCATAAACTACATTGCTATTGGATGTGCTCTGGTGTTTGATCCAAAATTAGCAATCACCAAAGCAACTTGGAAACATGATCAGGGGGGGTTGTTCCACCCAGCAGCCCGGTCACAACGGTCTCAAACTGGTTTCTCATCTCAGACTCAGGGCTGAGGATCCCTTTCTAGTTTCAGATAGGCGGGAGGCGTCGATTAGATGTCTTGTCGGCATGGTAGCCAATGGAAAGACAGCAATGGAGACGGTGTGATGCGCAGGGTTGTCACATCACCACATGCGCATCTCATCACTGGCGCTCCCAGCGGGCTCCTGGCACTGTGGGCTATAGCTCTAAGGCCTGTAGCCTCTCCTCCGCTGGTTGATGGACACGATGCCACGAGGAACCAGGCTTCGAAAGAACGGAAGAGTACGCGGGGTAGCTCGGACGCTTTTCACCACTCGGACTTGTGCCATGGGCAACGGGTGATAGCGTTCCAAAGCCTTGGTCACCTGGATGACAAATGGTGATGAGGCTGGCTTAGGCGCGAAGAATCCAAGCTTATGCTCTTAGGCATGAAATCCTCACACGACTGGTCACAGGGAGACTCGTTGTTTCTAGTATAGCACAGGCTTGAGTCTTTCGGTGACAAGACTCAAAGCCAGTGGGCAATATATCCATAAACAAGTAGAAACACGCCTACTATGTATGGCTAGCGCGCTCTATCCCTCGCAGTAGCCGGGTAGCATGCGCCAAACACATCGACAAGAGTAGAAACGAGAGCGAGAGGAGAGACACGCAGGCGGGACGGAAACGGAGACGGAGGCGCAAGGCCAGACGAGACGACACGACACGACATATAGTGCAGGCATTACTATTACAGTAGACGAAGAAGGACGCTTCTGCATGTGCCATGCCACCAGTTCCCTTCAACTCAAAGAGAAGCCCAAGTCCTCACCAACACAAATCGCAATCTATGACCCACAGTCCTGGGCGCTTAGCACAAATCCAATCATATCAACCAACGCTCGATGGTGGGTGATGGGCTCGTCCGCCCCGACCAATAGCATACTTGACCCCCCATGGCCCGGCGCTTACAAGCCCAGTTTATGGAGCTCCCAGGTCCCGCTTGGACCAGGGTGCTGGGTCGCCAGAGGCTTGAGAGCATCCACGCCGCTTTCAAGTCTAAGTCTTTCTAGTGGTTCCAGGGGTGATGAGATATTGGGCCCCAGACCCAGCAGGGGGTGTGCCGGCATCCTCTCTTCGAGTTCAAGGTCGTCCCTCTGTTACTGCAATCACAGGACATTACCGATACCGTGAAGGGATACAAGACTACGGATGGTGAAGATGCACAACAGTGGAGAGAACTACACCATGTCACGAGAAATTATATGCCTTTTTCTGCCTTGTCTCTATTTGTGTGTCTGGACTGCATATGTCCCGTGCCTGCGACCCCAAAGCCGGCCCAGTGGAGTATTCGATTCACGTCTCTGCATCCCGTCACAACAAAGACCGCGAAAGACGAAAACAGAAAAACAAAGTTGTTCTCCCTCGCTTGTCTCCTCCACTGCTCACTTTCATGAACCTGGGCAAAGCAAATCTTCCTAATGGGGCTTGTAGAGATGATCTCTCATTAGCTGTCGTTGGCGCCTGTTTAATCCCCCATGTAAAAACCACCTTACAAGGAACAAGGATTTACTCCTACGACTAGAATAATAAGAGCTATAATAAGGCAGACAAGTGCGGGGCGGGGTTCTTCAAGAGAAGCTTCGAGCTGGCGGCCTGCGAAACGGCCGTCCGTCTGCGACCCAGATAGACATCGAGGGTATACCCGTTATGCGGCCTATTCGGCCTTGACAGATCCATATAAACAAACAAATAAACACTGTTGCAGAGAAAAATAAACAAAACCGTTGTTTCAAGACTGGTGAGGTTTGCGACGAACCTGTTCTCAATGAGTCGTGGTAGCCTGGCTCATATGATTATGTACGTACCAGTCAGTCGGTTTCCAGCACCAACAGAGCACAAATCAGAGCACGCGACAAATTAATGTTTAAATAACCCACGGCTTTGTGAATTCTTGACTAAAAGAGCTACTGCGAGCTGATTCTTTACCCAGTACACGGATCCACAGCGCTCAAAGCGTTCTCCAATTCTCCTTCCCTTTCACATAACCCCTGCTGAGGATTCTACATCGTATAGTAGCTTTGGCTGTCGACTACTCCCTAGTCGCTGATCTCCATTCCCCTCCGCCCCCAGCCCCTTCCACACGTGTTGGTATCGTACTTCTTGGTCGGTGCTAAGCCCCCAGGGAGAGCAACTCCAAGTTGATAATGAAACTGTTAAAACGCCGTCAAACTCCTCCAGTCATACCACCCAAATAGCTCCAGTAGTATCCTTCCATTTCCAGTGCAACTCCTTCCAAGGCGTATCAAATAAGTGTCAACAAGAGAATGATTGAATGGTAAGGGCGACAGTTTTCGCCGCCAAGTGTCGAAGGCCTGCTCCAAGTTTTGCCTTGAGTATTTCGCTTCCTCGTCGTTTTTCGGTATATTCTTGATGGCAATGCATGTCTAAACAAAAGAAAAGTCGTTATGTATTCGAATGATCGTTAATAGTTGTAGTCGGTTGAATAGATGATCGTTGAGTGTTCATATGATGAGTGGGGGTAAAAGTGTTGTCAGGCCGGTAGGTCTATTCAACCTTGCGTCTCTTGCCCTTCGGTGCTGGTGCCATTCTAGGAGTGTATGTGACTGTCCTCGTCACCACCTCTCGGATGTGTCGTACGCTGGTCCGTGAAGACTTCTGCTTTTTCTCCAATAGACGAGCCTTCAGAGCCGCATCCCAGTCAAACACTGACGAGTGTACTGGCCTGGCGCTGAAAGGGGATCGAGCAGTGCTTGCACTCATTGGCGAGTCGATGTTCGACACACTGGGACTTGGGGGCACCTTGAGGCTGGGGAAGCAGGCTGCGCCAGTGGGAGGTGCCGACATGGGCGCAGCGCAGGTGAAGGGACTGGGAGGCACCATGGGAGCCGTTGCGGGAGGAGTTGGACGGCCCGAAGCCTTGGAGGTGATGCTTGAAGCTGATGATGATGGGGGAGTAGCTTCGCTCTTGCAGGCAGTGTCGCTTTCCTCGCTAGTTACCGTATCCGGAAGAGAGTCTGGGGTTGTCAAGCCAGAGCTCGTAGCAGGAGAGTTGAGAGCCATTGCTTTGGTGAGAAAATCGGTGTAGGCCATGGGCGGGCTGATGGGCGTCTTGAGGAAATCCGGGTCAGGCTTGAAGGTGAACGAAACAGCCGAGATGGGAGTTGCCGAAGTGATCTCGGAGGGAAAGGTAGCGGTGACGGGAGTGGTAAGCTTCCCCAACTTTGGCTTGGTGTTAGGCATGATGGTGGTCGAGTTGGCCGCAGATATCGAGATGGAGGCTTATTATGAGTGAGTTGAATAAGTATGAGCTTGTTTGAATATGCAAATATGAACCAGCAGCCAATCCCAAACACTGGGAATTAAGAGTACAGGCAGATGGAAGCAGCGAGCGAACAGACTGACTGACTGACTGGAGAAAAGCGAAGGTCGAGAAGTTGGAGAAGGCAGCACCAGATGATTATAAGGAAAGGACTGCGTCAAGTGTTTGGCGCCGAAGGATGAAATTGGAAGAGGTGGGCGCTTGAAGAAGGGAAGGGGTGTGAAGCAGTTGGAACAATGTGGAGCTATGACGGATTGCCAGGGTGAAGGGGTAGAGTTAGAAGGGTGTGTCGACGGAAACGACCCTAGCTGGATGTGTGGATATACGGGAAACCACCAGACGGGGCCGGGCGGAACAATCACCAAAGCAGCAGCAACATGAGGAGAGCAGCACACTATAGTATGAGCGGCAGTCGTGACAGTGCATTGCAATACAGCAGTAACAGGCGCGTACGGAAGTGCAGAACCAGGTGAGATAGGGCGGCAGCAACTGCACGAGAAGCGACACAGATGGGCCAGGGGTGTATAGTTGTGGTTATGGTCCCTCTGCGCTTCGATGCTTTACTTTGTTTTGCTGTCGTCGATTTAGGCCGAGTTTTTCAGTGCATCCAGCCAGTCCCGTTGCCTGTGTTGCGTTGTGCGGTCTGCAAGAGTGCAATGCGAGTGAGGATGTGACTGTGTGGTCGACCGTCTTAGTGGGCAACGTCGGTTGATGCAGTATGCTTGACAATGTCACTCTGTCTCTGTCAGTCTCTTTCCAGCCTGAAAGCTGCCAATCGGCGGGCGGATGGCGCGCTATGCTGGTGACAGAGACAAGTCAAGTCAGGTTGGCTGTGTCAGGCTGTTGGAACTGACTGTACTGTACAACAGTCATGACCAGCTAACTGATGGTGTCCTAACCGAATGACCACGAGCCAACGGTTAGTTACAAACTGTGATAGAGATCTCGTGAACTCGCATCTTTTCGAACTCAATAGCACGCGTATCGGAGCGTTGGTAGTGGACTTGTTGGTCGGCGGCTCAACAGCTCAGATTCCATGGATGGGAGGGATGGTGTCGTGGGAGGGAGGCGCTGTAATGGCTGTACTGTAAGTTGCTTGGGTCCAATGGTTGATTGGTATTGGTTGGCTTTGGCGGTGATAGTCGCGTTAAAAGCAGCGGCAACAGGCTACGCCTAGTCGAGTGTAGAGACAAACAGCGTGCAGGGGGCGGGAGGCATATTGATTCGACAGCGCCAGGGTCTGTGAGTTTAGTCTCTTGCTTTTTTTATTCTCGAATAGCCCCTAGTCACCTGCCATGCTGGGCCAAAAATCTCCTGTCAGAGCGCTGTTTGGTCGCTGAAGCCGTTGCTGGCGCCGGGGATAGCTTCCACTGGCCCAGATGGTCGGTGAGGAATGTGATTCGATCAAGGTAAGACCAAGGTCTGGGGAGGCAGCGCTCCTCGGCTTTTTCGCAAACTGGTCAGTGGTTTGGCTCACGGCGACTCAAAGTGCCGAGCGAATAGGATCCCATCCATGGCAAATTCCATGATTCTGACAGCGATGAGGTATGTTTGAAGCTGACGAGTAACGGTCAATGCTTTGCAGCTGAGAGTTTGCTTTTCCAGTTCTTACGAGGATGGTGCTGGTTTGTTTTAGTTTCTTCTCTTGCAATAGTATACTGTACTGTAACTTAGGCAGTAACTAGTAGTAAATTAGATGGATGTAAGAAGAGGGGTTTTGGAGGGGAAATGCATCTCATTGTTGAGATGGCAACCCATCATTGGTTCTGGTCGCAACTGCCTCCATCCTTGATCTCGATCAGAACTTGAGTACTCAAACTTGGAAAGAGCACCTGTCGTTACTGCCATTGGATAAACTGTTCATGGCGATGCATATCGCGGCGAATGGTAGCTGTAGGTCATCGGCCAAATCCAATCAGAGACCACAATTGTAGGCGTCAACTACCTACAGAGTACAAGACACAAGATACTAAATTGAGATACGAGTCCAATCGCCAAACCTTGAAGGCCGGCGATTCAATGCATTGCCACCAATCAACAGCAACTCTTTAACGACTTGCAACACAGTATAGAAGCAGGGATTGGTTCATTCAGGACTTAATACATGGCCTCTCAACTTGGACGCCAGGTTTTGCAATACGACGCGCGCGCGCAAAAAAAAAAAAAAAAAAAAAAAAAAAAAAAAAAAAAAAAAAAAAAAAAAAAAAAAAAAAAAAAAAAGACTGTTCAGCGTTTCATAGTCTAAACGTCCAACATGGGTTAACTTGCGAAACTCTAGCGTTTACAAAACAAGAACTGGTATCGAGGTTGGCTTCCATTCCACGGCCTGTTCTGGCGATACGCGAGAGGAGAATACGGCCTACAGCAGCTCTGCTGCAAGAAGCGCGCGTCAATGCGAGGCATACTTGTTGCAGCTGCCATCTCTCTTTCTTGTTAGATGGGTTGGCCCAACTACCAAACGGCTACTAGGCCGTCCAATGTTCAAACAAACATGCTATGAGAAGCACACTATTGGCTCGCGGGTCTTCCTATGAATAGGCGCCATCCATCTTGGTTGCTGGCGACTTGAGTACAGAAGCATCGTGAACCCGCTTTGCGGACCTTCATATGGATTATGGCTCTGGAGAGTGGATATAACGCTTGCTTTTGGATGAATCCAGACCTCGTCCGTAAAGCGCATCCTCAAACATAGTGGTCATGTAGAGTTGTCCACTGATTGTGGGAGTCTATGACGAGTATGGATCATTGCTATTGTTTCTTATGCCGCGCGCTCATCAATATCCGTGGTCAGTAGGATTCTATTGGCAGGCAGTGATTTCAGTAAATCCTTGCGTTAACTACGACAGTACCGAAAATAGATTCAAACACAAAGCAGTTGAGCGAGGTACGGTTTCTGCTTCGATAACAGCATCAGGTGGTACTTGTTGTTTGTCACGATTCTACCATTCATAAGAGTACTAAGTATTCATATGTCTATACCTTGAGCTGCATCTTGATATCTGGCCTTGGGTGGAAAGTTGTAACTCTATAATTCGACGATACTGGCTACAACATTGGACTTTAATTTATGCGTGTAGGAGCCCGGCATTATCCCCATGGAGCCATGACGGTGATTCAACTGACTGGAATCACAAGATCATTGAATGGGCAACATCTCATCCACGTGTTGGTCTAGGGTAGTGGAATATGTGTAGGTACGGTGTGAGCAGTCCTCGTATTGAATCTTATGATGACGATTCGGTAAGAGACAAATTATCATTGAGTGTCGATTTCATTTCACAGCATAATACCTGATGTATGGAATAAATGACTGGGTAGGATACGCACAGCGTACGTTAATTGCAAAAGAGACCTAGATCAAAGACATCACCCACCAAAGGGAATGAACCAGTCACTCTAATACAACATGCCCGTAAAAAAGCAGGAGGTACATTAAGTTAGCCCACGCGAGGCATGCAAACAAGGCCATTACCACTGGAAGGTATGATTAAATTGCATTGGAGATTTGCGACGCTTCAAAATAAACTTGCAGCAACATCCACTCACCCACGGAATTGAGTGAAGCCACGACAGGTTACAGTGTTTCGAGATAGCGTCGTGAAAACAGAAGAAGAAAAAAACAAATGCCTAGATAGAACATTGGCTTTGGGAGGATTAATAATAATATATTAATAATTTGTTTTAGGCAGGTATGACTGTCACAGGTACTGAATTATAAAACATCCATTGATGACTGAGCTGAGATGCAGCGCCACAACCCATGGGATCCACAGCCACATACAGATATTTGACCCACCTGCCAGCAACGCCTTTCCCTGTTTGCTTCCTTCTGTCTCAGCATCTGTCGGCCTGACCTACATATTAATCAGGTACTGTATTCTTCCTACCGTGTCTACATACATACCTGCCTAACACAAGCCCTGTCGCATTTCAGGCTGCCTGCTCCTCCTCCATAAGTTGCCTCAGCTGGTCGCCTGGGTTGTCCACATTAATCGCGACTCTGCTGCCTTCTAGTAGCGCCTTCCGATCCATCTCCCCCACCGTACCGTCCCGCCTACCCGCACTACCTACTACTGTAAAGGTTGATGGTCGGACAGCCCGGCTAACTGACAACTGAAGTGACCTTTGATCTCACCATCTTAGGTTCCAAGATTTGTTTTACTTAAACTAAAATCTCAGCCTTGTCTTCTAAACCAGACTCTTTTCTCCTTCTTCTTCACTCACGCCGCTTGTCATTATCCTACATCGACTTATTCACGACGGGAGCATACTGTACATACTGTACTCGACAGTTCCTGTCCCTGTCTCCATCCTGACTTCGAAAAGAAAGCCGGCCCAGATTAACTAGCGTTTTCTGCCTATCCTATCCCCGATCCAAACCCTGGCTCCGTCATAGGCACCCCTCTTGGCCTCACTTGACTCTTTGACTCGACCCTCCGTTACAACTCATTACATACCAGACCTACAGTGCTGCACCGTCAGAGCACCTATACCGATACAGTACTGCGGCCAGGCTACGCTACGTACTGCCCACCTCACCGCGCAAGGCAACTACAGCACCTTTTGTTAGTCACCCGCCGTCGAACGCCAACGCCACCTTCGATTTCTGCTCCTTATCCCCAGACATCCTTCCCATCCTCGGTCTCCCCTCAATACCTCCCTTAAACCGCCACGATTCCCCCCACCACGAGGAAACGAAAGGCTGCTGAGGCGACGATTACCTCTGCCAACAGAGACGAAGCACCCAGCAAGAGAGTCATCGCCTCAGCTGCCCCCTCAGACAAACACGCGCTGCCCCCAACTCCAGTAACCACCGCCAGCAACCCCATGGATTCCGACGAAGAGTACATGTCGGCCCTCTCGACCGACGACGAGATAATGCAAGATGACAGCGGCGACGAGATCTCAGCAGGTGATGGTACGATCTTTAAACCCCCAAACCGCCCCTCATATCCCATCATGACACTTACTGACGACGCCGACATCACAGACTTCGATGATGAAGAGTTTGACGAGCCTGATCCCGATTTTGGTCTCGCCAAAGATGTCGAAAAGAAGAAGAGAGCTGCCCACGTGGTATCATACAAAGTCTACGAACCGAGCGATATCCAGAACCAACAGGATGAGATGATCAGCGAAGTCAATATGATTCTAGACATGCAGAAGGAGGATGCTGCGATTCTGCTCCGCCATTTCCGATGGAACAAGGAACGTTTACTAGAAGACTACATGGACAGACCAGAAAAGGTTATGGAAGCTGCTGGTTTGAGCAGCAACACGTCTAGCTCACCAAAGCTGGAAGTCATCCCCGGTTTCGTATGTGACATATGCTGTGAGGATGATGAGGGCCTCGAGTCATTTGCCATGAAATGTGGCCACCGTTATTGTGTGGACTGTTACCGCCACTACTTAACACAGAAGATCCGTGAGGAGGGCGAGGCTGCTAGAATCCAATGCCCTTCTGACGGATGTGGTCGTATTCTTGACTCCGCCTCACTCGACGTTCTCGTCACTCCAGCCCTTGCGGACCGATACCAAGAACTTCTCAACAGAACATATGTCGAAGACAAGGACAACTTTAAGTGGTGTCCTGCCCCAGACTGCCCCAACGCTCTGGAATGTGGTGTAAAGAAGAAGGATTTGGGTAAGATTGTCCCGACTGTCGAGTGCCGATGTGGTTACAGATTCTGCTTTGGCTGCCCGAATCCGGATCATCAACCCGCTCCTTGTGATCTGGTCAAGAAATGGCTGAAAAAGTGTGCCGACGACTCAGAGACCGCCAACTGGATCTCGGCCAACACCAAGGAATGCCCAAAGTGTAACTCGACCATCGAGAAAAACGGAGGCTGCAATCATATGACATGTCGAAAGTGCAAATACGAATTTTGCTGGATGTGTATGGGACTCTGGTCCGAACACGGAACCAGCTGGTACAACTGCAATCGATACGAGGAGAAGAGCGGCTCTGAGGCTCGCGATGCCCAGGCAAAATCTCGAACGTCCCTGGAGCGCTACTTACACTACTATAATCGTTATGCCAACCACGAACAATCAGCCAAACTTGACAAGGATATCGCCCAGAAAACCGAAAAGAAGATGGTACAGCTTCAGAGTGCTTCAGGCATG
The DNA here is from genome assembly GCA_011034095.1 of Fusarium cf. aywerte. Classification (NCBI taxonomy): domain Eukaryota; kingdom Fungi; phylum Ascomycota; class Sordariomycetes; order Hypocreales; family Nectriaceae; genus Fusarium; species Fusarium cf. aywerte. Next base: position 502,581 of record WETZ01000007.1, read on the forward strand.
TCCTGGATTGAAGTCCAATACCTAAACTCGGCGTCTCAAGCTCTTCAAACATGCCGACAAACGCTCAAATGGACATATGCCTTTGCTTTCTATCTTGCCAGGAACAACCTGACAGAGATTTTCGAGGACAACCAAAAGGACCTTGAGATGGCTGTCGAGAACCTTTCTGAAATGTTTGAGAAGCCCATTACAGAACTATCTGATCCCAAACTCAAGGTTGATATTATGGATAAAACCTCATACTGCAATAAGCGCCGTGTTATCCTCCTTGAAGACACAGCTGAGAATCTGGCGAATGGTACTTTCCCCTAAATCCTATCATACACCTTTATCCTCGCGCTACGTTTCCGCATTTTGCTAACTTTCTTTGTGTTACTAGGCGAATGGAACTTTAACGCAGATCTCTTAGCCGCCACTACTTCTGCGCCTGTTAATCGCCGCTGAAGTGTGGATGCAAATTGATGCGATTTTTACTAGAATTGCGTGTTCTCAAGGACAGCATTGACTACTGTGCCTAGCAGTGGGAAGCCATGAGTTTAACTACCAATGATCGCCGCATCTTAGGCGTGCGGCCCAAATGGCTGGCCTATCAACCAGACATTTGTGCTCACAGGCATTGGAATCGAACAACCCTAGCAGGCAACGTCTGCGCAGGATATACGCGCTTACTTCTTATATAGAAGCTGTCATGTCCTAAGGCTTCCTATGCATATGGTCTCTTGCGCAAATTCTGTATTACTTGTCTTTACTCATTGTTTCCTATATTTCCCTCATCGCCAATTACTGTCTTCCGCTCCTTCAGAAGATACAGGAAGTTCGAAAGCTTGGCGTTTGCCCGTTGAAGGCGTTGGTGCGGAGCAGGAGGGTTTGGTATCTTGATTGAGCTGCTGGAGCTTGGAAGAACTCGGTTTATAGAATTGTTAGGGCATGTTGTTTCCAGCGGTTCAGGATATGGATTATGATATTCAATAAGCGGGGGGTACGTAAATGAGAGAAGCAATCACATATAGGTTTGGGCTCTTTTAGATGTGCGAGATTGACTACAGCGTTGCACGTTGCTACATATGAAATCTATAAGTTACTCAGCAACTTTGATACTGACAATATGTCGATGTTCATTTGTGATCACAAGCTACTGCGCTGCAATGTTGAAGTTCAAATTGGGTATTATTCTAGAACTTCAGGGGCAAAAGGATATTGCCAAAAACGCCTATCTAATATTCTACCTAGTTCCTCCCTTGTCGGGTTTCTTCCATAATTCAATACACACTAGTTCCATGGGACTCCAGCTCCATCCAGATTCTGATCTCTTCGTACAGCTCAGCAAATCACGCCACAGCCACAGTATAAAAACAAGTAAAAGCAAAAAACGCCCGGTCAATGCTATGTTCATTAGGAGAATTCACGACTTAGACAGCTTGTCGGCTGCAAGACAAGCATGGGAGAAGTGAGACATGACTTCTATGCGAATGCAAAGCGTGAAAGATTGAGCTTCTTGGGCGGAAGGTCGATCTCATCCTCGTCCTCATCTTCCTCGTCACTATCGGGGATGATCTGATCTTCACTCCCACATTTATTAAGGTCCGCAACCTCATCCAGGTTGACCTTAGGCAAGGGCACAAAAGCGGGATTGACAGGTACACCCGAGAGGAACTGCCTATCAAGGCTGTTGCGTGGTTTGGGCAGCTTGGGTGACATTGGAGCGTTCATAGCACGAGCGCCCAGACGTTGCAGAGGTGTCATGCGAGAAGCAGCTGTTGATGGTGCCGTCGAGGGGGTGGATGCTGCACTAAAAACAGAAGAGCGTTCCGACGTAGTCGAAGCAGGTGTTTCTGTCGGCTTGGAATATGAGAATTTGCGGATATCAGGTCGAGCAGGAGTAGAAGAGGTTCGTGGCAGGGATGCGGCAGACGAAGGCGGGGGCATGGAGTCATCGAAGGACGATAGGGGAGTCTCGTCGTCCTTCAAGAACGAGAGCTGACTCTCGCTTTCTACCGTTGTTGAAGTCTCTTGACTCTCCTTCTCCACAAATACTGAGACACCCCGTTTAGTCTTGTCAGCGGGCTTCCAGCCGTCAAAGTCAGGCAACGCCATAAGCGCCTCATCGAGCGAATCGTCCGACAGGAGGTAAGCGTCACTTTTCGCCCGCCTAGGACTTCTCCGTGGTTTGGGTGCCGGGAAGAATTTACTCTTCTGTGGCGGTAAAGCTTCGCCAGGTCCTGTCTCATTATCTTCACACAAGCGCGCCTTCTTGGGAGGTCGATTGGCAGGATCACTTGACGGAGCAGCAGGTTTAGTACCCACAGAGGACGTGCGCCTTGTGGTAGTGGGAGCATCGGTGAAACTGTTGAGTAGGTTGGAGATGGGCTCTGTACGACGGCGGTGGAGTCTTGGTGATGTACGTGTCGGGTTGGCTTCTGATCTCCGGGAGTCACTTGGGACGGACTGCGTTGTTTCATCCAAGTATGGCCTGGGAAGTGGAAACACGCGAGGTACCAAGCCTCCTCCAGTGATCTGCGCAACTCTTTGGGGGTCGACTTCGAAGCAGTTGGGGTCCATCTCGCCCATAGGTATTCGGTTGTGTCCCTTGAAGTAAGAACTAATGGGCTTCATAGTAGGCGGGGGTTGGTCCACGGCACCAGTCGCCAGCTGCGAATGCCTTCTCTTTGAGGGTGTTGTCGTTGTGGCGTTGATGATCATGGTTTTGGTAATAGGATTCATATCTCCTCTGGCAACGGCCCGCGCCGTCTCAGGCTCAACGAAGGCACCGATGAAGGGCATTTCGTCTGCAGTCCGCGTTCCGTCCAGTTCCGTCAAGTGAACCAGCTCGCGTTTGGTAGGACAAAACACCCACTGATGCAAGAATGTCAACTCGGCCTGATAGAATTGCGTCAGGTAGTTTTCCGATACTCGCTTTCCTTGAAACTGAACCATGCGAACTACCCGCTCTGGGACCTTAGTTTTGCGAAGCATTCGATATGCCGTTTTCAACCCAACGCCTGGGAGTCCGTCAAGATAATCGCATCCACTGAAAATGGCCATTCGTCGAAATTCGGTGTCAGACCAGCCAGTCAGAGAGACCTCCCGGCAGGCGCAAAAGTCTTTGCGGTTGATCTCGATGCAGTTGCCATACTGGTCCAACTTGGTCAGAAGCTTCTTGGCTCCAAAAACGAGAAGATCTGAGTCGTCGGAGATGATGCCGTTGATGAGGCCCTGTCGTTCAAGGTACACAAGCTGTGCATCGGCTTCGTAAGGTGCGACAACGTAAGGGATATCGAGTTTCTTGAGCAGTTGAATAAGAGCTGATGCCATTTCGGGGGTGATGTCGATGCACTTCTGAAACTCCTGGGTAGCCTGCGCAGGCTTTCCAGCTCGCAACAATTCCATGGCGGCCTTCTTTTTCTCATCTCTTTTCTTCGCACGAGAATCCTCCGTGGCAGCTTTACTGGGTAGAAAGTCACCGTCGAATACCATGTACGGTGTAATGCCAAAATGACGAAGCATACGAACACGAGTCATGGCAGCATTCAGGTATCTAAGCAAGGGTCAACATACACTGTTAGTATCCAAGGCTTACATGCAAACTTACTTCTGGGTGGGCTTATCTTGACCAAGCTCCAGGGCACAGCAGTAGGCGGCACGATGGAGCCAACCATACGCGTCGACACCGAGCGTTTGGCCATGATACTTTTTAAGCTCAGTCGGCTTCTGAATTGACTTGAGAAGGGGGAGAAGCCCTGATTACAGGTCAGTATGACAAGGAGAGGGGAGGCTCAAGTCGTATATAAGAAGCCGTACCAGATACACCCATGTTGAACGATGAGCCGCGTCAAAGATGGTGGCGACAATGGACCGTTGAGCGTTACACTCGCTGCCCCTGAGGGACGTGGGCAGCTTTAAGCCAACAGAATTTGGTGTTGCATACGTCAAAGATCGAACATAGAAATGGATTGTGATAAGCTCTGTTGTGTTATGGTGTGCAGACGCGTCAAAAGGTTGACATGCACGCGACGCAGGATCGTGCAGCAGGGTTTGAATATCGATGGTGATCAAACGGACAGACCAGGGGAGAGAGTACACGGGAAGGAACCGGCGTCAAGCAGTTCGGTGAACAAATACAATTGTCGATTTTCGGAAGGCACGAGGTAAGATCCAAGGCCAAAATTGTTGTTGAAGTCGAGACGTCCTAAAGCGGGAGAGATATTTTGCCTAAGCGCAGGTGATGGATGGTCAGCACCGAGGTTCGGTACCTGCCAAAGTGGTAACTGCTCGACGGGGAGGCGAAGTACCTAATTTAGAGTGCCTTCCTCTCTAGTCCAATCCACTCAGCGGGCTGCCTTGGCTAGGACGCGACCCCCTGGAAGATGCAGTTCTAATGGGGACTAAGCGCGTTAATAGGCGCGATGCTTCATTCCACGAACCACTATAAGCCCCTGGAATAAGCTAGCTCCCGCTGCTTCCCTAGCAACTTGAGATCCACTACGACTTTATCTGGAGGGACCTGACGGTATCAGTTAAACCAACATGCAGATCTACAACTAAGATTAATGCACAAGAGATAGAACCTGAGTATGCATTGGCAGTCATACCTCAATTTAGAGAATGCATCTATTGAAAAGACGAAACGTACTTATTATGAGGGAGACATATCATGACACATGGTATCTGTAGGCAGACTTCTGTTACTACATCGTCGTGTATGATCGTCAATATCCTGACAAGCAAGTTGATAACAAAATAAAACGTGCCCTTATTGTTTAAATTGAGAAGAATACGAGTCCCCCGATCTTATTGCGCAGTCCAAATCTTCTGATGGAACAATTGATTCACAAATCCAATAGCATTGCCATGATAAAGTAAGGGTCCTTAACCGACATATATCCGCCACCTTACTGGCTCTCTTACAACTGTAGTCGAGGGGGTGGAGCACCAGAGCTTCCAGACCAGAAGAAAAAAAAAACCTTACTAGCACAGCAACGACAGTTCATTTCAAAAAGCCTTCACCTTTTCACCTTTGTCGCTAAGAAATAAATTCATAAATATTCAAAATGCCTACCACTCTTCACAAGACACGCAAGCAAATCTCAAAAAAGAGAAATGGCGTCGTCAACGCTCTTCACGAAAAGTCCAGAGACTCCATGCGTCTTCACAGGGCTGGTGTAAGAGATCAGCGTATTGAGAAGCTGGCTGCTGCCAGGAGCAAGAAGGAACAACCACTCGGTAAGCTACACAATAAACCCAGTTGGATCTTATGGCAACTAACATATCGTCTTAGTTGACCGTGTTGCTTTCTTTCAGCAAGCTCTCCGCGTCAAAGACAGAGAGAGTAAGGGTGTCCCAGAGCTTGAGGAGGTTCAGCGCATGATTCACTCGTGAGTATAACAAGCATGTTCTATATGCAAAAACGCTGACTGGGGTTGTAGTTTCGTTCATCAATACGATGAAGAGTATGACGCAGCTAAGAAGACCCGCCGTCCCGGCCGACCTGCGAGCGTCAAGGAGGATCTTCTCAAAGCCAAGATCGACACTCTCGAGGAAGAGTACAAGGGTGGATTCGGTAAGTTGTTGCGATATTGAGCTGTGTACCGTGTTTACTGACCCTTGATAGTTATGCCTGATCTCCTAGACAGCCACAACGTCAACCTTCTCCTTCTCTGGGAAGGCTCTTGGTCATATCTCCCTCAACTAAAATGGGCCAAGGTCAACAGCGAAGGTCAGGCCCGGTCTATTGCTTTCCCTTCGGGTGGCACCAACTGAGCATCTTACATTGCAAGCGCATTGATGGGAACAAACTCGACTATTCACTTATTACGTTAAGACCACTGAAGCGACAATGGGTTGAGAGTGGCGGGATACTGGGCTATCAATCACCACACATCCAGATCCAAACTTTGATCTCGAGCTTCAGAAACCACACAAAACCCAAATTCCTGGCCAGATGAGCCTCCCTGGGTTGTTCACTATATGGCAAGCTTTCAAACCAGCTGTCATGAGTCTTACAGGACACAAAACCTGCCTAGACATCTCGTCAGTCATATTGAGCGAGAGTAGTACTACTAGTTGGCCAACACTGAAGAATCATTAAGAAAGACGAAGATGGTCTCGGATTATACAATGCTTATAATAGCTCTTGTGGCTATCGAGCTGTTGGAATAACATGTTACCAAGATGTTGTCTAATAGGTTACAAAGAGCCTCATCTCAACAACCACTTATATACCACATAATGAGATACGATTTCAAAACACCAGTACTCGTAAGAGACCATATAATTGACTTACTGAATAAAATCCTCCAAGGAACTTTTCTTGATAATTGAACCCTTGAAGCTTTTCTCTTCGCCACGTGATAGTAATGCCCCGCTTTGGTCGGAAAGATCGTCCAGTGTGAGCCCAGTAAATTGTTAGCTAACTGATCTGAGCCCGCCGGTCACTTGTCGTCCCCAAAAATTTCAAGACGAAGCTTTGCTGTAGAAGCTTCTATCACTGTCTGTGTACCAACATCACTTCATTCCAATTCCTTCAACGATACCTTCCTACCTTCATATACAAACCTTTTCTCTTACTACAACATCTACCCCCTAATCTAATCATCACAATGTTCTCTGCCCGCAACGCTGTCCGATCGGCGCCCCGCGTCGTCTCCCGCCTCTCCGGCGCCGCTCTGCGACAGGCCGCCCGTCCCAGCACCTTCATCAAGGCTTCTTCTGCCCTGCGACCTGCCCAGGCCGCTTTCTCTACCACAGTCTTCCGAAAGGCCGCAGAGAACGATGGTGAGCTTCTGGCCAAGCTCGAGAGCGAGATCAAGATCGAGGAGGACATGAAGGCCGACGAGCAGGACCCTGCCAGCATCAAGGACTTCCTTAACAACAGCGCCTTTGAGCTGATTGACACTCCCGGCCAGGAGGTTGTCAAGCTGGTCCGCAACTTTGGAGACGAGAAGTGAGTTTTTGTAATCGCAATTGACCTTGATGGACTATGACTAACACCAATTTCAGGATCACTGTCAGCTTCTCTATTGCCGATATCACCAGCTACGACCCTTACGCCGAGGAGAACGCCCTCGAGGAGGACGGTTTCGAGGATGAGGGTTCTCAGGGCAGCCAGCGCAACGCTCGCGCCAACGAGGAGCTCGAGGAGGACCTTGACGAGGATGCTGAGGAGGAGAACGCCGCCCCCATCAACCTGTCCATCGTCGTCGAGAAGCCCGGCAAGGCCTCTGGCGCCCTCAACATCGATGCCACTGCCCAAGACGGCCACATTGTCGTCGAGAACCTCTTCTACTACGACGACGCCAAGGTCGCCAAGGTTGAGTCCCCCGAGGCCGCTCAGAAGCGCGCCGACGTCTACCCCGGACCTCCCTTCGGCAGCCTCGATGACGACCTCCAGGTCCTCATGGAGCGCTTCCTCGAGGAGCGTGGCATCACCCAGGCCCTTGCCATTTTCGTTCCTGACTACGTCGACGTCAAGGAGCAGCGCGAGTACACCCGGTGGTTGAGCAACGTCAAGGCTTTCATCGACGCTTAAATGGTGGTCGAATGGCTTGGAATAATGAAAAGTTTTTCACAAGAGGGAAGAGCAGAGGCGTCTTCGGTTCAGAAATGATGTGTAAAAAATAGGAATTGCCACTCTTGTTGTACAATAGTATAGGATCCATCGAGATCAATGCATGTTAAGATATGTGTAACGATACCATGTTGACTCTACTCGGTGTGCCCTTTTATCCCGTCGATGTGAATGTTAGAACATCTTTCACAGATTTCAATGTGAATCAGTATCGTGGTTGACGAATGTGAATTGTGACAAGAATTTTGCTATCTAGTTCAGCAATAATCCCAAGCCTCAAACTCCCACAACTCCAAGTAACGAGTGCGCAAGCCCGCCATGCATCCACTATCCGGGACTACCAGCCTCTGATACAAAGACCATCCCCACACAACTCTCCGGCGCAATGAAGCTCTATCCCAGTAGTGTCATTCTGACACGGAGAAAGTCCAAAAGAAATAAACTTCGTATAACAATTCCAACGAGTGAACTTTCCCGAGTTCCCTTTCAATTGTCCATGTTCGCAGACCAAGACTGCATCTAAACCACGATATAATCAACCCCTGGGTAAACCATACAAACAAGGGATCATCTATATGACACCCTCGAGCGACCACTCGCCCTTCTGGGCTCTGTCGAGAACCTCACGGCCCTTGTCAGTCAGGTCAGGCTTGCCATCGTTACCGGTGACATGCTTGAAGAAAACAGGCTGCCATGTCTCCTTGTTGGCCTCACGTTGGCGAGCCTTCTCACGCTGAGCTTCTTCCAGTTCAACCTTGACCTGGGTGGCCTTGCTGAATTGCTTGGCGTGAATAGCATCTGTGACACCACCCCAAAGGGTCAAGGACTCGTTGGGCAACTGCTTCTCCTTGGGAGGAACGATCTTGGGTGCAACGTTGAGGGGCTCGATGTCGATAATGACAAATTGCTCTTCCACAGGGACGGATTTCTGCTGCAGGTTAGTTTTGTCGACTCATACAAAGTAGCTCTTTTACTTACCACAGGCCTTGGGCCAAGAGTGAAAACGACCCTTTCCTTCCATGGCCCGCTCAATCGAGCGAGAACATCCTCATCAGGAACGTCCTGTACTCGTGACTTGTTGTCGTTCTCGGGGTCGTACTTGAAGATGACACCGTCAATCTTGTTGGTTGTGCGTCCCAACCAACCTTCCTCCACATAGTGCAGGATGGCCTTGATCTTGGTCTTGGGGCAAGTGATATAAGCGAACTCGCTGACTGAGACGCTCAGAGCTCCACGGAGCAGTCCACCCAAATGCGCCGCAGGGTGGGTAAGCTGGTAGGTCTCACCGTCGCGCTTGTCGAGGGTGATAAAGATGCCCATGTTGTGTTCACCGGGGAGGACCTTAACGGAAGTGCCTGTGAACTTGGCAGTGATTTGGTCGAAGCCTCGGGCGGTGATTCCCTTCTCGGGGCAGGTGACGTTGAAGGCGCTCACAGGAGGGTGATGCGATGTCTGTTCGGTGAGGTATGAAACACGGACTAGCTTGTCGTCCTTTGTAGTGCCATGTTGAGGCACAGAAAGCGAGACGTTTGAGGTGTTCTTGCTGCTCTTGGCTGATGCCTTCAAGGCTGAAAGGCCGCCCTTGGAGCTGTCCTTCTCCTCTCTGAGGCTGGATGTGTCGATTCTCGGGGCGTTGTCTTCAGTTTCCCAGTTACACTACACTACGGTTAGTATTTCTGCCATTCGTACTGTCGCATACTCTCTTATGCGTGTATGAGAGTTTGGCAAGGTGACGCACCCTGAAGAATTCACCGAGGCATGAGTTGTAAGGCTTGCATGGCCTTCCCTTGGCATACTTCAGATCCTTGGTCAACCAGAAACGCACGACTTCGAGCATGCGATCGAGAGGATCGTCGGATGTGCCCATAGCAACGAAGGCATTGGGGGCATCGATATAGGTCCAGTATTCCAGGTTCGGAGTGGGCTCGAGCAACTGCGACGGCAGCGAGAATCTAACTGCTGCAAGGTCCGAAACGCCGATAAACCTATCGTTTTAATGAGCGGTCAGCATTGGAAATCAGGTATAGCATTTCTCATCATCTATTCCGCAAGATTGATGTTTGATCTGGCTGTGCTTTCATCTCCCACCCGGTCGTGTACGGGGCGGAGTTGACTTCCGATCTCGCTCGCTAGGGCAGTCCCTGTTCCCCAACAAAGCGGTGGAAGCTATCGCGGCACGGTGCTTTCGCCAGCGAAAGATGGTGAATCTCTTACTTCTTCAAGATACCCAGAAATGTTCGCAACTTGGAGGTATCGCTCTGCTGCTCGTCAGGCGCATCGACCGTGGGTGGCGGTGTCGATGACGACATGGTTGTTGATAAGCTTGAGTTGGAGAAAGAAGATGCTGAGTGCGGTGGTGAACGATGGTATGGATAGTGCTTCAGTCGTGAAGCTCGTCGATGGGTAGCAGACGATTGATGCGACCGAGGTTGCAAAAGTCTGCCTGAAGAATGAAGGAGATGAAGGAATACTCCTTGATTATGTAGGTAAGTTTGGAAGAAGATGGAGGGAAGAAAAATAAAGCGAGTCTTGGGTTGCAGACTGAGTCGCAAAAGTCAAGAAAGGAAGCGGGCGGTGGTGGTGGTGACGTTTTTGGCGGGGTGGGTTCTAGCCTTCTAGGTTTTGGACTCTGGGCACTGCACTGCACTGCACTGCCTGGGCTGCGAGCTGGAGGGACAAAAATGTTAGTGATGTTAAGGTTGGACGACTGGAGGTACCTGGCTCAACAACCCTTTCAAGCGCACACACCAGGTACCGTGCGTCCTGCCGTGTTTCTAAGCTCAAACGGCCATAGATCCATTGGAACGTGCGTCGACGGCTCCGGATTGGCGGGGTGAGAAGAAAACTAATAGCGTTGAGATCCAACAACAGTTTATGGACGAGAAGATTATCTGGAGTATAGTATATGCAGTCGGAAAACTGAAGATACCTATTTACAAGATCTCATTATAAGTTTGTTGTGAATACCTAACCGTACCCATCAAACCTCTCTCTGGATCTGCCTGCCATAGGTTACTGCAATATTCTTTGCTTTAGATTTGTGCTACTATAAAACACAGCTACGGCATATGATCGACGCATGGATGCCGCCCAGCCACTTGAAGCAATAGCACCCTTTTCATGGTAGGTAGGCTGCTTTATCTCGTCAGTAGCTCCAACCCTGAATAAACCAATCATCAACGCACATGGGCAGCCGTCCTCGGTCTTTTCGTCTTATCCGTTCGTCCATTTTAATTTAGCCAGTTTTTGGAAGAGACAATGAGTTTCCTATGTTGCATCTGCAAATTCAAACTCTCGCCAAACAATGCAAGCACGAGGTTTTACTGAGCTAGATCAATGGTGTCAGCTTACCATGTCATCAACTGGGCTCATCCTCGTTCTGAGGGAGGATGCCATAGTTCTTGTGACTTGGGACACCTACCCGGGATGAAATCACATGAATTCAGGTTCGAGTTTGAGATGGTGTCAAAGCTACGACCCGTGACAACAACTCATTCATTTCTTAATACAATCACCGACGTAAAACACTGTAGTAGTTATATCCATCGATTTTTATTAATTTTAATATCGTCCCGAGACTCTTCAGTCTCCTTCTTGCGCTTCTTCTGCGTGCAAGAATGCTATTCTCCACCTAGGATATCTCAAAATGCAAAGTCAACAGCTCCAACTGTACCAGGAGAGGAATCAACCAAATAAAAATACAACAACTCCTCCATCAACACCGCGAGAAAACACTGTTTCAGTTCCCCTTTGGGCGGTGCCGTTGATTAGCTTTGCGCCCCCTCCTGCATACAGCAGATATGTCCCATCAGTAAATACAAATAATGTGCGCCCCTAGCACCTGGCGGAAGCCTTTTCGCGATTCTAATAAATGCAGCCAAAGTGCCTCCCGAATTCCTTTTTCTTGGGTATGCCCAAGTGTCAAATCGCCCAAACGCCTCAACATTGAAAAGCCTTGCTCTAACGAATTGAGCCGGCGAGTAGTGTCGTTGTGATAATTGTTGACAACTACTCATAGGTCGCAGAAAAACAGTATCGTAAAATCATTAAGAAATGGTTAGGCTGAGCGCTGGATTATTGCTGCTGCTCAGTGCCCCATGCTGTGTCGTTGATGAATGTGTCCCAGGAAGGCTCCTCGGTATAGTTCTTGGTTGGCGTATTAAAGTCACCATTGCCCCAGTTCATCGTGTCAAGGACATCAGGATACTTTTCGCCTCCGACGCCAAGCTCAGTCTCCTCTTCTTTGAAGTACTTTGAGTCTTCTCCATAAGCGAAAGACTGCTGAGCTCCCCAATTCTGTGGCTCGCCGTAAAGTGCAGGGCTAAACGTATCGTTCATGCCCATATCACCTAAGAGCATCTTGGCCTCGGCAGGTAGCTCTGTGGTAAATGCAGAACTCTTGTGGCTGAAGTCCATCATTGATGGCTGCTGGACGTTTCCGAAGGTAGAGGCGCAACGAGACTGAGGCGTCTCAGGATGAGAGCCTGAGCCGGGAGTAAGGGCTGGTGGCGACAGAGGAGTATCGGTCCTTGACTCGGTAGGAGACAGGCCCGACATGGAGTGGCTGCGCTCATCGTGTCTGTTCGAGTGCTGTGCGTAGTTGACGGGCTGGAAGTTTGGGTCGAAGTGCTGCTCCATTGGGCTCGACACACGGTTACCTTGCTGTTGCGGTACTGGGTACCCTGGCGTTGACCAACGGTGTGACATGGACTGAGCTTGACGCTGAGCTTGTGGGAAGAATTGTGCGAAAGTTTGATTGATCTCGTTGTTGCGCCAGTCGGCCTCGGTAGCAGATAGGAGCTGAGACATTGCCACGCGGTTTGTAAGATAAGCATCCACTCTGGCATTAAGTTCAGCGTTGGAAGTTTGCATGTTGGACTTGAGAAGCCGGTAGGATCGGGGGAAGTCATCGTCTTCCTCCTCGTACATCTCCTCCTTCATAACAATCTCCTCCGTTATACGGAAGGCCTTGCCGGTTCGCTTCTTGTGGATTTCGCTTGCCATCTTGGCTGATTGAACACGAGCTTCGATACTACGGTCTGCTCGCCTTGAAGCTGCGATGTATGCTCTCTCCTGGTTCTCTTCATGGGATCGCTCAGTCTAGAAGGTAAGTGTTAACGGGGTTGTTCATGCATAACATTATGAACGGAGGGGTAAGTGCCTTTACCTTTCGCGCGGGCGCAGGCTTAGTGTTGGGTCCGCCCATGTTTGCGACGTCGAGGGATCTCTTGGGCATTTTAGGTTATGTGGTGCGGGAACGTTGTGTTAAACCCAGTGACGGTAAATGTATCGCTGGTGATTTGAACTTTGAAGAGGCGAGAAGTATGTGCGAGCTTGTTGGTTGGAACTCGAATATGGCTTATTGTTTTTACTTCAAGACCCAAGTAATAATATATATTTGGCTGGATAGATAGTGTAATGTGATAAAGTCAAGATACTCGGCGTCGAATCGTTCGTAATATGTAAGAGCTGAAGCGGTCGACAGGGCATGTATAGCTGACCAGAAAAGAGAGGGCAACACTGGTAGTTTATACGCAGGCTGACTTTGAGTTTCCTTGCACAGCAACAATGTACCGGGAATGTTGAGGTATCCGGTATAGGAAGAAAGTTTTGTGGTTGCACAATTCAGAATGAGGAAAACTTAGAGCAGAAGGTACCACCGAGAGGAGGAGAAGGAGGCTGGGTCAGGGTTTGGATTATATACAGACAGGGCCAAAAAGAAAGCCGAGCAGAGCGACATCTTTCAGCAGGTTACAGACGCGGGAAAGGCACGTAGCTCGATCCGAAGGCGATCAAAGTCGTTGGATCGAGCGTAGTTATGACGATCGATCTCGATCAAGAGCTCTCTGTTAACGCTAGGCTCAAGGTACAAGTACCGCCCCGTATCGACGGAAACCCAGTCTAGGTAGCAAACTAGAGAGGCAGGGTTAGAGGCAGAGGGCCGTCGCCCACCCCTGGAGAAAGAGGGGCCCATCCAATCCATCGAATTCAGGTTCCGCATTTCAGAACCCAGGGAGTGTGTGCCTGTTGTTGGGCTGCTGTTGTCTGCTCCGTATCACAAACAGTGCTACTACTGGGCCATCGGTACTGCTCCGGGCCTTGTCCAGTGGCTGTACTGTAAACCACACAAGCTCACCCGGACTGACAGAAATTGGATTTGTGATTCATGTGGGCAGGCTTGACAATCCCCAGCAGCCAATCATGATATCCGGAGTTAAGAGAATGCACCACCACTGTAGCAACGTCCATCTCTTCAGGTAGCCATCGCATCCCAGTGGACCCAACACAGGGCAGGCAGTTGAAAGCTCGGGGCCGAGCCCAAGTTTGCTTGAGTTGAATTGAGTTGGTTGCTGGCTGGCAGGGTGCAGGCGGGGAGACGATCTCAACTGTGTCGGAGCTAAGGTGACTGCATTGTTTCGAAAGATTGGCATCAACCCTTCAAAAACAACCGACAGTATCTAGGAACATCAGATCTGTTTATCAAGATCCGCGAATGAGGAGCCAAAACTGTGGAAACAGAATAGCCTGCAATCCTTTGACCCTGTGCCGCGCTCAAAAGATCCTGGACTTTAAGTCATTGTTACTGGTCTTGCTGTACAGTATGCAGTAGGGAAAGATAACGCCTCTCGTCAACTTCCATGCTAAGCAACACCGAGTTCAAAAAAGTTGCGATGTTCTGAGTCCGAGCCTGTGCCTGCATTTGTTAGTAATTACTAAACATTTGTCCAGTTCTGATGAGATTCTCCCACATTCGTGATCGCCGGAGACGGCCAGCATGACCCTGCACTTATTCATGTCCGAAAAGGTTAACCATTCGACCCATCACAATCCAATCTTGTCTAGATTTCGGCCATGGGGTTCTATTCATCCGACGGCCAATATTGTCCGAACGACGTTGTTGCTGCCCCCAGAATTCCACTCAAAAAGAACCCTTAGTTTTGTCCAAGCACTGTACCCTGTCATTAATCATGCCATTCTGCTCCTGCTGCCGTAGGCCCTGCTTGTCTCACCCAAAAAGACTGGTCTCGCCTGATGCTCATGCACCTCGACTGCATAACGAGGGTCCATATCTTTTGACCGACACGGCAACCAAGCTGGATGAGATGATACTCTGCGTGTTCCCGTTGTGTAGCAGCTACAATGCCAATGCCAACCCAAGTTGCTTGAGACTCTTTCTTGACCGGCGCGGGTGAGACTCGCGGACTTTGTTTCTATTCGATGAATAAGAGTCCTGTCCTCTGCAACCCATCGATAGCGTGACGCGTGGGCTAAGTAGGTCGATCGCTTTCAGACTAGACAATCCGTTGTCAAGACATCTTCCCCTTTGAACCCATGCTTCAACCATCTCAGACTCAGAGATCGTGATCTCTGATAATAAACCCCAATTATAACTAGCAAAGCCAAACAAAACAGTCTCTTGTTTCAAGTAAAACCTATCCGGGTTTGCTTCTTGTCCCATCGACAATTGAAGCCTGCGGAGCTTGTTTTCCGTACAATCGGCATATTGTCAAATGCCGATTTGATTTGGATGCAACGGGGTACCGCATCTGTCCATGTGTATCTTTCTTGTGCCGCTCCCATTTCCTTGTTTCCATTCCGCTTCTCCTCCTGTTCTCTCACAGGACCCTGCCGATTGATTCCTTTCTGTGCTCGCCAAACCCCCAGCTTTGATCCTATACCAGGCCGCCTGCATGCCTGTCTGCGTGGAATCTCTCACAGTCAAGGGTGCGTGGCATTGAATGATTCCCTCCCACTACCACAGGTGCCACGGCATCGTGCGGTAAGTACAGGAAGAGAAGGGGAAGCATGCCATGCCTAGCCGTTGGTGGAACTCAATATGAGAGCCAATTGAGGACAACAATGTACCTGACCATCGGCCAGGAAGCTGGGGACGGGAAACCAGATCGGAGTCAGATAGATTAATTGATTGACTGATCGTGCCTTGTACTGTACATAATTGCAGCCAACACCACGATCCCCTGACGCTGCAATCGCGTCAAGGTATTGTCAGGCGTTCGTTAGCTGCGATTGACAACATCTCATGGCTGAACAAATGCCGGGGGTGACCATCGCAACATAATCGGTACCGTACCAACAAGGCCAAATTGGTGATCCAGACAGGCGGAACCCTTGACAGGGAATCGAGCTGCCCCGCCAAAACACATGGGAGGTGGAAGAAGGGGACGGGACCTGCGGGAGCTGGAGGGTAGCCAAGCTCAAGCCAAGCTCCTGAGACAAAGAACGGTGGGGATAGGACCAGCACTGTCCAGGCGCCAGGGCAGCAGCATTACACAGCTACCTTAGCACAATCAGTGAAGAAGAGTCAAGGTCATGTTAGACAAACAAAGAAAAGTGAGCTTGGGGTACCGTAATGCTCGATACCCGTCGCCCATGACGATGTTTCCCAGTTCCCACTATCAGCCACCACCAGATCTTGGTTCCTTCTAGCGCCCGAGAAGTCTCGGAAGGTCGTGAACTGGATATGTATAGTTCAGGTGCTGGCGGTAGACGTTGTCGAGCAAAATTTGTACTGGGCTTGCACTCAGAATCACACGCCAGAAACAACAAGAGACCCTTGGCCGTTCATGACCATCTCGAGCAGAAAATTCAAGTGAAGTGAACCGAGCCCAACAGGCGAAAGCGAGCTGTCGTAAAGCCGTCGAATCGCCAAATCGTCGAAGCAGCACGATGGGCCAGGCTAGGATCTCACGAATGGGGTGCGGGAACTGGGTTCACCAACAGAAAGAAACCAGGGGAGCTAGAGATGCAGTGGAGGGGCAGAGGGATGCGCCGCAGGCATGAGCACCGCAGTAGGTAGTAGAGGCTAGGCAAAGGCAATACAGGCCTCCTTTACCCGGCAGAGTTTCCTTGTTTAGGTAGTTGATCTGATCAGAAGCTAAACATGGAACCCTTAGGTCTCAGTCTTTTTACTGTAGTGACCAACCACAACGCATTGCACAGCCCGCTCATCCCTTCTCTTTTCTTCAAAAACTCCCAGCTTATCCGATCCAGCTCTTTTTCGATCTGTCTGGAATTGTTGAATCGCGATCTTGCATGAACAACGTGTTTTTGAACTTCTCTTCTCGTCTTTGTCTCGCTGGCTTTTGCTTAGCTTAAAATCTGGCTTGTGATTGATGGCAGAAGCAGAGCAAAACATCCAGGGCAGCTAGGACTGTTGCTGCAGCTGCAACTGCCTCTGCTTGCCTGCAGTTATGAAAGTCACTGACATGCATAGTTGCAACTGTATTGAGGTTGTGAAACTTGATCATATGTGATATCTACGTATACCCAGATGATATTCATCAGCTCAGAGTCTGTGACCAGCTGCATGTCTCTGCCAACCAACGTACAGTATGGGTGTGGCCAGGTTTTGAACCACATCTCAGGTTACATGTTTCTTGGCTCTGTCCACTGTACAAGAACGAATTGCGTGGGAGGTAGGTCGGACCTTTTGATCCGGACTATTCACTCCGGTACACATCCCGCCTCCTGTGGTCCACTGCAGCAACTGCACCGGAAGATAGGTACACAAAGCTACAATGGTGCACTAACAATTTCCCCTGGTGCATGCACGACCCGACAATATCCAACACTATACTGTATCAGGCTTGGACCCATCAGACGTCCGCCCCTGTGCCACGTTTATACGCCACTCCATTCTCCAGTCGCCCTCACATTAAATCGGCACAAGCCATAAGTCGGCCATGCTAGCCCATGGGAATTGCAGGCATCTCAGTGTAGATCCTCAGACATTCCCATCCTCCTAACAATCGCACTTGCACCGCACCACACTTTGACCCAAATGTTGCCTCAGTATGACGTCTCTCGCACAACAAGATTGGTTCCCGAGTCTAGGGTCTCCTCCCTCGGAACTAATCTGAGCGCTATTCGCAGATCCAGCAGCACTCGCCCGATGGATGATATCAACGCAGTGTGACTGTCAAGGTAACACAGAGGATTCGTCCATACCCTTCAGATGCTTGAAGATTGTTGAGAGGCGATTTGCCCCTTCTGCTCATTCGTTGCTAACATAGATCTACCCCAGATTTCCTATAGATGTGCTTCCCAAGCTTCGATATAAGCTCGAGGCTTATTTCCTTCGCAACGAAACCGAAATAAATTGTTCACCCCCAAATAATCCAGTAGTCCGGACCACGGAGTGCCTCCGGCTTCAAGGCGCGGTCCTCAAAGGCAAGTTCCCGGTCGTGGCGATCTTGGCAGCGGGTCTGATTATTTTCTCCGGCAAATGTGACCCCAAAACTTGCAAACTCTTTTCAATTGAGGGGATGTGAGCTGAGTTGTAATGCCGACATTACATCAATATCACCGCAACAGCCTAAAATGTTACCGGTCGCCTTCCTGCGTCCCTGACTTGACAACGCGACGCATGGCACGACAGCCATGGCTCACCGATCGCAACCCTTCAGGGGGCGGTGCAGGGTTTGGCACAAATTTGAGCATCCCTTTTGATCTGCCACTGAGAGAAAATATTGCATTGAATCATTTATACGACATAACATGCAAGCGTTATACCCTACGGCAATTGCTGACGGATGTTGGGTTCTCCAATACAATGGTGTTGAGGCGAATCTACTACGGATAGATTAGCGAGATTGATGGTCTCAATTGGGCCTTGAATCCCTCACAATTCAATTTCATTGCATGAACCCCCAACGCGACTCTAATTCTGCAGGAATCTAAACAACCATTTGGAGAACATGGGGACGTCATCAGCCATCCATTGACAAAGTGCGCCATCAGGTACTTTTTAAATTGCCACCTGTATGGGAGTCGACACCTTCAGTTCATCACACCACTCATACGCTCGAAAAAGAAGGAAATAATTACCCGGAACGCACAAGATCCCGCGAGCAAATCTCGGAATGAAACCGGCCCTTGACTGGGTTGTCGTGAGTTACATGATAATTGTGTCATCTCACGCGAACCTTCCATCACATACTGGACGCGAAATCATGTGATCGATCCGAGCACCTTGAGTTGTCTCTTGTCGATCTTGGAACTTTTGACAAGGGGACTGATACCTGCAAACATCCAAAGTTGGTCCCTCAACAAAGCTGCTCTGCAGGTTTCATTATTCTCCGAGTGAGAGCTTTGGTACGGCTGGGAACCTTCAGTATTGCGCTGATATGCTAGCTGACGTGTCGCGCAACTTAATAAATGGCTTGCCTCCAATGCAGATAGATGGCTCTCTATCGTATCAGTGGCATGGAAAGCTCGTGGGATAGAATGCACCAATTGTTACCCTTCAAGCAGTCCCAGACTCCCCACGAGTTGACAATACCGGTCGGATCTTTAGTCTTGTTGTTGAAGAGGCTGCGTCTGTCGGCCAAGGTTGACATTCTAGTTTTGCACAATGCAGCCACCACGATGCAATCACAGAAAAGAAGGTGTCGGCGTTTGTGGCTAAGCAACTGCCTGCCTGTGTCGAGGGGCAAGAAGAGCCTCCAGCTTCAATCTCTTAGCTCGGATTTCAGCTAGCTCTCATGGTATAACAGCAGCATCCCCACCGCCGCCTCTAACTCTCTTCACCAAAAGAGAGACCAAGACTATGGATAGTTTGGCTAGGTAGGTCACCGGGAAAGTCTTATTCTGACTATGCGACGCAGGTAACATGGTGGGAGCCAGATCCTTCTCAAATGCTGGACTTACGGGCCTATTAAGAGGAGTATCTATTTACAGTTGATGCATGGCCGTTTTTGAGGAGCAAGAAGGACCTTATCAGCCCTATCATATAATAGGACCAGCATCGGAGCTCCCGGGTTAATTTCCGCATGTGCCGTGATCACTGAGAAGAGAGTCGGAGAGATCCGTCTTGTTATGACTAAAGTTGAAGTGTCGCAAGTTTACTCGCTCCATGTAGACTCGGCGCCAATTTTGTACGAACAGTAAACATATACGAATTTCACGGCAAAGTCCCACTCGAGCTTTATTCTGCATAACCCCGACTCCAATTGTACATGATGTTGGGTAAAGTCTGTGTTGTTGTTTTGGGGTTAAAGCTTACGACGACAAAATGATCAGCAAAGAACAATACGATAGGATGAAGCAAAAGACTCATCACACAGGAAGTAAATGTGATGAAACTGTGAGACATTGGGGTTCTTTTGCTCCTCAACACGTTGAGTGATATGCGGGCTAGTAAAATCTTCTTAAGATACGGTATCACACCCAGAGGTCTTGGCAGGAAGGTAACAGAAAAGTTGACCTTTGAGTTCTGCCGTGGAAAAAAATAAGTAATCTAAGAATCTGCTCTCAAATAACATATACTGACTCACTGATTTCGTCTCTTGTCCTTTCACCAGCCACATTTTCTGATCCCCTGTGCTGACTGTATGTGCTTTCGCTTGTGTGATGCGATTATGAGGAAAGACAGATGGCAGGTAGTATCTGTCTTTGTGGGCATGATTCAGTGCAGAAAACCATATCTTGCTCGGACTGAATCCACCTGGAGATTGCTACTGAGAAATACTCGATGATCAGAACAGGCGAGTGGGCTGGGGATCGCTCAGTGATCTTATGCAATTGTATTTCGAGCGCTGTTTTCTTGAACATATACAGATGGAATAGATGAGGTATGTATGATGTTCAAAATTACAAGTCTTCATGTGCATGCGAGGTGGTGAATGAGCTATAGAATTGTCTTTCGTCGATATCTGTACTATCTTCACGGGCTCTCAAACCTCTGGCTTCAAGCTCGCGAAGAGATAATGGCTCTATCACAGCATATGCCAACCATAAGACGCAGCGTATATATACAAATCGGATAGAAAAAATAATGTAACTATTTTGGCTCAACTTTGGGTATCTGTGACCACTATCTTTTAAAAACGCATTTTTACTCCTGGGCCTCATCGTCTACCTTGGCATCGTCGGATTTGCTCTTCTTCTTCTTTTCTTTCTTATCCTTCTTTTCCTTTTTATCCTTTTTATCCTTCTTGTCCTTCTTGCTCTTCTTCTTTTCCTTCTTGGCATCATCTTCATTATTGGCCTGTTCAGCCGGCTCATCCACATCCATCTTATCCTGCTCAGCAACAGGTTCTTCAACAGTGGGTTCTTCGACAGCAGGCTCCTCAACGACAGGTTCCTCTACAACCTCCTGAGTAGGCTTGAATCTGGGCTTCTCCTTCTCTGCCGTTTTGGGTCCGCGCTGAGGTAAAGTCGATGGCACATTGGCATCAACCTCTCTCATCCAGATCTTCCAATCTCCGCGGCGCGTCTTCCACATATCACCCTTCCAGGTGCGCCAGACACTTCTACCCATCCAGCTGTCTCGGAGCTCTGCCTCATGTTCACCCAATCGAGCCATGAAGGCTTCCTTCATGTGGAATGGAATGCTTCGCTCCTTGCCCTTGCTAGGGACTTCGACGATAGCGTTGATTAGGTTGTGGCCGAATTGCGAAACAGCAAGCTGGTGTGTGTGAGGCAAGATGGCGCCGGCAATGGACTTGTGGAACGCAGGGTTCGCGGAGGAGATGGACAAGGCTGTGGCGAGGACGGTGACGGTAGGCATGGAGGTGGTGGCGAGACGAACGATAGTAGCTGGCTCGAGGGCAAGGAGAGACTCTTGCACACCCTTGGTAGGACCAGGAATTAAGAGGAGTGTGGTGAGGAGCTGAGCTCCATGGGACTGGATAGCGTACTCGTTCTTAGACAACTGTTGAACGTCCTTGTTCTTCTTTTCCTCGTCCTTCAAACCGCAAAGGAAAGTGACCAAGTCGGCTGGGGTTTTGCCGCATCCCTCTTTCAGCCCCTTGTTCAGCTTCTTGATCTCATCGTTAGCACCGCGGGCATTGCATCTCTCGAACAGTGTCTTGAGGACATTGAGCCTGGACTTGGCAACTAGTTGAGGCACGGTAGGTGCGATCTTCTCCACAGCCTGCACGAGATCGTCTTTACTCAAGCGGTTGAGCACGCGGATGGCAGCGTAGGATGAGATGTCGTTTCGTACATAACCCTCAATTCTGGGCAGGAAGATGTTCTGGTTGAGGGCCTTGAAGACCTTACCCGGGCAGTGTGTGATTAGCGTCTCGATTAGTCGGGATCCAATTAGATCATAGATCATTCCATTAACGAATTCTGAGGCTTCGGAAGAACTGTCGTGCAAGGATTTGGGGGCACCCGGGAGGAGCTGGAAGAGTAGGGTTGGCTGTTCGGAATCGGCCTTTTGCTCGCTCTTGTTGAGAGTAAGGTCGAGCTCAAGCAGGAGTTGCATGGTAGGGTTTCCAATAGGGTGTTTGGCGAGCACTCGCAGAGCAGTAGCGTCCATACCTGCGGTCGAGTCCTGGATAATCTTCTTGGCTGCCAGGGTGAACGATGTAGGCACCGCTCTCAAGCCCTGGTTCGCCTCATCTGCAGCGGAGGATCCGGCAACTGAAATCTTTTCCTTCTTCTTGCTCTTGACCAGGCTTCGCACTGAAGCATCTTCCAAAGGTCGACCAGCGAGAACAAGCAAGAGAACGCGCAGAGTGTGAGATGCGAATCGATCGGTGATGAGATAGGATAAAGCGCTTTCCAATTCGTCGAGCGTTGCCAGGAAATGGTCCTCCATTGATGTCTCGGGCTTCTGCGTGTCCGTATCAGTGCCCTTGGTGTCAACTGCAAAGCCAGAAAGCTCCTGCGACACTGCACCAGCTGATCGCATGAATAGCATTTCACAGCAGTGACTAGCAAAGCGGTGCTGAATAAGCGAAAGGAAGTGGCCTCCGAAAACCTCGAAGAGATGTTTCTTCTGCGCTGTATTGGAGAGTTGAATAATTCGCTCCATCAGTCTCGAGCATGACTGACTGCTGGCAAGCTTGAGTTCCTTGCCCTGAGCCTCCTTGTAAACGTTTTCGAGAAAGATGTCGCGATCTTCAGTCGAGGGGAATTGGTTCAGCTCTAGCAATTCGTCGGCGCGTCGGAAGTATTCTTGCTCCTCTTCGGCGAGCATACCGAAGAATTCGGTCTCGCCAATGCCGTTCTGCTGAGCATCTTGGCCATTTTGGTAGTCGAAGCCATTGTTGTCATGATGCTCATCTTCGAAGGTGCGTTGGCGCTTGGAGTCGGTCTCGTGTGTTTCTTGCTGTTCAGCCTCTTCGAGTCTCTTTCGCTTCTTCTCTTCGCGGCCAACGCCACGTCTTGTTCTGGGCTTGGGCATGCTTAATTAAATGTAGATATTTGATGAGGATGGATCTGCGCAAGTCTTTTCGTGGGGCGTTCGTTGACTGCTGTAAACTTTTTTTTTCGGCTTTGACGCTAATAGATTGGCGATAAGAGATAGCGACTTGCACCCACCGGCCCCACATTGAACAACATCCGGGCTTTCATAACTACTACCTTAGTACTGAGAGTAGAAGCATAAGACATGGTTATGCTAGGAGTCTCATTTCATAAATACCATGCGTTGATGGAAAGCTGAAACGAGATATCGAAGTACGTACAGTACAAGACCTCACCCCCTGTCGATGAGCTAGTCCAAACTCCTGGTAAGCTGTCACATCAAACAGACAGCCACAAGAACGGATTTGGAAGCGTGCATACGCTCCTACGCCGTTAAAATTAGACAGATCTCTGAGTCACGAACCGGATTGTACTCACTCGAAGCTTACTAGTGGTTGCTTGGTATTGGTACAGACAGCCTCACTTTTCCTCTTCAGATGACAAGTCGACTGTGCTACTTGAGGACCGTATTCGTCTTTGCCCTGAGAGCGTTACGTCCGAAACCGTTGCACGCACGGACATCTTGAAGCACTTATATGTATACGCCGCATGACGTGGAGAGAAACAAACAAACAATTGTCCCATCAAGCTCAAAGTATACAGAGGAGACGGAGGATCGAGGGGACAAAGGGCAGGCTGGCAGATCGGGTATTCTGTACCAAAAGAATGAAAAAGGAATCCAAGCCCAGAAACAGCACCTCAATGTTCCGACCTAGTGAACTGGCCAAGCCGGTAATTGCTTAACTTGGGATGATCCTACCGCTCACTTCAAATAGATCTCAGTACCGTTCATTGTTTCACATGTCGAAGAAACTCAAAATGCGAGCAAAACAGGAGCTAACATGAGGTGCCGAGTAAAACAGTCCCAGACCGTTGTTTAACCAATCGGCTTCCGTCCCTTTCATGTAACTTAGCCATTAGGTTGTCAAACGGGCATATTAACGGCGGTAGTTATAAGCCACGCCAGGAACAGTCACGAAAGAACAAGAGAGGAGGAGAGTTAAAAATAAAATAAGAAGGAATGGTGTACTAGCAGGGATATTGGCAGCCTCCCTGGTCAGCAGCTCGCCCGCTCTCACTTCTATGCTCCTAAAGTCATTCCGTTAACCGCTTCAGCAATGGATCATTTTGACTGTTTAGCTTAACTTGGCTTGTTTGACAGGGGCCTTGAAACAGGGAAAGGCTTTGGCTCGACCAAAGACAACAAAGGAACAAATTACCTAGTTACAGAAGTGATCATAGAGTACTGCACAGGCTGCAGGGGGTAAAAATGTATAGCGCGATACAATCGTGACTTCTTCAGTCTGCAAAAATCGCCTTAGTGGCAAGTCTTCTACTATCCGAGGTACTGATCGTCAGGTCAGTCTATTAAATGATAATATCTGATTGAACGAACAGTTACTGAAGAGGCCCAGTTCTTCGTGACAAGACCACTTTCATACATTTTTACCCCCTGCAGCCTGTACGTTCCGAAATAACTTCATCAAAGCTAATCTGGGTGGGCAGATTTGATGAGTTAGGCCAAGCCATCTTGTTGGCTGCCTCTAGACGAGCGTGAGTGCGAAAGTCTCTGCCGCGCAGTGGTATCGATGCGGCTGAAAGGGTTGATCTGAACGGCTGTCGAAAGGTAAGTGTCCTTGGCAGCTAGTCACCGCTTCTCAGATGTAAAACTTCCATGTTTGTCCCTGGATTATGACGGTGCCTGGATATGGTACCCTGTCACCGGTACCAGAAACCATCCATCGATAGTGGGCCATGCTGACGACTATCACGGGTTTGTCTTTGGTAAGCTTTACAACAGTCTCGAACAGGATGACGCTTCCTCAGTCAATCCTCTCCAGGGAAACTTTCTCTCCTACAGAGTTCAGGATCCCGATTGAGTTTACAGCAGTTCCTAATTACCGAATTAGCAATATGATCGCCTCTAGGTATCCTTCTAGCAGCTGGGTCAGGGTATCCTAGGACAAGCGAGGAGGCGCTCACGAACCGAACCGCTAGTGCCTCACCGAGAATAGCACGCGCTGATCTATCATTCGAAACGCACCAGAGGTTAATTCTTTCCCAGCCGCAGTACTTACCCGTCCAACTCATCTTCCAAAGAAGACAGTGAATGGCCATCTGTCAGTATCCATTCGATAGCTGAGTTCACTAATGCAACTGCACGGACCTAATCACTGTGAAAAACGGCCGTTAAGTAAAGAAAGGACTTCCTCATCCTGGAATTCCCATGTACCCTGTCATACAGAGTATTTTGCTTTTTCTTTAAATGAGCAGGTTGAGAGCCTAGTTTAGCGGAGCGGAGGAAATTAATTAGACTGTTACGTTCTTCCGTTCAAAAGTATAAGAGGTTGTTGTAGGAGCTGCATTCTGACTGCCCGAGTAGCCATCATACTTTCCAACTTGCGAGTAAACGCAGTCTTTTAGTATCCGTCCAAAATGTCTAGAAAGGAAGTCGTCGCTCCCAAAGATACGTTGATCATTGTGTCAAAGCCCAATGAGCCTCAACCCAAACCAGTCGGTAATGGCCCCGTTATCATTGTGTCAGAGGCCAATGAACCTCTGCCCAAACCGGTCGGTGATGGCTCTGTTGTCACTGCATCATGACCACGCCTCGCAACAATACCAACGCACTCAACAACGCCAACCCAGAATCTCCCGAAATGTTTGATCAAAACTGCCCTACCAGCACGCTTGGAACTCGTTTTCTGCACATGTCTGCGCGATTGTGAAGAAATATCTTGTCAAAGAATACGAAAAAGAAAGCTCAAAGAGTAGAACTTGGCAAGGTATGTACCTAATACGTATCGAACGCAGATTCCCGTACTCAGTTTAATAATTGGATTTCAGGACATGGCATAGGTATCGGACAAATTAGAAGGCGTGAAAATTGGTATTTATGGGAATTATTTCAAAAGAAGTGGCTGTTTCATTAATAAACAATGAAGCTTCAGGAGGATTTAATAGGATTAAAAACAGTCACGTAGTTGAGTTTCATAGTCGCAGCTATCAGAATCTAAAACTCCCTAATTTGTGAGATCCGATAAGCATCAATCCCAGTATCTGGGAAATGACAATCACAAACCTTGACGTAGAGCCCAAAACCATTTATACTGCTGTTTAAGATAGGCGCTGCATCTCTTGTGATTCGTTAAATTACACGACCACGCGGCTACAAAGCGCAGGATGGTGTTGTGGGGGCCGGGGTGACTGAACCAGGTCCAGGGGCGGCTGCGTAGATGAGTTACAAACACGGTACGGCCAGAATACAATACGGGGTATAGGATGGATGTGACGTGTCGGGGGCCTCGATTATCTGCAGTCTGCATGCAGTAATGTCAGGCAGGCCAGAACGCCAGTCATGTACGTCACGTTCTTTTATTGCTTTTTCTCGGCATAGCCCGTTTGCTTCGCATTCAATGTGTAGGAATTGTATGCTGAAGTTATGGCCGACCAAGGCGTATCATCAAAAGAACAAGGCACCCGCAGTTGCGGTGTGCGAAGACTGTTGATGTGGTGTTGGCAGTGGCAGAGAGCCTCAGTGTGTGTCAATGGGCAACAAAGGTGTGCGTGCCATGGAGGAAGACGTCTGAAAAGAATGTAGATCGCGCTCGAAGATAAATAGGCGTCGGTCGTCGTTAGATGTTCTTGTAGAGCTTGCTCTGAGAATCACTTCAACAAGTTAACAATCGCGAACCTGATTAAAGTCTTTGATTGACTTACCGAGATCAATATGTCTCTACCTGAGCAGCAGCCGCGAAGGGCCAATGGCGATGTTGCGCAAACTCAAAGCTTCGAACTTCAAATGAGAGATGAAACTCTTAGCGCACCAGGTACCGAACCAGGGATACGAAAAGGCCATTGGAACACGCTGACCGTGTGACCTTCAAATTAGATCTGGAGAGCCAGCCTGAGGATAAAGGTGTGCTGATAGATCTATATCCCAGTTGACATGTGCTAATATGTCTGGCAGACGTACCAAGGGGGTGGTTTGGACTGTGTCGCCAGCAGAGACTGGATACGAGGCGCATGGTAGTACCCCGTTTCATGGAAGCACGCGCGCTTTGTTTCATCGACCTGAAAAATCGTATTGTGTCTCTTCGCGCAGCAGTCCAAAGAGCATACGAAGCGGGTGAGGAAGCCATAGAGCTCTCCGAAAAGCTCCGGGAAACAATCGCGAGATATGGTGAGGCAGCAGACGTGTAGGCCGAGAGCTTCTCAATGACCATGGACTGACTGAGTTACAGACGAAATGGTGCTTCAAACAAACCAGGTCTCTGCACTCGGCCAACCGCATAGTAGAGTCTTGAGGAACATCTTGCATACCGCGAAAATTATGTTGAAGGATGACGAATCCAGCTTCCTCGACGAGCCGCATCATGATTGGATGTCAGTTGTGACCCAAGACAAACTGGACAATTTCATCAACCTTATTCTGACCACCGATATTGGTAAAAAGGTAGCCGTGAGTTATCCCTTGCGCCACTTGCTGGATCATCTGTAGTGACAAGTGCCAGTGGCCGTTCCTGAAGAAGACCGAGACGATCGGGCAAAGCACTCAGTTTCACTACTACGAGGGGCTGATGAAGTTTGCACTCTTCACCGTTTTTAGCATCATCCTCGGGGTATTCACCTGTGCCCCTGCCGGGATTCAGTCTCTGAACGTCGTATCGGTTGTCGGAGAAGTGGCAGTTTATGTGGCTTTCGTCATAGTGTTTGGCTGGTTGAGCCTGGGACTCCTCCGAGGCTTCGAGAAGTCGCTCTTGTCTTCTCTGGCTTTTGCGGGACTCATGGCTACTCTGTTGCGTGGTAACAACTGAGCTGTGACGGCAGTACCCGAGTGGAGGTTGGAGCGTTGGAACAGAATGAGGGAATGAACTGAGTTGCCTGGCTCAGATGGGGTGGGAAATCTTGGGTGTTCATCGGACCTTGTCTCGAAGCGACGGATACCTTGTGTGCGCGTCGTGGTGATTGTTTGACTATAGAAGGGAAGTGAGCGTGATGCGGTGCAGTGATCCAGGAGATGTAGGATAGGTATTCCGTTAGACAGTCATATAGCAAAAGCATTACCTTGGATTTGAAGGGGCCATCTTCGGTTTAGGACCAGTGGTCTCTCACATTCATGTGGACAGTAATGTCAATAAGGAGAATATCGATGCTGGAATAGACCAAGGCCTGCGTGACAAAGACCAATATATCGGCGTGATATCCTTGATACAGCAGTTGTAGAAGGGTAAAGCGGAAGGTTGGGAAAAGGAGTATGATGTGTGGGCGACCCGCCGCCTTGTTACGATCCTGGTAGATTAGTTCAGTGTCGTTCCCGAGTCCTTAATGTCACCGCCCGGGCAACGACTGTCACATTAGACTAGAGAGATGCACTTCAACATCAAGGATAGGACACATTAAAACCTAGATTGGGATAGATAACCACGTATATTTTGAGAATAGGTCTGTCGTAGACGAGTGTCTAGCAGCTTGCTACATGTCATGTGTGGGCCATAACCGGCCTCTTCTGCTTCAATTGCTGAAGGCAATACCAATCTCCAGTGCGGCAAATGCCAGGCTCGCATGAAATGGGAAATTAGATCGTACTGTGTGCAGCAACTTGGAGCGGCGACAAAGCGATAAGGGCTTTTACCAACCCTGTCTGGAAGGCAATTGTGCAGACGTCAAGTATCAGCGATGACAGCTAGCCAAAGTAAATAATACCTGAAACATTTTTCGAGACCTTGTTTTCGGTAAGCCTCTCTATTCGCTATTAGTACATAGTACTAGGCGGCGATTTCGTGTGTGCTGCACGCTGGGATGCGCGTCCTCGTCGCTGTAGACTTGATTGTTTTTGTACCTGAATGTTGATGACAATGTAGCGTGTCTGAATTGATTGTGCCATTTGAAACGGGTAGTCCCGAATGCTGTCTCGCTCGTAGATGGTTGATGCTGATTTATTGATTGTACCCGCGCACATCGTACCGCTTCGGGGTTGAGGTTATCGCCGAAAGCCCCCTTATTTAGCCATGGCG
Source organism: Fusarium cf. aywerte (assembly GCA_011034095.1). Lineage (NCBI taxonomy): Eukaryota > Fungi > Ascomycota > Sordariomycetes > Hypocreales > Nectriaceae > Fusarium > Fusarium cf. aywerte. The sequence continues at coordinate 531,381 of WETZ01000007.1, forward strand.
AACCAGAGATGAAAAGAGCAGGCATAGAAAGGCAAACAAGTTGCCTTGTGCCCCAATCGAGCATTGGGTCCCCATCGGCGCACCCCATAACAACGCCCTGAAATTTGCATTGCGCTGGGCGTTTACCCAACGCCATTATTGTAGTTCGTCCGTTATCGGCATCATCCCAAGAGAGTGAACGACTAAGGATTACCCAGTCTGAACCGCTAGCAACTCGGGGAGCCGATAAAAGGTCTCTCAATTGGCGTTTGGCCAAATGCCGTCTGTCAGTTAAGCTCCCCAGCCTTGCAGGCTAGATTTTTGATGTGGCAGGAGCAGACCCCCCTGGACATCAATCTTGACCGCCTTTCACCAGGCGTAACGGTGACCTGGATCTCACCCATCCAAATTTCTCCAGAGTGATGGGAGAACTGAAAAGAATTGTCGATATCGAGCGTAGACTTTCTTGCTTTTCATTTCTTTCTCAGCGATGTCGATAATGCTCATATTGCGGCGTCAACGATATAGCCGTCGACTGGAAGCGAAAACCAGCCACCAAGGGTCCAGGTCTCTTTGAAGACAATCGCCTCTGGACACTGGTCCTGCTGGCTTGAAATCGAGTCACCGCACTTGCGATAGCTCATGATAGTCGACCACGGCGCTCCCACGGCTTCGATCGAGTATTGGCATTCCGGTGGAAATGGTTTGCTGAAAGACCAGCATGAAATATTCTGCAAGGTGCCGCTTGCAATGCTTCAAGTGAGCAAAAAGGGACCAGAATGATTTGGCGCAGCGATACTCCCGGTGTTCCGTTATGTCGACAGCAAAGATCCGGTTGTCGTTCGATGTCTCTCAATCACGACGACTCAAGCGAGTTCAAGTCGCACCCGGATCTATGAAGAAGAAAGAGGTTTACCTGTTCTTGATGTTAGGCTTCTTGACGGTAAGGAGGTCGGCAGTTGGCCGAAATTCGCGAAGGCCCAATAAAGATGCGCACAGTTGCCCAACAGTCACCAATTTCCCGTTCGGGCAGACGGCGGGAAGTGCTAGGCGGTCCCTGCCTTTACCTGGGGAAAGCTCCCTAAGGAAAGTTGATCTGAGGGAAAGGGAACAGTAAAGCTGAAACAAAATGGTCCGGATTGGTGCGGGAAATAAATATATCAGCAGGTATGTACGGAATGGGTCTACTGTGGATACACATACACGATGGACGGCTCCTTCAATCTCTGCCTCAAATCTTGAGTCAGAAGAGCTGCCGTATTCAAATTGGACAATCTCTCCAAAGTGCTACTGGAGGGTATTGGGAAACAGCTCCTCGGTCATGCAGATAATTACGAACGCTTAGGCGTCTGTTGGTCCTTTGGCACCCAAATACGAAGAATCGCCGTTATTCGTTGCGCCCACTACCTATCTCATAGCCTCTGAGTTGGCGACTGGAAATCTTACTGCATTTCCAGAGCCGCAAGACAGCAAAACACACATTCTCTCCAATTTCTTAATCAACATAGAGCAGACGCCCAGATACTACACTATCAACAAATTCGGCAAACCGCTTTCCCAACCCTATTTCTTCATTGCCACAAGAGGCACCACTAGGGACGGTATACTGAGACACCCTAGCAAGCCTAGAAGTCCCAGCTGTCAATCTTGTACCAACCAACACTGAGGATTTCAATTTGTTGTAGCCTAACCCCTGGGCCTTCTCTCGATGCCCAGAAATCGGCTACACGCGACCGGACACTGGATGAACGAGCCTTTGGTCCGAATGTCCAACTTTCTCCTCTCCTACGTACTCACAGCCCCTTCTTGCAAAGTTGAACATTGGGCAGCATCATGAATGTGAGTGAAGAGTTTGGGGGACAATAGTTGATGTTGGTAAGATTGACTGCCATCTATATGCCCTTTACCCACCCATCCATCCATCACAGCTTCAGCCCCGCTGAGGCCTTCCTGTGGATGCCTTTTACATTCTCATATTCAGCAAATAATCAACATCTCAAGATGAGACAATCTTCAACATTACAAAGAGCGGTGAATACCGGCATCAGTTGGTTTTTGCACATCAGCAGGCTCAGCCTCTTTCTCGTGGAAAGATGGTGTCTTCAAGAGGCCGGATATCTGCGAATCTCGGTCGGTGAAGCCAAAGAGGGAGGCATCGCCATATCTTGTTACCCAACCAACACCCTCGTGATATTAAACGTGTTTATCGCCCAATCACAGGAACATCGACATCTGCATCTTGAAAAGCGTCACCTTCACTTGAACAGGTCCTCAACAAGTACCCTTCTTGTCGCACACGCGTTGAAGCGGTGCGGCCCGTAAGCGGCAACTCATTGGTCTTTGGGGGCGACAACAGGATCTTGCCGAGGTCACACGAGAGCAGATCCGTTCATGATTCGTCTGTCGTCAACATCGTGATATGCAATGTGGTGTCATGAGCCTACATTCCACTCGCCAGTCCATCTTGAGCCTCATTGAGAGAAGGGTGAAAGGCAAAATGATGCCACAGCCTGATTATAGGACCACTCCTAGCAGCTTGAAAGACATTTTGGTAACTGCCATGTGGTGTTGGCTGTTGGTGGTTACATTGGATATACGCGCGGTTCTTAAGCGCCAACTGCATTAAACGTCGGACTGTATACAGGCGGGTTATAGGAAAATAGATACACTAAAGCTCTTTTACTAAGGATTAGGATAGGAATATGAGTTTCAAGTCAGCTTAGGCGAGCTTTAGTTGAAACTTATGCAAGAAGCCTTATTAGTTTCTTTTAGTATATCTAATGTATTGCTACTTGCCCATGTTAAATTATAATAATTCAAGGTCTACCATATTAGCTGTCACAATCGACGTTCGTCGTTTGCCTCCTGAGAAGGCGTCGTCTTCTGTCTCCTAAGACTCAATTGGAGTAGTGTTGTACTGTTCGAGATCAATCTTCCTGAAATAGAGAGGCCTGCATCATATGATAAAGACTGAAGGAGAGGACCCAGACCCATTTAGCATATAGCTTATTTACGATTGCACGCGGATGGGTATTGTTCAACAACAGCATTATGGGCATCAGTGACATCGAGGTGTGACTTGCAAGTGCGGTCACAACACCTCTGCTACGTCAGGATCGCCAAAAGTCGTCAAGTCAAAGGGTCATAAGCAGTCTTGCCAAGGATACACGACGATACTCTCCCACTTAAAAACGAATTGAATCAAGTTTGCCACAAGGTTTTGACATAAACCAAAGGGCTTACCTATAGCATGTAAGCGGGCTCAGTCATAACCCACAATGGGGGATAATTTGTTTGCAACACGTGTGAGAAAGACCGCTTATCTCTGGAACAACACATTGCTTATTGTGTATCCATCCTCTTGAGGTTCGATCGAGATGCAATACATCGTACACTAACGGCATCGCCGAAAGCTGAGATTACAGAGCTGAAGGCTGTGCTAGAGTCACAACTTGTGTAGACTAACACGCCTAGTCTAGACCGTTGCAGTCGTAGGGCTGATGTGTTAGCGAGCTAGTAAGATCTTTGCAAGTAGGAAACATCCATATCCAACACAACGATTCTCCTTCTCATCAAATAAATTTACATCGATATTCATTTGCGACGGAAGATTTGGTCCGGATCTTTACATAAATAACCCTACAGATAGCCTGGACTGTATGACAATGGGAGAAAATTGGTATGATATCCAACTATTGATATCTAATCCACAATGTTCTCGGCTAGCTACCTCTGCATTATTGCCATCAATAGCTTCGTCTAGCGGCGGGACGGCGTCATGGATAAGGCAGAAAAGCGCCCGCCACTCAGGGATCAGGCGTCTGATGAGGCTCAATTAACAATAAAACCCGGAAATCCGGAACTTAGTTGATGATACCCTAGTTCTAAAACTATTAGTTTATGATAATGGGCTGAGCTGAAGTGGACGTGGCCCAAACCATCGGATCCTCCATCACAATAGAGCATTCCAAAGAGAGTAACTTGTGGTTCCCTCTCACTTCGTTTAGGGACAAAGCTAGGGTCTCTGAATGGGACATTATTAGAATGTTTGTTGTTCTTGCAGACATAGTTGCGAGCCATGGGTTGTTGCGGCTGGCTGATGGGTTGAGTGAGTCCGAAGGAGTCAGCGGTGAATAGCCAGTGCACAGTTCGTAGACATTCTTAAAGACGTGGTATTTCCGGCATGGTGAATTGTTTAATATGATAAGAGGCAGGGCCATTTTCTCATTGTCTTTCCCTGTTACCGAGTAAGACTGTTGAAGGATCAAATCTCACTTCCCTTCATAATGACTACTCAAGGAGTTGAACCCTCCTCAACACAGGTCATCGTCAACGACAACACAATGATCCCCCAGAAAGAGATAGACATCTCGAAGGAAGCTTCTATCCCAGCCGTTGCTTCTTTGAATGTTCCCGAGACAACTTCAAGCTCATCCCCTTCTTCAGGGCCTTCATCGATACAACTCAAGGACGCCGAGGACATCCCCTCAACCACAGCTCGAGGATGGCGCTTCTATGGCGCTTTTGGCACGTTGTGTCTGGTCACTTTCATTATTGCTCTTGACTCGACCATCATCTGCGTTGCACTGCCAGTAGGTTCAAGTTCTTGAACGGGTAATTAGTATCTACTAACACAGATCAAAGACTATCGCAGAAGACATCGGTGCTTCAGCAATTGAAGCCTTCTGGTGCGGTACCAGTTTCCTCCTCGCCTCGACCGTCATCCAACCTCCTGTCGCATCTCTATCTCACATCTTTGGTCGTCGACCTGCTCTCCTTGCCTCATTGACTATCTTTGCGGGTGGTAGTATAATGGCCGCCCTCGCAAAGAACGTCGCTGTGTTGCTCGGAGGCCGAACACTTCAAGGTCTTGGTTCTGGTGGTATCCTCGCCCTGACATATGTCATCGCCACAGACCTTGTGAGTCTCAGAGAGCGAGGTAAATGGTTTGGTCTCATCTCCCTTAATTGGGCTATTGGTAGCATCCTCGGCCCATTGATTGGCGGTGCTCTTGTTGAAGTCTCCTGGCCTTGGTTGTTCTGGATCAACTTGCCGTTTTGTGGTGTCGCTTATATCATGATCCCTATCACCATGCGCATCAAGCGAAAGGAAGATGCAACCGTCAACACCAAGATCAAGGAGTTTGACTGGATTGGAACTATCATCTTTGTCGGATCTTTAACAAGTTTCTTAATCCCTCTCAGCTGGGGTAAGTTGAATACTCGTGAACCTATTCACTTGTGTTTTTTTGTTGCTAACTGGTATCTTAGGCGGTATCATGTACGAATGGAGCAGCCCTAGGACTGTTATTCCGCTTGTTTTTGGTATTCTTGGTCTCATTGCCTTCGGTGTTCATATCAAGTTCTGCAGAAAGTACTCTCGATGTGACCCGCTCCTACGCCCCAGTCTCTTCACCTCAATGACAGCTCTCTCCGCCTATTTCGCTACCATCATCCACGGTATCATCGTATGGTGCCTCCTATACTATGTTCCACTTTACCACGAGGTTCGAGGTTCGTCACCAATTTCTGCAGGTGTTGCTGTCTTGCCATTCACTGGTACAGTAGCCCCTGCTGCTGTCGTGGTCGGACTCCTTATTGCCAAGACGGGCGCATACAGACCTTTCATCTGGGCCGGATGGGTTCTGGTACCTCTTGGACTGGGTCTGATGATGCTCCTTGAGAAGGACACAGAAACCTACAAGTGGGTGCTGATCTACCTTACTGGAGGACTTGGTCTGGGTATTCTATACTCGGCTCAAGCATTCGCTGCTCAGGCTGGTGCTTCAAACTCCGATTTACCATTTGCCGCCAGTCTGTACGCTTTCTGTCGATCTCTCGGCCAGGGTATTGGCGTTGCCGTTGGCGGAGTCACTTTCCAGAACGAGTTCCACAAGCAGATTGAGAAGAGCCCCGAGTTTGCCTCCAAGGCTGATGAATGGGCCAAAGATGCATCCGCGCTAGTCCAGATCATTAAGAAGTCCCCTGCTAGTATGCAGTTGATGAAAGATACTATCATTGATGGTTACATCAAGGGCCTGCGAACAGTCTGGATGGTCTTGACTCTTGTAGCATTTATTGCGCTTCTGGTGTCGCTCGTGTGTGTCAAGGCTAAGAGCCTGGATCGCAAGTTTGAGACTGAGCATGCATTGGATCAGGGTATACAAGGAGAGAAGAGTGGCAAGTCGACGCCAGAGATCGATGTCTGATATCGATGGTGTTGGTCTGCAAATTCGTTTGGTAATGACATTCAGTGGCGATATCTGGACAAAAGGCCAATTTTTAGCTTATATCCTTATTCTAATAGCATATATAATCATGTTATATCTCATTCTCCTATAAGCACTGTCACGTCTCTTCGTTCTTCATCCAAGCGACGTTGCAGTTTGGCCTTGGTGTATACATCGAATGAAAGATGAACAGGAAAGAGATTTTGGGTATTCTGTTGTCTTGTTAGTCAGACCTCGGCTTCTCTTGAAGTGACTCAGAAGTATAAAGAAGTGAAAGATAGGCTTATTCCTCAGATAGAGGAGATTGGAAAGGCATTCGGTTGCGCCATATCACTGTAGAGACATAGGCTAGTCTTCCAAATCTCATTTCAACAAGCAACAAAGGCAAGATGGCCGAGCGGTCTAAGGCGCTGTGTTCAGGTTCGATTCGAACTAGGACGATTCGCAGTCTCGAAAGGGGCCTGGGTTCGAATCCCAGTCTTGTCAGCTTTCTTTTTCTTATTAGACTGTCTACTGGTCTTACATTTTTGCTGTCCGCCACCAATATGTCAAAGAGGTCTCATGTCTCGGGTAGAGGCAGCTGTTGCAGGCATCAAGGTTAGCGGGTACCTGTCCTCACAGTGTGTTCATTCCAGGTGATGGCGTCACTAAGTGATTCAGCCCAGTGCGACTAGGTTTTGAGTTTAGGCTGTTTTAGTGGTTGTCATAGTTCAGGTACCGCCCCTCCAGCTTGTCAGGTCCATTTGATAGTGCACGCGGCTGTGCGCGCTTCGCGATCGCAACCGCGTAAATTGGTTAGGTTGGGTTCTCTTACTTTCACTTTACCAGATCAACTCTTCCTGTCCCTCCTCACATCACTTAATTATAAACCATTACTCACGAATGTCTTGTACTCCGAATCTGAAATGGCAACGGCCTCATCATCTTCCAATCTGTCGTCGCCGGCTTCATTCATAACCGCGCATGATGCTACTCTCGATAAGTCTACGGCCGCCAGCAGCCCAGTACATGACAACCCTTGTCCCTATCGCAATGCGCGACAACTACCCCAAGACTTGAAGTCGCATTGCCATATTCTCCTTGAAGAACAACTCTGTATGTGTGCGCGTACTATTCATTCGATAGAATAAGTTCTGATACCTCAACAGTTACTACTGCCATTAATCTACTCAACAGCATGGCCGCATCGGGCTCATCGAAACGCCAACCCACAAAGAAGCCAGTCCCTGTCCCTCCTCCAACTCATCTCGCCCTCATAAACACTCTCATAATTCACCCTCTCCACACCACTCGCGCAGAGAAGAAGGAACTGCTCGAGGTTTCCTCCTATGCCTTGGACTATCTGCGCAATATCCTTACTCTTGTTGGTCCTGTTAATGCCGACTTCAGAACAGCCTTCCAATTTAGCTCCGCCCCGCGCTGGGGTCGTCGATGGGACCAAAACACACATGGAAACGATAGCGACACGTCTGATGCAGATTCGAACGGCGATGACGAACGACTTCGAGGCAAGCTTGCAAACGACGGCAGTATATGGAACCGTGGGCAGGACTTTTGGTCAACCATTGGCTGGGCTTTCAACTGCAGTACATTATATCCGGCAAGATGGCGTTACTGGAAAGCTTGGTTGGAATTCATGTTGGAAGTCTTGGAGGCCGATTGGGACGAACGTGAGCGACGCGATAAGGAAGCACAGCAAGCGAACGGTCCAGAGAGTGAAATGCCCACTACATCACGTAACGAGTCCATCATTGTCATGTATATGGACCAACAAAACGGACGCCAAAACGGAGCCAGAGGATTCATGAAAGCCTTATTTGCAGATGGAAGCGAGATATCATCATCTGCCTACCGGGAGGTATTCGACAAAGAGCCTAGAGGCCCGCGCAAGGAGTCTAAGAAACGAAAGCGGGAGCAAGTGCTAGACCTGGAGAACGACAAATTTGGCGACTATTTCGATGATGAGTCCATGTCCTCGGGTGTTTCTGAACCACCCACACCTCAGAAACCTAAGGATTCGCGAAAGCTTGGAACCGCTGGAGCACATGCGCCAGGTTTCGTTGAGTCGGTCAATATACGTCTTCGCCTTTTCAGGTTACTATCAGCTGTAACATGGTCACTACAAAAGTCAGCCGATCTCAATCGCTTATACGAAGAGTATTGCGCATCCCTGAAACTTTTACCACTTCCCATGTTTTCTCTTTTTGCCTGCCAACGGCCGAACGTCCTCGTGTCCGAAGCACGCATTACTATTGTTAAAGAGTTGTTTGACCTATTACTACCATCATCTTATAAACTCCCTTCCAAAGTTGACAAGGAGGGTGAGGCAAGAGGGGCATTGACCCTGCCTATGTTAGAGCATTGTTATGTTATCCATCCAGCCAACACTGTGGCGCTGGAAGAGAACGCAAAACTATCACTGGTCGTCGAAGACGCTATACAGCTACTATGGGCATGCGAATTAATGGAATATTCGGAGGATTTTGCAGCAGCTGTAGAGAAGGGTATCAAAGCCCGGGAAACAAAAGCAAAGAAACGGCGTACAGGGAAAATGAAGGGCGAGGAAAGTGATGTCCTCGCCCAAGAAATTCTTACCAATTCTGGCGAAAGAATTCGGATATTACTCGAAGCATTGAAACTTAACCAGGAAGAGGCGTCATGAAAACGGTAATGCTTGGAGGCTTTGCGGTTGTTCGGTATTGTACATTTTATAGACTACCCGTGTATATAGACATAATGTCGTAATGAATGATGATATCCCAATATTTGTTTCCACGAAAATGCTTCGTGCCTGCTCTCAGTGCTCGCTCTTGTACGGTATAATTACAATTGATGCGGTGGCCATGGTTTTGCAGAATCAACTAAAGACTTGAACTAAGCCATGCTAATTCCTGCTTCAGCGCCTCTTGGCTGCTGGCGGAGTCCAAGCTGAAGGCTGCCATGTCTCACCCGGTGCCTTTGCTTTGGCCTTGGCCCAAGGGTCATCCTTCTTTTCGGCCTCGTCTTCAATCTTCTTTGCGCCTGCGTCAGCCTGAGCACCACTGCCATCTTGTCCTGAAGCGCTGGCATTGGCTGGTTGCAGCAGAGGTGCCCGTGCAGCTTGTGGTGCTTCCATAACCTTTGGTTTGGCCTCCCAGCGAGCATCCGCCTCGGCAGCAAGCTGCTTCATTCTAGCTTGGCGCACAACATCGCCCTCCTGCTCTTCAACAGTCGGGGGTTCCTCCCGTGTATGTCGTAGCCATTGATGCCATTGCGGGCTGACCTTTACAGAAGAGTAATGCGCTGATCGGGGGTATTCGACAATTCGTCGCCAGCGCTCGTTACTCTCGGCACCGCGTGTGAGTCGGAACTCCCAGTATGTGTTTCCTTGGAGGTCGAAACCTGGTAGGTGTGTAAGTGAGAGTCATGGGGCTGGATAGGAAGGTGGTCAACGAACCCATGAGGAAGCGCTTGCGCCATGGTAGGCGGAGAGCTTTCCACTTGTACCATGTCCGTGTGATGGGACCAATCTGTTTTGAGGCCATTGCGCCTGTTTGTTTTCGTCTGATGTTTCAGTGTTTCAATGAATGTTACCAAAGAATATGGAGGGGCGCAAACGACATAGTGAAGTCTTGAATCCATGACAAATTTCAGCCACGTCATGATGCTCCAGCCACCGCAACCGTAACCCCAGCCACCCTATATCAAGTCCACGTCATTTCTTAGGTACAGTAGTGGGCTGGATTTGGCCGTTGGGTGTCATGCCGCCCAATCTTGCCTACTTCGATCAAGGTACTAAATTCCTTGAATACCTCTCACCTCGGATCCCCGGGGATAATCCTACTCCTTTCCTTTTTCCTATTCTTCTCAGTCCACTTGCTGCATCTGAAAGTTGATCTCCCGCAAAATTGTTGGAGACGCTTTCATTTCTTTTTCTGCGACTTGATACCCCTCCCTGCCTAAGCTTGCTTGAAGCTGTGCAATCATCGCGACAGGACTGCGCGGTGTATACAAATTCACCACCTTTCAGTGCCAACTCGTACCAGCCGAGATAGTATCCTACCTAATTCCGTGTCCCTCGAAGTGATTGAATTGCTATTTTTCGATAATCCGACCGCGAATTCGTCATCATCATGGCGTCCGTGTCGTCACTTGATAAAGACCTGCGCAAGATGCGCCTAGAGAAATACACACCTGCTGCAGCAAACGAAGCCCGATCATGGATTGAAGATATCCTAGGGGAAAGCCTCCCCTCATCGGATCTACTAGAGGGCCTCAAAGATGGAGTCGCTTTGTGCAAGTAAGTCAACCCCAGTCTTGGCAATCATGGGTGCGGGACTTATACATCTCTCAGGCTCGCCAATCTCGCCATACCACCTCCGGGACTCCGATTCAAGAAATCCGCTATGCCATTCGTACAAATGGAAAACATCTCTCTCTTCCTCCGCGCATGTCAATCTCCGCCCTTGAACCTTCAGCAACACGATACGTTCCTAACTGTCGATCTGTTCGAGCAGAAGGATCCGGCGCAAGTTTTACAATGCATTGGCGCATTCAGTAGAGCGGCTCATGCTGCTAACCCCCAGAAATTTCCTATGGCGATAGGGCCCAAGAACCGACCGGAGACTGTCACACCACAAGGAACAGGCTCAAGAACCCCTACTGGAACTCGCGACCGCGGCGCATCTGTTACCAGCAACAAGTCACCAGCATTTGGGCGCTCGGCTATGATGCCTCACCGAACGGGTGACTCCGGTTCCGGTAGATGGAGTCCTACCAAGAGCCCTAGGAATAGGCCTGAATCTCCTAGCGCTGTTAGTAGCTGGAGCAAGAAGGAGCACGAAGGCACTACTTCACCAGCTTGGAACATTGCTCAATATGGCTATCTAGGAGGCGCTAGCCAAGGCAACCTGGGTATATCATTTGGCGGAAGGAGACAGATCACAAATGCCAGCCCCCGCGTGCCGACTCTTGCTGATAAGGAGCGCCGTCGAAAGGAAGAAGAAGAGCGTGCTCGCCTCGAAGCTGAGGAAAGTGAAAGACGACGAGCCGAAGAAGAAGAACGCGCCAAGATGGAAGAGGAGCTCAGGTGGGAGGAGGAAACAAAGCAACTGCGACAAAAGGAACGAGAAGCCGCCGAAGAGGAGAAGCGAAGATGGGAGGAGGAAGAACGACAGTGGAAGCTAACAGAGGAGCAAAGGCGCAGGGAGGAGGAAGAGGCTGAGGCTCGACTGGTTGCGGAACGCAAGGCCATAAAGACTCGCAATGACTCCAAACTGACAGGACAGTTCTTAAGTCAATATCGTGCTGAGCAAGCGGCCCCGCAGCAGGATGTCGCTTCGGAAGATGACTACAAGAACCGGGTCAAGCAGTTGGAGCAAGAGTTGGAGCTCGCTCGACAGCGCGAAGCCGAGTATGAGCGAGAGCGCCAAGAGCGAGCTCAACGTCAGGGAAGCGCAGAGGTCAGGCCTACTCCCAAGCCGAAGCCCAAGCTGATATCCAGTCCTCCAACACGCTCCGACTCGTGGTCCAGGGACGAGCGAGAAGTCTTGCGCACCCGTTCTCCTTTCAACAGGGAGCCTGTGCAAGCAAACACTCCTCCTGCGTTGCCTTCAAGGTCACCTCGTCCTCTTCCTGACCCGACCGCCCTGCCCCAGGCAAAGTCACCAAATACTAGCAGTCGCCCTCTTCCCGACCCTGCCGCATATGCATCCAAGCCTTCGCCTGCTTCTGCAACCCGCACTGATCGCTTCCTGTCAAGCAACCCGGCCCCTTCACCGCCACCAGCCCAGGCCACTTACTCTCGCGAGCTAGGCGCCACAGCTGAGCAAGATGCCGAGGATCAACGCCGTGCCCAAAGCCAGAGCAAGACCAAGGCTGGTGGATGGGCGTCCAAATCACTCCTAGAGCGTGAGATGGAGATGGAACGCCAACGACAGCGTGAGTGGGAAGATGCACAGAAGGAGACTGCTGCGGCAGTTCGCTCCAGCGAAGGTGTAGAGGGCATTGGTGGCGGTATTGGTGGTCGTTGGGATGTTGGACAATGGGCCGGTTATACCGGTGGAGATAGCCAGAACAAGGGATCAATAGGTATTGGAGCTGGTCGAAGGCAAATCGTAGGCCCTCGACCGCTGCCTGAGCAACCTAGGTAAGATGATGACATATGAATAGAATCAAGTTCTCGTTATAGCTGTGAGGACAAGTGAGCATGACTTCAAAATCTGGTTGCGTTCTCATCGACTGGTGTTTTTACTCAAATATCCAAAAGTAATGTAAATATGAAATTTCGTTTGCTGAAGCCTCGCTTGTACATGGCTCGGTATACTATTCGATGACACTTTTATCCCTATCCTTGTTACATGATCAACATCAAAATGCTGGGAATCGTTGCAGAAAGTCCACCCATTTTATCTAAACCCATCCCTAAAAGGGGCAGCACCACCCGCTCCGCGCTCTTACAAAGCCAATATCATCATCATCATCATCGTTGTAAAACACTCAAGCATGTTCCTCTTCTCCTGCAGCGGCAGCCTCCTCGCGACAACGCTTGCACATACACCATCCACCTAAGCTGCCTCTTGCCCACTCCCGTCGTTGTTGGACCGGTAGGTTGACGTCGCAGTAATGGTTGAGAATTTCTTCGCCCTTCTTGATACCCCCCGGCCGGCCGCCAACCACACGCTCCTTTCTGGCTTTGAGGACCATACGGCCACCCCATTCCCAGGTGACGTTGGGATCACAGTCGTGGTTTGCAAGACACCAATAAGGATGCACAGCGGCAACATCGGGTCGACCGTCTCTGGGGTTCTTGCGAGCAGAAGCGGTACCGCGGAATTTGGCGTAAAGTGTGTTCAGAACCCATAGATCGTACTCGCCGAGGTTTTCGTAAATATCGATATCCATCTTTTCAAGAACATGGAGCGGTGTCTCGATGTTGTATTTGAATGAGAAAGGAAGTGTCCATTCCGGTGGTGGCCCAGCATTTGGTGAGACGTTGATATCGTTGGTTCGAGTTGGGACAAAGTCACCCCAAATATACTTGACCTCTCGGACATCCAAGGGGTTAACCTCCTCGTGAGCCGCGATTGCCAGGACCCTAGAAAGGAGCAAAAGATAAAGTGTCTGGTCTGCCTCGAATGCATCGGGGTCTTTGGCAATTGCGTCGACATCCTTCTCGCAGACGGCGGGGTGATATCGTTCCATGGCCTGGTCGAAACAGTACTGTGTACAGAAGACAGTATCGTAACATTCAGGACAGCTGACAGGCTCGTTCTCGCTACCTAGAGGTGGCAGTTCAGAACTACAGGCGTCACAGATAGAGTCCTTCAGCCGGTTGTTGGCGGTAAGAAGTGAGTACTCTTTGAGTACGACCTCGCCAGGGGCTATGTCCTCCTTGGCGAAGACGCCGAGCTGCTTGCATGTCGGAATGATTTCATAATCATCAGTACTGCTGGCTCCTTCTAATAGCACAGGTAGAGTAGCGACCTCGACAGCACATTTGGGGGCCATCTCGCTCAGGTGCTCGTTGAGTTCGGCCAGTGATTCTGGGGCAAAGCGATCGGGCTCATGGTCATTCCAAGGGTAGACCTCGCGGCGCACAAGGCCTTGGTCGGGGAGGTTAGGATAATCGATGTCAATGTCATCGCGGCGGAGTCTTCGTCGGGCAACAGTGACAATATTGCTCTTCGTATCTAGAAGTTCTTGATTTGACGGTGATAGTTGAAGACCGCGTTGGCAGAAGCTGGCAGCACTCTGTAGCGAACCACAAAGCAGGAGACCAAGCGAAAGGATTTGGTATGCACGAACTTGGGCCAGGATGGCTAAACGTTTAACCGCTTCGTCTTCTATTTCGGAGCTGGCTTCAGTGGCCTGAATATCATCCTGGGGTAGGTTTCCGTGGGCTAGAACGTCAGGGAGTGGGACCGCCGTGTGCATCTGCAGAGACTCGAAAGCTTGTTCGTGGTATTCGAACCCTTCATTGAGAACCTCATCTGCAAGGGTGAGTGCGCGATATGCATCGCCAGCTGCGAGGTCTGGATACCCTAGATCCGAGTGGACAGCGGCCCTTTCAAGATATAGTATCAAGTCGTAAGGCAAGCTGGAGAGACCCTCCGTGAGCTGTGATCGCCTATCCAGCAGCTGCTCGTTCCTAGCTGCCGGGTCCATATTGGGATTTGTGTATGCGAATTGTATAATAACGAGTTGGGGTAAGGGTAGTGGTAGTGGTAGAGGAGTGAAAGAAAAGTTGAACTAATGGATTTGGGCCAAGACCCGGCTGCGGACCCTATAAATCAAATCTCGGAGCCGGCATAAATCGGCAGCACAAGTGATTTGTATTAGACAGAGCAAGAAGGGAGGCTGAAAGGTCGAGACGCATATAAATGACGACAATCCAGAAATTGAAGAGTAGGCAGGTTAGAACAAGAAATCGGGACACGGCTATTCTTCCAAGACAAGAAAAGAGGCTTGATGTTAGTTCTGCTGTGCAACGAAGGGGGGGCTTCTCGCCAGGGATTCCTGTGAAGACCCTGAAATCTTGATATTACTGCCGAAGAAAAAGCAGGGTATTTCGAGATGTAATTGGTCCCAGGTAGAGAAGAAAAGTAATGAAAACAGGCTTGGCAAGTCAACCATCAAACAAATATCGTGTTGGCTGCTGCCGTTGGCTAGTGGTGAAAGGGTGGCGGAGAGAAGGTTCCGGGCACTGGATGGCAGGCAAAGCCAAGTGTGCGGTCAGATGAAGACGGAATTGATGATTTGATTTGGTTGATCGTCAGGGTCCATCCATCCATTTTACAGTACAATTCGATGTTCAGAGGGAAAAAAGAAAAAGAAAGTGGGCACCAAAACCTGATCCGCACCATCTCATTCGACGTGCTAAATGTAGCTGCCGGATCTGTAGGACAGGCAGGACTTTTCATTGATTGATAGAGGTCGAGCTTAGGATGACATATTTACAGGGGAGTTGCATTATAGGGGTCCTTTCTGAAGTCTGCCATCATTATGATAATCATCGTCACTATCATTAGACATCGCCTTATTATTATGCACTTTTTTATGTATGAATTACTTGTACAACCAGGCCAGAATCACGTTACTGTTTCGGCATGATATCGTGTTCCGTAAAGTAAAGGCGGTAGACATTTGCCGGGCCGGAATCTGTTAGTGATGGTCTAGGAGCAGTAACCAATCAGGGCATTCATGAAGAAGACCCGCGATAGCCATAGAAGCAATCCAATGAATGGATCTCTCTTTAGTGAGCTCGCATGTTGACCTTGCCCATCCTGGCTACCTGCACAGCAGCGACAGTTTCACCCTCAATCTCGATATCAGTTGACATGGAAGTTGTCAAAACTCGGTTAATGACTTGGCAAAGCTGTTGTCTCGGAGTCGACGTCGCTTTCGCATATAATCGATTTCAATGTTGGTTCGCTAGCTGCTTGTTCGATGCCCTGCATGCATGAAGAATGCAGAAGGAGTAGACACAAGCCTTCACCGTCTCTTAGACGATAGAAATTAGAAAGGCGTTTACCCCTCGTTGGGTTGTTGATATGCCGTAATACTTGATCAGGTGACAATGTAAATATGCTAGAAGAATGGATCCCCAAAACCAGAAGAGAGGAAACTATGAAAAGCGATGGAGGCTTCTAGACTCGTCCAGTGCCTTGGGGGCCCATGATCTGTTCTGTTCATCGCATGGGGGAAGGAGGGGTCAAGGATTTTGAAGGACATGGAGGGGCAGATAGATGGTTGGAGGGGCAGAAAGCAGAGACAGGGGGTCAAGGGTACCTAGGTTTTTAACCAGACCACAGCTGCCCTGATAAAGATAAACCCATGCAGTGACTTACTTACATTATATTGGAGTGCTGTTGGTTCGAGGCACAATCATGTATGCGAGTTTATGTTGGGTACCAACAATAATTTCTGAGACTATTATCAATTGCGTGACCTCATCTCCAACGTCTACCTCCTACCTCCATAAAAAAAAAATCTAGATTTTCTAACCTCAAACTGCTTGGTGAGACATCCGCTGGAGGTTACAGCCGTAAATGATGCTTCGACGGAACTGGAACCGCCGCTAGCGGCGCGCTTAAACCCGCCTAGCAACTAACGGCCCCTCTGCAAAATCACTGCAGCTACGTCATAAAACTGCCCATCAACTAGCCCGAGCTATTTGTCAAGCCGGACAAGACAAGCAAGCACATGCTTGTCGCTCCAGCTACAATTTTTATTTCCTGGATTATTTTTTAAGTTTTTTTTTAACTCAACAGTGAGGCGATTAAAACTTAATAATATGTATGGATATTATTCTGTCATTGCTACGGCAGCATATTGCAAACAGTAAATTGATGTCATTGCTATCCAGCGCTGTACAGACGGTAGCACTCCATAGACTCCCATTGGTCCTTATCCTTAGGTCCTCACCAACATCCAGACCATGAACCTTGAGCGCTCGAATACAACGACCTAGAAGTCGCCGACACTGCAAGTACGAAGAGAAGTGGCCAATATTTTCACGTGCAACGAGCTACGGGCTCTCAGTGCATTGACTTTGATTTGGCCGATATAGCTCATAGATGCTGTGCCGTGTCACTATGTGACGATGATGATGTTACACTGGCTTGCCTCCCCGACCAGGATTATAGGGCTCAATAGCACGTCAGCAACTAAAACCACATGTCAGCCCGCTATAAGCTCCATCTGATATGCTTCAATACCGCTTTCTAAGACGAGAGTGATCCCAACGTCTAATTTGTTACCAACGCTTCCCTCAATGCTTCAAGCATCGCCACGTGCTACTTACTGTACGCACTTTACGGTACAGTACCTGCTTACTTGGGCGAAACGGGCAACCTCTAACTACCCAACCTATCAACTGGTAACTGACCTGGAATAAACGGCACTGCGATAAGCTTTGTGTCAAGCACGCGGCTTAACAGGCGCAGTGACCAGGTTCATTTCTGGCTTGCATTATCTTGAAACATGGTCAGAGACTCAACCAAACGCAGCTCAGATAGGCCGGGATTCAAAAGTCAAAACAGTGAACTACTGTACTCTCGAGCACGTCACTATCCAGAGCTGATTATCCGTACAATCAACGGCAAGTATCTGAGACGGGTTTAGGCTATTGCCGTGCCGTGCAGTACCTCATCATTCCCATTCGCCCTTAGCTAGACCTCGATCTAGCATCATTGCTGTTCTGATCTGAGGTACTTGAGAAGCTATCGTGGCTCCTTCCATTCCGTCTGTTCTCTGCCCGTCCTCCCCAGGTCCCCGCCCCGTACCTTCCGCCCACAGTTACCTTACACACACGTCCCATCGTTCGCTGGTGCTACTCGTGCCTTCCCCATCTTCAAACCCAGGCTGGGTCGACAATTGATTACCGAATTTAAACCCACTACTATGACGAAGTAGGTGCCCAATGCCACCTGCTGCACCGTACCTATTTGCCAGAAACCAGAAAAACCGCCGGAACAGGGACCTCCAAAGAACCCCGCCTCCCTCTCTGAGCTTCCAGTCTACACTACGGAACTTATCAAATTATTCCACAACGGTCAATCTAGACCCTGACAATTTCTCTGCTTTCACTGCCAATACTATACCCCTTGGCTGTACTTATCACTTCTTCCACCCGTGTCAAGGATTAATCAGAGCTGCAGAAAAAAGACTCACTAGCCTTCCTCCCCTCTGTCTTTTTCTTGTCTTGATTTTCCCTCCTCCATCGTCGTAACTCACCACAAGCTTCAAAAACACACACCACAACGTCACGATGGGTAAAACACAGCCCAACCTCTTCGCTTTCCGCGACGTTAGCGCTCTTGCCCCGGCACTGCGTTCCTACGTTATTCAGAGCCAGGCTGCCGGTATCGCTCGACATGGCGCTTTCAAGGTCGGTGTCTCTGGTGGTTCGCTGCCCAAGACACTCGCCCAAGCCCTTCTGGCCCCCTCTTCCGGCCCCAACGATGTCGTCGATTTCGCGAAATGGGAAATTTTCTTCGCCGACGAGCGTGCCGTCCCTCTCGACCACGAAGACTCCAACTATGCCCTTCTGAAGAAGGAGCTTTTGGACAAGATCCCCGAGGACCAAAAACCTACCGTTCACCCTATTAACACTGAGCACCTGAACGACATCCAGGAGCTTGCCGACCAGTACGAGCAGACTCTCGTTGCTAGCTTCGCCAGCCGCGACTCTGTTCGTCTGCCCATCTTCGACCTTCTCCTTCTCGGATGCGGACCCGATGGACATACCTGCTCTCTCTTCCCTGGCCATGAGCTTCTTCGCGAGGTCAATGCTTGGGTCGCCCCCATCGAGGATTCTCCTAAGCCTCCCCCAAAGCGCATCACCCTCACTCTTCCTGTGGTCAATCATGCTGTGCGCGTCGCATTTGTCGCCACTGGTGGTGGCAAGAAGGATATCATGAAGCAGATCTTCGATACCGACGGTGGCTTGCCCTGCACCCTTGTCAACGAGGGCACTGGTGAGCGATGCAGTTGGTTCGTCGATGAGCCCGCTGTTGAGGGCGTCAGCTTCCCTCGAAGGGCTTTCCTATGATACCATCAGCCAAGCTAGCTATAATAACAAGCACCTCTACCCAATTTTCGCTGTAGCCTGATATACCATGCAAAAACACGTCAAGACCGTCGCACCAGGTGGGGTCTGGCATCATACGAAAATCGCGGGGTAGTTGGATGAGAAGCTATTTCTTCCATTCTTTGATACCTACGAAACTGCAAACCCAGTCTGGCCATAACACCCGAACCCTCAAACCAAGAATCGGTACAGATGAGTATGCTACTTGGTACCTGAGCCTTACTCGGCAGCAGTTTCTTATTGTTTATGACTTTGCTATTTCTCCACCACTTGACTTTTCTGTGGAAACCATTTAGAGGGCGTTCGTTATGAGGTCAAATGTCACAACACAAACTACAATATAAGAAGAAACCAAAAAGAAATAAAAGACAGCAGCACTGTCTTGCGAGCTAGAATCTGAGGTCAAATACTTGACGTCTGAATGCGAAATGTCTGTTTTCACTTGATATCCGATCGATTTATGCGAACGTTAAGGAATAGATAGAGGAGCCCGTTCTGCTGGTTGTGGGTTCCTTGCAGGGTGACCCATCGACTCAGGTAAAACAGCTTTGTCCTAAAGAAGATAAAGAAAAAGTCAATCTATTCGTTATATGAAGAAAGTGAATCGCCTGCTGATGCCGCTCATGTCTATGTCGTATGCCATGTTGGTCTAGCTGATATTCAGGAACTGCGCGCAGAACATGCTCAACATATTACTCCGTCTTACACAACTCTCCAAACCGCTCCAGCTCTCGGGGTATCATCCACATCCTCATCTCTGTTCATCTTCTCGATCCATTCTTCTTCACGCGCAAGCGCATCGCGCTCGATATCCTCCATGACACGCAATTCCGTCAACATGCCCTGAACAAGCTCGCGGGACCCTTCCAACATGCGTTGCAGACTTGATCGTTCCTTGGTATCCGCCTCTTCTTGATCGTCGGCAGGGAATTCTCCTAGCTGGTCGAGTTGTTGCTTCAGGGTGTCTAATCGTCGGACTAAACCGGCACATTCATCCTTCCAGGCAGAATCAAGTTCGCTGATGAAAAGTACGTCGCTTTCTTGCAGCAGTGCACCACCCTCACGCCGCGCCTCTTCAATCTCACACATGCGTTCGACCCATCGTTCAAAACGTCTTACGACCCTGGCGTAGCGACCACCAGGTTCCTCCAGCGCCCAGAGGCCGCTCATAATCGAGTCGAGCACCTGGATGCGCTCTTCCAAACCTCCTCCAACGGCCCATTTGCGCAGCGCCAAGACGTTCTCCTTCTCAATCTCGGCTCTTTCCTGGTCGTCAATCTGTTTGCTCGCGGCAGCAAGACTCGAGAATTGTTCTCCTAGTTTGCGTTCGGCACTAGCCCTCCATGCAGCGTCAACGGCTGGCGCATCTCGATGCAGGAGGTGCAGCTGTAGTAGCTCAGTCTGCAGCCTGCTTGTCTCTGCAGAAGCGGCGACATTGGCGGGGAGTTTTGACGGCGAGGGCGGCGCAAGGAACGTCGAGGTCAGTGGCTTCGGCGCGGAAGACTTGGCAGGTGAGTAGTGCTGCTGTAGAGTTGAGAAGGCAGGCCGAAGACGAGGTGCAGCGCCAGAGGACTTTTCTACATTAGATGTTGTCGAGGAGCGTAGGGTGCGAGTCGGCTTGGTAGTGGTGGTGGTCGAGGTGGTGGTAGTACTGCTAGCCGACGAGGTCGACGAAGGCGGTCTCAGTACAGGTGCATTCTTCAATCCGGTCGCAGTACTCTTAGCACGCGTATGTGAAGGGGCTGGAGCCTTCCTGGTAGCTTGAGTTGGGCCATCTGCCGAGGTCGGCCTCACCGCTGGTCGAGTTCTCGTAGTTGTTGTTGAAGGAGGATACCTAGTTTCTCTCTTCGCAGGTTCAGACGGTGTGGGTTTAGCAGGCTGTTTGACAGAAGTCGTCCTGGAAAGGCCGGATGCACCATTGCGCAATGTTCTTGTTGTTGTGCTTGACGTCGTTGCGCTTCTGGTCAGAGGCTTTACAGGGAGACGACTCGGTGAGCCTGCATCTGTGGAATTTGTAGCCGCAGCGGCAGCAGTTTTTGTTGTTCTTGTTGTTGTTGTGGTGGTGGTAGTAGATGAGGAGGTGGTGGTGGGTTTGCGAATTGATTTGGAGCGTTGTAATGCTGACATCTTGACCCCCCCTTCGTGACTCTGTCCCGGGATGGAATGGGAATGGGATGTTTTAGTGAATGTTTATTGTGATGAAGGAGATAAGGGTCGCTTGGGCTACGGGTACCGGTAAGCTACAGGCGACCTAGGCTACGGTAGGTAGGCTCCGTTAGCCGGAGCACGGTCAGGGCTAAGGACGGTAAGTAAGGTACGAGTGGAGTCAAGCCTGCAGGTGGCGGATCCTCGATCCTGTAACGCGGACTCGGATCCATCCTGGACTAGCTGAGCTGAGACGCAAACCTGCAGAGGGAGCTCTGAGACACATGTTGAAGCTACCTATAGGACTATCTTGGGAATGTTGCTGTTTGACTAGAATCACGGCAGATCAATTGAGTTTGAGATTATGTCAGAGCCCTAGCAAAAGTTCAAGTCTTGCCCACATAACATCTGATATGATTCACTCACAGAAGCTTTCCTCAGTCACAGGATGCATTGCAAAATCACGTCCCATTCCAAACGTCGATAGTTTCACTCGAAGCAAATTGGTATTGGTTCTCAAATCAACAGTTATTTTCCTCGTTGATCAGTGACTAACGCGATCCCATCTAGGGCTTTGCATTGCAGTATTATTCGTATCCTTCAGATTGCCGTACCAAAGCAGCAAACATGAACCCATACCCCCTTGGATATCGTGAGATTAGACCAAAACCAATTGAACTAAATGTCTTCCTTTCCCCTGTTTCCATCCGTCCTGACAAGTGCGCTGCTTGTAGTAACCGTGGTATCATGCAACCGCGAAAACATCATCGTGCTGTATCTATGCTTTCCCTCTCAGCAATCCCTTCCCTATCCTTCTCGTATAATACATGTAATGCGTCAATCAAAAAGATCCCGCTACAATACTTCTATGAGTAACAAATGAAAAAGCACAATAAGGATAAGTGCAGGTGGCATGGTTATAAAAAGTCGCAAATGACTGTTGTGTCTTATAAAACAAATTGGATAATGGTAGTTGTCGGTACATGTTGAATCATGCCGCAACTTACAGGGTGTCAACCATACGGCGGAGGTCGTTGCCGCTATTGTTGAGTTTCTTGACGCAGGGTTCGCATATCCGTAGATGGCAGAAGCTGCAAGTCCATCGATCTTCAACATCTGGCTTCTCGCAAGTCTGGCATGTTAATGGGTAATACTTGTTGGTTCGACGATTCATCGTCTTGTGGCCATGGTAACAAGAGAAGTGTGACTTTTTGAGAGGCGGCGCTCTGAAGATCGTGCCTTCTACGATAGGGTTCTCAGACTGTCGGGGGAAATAAGCCACTTGTGGATCGTAATCTTGCATGACCTTCATCTCCGGGTACAGAGTACCATCTCTGCCTCGGTAAAGGGGCCCTTGAGCGTCCGATTGCACCAGTCTTGGGTCGTGTTCAGCTGGCAATTGTCGAGGTGGAGCATTCGATCGCGCCGATGAATCTCGTGGTGGAAACTTAGAAGGTACATCTGCGGGAGGTTGAACCTGGTTGACTGCGGTATCACTACTGGAAGATCCTCCACTGCCTCTAGAATCGGTAAGTGAAGATGGCAGCGATCCTACCAATGGAGATTCGTTCTTCAAATTTGGTGATCCAGAGCAGGACTTGTCTTCGACGGGACTTGGGAGCTTAGAGGCCGGAATAACTTTTCGTGTGATGCTGCCTGTATTTCTCAAAGGCTCTTGGGTTTGCTGCTGAGGAGATATTTGGGGAATATCTTCCGGAAGTTCAGGTGACACCTGCGCAACAGGCTCCGGGGACGAAGCGGGTGATAGAGGCGAAACGATCGAATCGACGATGGGGGTCTTGATATCTTCTTTCTGATATTCAGGAGTGGGAGGACGATGTGTACCGGGTCTTTGTGCTGGTGGAGACTTGGTATTGTCACTCGACGACTTCCCTCTTCGGTGGAAATGGAGCTTATCTTTGAGGCGATTAAGCTTGGAGCTGCTGCCACCCATTGTCGGGGTATCGGGTGACTGCTCAGAATTTGGCATTTGTCGGGTGTCCTGATCAGCAGGAGCTGCTGGGTGGGTGCTCCCAGCCTGCCGGTTTGGTGCTGTGGAGATCTTGAGTCCGTCTGGAGAAGGCTGTTTTTGGGCCTGTGGTGGCGGTACAACACTAGTCTGCGTCGCAGCAGTCGATCCGTGACTGGATACAAGCTTCAGGTCGGGAAGTTCAAGGCTTCGCTCGGCCTTTGAGGACCGACGACGCCAAAGTTGAGGCTGCTGTTGAGGTTGACACTGAGACTGAGAGGACGAAGAGTTCAGTTCAGGTGACTTCTTCTCTGGGACTGGTTTCCGTATCGGGGCAGGAGTGGCCGGAAGATGATACTTGATGTCTTTGGCAAGTGGCGGTGGTCGTCGATAGTCTTTTGGGGGCAAGTTGGGTGCATCATATTGTTGCTGCTGCTGCTGCTGAGACTGTTGTTGCTGGGTGGGGGCAGTCTCCAACATGCCAGTCCTTGTGTTGGCAGGTGGAACTTGGCGGCTCGGCGATGTGTTTGCTTCACTTTGGAGACCACTGCTGTTAGCTTCGTATGGTGACCGGACCAGTGATTCGCCCGAGGAACGTGAGTAAGCCGACAAGATACTCGACAGTGAATCCGAAGGTGATGGAGGTGCCTGAGAGGGAGACGGCTGCTGGGGATGCTTTTGAGGTGGTGGTGGTGGATTCGCAGGCAGCTTGCCTATGGGCCGACGTGGAATGGCCATTTTCGGTGGAGCAGATGGGGGAGAATTGGCTGAAAGCAGGTGCAACGGTGGTAGCGATGGTGGCAATGGCTTCGCGTTGCCTATACTAGTTGAGCGCGGCGGTGGTGGAGGAAGCTCTTTTGCTGGTGGTAGACGAGGGGAAGCGTCTTCGTAATAATCGTCATAAAAGCTGGGGTCGTCAGGACCTGGGACATCCGGAAGAGCTTTAGACCAGCGAGAAGTGCCCGTTTTAGGCGGTTGCAGAGAGTTTGTGTTCAACATGGTAGCCATGATGAGACGAAATATGTCGTGTCAACCTGGGACGACGGAGAGGGACGGTGCCGTTAACTTGAAGCAAGTTAAAACAGGTGCAACCGGGGGGCGCGACAGCAGGGTAATGCAAAAAGGCTGGTTAAAACGCATGAAATGCCGGGCCCTAGAATCCTTTAGATAATACGGATAGAAGGGGATCACGACGAAAGCGCCCCTCGAGGGAGCATCCAGGTAGCAACCAAGTGGGGAAGGGAGAGACAGAGAGACAGGTGAAACCAGCAGAACATGAATGAATGGATGGATCTTGACTTGAGGTGGTACTGTAGTTGATATTGAGTCAAGTGGGACGAGCTTCTTTTTGGTTGAGTGAGAGATACAATCAATGTGTGTGTGAGAAATGAGAAAGGAATGAAACAGAATTGGTGAATGAAGAGAATAGAAGAAGAAGTAAACAAGGAAGGAACAGAAAAGGTGATGAAAGATGGGAAAGCGAAACAGAATTAACCAAGGGAAGGAGGCCTCGAGTCGATCCATCTCTTGGTGTTAGTTTAGGCAGGTCTTGGGTCTTGGGTCTTGGTATCCTTCCTTCCTTCCTGCTGCTACTCCTACCTACCTACCTACCCTGCCCCGTTTACTTGATTTTTTAGCACGTCTTTCTAGGGTTTCATCGACAAACTGCCACAAGGCCAGTCTAAAGTTTGGACCAGGCCGTTGGGACTTGGGCGTTCCGTTACGATCATGCAAATTCAAAGCAACCTAACTTTGCCTTTACCTTGCCTAGGTACTTACTCTTCTAGCTGGCGGGAACGGCAAATGGAGGCTTAATGGTGGTTTGTGCAGGCTCTTTGGTCGCTTCAAAGTCAACCGTTTGAAGTCCAGGAGAGACAAACAGCATTTCTGGCTGTGGCTCTGACTCTTGGGAAAGATTCTGGTACATAGCAATCCGCAAGCAGGGGATCTTTTTTTTTTACTGGGGCCACCTCTCTAGGCTGCATCGGCTGAAACGACCAGTAGATTGGATCTCCATCCAGTTTTGAGCGGGGGAACAACTTGATTCACAACCACTGCAGCTGAATCCACGTCACTTCCCACCCACCCCTGCATTATAAGAATTAAACTAAGAAAACAGCATTCGAATCCGGATGAAAAACTAGTGTGATGATTCACTCAAAGTTCAATAAGTGTAGTACAGCCACATGATTAGTACCTACGCATAGTCACTATGTCCTACCTGTTCTCTGTACCACAATAGTCACCCATCCCAACAGTGATACCAATAAACTCAAAAGGACCGGGTAATTGCAGCTACCTCGTGGCTTACTCGTAAGATGCATGTGTTTCCTCTCTTTATCTCGTCTCACCATGTGTTCGAGTTGCACGACAAACCTCAAAGCACAGTGATTCATCCTGTGTTGACCTGAATCAAAAGTCAAACAAGGTCTTTGGTCTTCCTCCCTCGTCTCAGTAAATATGTCTGTGACTGTTCACACCTCATTCTTCACTACTAATAATCCTGTCTGTCTGCTTAATAAAGTTAACGAGACTCATCTTACTGCGCCACATCTCCTATACGATACAACCCATCAAGCCGAGCACTCCGAGCAATCAAGTGTCATCCGCGGACTTATATCGACCCTTGTCTATTGATCGCCCACCAACTCAACACGTCACGTCTATGCACATGCACGCCTCGGGGCGATCGATCCTCGGCGTCCAGCCATCTCCACAGCTAATTACATGCTGCAGGTTATCGCTCCACCTTCTATAAACCGTCCTGCAATAATTATCTACATGCATCTATCGTCCGAAGTCCACGGCCCAAAAGACGCAAAATGCAATCGTTTGACAGGGATATATGTTTATGACGCAGTATTGTCTCTCCTCTCCGACGTCTTTGGCATTGGTCAGTGAAAAACATCCAACTTCTGGCCCGGATTAGTCTCTGATCTACCAATTTTGCGAGACCCCTGTCTTGGCATAAAAAACCTCGACCGAATGTCCCATGTTTCATGTTAAGTCCATGACGAACATTTTTCAGGGCACAGCAGCATTGCTTTCCAACTCTCGCATGCATTCCTTTTTTGGTCAGGATTTGCATGTTAATATCCGAGCATCATCAATATGATGCGAGCGGAACAAAACTTGCATCATGAACTAATGCAAACGAAAAGATGTTAGTTAATGCGTTGTCTTACTGTACTTGACTCGAGTTGGCCTGAGATATTATTCTATATCGAAAAGGTTAAGATGCAATGCTTAGGGGTGGCAGAAAACTCAAGACTAAAGCTTGGGATGTCAAAAATAAGTAGCCTAAGAGCCTGTCTATGTTCTTCTAAAGTAATTAAGTTATTTTTGTCTCTTATGCTTGAAGAATCGAGCTTTTTATGACCCTGGGGGTTGCTCACATGCATGGTTCAGTTGATCATTGTCACAGCAGGAAATACCAATCGTTGTTGAACCATCGTGTTTTTGTCTGTGTATAGTAGTACGCGCTTCTTTATGCGTAAACATGAATAGCGTTTGCTAAATCAACCACTCGAATAAAGTTGATAATATTCTGTCCTACTTGACCACCACGTCCACCTTGACTGCTGAAGCCACCACCATCGTCGTTTCTACCATTTCCACTATTACTGTTACTACCCAGGTAGGTTGTAAAATAGTCCACATACTAGCTGTGACATTATACCAAATTATTTAAATGTTTTTACCTAATAACCGAGATGTCGAGGCCACACGGTAAACAACAAAGCATTTCTCTATACATAGCAATTGGCCTTGATGCCCTTATACTAAAATATAAGGGACAATAAAGGAACTTAGGATAGCTTTAGGCAACTTAGTAAAGACTTTAGGCAATTGTTGTTGTCTAGTCTTCCGTATATGCGAATTATTATGCAAGCTACCTGCCACCTTTCCGTTGTCGTTATCCCCGTTCTTATTGTTGTCGGTTTCGTCGCCGTAATCTTGAGGGTCGGATCTGACACCATCGTCATCAGTTTCACTTGTTAGGTCTGCTTCTGGCTCTTCTTCAAGCTTGACTGTCTCGGCCTTCTTGCGTCGAGTCTCGATGGTTTTGCGTAACCTGGTATTGTGTGGCTTCTAGGGAGCAGCTGATTCTTCCTTGACCTCCTTTTTTGAGAGCCTTGAGAACACTAGTAAAGTTTGTAGTGACCTTACGGATTAGTTTGTCATCTTCGAATCGAAGCCAGTCCTCTGCTTGCTGGACGGTGCGAAACTTGCATTGAGGGGATTTGGGACTAGACAGTCGCTTGGCTGCTTGGATGAGAAGCTCAATGTTGTTCTTCCAAAACGCTTGTTCCTCGGAGGAGCAAGTCCGGAGAACACGGGCGATAAGGGAAAAGACATGCCCAAGAATGGCGATAGGCTCGCCGTGATATTCCATGTCCGAGCCAGATATCTCAAATCCATGTGGCACTCGCCGTTCAATAGGTACGCGTGGATCGTGGAAGGTAAGTATTTCGCATAGGCATATCTCCAGCAGCTCAAACTCAAGCCAGTCTGGGAGGCCGGATTGGGCCGAGACGGTTACCATCCTTTTCATTGTGTCAAGCCGCTCGGTGTTATTATGGTATGAATTAGGTGTTCTCAATAGATACCATCTCACGGCGTTCTTTTGCCCCAAGCGATCGATGCGAGCAAATGTCTGTTTCGACTGTCGCATTAAGTTGCCAGTTAAGGAAGATGCCAATGTGGCAGGCTTTGTGGAGGTTAACTCCTGTGCTCATGGTCTGAACGTTTGTAACGAATACTTCAAGGCCTGAATCTGGATTATTCTGTTCGTCCACGTTTGCTTAATCAACCGCTCGTATGGAGTTAGTAACATTCTATCTGATCGTACGATAGGTAACAAACATACTAAGAACTCAGACTAGGTAGTCCTTGGTTGTTTTATAGCATAGAGTATATGAAAGGCAGCCTCGTCTCGGGATCAGTTTTGGCCAGGCGTTCCCTTCAAACCGAGCATTGGACGACACGAGTGAATGACCGGCCAAACCCACAACCTTCCCCCATTCCCTGATTTAATAGCCGTGCTCTTGTTTATGCACGGCTAATTCATCTTATGGCATGCTGTCCTCTGGTCGACCCATCTGATGGCTGCTCAAATCTGATTCTGACTATCAGATATGGGATGCAGGAAAACAGTCCAAATATCTGAGTAGAAGCAGTTCATTATATAGTATAGAGGTCTAGGTTGATCTTGTATCTTAATTTCAAATTCACTCCGCCATGCTTGCACTCAGGGTTTGGTCCATGAAAGCATTGTTGTGCCCGACTTGGCGTCCTGTTATGGTGCTCCGTCCTGAAGCCTGCCAATGTCAAATACACTAACCTCAGAGGATCACTCGGAGGTCTCGCCGCTGTTGGGAGACCACGGGAGCGACGGCGCCAACGATAGACCCCGGAAATGGTCAGGCTGTAGACGATGATATCTCAGCGCGGGATATGCTTTGACAGAAAGATGCATCTGCTTCTTGCGTTTATCATAATCAATACATTGGACAAATAAAGAACAACAAAGCGGCTTCGATCTATAAATAGTTCGGCCTGTTTTATCCAGCTTGTGGCGTACAGAGGATTTGTTGGCCATATTGGTCAATTAGACGGACTAAGCCCTCCTAGACTAATCTTTGAAGCTGCCGATCAACAAGGATAAGCAATATGCCCCTGTGGCGTAATGGCTAACGCGTCTGACTTCTAGGTTAACCTTTCAAAGGTTCCTGAAGCGTATCAGAAGATTGCGGGTTCGAGTCCCGCCAGGGGTTTCCTTTTTGGACTTTATTTCATGTCCGTAGCTCAATTCGTTGTTCTTTTGCGATTTTTCTTGTTTCGCAGCAGCAGTTGTTGTTGTTGATATCGGTTTTTGCGAGGTGCAGAGCTTAGCACGTGAGATCCCGCTAAGCGACACGGGATCGCTAAATGACACGTGCGCCCCACAAGGCTGATTCTAATTTCGGCCTCAATGTCAGGGTCGGAAGGAGCCTTCCTCAGATCCTCTATCATTTAGGAACGACCTCGTGCTATGTGGGGAGCAAGACTAAGTTCCTCCAGAGTATTTCCATATTGGAATTCGTCGATCAGATTTCGATCGCTTCGAGAGAACGTGCATGGTCGGTTCAGCCACTTGCAGTTCTGGCAGGTATGGTTGACCGGCAGGCAGGTTGCAAAGTAATCCACACACTGGCTGTAGCATTGCACTAAGGCATAAGGTATAACGAAAGACTTTAGGATGTCTTAGGCGACTTAGCAAAGGGTTTAGGCTATTGTTTCTGTTAAGCCTTCTGTGTGTGCGGATTATTATATGGCTCACCTGACGGGGTTATAGTCCAGAGCTGTAGCTACCGTCGAGTTCGAATATTTATTATAGACAGTCTACTGGACATTGCAAAGGATGAAAAGTGCCCGGGGTTGGAAAACAATGTCTTGATCCCCCTTTCCACCTTAAGGGCAAGACTTAAACCACCATGCAAGCGGCCCATCAAAGCACAGAGGTCCCAATCTTGAGTCACCTTGCAGGTATAGCCTGGGGAGTCAGAAGAGGACGTAGATGCGGACATAATGGTAGGGAGTGAGGGTCCAGTTGTATACGTGTGAGACAAGTCGTAGTAGTCAGAGGCAACGGCGTTGTATTGACAGAAAGAGGTGATATTGGAGGAGTGGAGAAGAGGATGTGGGGGCAGATATGGTGGTAGGTAGTGAGGATATAGTTGTGTATGTGTAAGTTAAATCGTAATAGTTAGAGGTAATGGCGTCGCGTCGGCCTGGCTGGGCCGTGTTGAAAATTGGAACAAGAAACCAGATGCATCAAGTTGATAACAAGCTGTCCAAGTCATCTTCTGTCCCAATCAGCAAACATCTATTCGGTGTTGATGTCGCGATCCATTCTCTGCCTCACTATCTCAGTACCATGGTCATAATTGGCAACCTTCTTTTATTACAATCCTACAGATCAAACTGACGCGTCTATTTTGATTGTGTATTCCTATTAGTATTGTAGCCTGTTGGATAATGTTTTTGCTGTACATAGTAGTTGCGATGTTTCCATCACCTACCTAGGTATAGCCGCATTTGCAGACCGTTATGTTGCTCATACGATGTTGCTCAGCCGATGAGCTAGCCGGTCATAATGAGAGTACCTATTCTCTCGTATCCAGTGCTATATACATTCGCTTTACAGTGTCGCTGTTTGAGAAACTGGCAATCTTCTGCTAATGTCCTTGCCATTTGCCCAAATTTAGATTTTGTTCCATGTCAGATGGTTCAACCCAACAGAAATTTATCGTTGCGGCTAAACGGGGATAATGCCAATGTGCCGGCTGTGAGGTGCTACAAGAATTTCTTTCATAGATGTTTCACTGCCTTGTCGGAAGGGCTCACGTAGGCCACCTCATCTGCCTTAGGGAACCTTTGGTAGGAAGACGTCTTTGATCTGGGCTGTATAGTATATACACCTTGTCAAAAAGCAATGCTCCTCTTCTTCTTCTTGCAACATGATTATGGCAGATGCGGCCTGTGTCTCGCACACATAGCTGGAACAAACACGTGCGCAGTGACTCACAGTACAGCTGCTTCGCTGTACGCCTAGTTCTAACCCCTTTATTCTTCACCCCTCGACAACCCAACGTCTTGTTACCGTTCGAAGTGTCCTTGGAATATATGTATAACGGCGCCTAGTCGATCCGCAGTTATGGAAACGGATCGTCAAAGTTGGTGCAGCAAGCCGGATGCTTGCACTCAGTATCTTATGGTTGAGCCAACAGCCCAAGGTCGAGCAAAACTCGGCAGCTTGTGGTTGGAAGCAGGGGCTCGTCACGTCGAAAGACTAAAGTCAAGGCGAAGCCTGAAGCCTGCGGTCCAGCCAGCAGCTTAAAGTCGAGGAAAAGCCTGAAGCCCGCTTAAGTGAGCAGCTTGTGGTTGAGCCGGTCCCTTTGAGGTCAAGGCGAAGCCAAGGTTGGCTTCTTAAAAATATAATAAGAATAGAAAAAGAATAAAAGAATAAAACACCAGGTGCCAGGTAATACACCGTAAAAAAAAAAAAAAAAAAAAGACGGTCAAGAGGAGGGGGNAAAAAAAAAAAAAAAAAAAAAAAAAAAAAAAAAGACGGTCAAGAGGAGGGGGAAGAAGCGGCGGCGGCAGTCGGCCAGGGGCCATCAGTTAGATCCTCCCCCTTAAAGGGGGAGCCCTTCTCTGCCAGGTCGACAGAGCGTCTGATTGTCGTCCCTCCTGGAAGGGTCCAGAGCGCGGACAGGTCTGTCTTCTTGGAAGGCATGGTGTTGGTGATGCTGGTGTTGTCAATGATGGTAAACCTCTGGAAGGATAGGGGCTTCCTCCTGCTCCTTAAGCCAGGTACCTTCGCAGGAGGGCCCAAAACCGAGAGAGGTCTGCCTTTCTAGGAGGTATGGTGGTGGCGGCGGTGGTGTTGCTGCTGCTGTTGTGGTTACTGCTGTCCCCCCTGGAAAGGCACCTGGCTCCAAAGTTGTGACAGATCGGCCTTCTTGGAAGGCATTTTGTCGTTATCGTCGTCGGTGTTGTTGTTGCGGTACTACTGTTGTTGATGATGGTAAATCTCCAGAAGAACAGTGCCACGATGGCAGAAGACATTGGTGGAAGCCAGCCATCGTGAAGATGGTACAGGCTAGGAAGGAAGGAGCTCGTCGGGGATGGGTAACGATCCAGGAAGGAACCAACTTCCTCCAGGTAGCATCTTGCCCACCTACCATCCGTCTTCTGTACTTATTTTGATAAATGAAAACAATGCAATCAATTCTCAGCACGTCGTAGGGATGAATCCAGCAGTCTACCTAGTTAACTGTTACGTAGTTATTGAAACCTCTGCACGATCACGTATGCCCAAGTCTCTAAGAGCCGGCGACTCCTCGCTTGATGACATAACAACATATACGCTCACGATAGGTTTCATGTCCGTCGAACACTTTTTTTTTTCTCCTTCCTTTCCCTTTCTGAATAGTTTGGTTCGCCTATTGCGAAACAGTAAAAGGTTGGCCAATCACTATTTTGTTAGAATCAAAATCAGTACAGATCGTCTAGAAACAGTTGATGGCTATAGTATAGATTGGCCACTACAATATTTTGCTTCCGAAGTAACAATCATGAATGCTTCTATCTGTTCTGGCGTTATCTTATGACTCGCTGAATCAGCAAGCATCTGTTCGGCGTTAATGTCGTGATTCATTCTCGACTTTCTCGCATAACTGTTTCAACAAACATCAATTGCATGTGCAGTACAATGATTCACTTCGGACGTCCTCTTGTGACTGCGTCAACAAATGCCAGGGCCGTGGCCGTGTTTGGTGCAGTGATTCATGCTGGAGCTTTGCCTGTGATGGGAACGTACCCACGTTCTATGATTGAGGCAGTGATTCGCTCTGCGTCTCTTGCGACCAAACCGCGTCCATGTTTCTAGATTTAAATTCGTAGTCTTCCGCCGCTAGTCTTCCAATACTCTGAGCGTTATCAACTTTAAGACTGGCTCCTCCTGTGAGAGGCAGAACCCGATAGACTAATACAATAGGGCTTACACGCAGTGACTGGACTCTGGGATATCATGGATTGTTTGATGGCCTGAACTTGTGTTTTCACTGTGGTCACGGAAGTCTACTCAGCTTGTATCAGATGCCATATCCGTGTTTGCATGGCTGTAAACAGGCACGTCAATCACTGTTTGCCAAGATAGAAAACATAACAAAAAGCGAATACTGATTCAGGTCAGGCTGGCACGATTTTGCTCAGGTAGACCAGCTAGGGGGTCGAAAAAACTGCGGAATTGCTTACACCAAAAATCGCTGATCTCCCACCCATGCTCTTCCGCTGTATTTTTCGACCCCGAGGACTAGATAGGTCATGATGAAACAAGAGTTCTGGAAGGGTGTAACAAAAGCCCACACGCTAAACTACCAAATACAGGAGAGAGGGTGACATTTATTTTTAGACCCCAGTAAGGTTTGCGGGGTCTGCATGTCGCTTAGCGGGAACTAGACGGGAAATCACGTGTAGCTGCGGGATTTCACGTGCTGAGCTCTGCACCTCGCAAAAATCGCGATCAGAACCTCAACACCACGCCGAATTGCAAAAAGAAGTAAAAATAACGATTGCCATGAG
Source organism: Fusarium cf. aywerte (assembly GCA_011034095.1). NCBI lineage: Eukaryota > Fungi > Ascomycota > Sordariomycetes > Hypocreales > Nectriaceae > Fusarium > Fusarium cf. aywerte. The sequence continues at coordinate 564,405 of WETZ01000007.1, forward strand.
GCAAAATATATTGATTACGTAAGCCCCCGGCGAGACTCGAACTCGCAATCTTCTGATACGCTTCAAACCAACCTACAGACGATGTAAGGTGACTTAGAAGTCAGACGCGTTAGCCATTACGCCACGGGGGCTACCCATGTTTGTTGAAAGACACACGATAATTTAGAATTATATACGTGACTAGTCCGCTTACGGAAGTACTGTTGATCCACTCCTTGGCACGAAGAATAGTGGCGAGAGCCCCGTATGTCCGCCAAAAGGTAGCAGAAATAACTGGCTGGTGAGACAAGCGTCACCATACGGATATGACCATTGCAACTCTAGAGTGATAGATACACTTATGACTACTGCTCTTATTTACATTCCCTCCCAGATGATGTACATATCTTGATATAAAGACTCTTGCATACCATGGCTTGAGCTCCAGACCCATGTTCTTTCAGCTCAAGGGTATGTTCCAGGATCAATCGCTTCGTGAACGCTAACGTCTTGTTTTCCAGTCTTGAACAAACTCAACGCCAGCGACAATTGGCTTGAATTCGGCACTCTCTTGCGAGCTTATAATGTAGAACCACCAAGATACCACGACTAGGCGTTCCAGAAACCTTCTCAAGCTTCGGGATATCTTCAACACCTGTAAACCCACGGTGAAATCGCCAAAACTTTATACTTTGATCAATTGCTTCAGTAGTCCTGCGAGTCTCATTGCTGAGCCTTTCGGCTTCGATTGTGCTTGTTTCAAAGAATGTTGAGCGCACCTCTTCCACTCCTGTCAATGCAAATCGCAGGGCCTCAGCAATTTTCGAATTGTGACGGGGCACCGAGTAGGCAGGTACCGGAAATTCCGTATTTGACAAAAAATATTGGGTGTCTATCCTCGTTGAAATACTGGGCATAGGTGTACCTCAGTCGGAGCTCTGCCTTCACGAGACTCGGGAAATCTTGGTGCACAGCCTCCTCGGCTCGATGGCCACATATTAACACAACCCTGACACCACTCGCTCGTAGCAACATGTTATGTGATCTGTTGCCGAGTATATAATTTGATGAGTGCAAGGATCTGCTCTTATTCAGGGCCATAAAAGGCAAGAAACTATGCGTCCAGACAAAGACATTCAATAAGTCAAAGCCGGAACTTAAGGGCTTCCAAGGAATTTCGTTGATCTGGTTATCGAGATGAAACGAGCTTGCAGGCTTTGGCTAATATGCCACCTAACAGAGCCAGTAACACGGGCATCCGTCATATATATAAGCAGGAGCCCGGAGGATAAGTTGTGGATAGCGACAAGAACAGGGCTAGCAGCCACTGACTGTATTGATCAGAAGATAAGAAGCCAAGTCAAAATATGGCCCCTTCCTGCTATCTATATAGGTGATTTTGATCAATTCACTGATATCTGCCTTCTGAGGCAGCTATTGCTTGTCCTGGCCTTTGTTCCTTTGACTGACAAGCGACGGGCTGATTGCTGAGGCAATTCAACAAACAATTTTGTTTTGTTTGCTAGAGCTGCTACCAGTGCTCCCCTTAAATGTGCAATGGTGAGTCTTGAGTAGATTCTCATGCTCTTCAGGTTGTTCGTCATTGTCGGGCTGCACTGACGGAGGTTCGGGGGAAGTGGGGTAGCTCTTACACCTCCTGCCCTCCGCTAATGCAAGGCACACCTGCCGCCCCTGCATGCCGATCGACCGGGCATTCGCCGCTGCAGCGTACCTTCCATCTCGTCCTGCTCAATTTTATCACCAGCAAACAATCCCACCATCACATACCAGCTTCACAGAAAGGCTTAATTACTGTTAGCTACCTGTAGCTACGCCAGAGAAACGCAGCAATAACATGTTTCCTGAGCTAGCCTCTTCAAAAGGATGTCCTTGATGGAAGTGTAACTGGCACTAGTATCAACAATCCGAAAGGTGTAGGTCTGCTCCTTGGTTGGAGAAAACACAGCCATGCTACAAACAATCTTCGGTGCCTTTAGCCAGGCAAAACATCTCGCAGTCCCGGAGACTACATTGTGAGAAGAAAGGTCTTGCGAGATCGTACCGAATATCGTTCAATCTTACCATCAATGTTCGCTCTTGCTCGCCCTTCCCCCTATCTAAAGGTTTTACCTACCCCAGTACCTACTAAATGGTCGAGACAATTCTTCGTATAAGCGCTGACTTGATTTCATCTCCAGTACCAGGTTGACACCATAGCTACAAGTCAAAGCAGCCATCCGCGTCCAGTCAAGCTTACTTTGCCACCATCTCCAGTCTGCACTGGCAACGATAAGCAAGGAATCGACAAGTATTCTATATAAACCCCCTGTTCTCAAGTGAAGCTTGTCCACAGGGAAGGTTATACAATTTTTGTGTAGGTCAATTGCTGCCTCCGAGATTAGTCCTCTTGCACCAAACAGCATTACACTCTACAGAAGTTCTTAACCTATCCAATACCTTTCCCAGTTTCGTCACAATCCTGCAAACTCAATTGTATCTTTGACTCATGGCATCTCGCACCGCCACTGATAACATGGACTGGGCAAGCCATATGCCATGTTAGAAAAGGAGAAGTTTACATCTTAGCAGATGGACCATCGATATCACCAAGTCAGCTTGATCACAAACCATCGTCATGAAACTTTCATTTATTCAAGTTCTTATTCTTCAATCGCTGTCGATAAAATCATCGTTCAACATTCAGCCCGCAATGCTGTTCAGAAACCTCCAAAAACGCCGTTTCTCCTCCGGGTATATATACAGTCATACAGAGATGGCAGACTATCCAAGTTGGGTAGTTTTGTTCTCACATCAGACCTAAAGACTTCTCTATTCGTGTTTTGTTTCGATTTCATCCTCTTTACTCGCGCTGCCATCTTGGTTCCGACAGGTCAGCTTCCTGGGGAATAACTGGCCCATCAACACTCTCGCGAGGAGTGTTACCCAGGAGAGCCTCGCGATCCTTCTTCTCCTTTTCTGACTTGGATTCCTTTCCCGCTGCTGCATCATCCTCCTCTTCTGGAACAGCTACTAGACCTCCCTCGCTGGTCCAACTAGCTGCTCGACTGCTGCTGTACCCTCTTGGTCGAGTGGGTGCAAGGGTTGCCCCGGTAGGTGTAAGGGATCCAGACTCTTGTAGCTCGCCCTGAGCCCCGGCATAGCTAAAATCTCCGCTTCCAATGCGCTCTTTCGTCATGGAGCCGCGGCGGGCAACGTAGTCGTCGAACTGGGTATCTCGCTTATGCGAGTAGACGCTGGGTGTTCGCTGGACGGTGCCCATTTCGAGAGATTCGCGCTTGGAGATGATGCTTGCTCGGGATGAAGTTGAAGAGAAGCGTTTGTCGCCTAACTGTTGGGCATAGGAAGTATCGCGCTCAACGTCGTCGTTGAACCCATAAGGCTTGACGTTGATGGGGTGGGTGTAGTCGTCATAAGCCGAAAGACGCTGGTACCTGCGCACCGAGTAGAATACCAAGACGCCGGAAGTGATGCTGGCATTTGTCAGTGGGGTTTCTCGCAAGGTTCCGTGGTGACAGGAACTTACATAAAGGCACAGTCCAGTCCCAGAGCTACGAGAGAGTAGTGCTTGTCGTGCTTCTCGGTGTAAACAACAATATCAAGAGCGAGGGTAGAGACGGCGCAAGTCAACTTGATAACGTGGGTGAAGAGCATAGTCCATGGCGTCAAAGCCTCTGCAAAGTATTTTGCGATTTCGACGAAACTGCATAGGGATGCAACGAACCACAGAGCCACATTGGTAGCCTCCCATCTACTCAGGGTCAGTAAACAACAAGTTTGGCCAATTTGTACAAACTCACACAATCTCGATTGTAGGATCGTCGTTCTTTTTGTTGCTGTCTCTGTTCACCTTCATGCTGTCGCCTAGTCTGTAGGCGAAAAGGCCCATCATAGTCATGGACAGGCATAGTTGAAGAGCCCAGGTGGGGAAGAGGATCATTGTTCGCCATTTCGCCCGGTCAAACTGTGCCTGGGCACGATGATTTCCGTTGAGAAGCATGTCGCGGGTGGTTTCTTCAGTATTATGGGAGTTGGTTGATCTTCTAGAACAGCCCTTCACTTGGCTTTGCTGTTGTCGTCTTCTTTCTCCAGTGTCTTCTCTGCTCAATGGTGTCTTTTAAAGTTATTCGTCTCTCATATGGTAAAAGATAGTTGTTTTGTTGTCATAAGTGTGTAATCACGGTCATCAGGCTGCTGGCTGATATGCCGTGTTATGTAGTCGTCGTGCCTATTTCGCCTTCGTCCTGCGTGCGTGTTGTATTGTAATTGTAATACTACGAAACCTCAAGGTTCCTTGTTCATTAAAGGATCGATCATTCAAGCGCCAGCAACAGTTTCCCGAGAGGGGGTCAGCCTTCTTATTTATTTACTACTAACTACCTAGTTTCATGTACTGCATACAATAAGTCAAGCCTTTGGCCTCCTCCGCTCCCCGCAACCCGAGCAAACTCAGCCCTCTCATTCAGTATCCATGGGCCAGGGATGATGAGCCACCGCTCCACCATTGTGCAGTCAAGAGTGACGCTTTGCTGGGTTACTCAACTGGAATTGGGCTTAGTGCTGATGGAGGGCTGCGGCTGAGAGGAGAGCTTTGCTGACACAGGGTGAACAGCTCAGAGGGGCACAGATGGGACTTTGCGACATGACACAGAGCTGCTAATTTGCAGGCGGGCGGTAAACACATGGGTTCAGTTGGGTAATTAGCTGCGGTCCTATGAGGAGTTTGTTTGTGAATTTGTTGAAGAAACTTTGCTCTTCCCAGAGTTGAGATATACAGCACAGTACAAAGTCAACCTCGAAACCCAGCTAGGCTTTTCAGCTTCAGCCATAAAAAAGGGAGTAAATAAAACCATCAGCCATCTTTTGTCTTTTGTCTTACTCAACAAGTAGTCTAGTCTAGCCGAAACTCAACGGCTCCTCCTACGGATAATCGGGTTCGGGGTCTATTCTTCAAACGGTAAATGAAGTGAATCCTTCCAAAAGAATTGACGCCAGGGTTAAGCGCGAGGCTGCGCAGCGGATCGTCTTATGATTAAATAAGCCCGCCCTGAAAATGAGAGGCATTTTTGTTTGCGCCCAGGACTTCGGAACCGAGTCCATCTTGTTCTCGAAAGCGGCAAGGCTGATTTTGGGTTTCATTGCAGTGAGGATAGTCAATAATGATCCAATTCTCTTCTCCACGCAGCCCTGTAAATAGCAACAGGAGGAATCACCATCCATTGTGGACTTGATACTGTTGGCTATGGAGCCTAGTCGATCTCGCTAAGGAACATGGCAGGAATCAAACCACCAAACTTCGCCTAGAGAGAGGGGAAAGAGAGCATTGCCTCAATTAAAGATCCTAAGGAAATCAATCGAGTTCGCAAAAGTGGCGATAGGATAGGTCAAGAGTGCGGTGAGTGGGGGGCTGAAATCAGGATGTATTCACCAAGAGGCTGGGTCGGTCAACGGAGTTTTACTTGACAGTAGGCATCATCCAGTAGTGGGAATGAGATCATGAGATACCGAGAATAGAAGCCCCTGCCCAAAAATCCGTGAATATCATATTGGCCGCATTGAATCGTTGGTAGCAAACTGCGCCTCGATCCTTTAGACTACCTATGTCTATCTGTCTCTGCTTCTACCAACGAGGTGCTCTCGTCTGGCCATGATCAAGAATGATTCAATGCCCAGGCACCAAGAAACATGCAGAAAGGGCTGGATATTTGGCCACAAACAGTCATAGCTGCAGTTACAGTTGGAAGTTGGTAGGACTACAAGACCCTCCAATGGTAGCCAAGCCATGTCATCACAACTTTGGATCTAGGGTCTGCGGAGTCTAAGTGGATGTTTTTTTCAGGGCCCGCAAGGCTGTTTAGGCACAGTCGCAGGATGTAGCTTGAAATGGATAGCTTCAAGGACCTACCTGTACATTGTGAGGACAATGACTAGGTTGTAGGACTTGTAGACCGTCTTTCCTCACGAGTTCTAAAACAGGCTAGGCATCTGTCTGAGAACCTACTATTCGTCTTGTTCTATTTCTCTTAAATTATTGTAGGAAAGATGTAGGTAGGCTTAGTTACACTCTGGAACCACCTAATGTTTGAAGCATCTCAACCTGTTTTGGGTATACAATGCGGTGTTCTGATTCCCGCTTAGATCGTTGGGTTAAGACGCGATTGGTCAGCTCGCATTTAGATATACTGTGCCACTGGCTGTAGTAAGACTGACAGCATAAACAAAGGCCATACATTGTAATGAGATGAACTTCAGTAAAGGCTTTACATAAACTCAACCTATACATAGTCTCACCTGTCCCTTATCCACTGCTACGATCAAGTCGTTGCCGGGCATCGACCCCATCTCACAACAAAGATGACTGCGTCTCACAGCCTACTATGCAAAACATCATGATTCCACAAGAGCTCAAGTGAGCAGTGCTTCCATTTCTCGAACCTTATATCCTATTCTGTACAAGCCAAGCATCAACCGCTATTATTGTCTTGGGATCCCTCAAGCCATCGGATTGAATTGGATTGCTGTGTCTCCTTCCAAAGAGGCAACCGTCCCGTCCGTCCGTCTGTTCATTACGAGGTCCAGCCCTTTCTCCATCATCTAAGCAAGCAAAGGTGCTTCCAAATTATTGCTTGTTCTTCTGCTGCTTCTGCTGCTGCTGAGCGATGGCTCGCTTCCTGGTGGGAACTTCGGCGGCGTTGAACGCGACGATGTTGCCCTGTGCGTCTGTCATGGCGGGAACGTTGACGTCGACTCGCTTGACTTTAAGATGTTAGGTAAGTTTGGCTTGGATTGGGGGCGAGATTGGACTTACTCAGGCCGGCAGAGGCGGCAGAGACGAGAGTGATGATGGTGAAAAGTGTGAACTTCATCTTGACTGATTAAAGGGAAGTAGTGATTGTAAGTTGGTTTGGTAGAAATTGGAATTGAGGTGTCGACCGGCGACGAGAAAAGTTAAGACTGAACAGAGAAACTAAAGTGAAGAGTTGTAGAATGAGATGCTCAGCATGAAGAGATCACTGACTTTGGCTGGAAGGATAGAAGTATTTGTACTACGAATCTACAGTTTACTGATGCTATATCTCCCCCCAGTTTATGTTTATGATATTATCACAACTCGAGACATCGAATAAGCTTCGTGAGACGTGTTTGAGGATCTCAGTCTCCGGCATTTGGGCCTCTTACTGACCCTACCCTCTGCGCCTCATTCGGGACTTGAAGTAGCCGACGCTTACATGCCAAAGGCTTCGTAAGCTCTCGAGTCTAGACTTGCAGCTTTCAAGATGAATCATCAAGAATTAAGAGTCGAATCCTGGCTTTGAAACATGGAGTTGAGCAATTCTGTAACCGGGGCGCGTTGATCAAACTGGCGGCAGCCCCCCTTCCGGTTGCAAGATGATACTTGGCTTTGTATCAGGGTCATCCCCACGATTCTGCTTGTTATGCGATATATTGTAGATAGATATTGCCCACTGCAGAGTCGCAATCGTTTCATCCGATCAAGCTCTTTTCTCTCTTCTCAAGCAAATATTACCAGGTATTTTAACGTTGGAAATGGATACCTGCTACAACGTCGCCCAGCCCACTACAAAAAAAAGGTTAACTTAACTTCCAGCGGGTCCTCCAGCGGCAACAATCGCGGGGTGGTTCAGGCCTAAACCGCCTGGACATAGCTGGAAGCCACCCCGTCTCCAAGTTAAAGGATAGACAGATAAAGCTTCCTTTTCCAACATAGCAGATAAGACGCTTTAAGCTTAATGCAACCATTCAACCAAGATTCACGTGTACAATACTCACTCGTACTGCATCTCACAACTCTAGCGCCCCCTCCTCATGACTCTGTTGGCTAAATTGTATTGGTCTTTTGATTGGGTTTGTTGTCACTGAGTCGAGCACAGCAGGCGGCAACTAGTTCCACTGAATTACCCCTCCACAGACCTTTAACCATCTCACCAACCTCTGCTCTCCTTCTTCTTCTTCTTCTTCTTCTTTTCTTTTCTTTTCTACGCTCTGTAGCCTGCTATCTCACGTTCTCTCTTTCAGTGCCTCTACGTCTGACCGTTTCTTTCGTTCCATGCTCTTGCTGAGAGGCATAACCGCTTGCCCCTTCTGCTTCCTGTTGTAACAACATATTCCATTCTAACAAGGTCTCCTGACACTTTCCCCAGTCTACTCTTCTTCCGATGGCGACCGAAGATCATTGTCTCATGTGTTTCGAGGCCCTCGATGCTCATCTCAACAATCGAAAGGCCTTAACTCTGGAAGAAATCCAGGAACTATCGGCATCCACGCCCGAGTCGGGACTCACCTCGCCCAAAGCTCTCGATGATCCCAGCCTTCGACATCTCGCAGTCCCTGATGCCAGTGCTTCATCCTCTTCTTCGTCGACCTCGCTAGTTTCATCAACACCCGCTACGAGTACCTCTTCTCTGCCTATCCCTCCGAGCTCCGCCCCACTATTCGTAACATGGAACACCATGGACGATGGCGAGCCCATGCTGCGCGGCTGCATCGGCACCTTTGAATCCCAGGATCTCTCCGAAGGTATCCCAGAGTACGCCCTGATCTCCGCCCTCCACGACACCCGCTTCCCTCCCATAAGAAAATCCGAGTTGCCCAGGCTGCAGGTCGCAGTCACGTTGCTCACCGACTTTGAAGAGGTCGATGACATCTTTGACTGGGAAATTGGCGTCCACGGCATCCGGCTCTCCTTCCATGACCGCGGCCGCCGCTACGGCTCCACATATCTTCCTGATGTCGCCTCCGAGCAGGGCTGGACCAAGGAAGAGACGCTCTTCAGCCTCATCCGCAAGGCCGGATGGACTGGCAGCCGAGGCCGCTGGAAGGACTTGGATCTCAAGGTCACGCGTTACCAGGGCAAGAAGACGACTCTGGAGTATGCAGACTACAAGAAGTGGCGGGACTCCGTTGTTAAGGCGTGAGTCGGCGGCGGCTTAGAAGATGCTTCTAGACATAGGCCCGGCGTTTATGGCGACGCAAGAGTAAATCTCTTGATAATGACAATAATGATGTTTCTTTTCTTTATCTTATGCTCAAGAGGTAGAGCTGGGTTTGTAAACACCCTCATCTAACAATCAGTCACAGACAATAAACCTCATTCATAGATTGATCTAAATTCGCAGGCTTGGCTTTCAGAATCGCAATATGCGACACATCACTTATCGATACAACCAGTAAGACTTGTCAAAACTCTCAGTTTATGGGGTGGCAATGTATCATTGCTATTCTCAATCCATGCATGGAGACAGGATATTGTGGTCCTTGTCAAGGCATCTCGACATTTATACCACGCTATGTTAACATAACTTGCCAGTGGATCAGAAGCTGCAAAAATGGTGACAAGATATATAGTGCCAACAGTTCCCCCAGGTGTGATAAGACAAAAGAACAATGTCCATGCAGATAGAACTCCGATGGCAGATGTGTGTGGGGGATATCCTTCCCCCAAACAGAACGAATCTGTGAAAGAAAAAGAAAAAAAAAGAACAGAAAAAAGCCCAAGTCCTTCGCCCAGACGCCGAGGTATCCCTGGTATATGATGATTTTGAAACCTTGAAAGATCCGTCCCAACAAATGACGCACCAAGCCTCTTTTCCTCCTTCCGCGTTTTTAGTGTCCTCTATCCATTCCCATATACTTCGCCGATCCGGTTACCAACACCGCAGACTCTTCCAGAAACCGTGGTCCTTCTTCCCCCCAACATGATCACCCTGGAGAGTTGGCCCTCGCACTCCTACAGCGCGCTTCTCGTTATCGCTGTCAGTCGGCAGGGGCGTCAGCGGCTTCGTCATACCACGCGCGTTGGACCGTGCTGAATCGTTGCCCATGTCAGCGAGTCGCCGTGCCTCAACCACGCGACGCACAACGAGCGCAAACGTCTCTTCAATGTTGACTTCCAGCCGGGCACTAGTCTCCATAAAACCACAGCCACGCTTGCGCGCCCATTCGAGACCTTGGGCCGCAGGAACCTGTCTGCTCTCTTGCAAATCGCACTTGTTGCCGGCGACAAGCTTGACTGGAGGGATGGTACGGGAACGGGTGTCGTGGCCGGAGCGTAGACCAGCGCGGCGTGCGCGGTCAGCATTGTCGAGGCGGGTCTCGGCCTCCATGTCGATAAGCTCGTTGAAGTGTTGGAGGGCATCGAGAGAGTCTTTGGAGGTGATGTCGTAGACGAGAAGGAAAGCGTCAGCGCCAAGGTTGGAAGACGCCCACATGCCTCGGTACTCCTCCTGGCCAGCTGTGTCGGTAAGGGCGAGGTGGTAAGTGACTCCATCGATGCGACGTGTCACACTGTATGAGTCCTCGATTGTTGGGTCATAGTCTGAGGTCCATTGCGAGCGGACGAGGCGTAATGTTATGGAGGATTTACCGCAACCACCGTCGCCGCAGATGGTGATAGATATAGGAACAGGTGTTTGTGCTGGAGCTGTCATATCGAGTGCTGCGCTGTGTCGTTTGCGAAATGATCGACAAATGAGAATGACTATGTTTTATGAAGGAGAGAAGAGCTGGCTGCGCGATCGGTTGGTGGACAGCTCGCGATATCGGGACGATCGTAATAGGTACCCAAACAAAACGATTGTGGATGGAGCTAGCTAAGAGATGGAGCTCTTTGGAAACGATCTAGAAGCGGGCGCGTCGCTAAGGCGGTGGTGTAGTGACTGCCGAGGTAGGTTGATCCAGGACGTATTGTCGTGTTGTAGTGGGTAGCTTTGTGTAGATCTGGATCTGGAAATGTCTTGTCGTGTCGTTACGATCGTAGTAGTCGTCGTGTGCAGTCGCAAAACAATGAGTTGCAAGGCGGGAGCTTGTAGGAGTGTTGATTGGATATGATATAATGGGAAAGTAAGGATCGATGCTGAAGGGTAGCGTAATGCAGTATGATGTGATGCGAAGTGGTCAGACAGCTCTGGGGTCCGAGTTTCTGGCCAGATAATTGCAAAAGGATAGATGCAAAGAATTTGGGTGGATGTTCGTTCCTGTGGTTGATTGATTGATTGAATGAGTGAGTGAGTGAGGAGGAGGAGGAGGAGGAAGAGGGGCTTGTATTTCTGAGACAACCCAGTCCAGGGCGACAAATGGATGACGAATGGATTGATGAATTGGTTGACGGATGAATGACCTGGCGAAAGAAGCAAATAATTTTAGTCTCCTTCTTGTTGTCTCTTTTTATCCGTTTGTTTGTTTGTTTGTCCCCCGTTCGTTTTTTGGGTGGTATTGGGTTTTGGAAGCTACCTTGGTAGGGCCGGTAGTAGTGGTAGGTAGCTTAGGTATGGATGATAATACAGTAAGTGGAAAATGAGAAAGTCGTTGGTGAAAGGAATGACACAACACAATGGAGAGGCAATGGATGACTTGAAGAGAGAACAAAGAGAAATGACAAAAGTGAAAAGAGAAGCGGAGAGTTTGGTCTTGTTTCCTTTTTTTTTTTTTTTTTTTTTTTTTTTTTTTTTTTTTTGCTTTCTTTTTTCTTTTTTCTCTCTCGCTCTCTTCTGCAGGCTGGCTCTCTCGCGCGTCTTCTCCAAGTTGGATAGTAGTCAGTCATGGCCCCCCTGATAGCGGGAAAACGGGTGAAGCTGCCGCGTTCAAAGTGCAAGGCAAGCCTAGGCTAAGCAGGGTCCGCGTACGGTACTCGCGCTGTAGCGTACCGTACAGAGGGTGTTAGTAGCTGCAAATACGGGGACCCAAGGCTTGGATAACGCTGGGGGACAGGGGCAGCTAGAGGCTAACAGGACAGGGATGGTAGACGTTTGTGGCGCTGCTTAGGCACTCTTAGTTTAGTGCTGGGCGCAGGGGTAAAAGGTAAAAGAGAGAGAGAGAGAAAAAGGGCACCTAAAAAGGATGCATAAAAATGGTGTCTTGATTTGGGCATCAGCATTAGCAATTGACATTAGCATTAATTTTAGACTTGGTGAACGGATCAGTATGTGATCTGCAGATGAATAGAGAAGTCAAATAACCTGCTTTCTATAGACGCTAGATATTGATATAACAGTATCACTTTCTTGATACCTCCCTTCAAGTCTTTTTCTTAACAATTCCTAGGTACTACTGTATGTATCATACCTAGGCATGTACTAGAAATCAAATCGAAGTGGCTGCACACCATCCCGAAAAACTGGTATGTGGTGATGTGACAGGACAAGGGAGGGATAGCATGGAACGGGATAAGGTGGGATACCAATGGATGGCTGTCAACAGAAATCAGGGGCAGGACATTTCAGGCACTGAATTCTCCTAACTTGGGTATTCCCTCAAACTACCTACTGTAAACTCACCTGAAGATCGATCCCCCTTCTGGTTTCTCTTCTCCCAACGCGTCAGCCATTTTGTAGGCGAAGCCCTCGGTCACCCAATGAGTGTTCTGATCCTCATTAAGCTTTCTGAAATGAAAACGGCCAAGCCAGGCCCAGATCCATCCCAACGGCCCAAATGTGGGGGAGAGAGTCGAATCGAGACGAGGCCGGCCTTACCTTATTGACCAAATCAACTGCAACGGAGTTAGTCAACTCTTCTTTCGCTCGTCTGAGGTCTGTCTGAGAGAAAAAGGTAAATTCTACCGACAAACGCAAAGATTTTCCTCGCTTCGAGTCTTCAACCCGGGAGTTGCAGTCTATGTGGGGATCCATCACAGGATGCAGAGACACAGGCACAGGCACCTGCAGATGCAGATGCAGGTGCATTTCAATATCAAGTGACTAGCTTGCAAGCTCGCAAGCCAAGCCCAGCAGAATCAGAATTAAAGCCTAAAAAATCGTGAGTTGGATGTGCGGAATATGCATGTGAAGTGAATGTAACGGAAGACCGGCATGGGATGGGCATGGCATGCACTGATCACCCAATTAAGCCTCCTTCTTTCGTCTCATCTCTTCCTTCACTGGCTTTCTTTCCCTTTCCCGTCTTTCTCCGCTATCGGCCGTAGATGTTGTAGGATTCTGTTGGCTCTTGATATCCATGCAGCCGTGGCTTGATACTGTAACCGAACCGATGTGACTGAATATCACACTTGATGTGGTGCAAGTGATATGAGAAACCTTGCCAGATGATAATCTGAACTTCCCTTTTGGTCTTTACTCATTTGACCCTCCTCGGCCTTTCATCTTGCCAAGACTCACACTGACAATACGGCATCTTTACGCCACATTCGACTCGGGTTGTAACTTGGTAAACGCTCGTATCTATTCTTGTTGCACAACTCTATCGACAGAGTTTCGGATCTTAGTCCTCTCGAGATATACAAGCCTTCATAACTAAGCTGAATTGACTTTGGCGCACGGACAAGACAAGACACTACAGATCAATTCATAATTAATTCATCCCATCATTATCAGGCCAGGTCAGGTCAGGTTAACCAAGTAAAGTTTACTTACCGATGTACTATAACGTAGCACTAGAGGCTCGAGCCACTGTTTTTCCTTTTCCCACAACTCGGACATTGTCTCAGTTATATATGATCAGTACGGACGAACTACGGATACCTTGTCTATTATTATCGACGTCCGAGTCCATTCATCCATGTCATGCCGACGGACGGCAGAACAATGCATGCCGCTTCTGCAGAATTTTTACGAGGGTTCGTTAGTAGGCGAAGTCTTCACGGACCTTGTGATCGTCAGGTCCCAAACACACGATCTGAGACTTTTTTCTCCTTAGGTATTCCCATATGGAAATAAGGCAGTCTTGGATTGGGGGATCATTAACCCCCCAAATAATGGCGCGATTGCGGAAAAGACACGGCCGAGATCCCAGCTTGAAGAACGAGGTGTGGTTAGGCTGTATCCGTAGGTCAGATTCTCTAAGATTAAGGCAAAGAGATTGTGCAAGGGTTGGGTTTGGACCAGCTGTTTCAGTCGGGCTGATAAGTAGACCCTGAATGCATTGAAGATTTCAGCTCAGGCCCTTTCCGTCCATCCGAATACTTTCCAACTACCCTGTACCTTTGCCAAGATCTAAAGGAGTCCTCGGTCGGTTGGTTTGAGTGTTGATATTCACTTGAATTACAGAGTAGGTACCAGTACACATGAGCCTCAGTTGTTAATCGGGACTTGTCGTTCATAGATTGCTCCTTCCGGAAAAGACTCGGCAGAACCAGTGACATCCTTCCCCAGAAATTGCCCAGCAAAGTCAGTCCCTCGAGTCACGAGACATGAGTAAGTATTGCCTTAGGTATGGTCTCTTCCGCGTCGGAGAGATTTTAGATGGTTTGTCGATTTCATATTTCTTCATCTCAGTCTCAAATTCCGTTTGTATAAAGTACTGCATATATATCAATGATCCATCAGAGACAGGTAGTGTTTTACATATAAACTACATATTGCATTTGTTCATTTTTACCGCATCCGATCTTAGCCGCCCGCCATGACTGTAACCAACGGCCGCAATGGGAACCCCTCCATGACCACGACCAGCCTCCATAGGGCTGAAGAAGTAAACGATGTGAGACAAACACTTCCTAAACCAACAAACTTGATTGGTCGCTGACGTTGCACCGCCAGCTCATCGATGCCGTTCGTGGTCTTGTCGTACCTTACATCAAAGCCGCCGACGATGCTGCCGCAGACCGCGCTACTGGAGATATTACACCCAGCTCATCCGGTGTCAAGGACAATGTCTTGGTGGATTTCCAAAAACCCGAGCAGCTGGCTCAGCGCCTCAAATTCTCTCTGCCAAACCATGGGCAGGGCAAGGAAGGCCTGTTGGAGATTATCCAAAAAGTTCTAAAGAACAGCGTCAATACCTGGGACCAGGGCTTTCTCGATAAACTTTATGCGAGCACAAATGCGGTAGGTGTCACTTCAATGCCCTATGCCATACGACATGTATGCTTATCAAGAGATTAGGTTGGTGTAGTATCAGACATGGTCCTATCCGTCCTCAACACCAATGTAAGTGTCACCTCCTGCTTCAGCAGACGGAGATCTAATGCTTTGTAGCTACACGTCTTCCAAGTTTCTCCTGCTCTCACCATTATCGAGAAAACTACAGCAAAGACATTGGCGCATCTGTTCGGCTTCACTGGAGCACGAGCCGGTGGTGTCTCTTGTCAGGGCGGAAGCTCTTCGAACCTGACTTCTCTCGTGATTGCTCGCAACACTTTGTTCCCAGAATGCAGAACCGAAGGCAACGGTAAGCATGACTTTGTGGTTTTTACAAGTGCTCATGGTCACTACTCGGTTGAGAAGAGCGCCATGATCTGCGGCCTTGGCTCAAACAGCGTTTGGCCTGTTCCCGTGGATGAGGTTGGATGCATGAAGCCCGATGCCCTAAGGGAATTGGTTCTCAAGGCTAAGTCTGAGGGCAAGACGCCCTTTTATGTGAACTCTACAGCAGGAACCACTGTCATGGGTTCATATGAGCCCTTCGAGGAGATCTCTAAGATTTGCAAGGAGTTTGGCCTTTGGATGCATATCGATGCTAGCTGGGGTGGCCCGGCTATCTTCTCATCAAAGCACAAGTACAAGCTGAACGGGTCTCATCTTGCCGACTCCTTGACGGTGAATCCTCATAAGATGATGAACGTCCCTGTAACCTGCTCGTTCCTTCTGGGCCACGACATGAGTATTTTCAACAAGGCGAACAGCACCGCCGCTGGCTACTTGTTTCATGCCAATGACGGTGGCGACTTCTGGGATATTGCAGACTTAACACTCCAGTGCGGCCGTCGTGGCGACAGTCTTAAGCTGGCATTGGCATGGATCTACTACGGCGCGGCCGGTTTCGAGAAGCAGATTGACCATGCTTTCGAGCAGGCTGCTTACCTGGCAAACCTCATCAAGCAAAGCGACAACTTCGTCCTTGTGTCACAAGATCCTCCTCCTTGTCTGCAAATCTGCTTCTATCACGCCCCTGGGGGAAAGTTGTCCGATGATAGGGAGGAGAACACATTGCGAACCAAGACAATGGTTGAGAAGATGATTCTTCGAGGATACATGGTTGATTATGCCCCTGGACCCAAGGGTAGCTTTTTCCGTGTTGTGGTCAACTGCCAGACCTTGACGGGAACTGTAGAAGGGCTTGTTCGGGGGCTCGAGGAAGTCGGATGCGAATAGATAAATTGTAAAATAAGATCGGTTAGACTATAGAAAGAGGTGGAAACTGGGATACTGTTCGCTTAGACGATAGATAGACCACACCCTATCACGACTCATGAGTGTCAAAAAAGGATACATGACAGGATGATATTTTTAGATATAGAACAGCAATACATGGTCAAGTCTTAGAGGATTAGAAAAGTTGGCCGTTGAAAACATAAGGGACGAAATTATGAAGTCAGCGTATGCTGCTTCAGACTGGAGGCTTAGATCATATATACTTGTTTAACAGCCCTGGCAGCTTGTATTTAGGACTTTACAAATTCGTCAGAGGTTGACTCTGTTTCGATCAACTTATTGGATTGGATTTCCTCACTTTCGGAACTTACAATATGTTGAATCTACTGAGAAGGGGAAGGTACAATGAAGTACAAACTCAACAATTAGTGATTCTCGTTTGAATATTCGAGATTCGCGACGTATATAGGGTAGCCAGTCCGATAAGCTTATCGTTCATTGCTCCACTGTTTTATTTACCAGCCTTCAACGTCACAAGCATCGCGTTCTCATCCTCACTTTCTAAGTTATCCTTGTTTTATCACAATGCCGCCCAAACGTATGACAGCGAACCCGGTGAAGCCGGCGCGATACCGCGCTGGTAAAGCCACAGGCGTAGAATCCGATTCTGACTCTGACGCCAGCGAAAACGAAGAGTCCACTGAGCCAGCCCTCCCACCACCGCCAAAAGCGGCCAGCGCAGGAAAAATATCATCCAGCAACCTAGGGAAAGTCGATCTCGATGCGCGAAGAAAAGAAGCACAGGCTGCCGAGGAAAGAAGGATCGCGAAAGAAAAGGCAGAGCGTTTAGCCGCAGAAGAGGGCTTCGTGACAGAAGAAGAGGAAGAGAGTGAAGAGGAAGAAGACGATGATGACGAGGAAGAAAGTGAATCAGAGGAGGAGAGTAGCGAGGACGAAGCACCAAGAAGGAAGATGATGCAACTAAAGTTTGTGCCGAAGAACAAAAGAGGAAACGGCAAGGACCCTGCTCAGGAGGCAGAAGAAGCACGACAAGCCGAAGAAGAGGCTCGCAAGAAAGCCGCCGACGAGCTCGTAGAAGAGCAAATCAAGAAAGACCTTGCTGCGCGCGCAGCAGGTAAAACACACTGGGTCGATGACGATGCCGAAGCTTCAGACGTAGACACAACAGATGGGCTGGACCCAGAGGCTGAAGAAGCTGCCTGGCGCGTCCGCGAGCTGAAGCGATTGAAGCGTGCTCGTGCCGTAATCGAGGAGCGCGAAAAGGAGCTCGCGGAAGTCGAGCGCCGACGTAACTTGACAGAGGAGGAGCGACAAGCCGAAGACGAAGAATTCCTGGCGAAACAGAAGGAAGAGAAGGAGAGCAAGGGTACAATGGCCTTCAAGCAACGCTATCTACACAAGGGTGCCTTCTACCAGGAAGAGATGAAGGAAGCTGGTTTGGACAAGCGAGATATCATGGGAAGCCGCATCCAGGACGATGTACGGAATCGCGAGGCTCTCCCAGAATACCTACAGCTTCGTGACATGTCTAAGCTGGGCCGCAAGGGTGCGACAAAGTACAAGGATATGCGTACCGAGGATACTGGTCGATGGGGCGATATTGGCGATGGTCGCAAGAGAGGCGGCGGTCGATATGAAGAAGACGATCGTTTCAGACCAGATGATGATCGATTCCGTCGCGATGAGAGGAGCGCTGGTGGCGCAAATGCCATTCCGCTAGGTGACCGCAAAAAGGATGACCGAAGGCAGAGGGACGATGGATATCGGGATCGAAAGGACTCCTACCGCTCAAGGGATGACGATCAACGAAGATCACGGTCAAGGTCACGATCACCGCGGCGCGATAGGGATGGAGACGATCATCGACGTCGCAAGCGAAGCACGTCTCGCGATGATGAGCGTTACGACAGCGACAAGAGACGAAGAGTGGACTCCAGGTAGAATATGACCTGGTCTTAATATACTATTAATAATACCCCTAACCATGACTATTTGTGCCATGAATTTTGTTTTCTCTTTTACATATCTCGTTAGATCATATGTCTCTTTGTACCTGTCTATATCCTAACAATCTCGACACGGGCACGGTCGAAAATCTGATGGCCCATCATCGCATCACCACCTGCACCAGACACTGCAGGAGGGTATAATGTCATGCGTGCGTAGGTGCCAGCGCCACGACGCTTTGAGAGATAGCCTGGGTTAATAAGGAGAACACTTTCCACCACCTGTGATCCAGTCAGTAATAGAACTTCGAGTCAAGATTGAGAAATCGTACCTTTGCGAAAGGAGGCAACAAGCTGGGCACAATCATCACGTCTGGCCTGACATTCACCATCTCACCCAGCTCCAGGTAGCTCAGATCTAGCACGGCACCAGTAGCCAGGCCTTCCTCTGTGCCGGTCTTGGGGAGCTTGGAACGATCTGTAGGGGGGAACAGTGGGAAATAATGTCGCTGCTCAACCAGATATCGGCACAAGCGACCCATAAGATCACCGCCAGGCTGCGCTCCGCTACGAGAAACAACCTCTTCTAACCGTAGCTGAGAGAGGATGTCCTGCGATGAAACACCAAGCACGACTTCGTTGATGGACAGAGTCATGGGGTTTGTGACAATGCGGACAGCCTTGGGAAGACCGAGTTCCTTGCGAGGAATGGAATCCTGAGGCCATGAGACGTGTTTTGAGAGGACGTCCCGAACTGAAGGGACGAGGACGATTGTAATTTGGGGGTTGGAGGATGCTAGGCGGTTGAAAGCAGGAGCGACGAGGTACTTGAACACAGTCGACATGGTAGCCGTATCAGGGTCAAAGTTTGCCTCTTCAGGGAGATCAAAGTCGCCCGTCGCAATGAGAGGATGGTCGATATCGAGAAAGGGTCCTGTGAGGACGATCGCATCTGCATAAGTATCGGCCGCTTGGCTGCAAAGCGCATGAAGGGGCTCAAAGTCAAGGTTGTCGTCTGCAGTATACGGGCCAGAAGCATATAGAATGTTCAAAGGCGCAGGCTCTGAATCCTCCTCCATCGCATCAGGACCTCCACGGAACCTCTCACGATGTGCTTCGAGCGCAGAAGGCAAAGAGGCAGCGCTGGGAAGAAGAGGCATGTCGAGAATTTCCTTGACGACAAACTCTCTTCCTGACGCATTGGCTCCTCGGAAAGCGACGATCTGACCAGGAAAGAAGCTCCACGAGCGGACATTGTCCATCTTCAAGGGTATCCTCAAGCCCATACCCGTCCGTCTTGAAGTCTCCAGCACCAACGAAGCAGCATTGAGCTTACCCTCTGGAGTGTCAGATGCAATTCGTCCAACGGCCACGACCTCAGTGGTACTTTGCGCCGCAGCACTTCCAAATTCGCTCTCGTCGATCTTGTGGTGTTGCTGAACAAGAGCCATAAAGTTATCGATTCGATCGTCGAGAATCTCACTGGCCTCGGAGAGCTTCATAGCCAATGGTTTGTATCCTAGCTTCTTCTGGTCCGATGCTGCTGTGAGTTTCACTCTGGGTTCGGAGAATGGCGCAATTGGTGGTTCGGCTGCGTTGAGGCGATCGTTGAGAATTTCTACCGTTTCTCCTGGGTTGGCTCGATCGGCGAAGGATGTAGGTCTATGTTTTAGTTAGAGAGAGATAGCCATAAACGAGGTATAGAAACGTACGGGAGGCCATTTAGGGATTTGAGTTGGTCGTTCATCCCCGTAGCCGGTGAGCTCGTCAATCCCTTTGGCGTGTCCACCTTCTTTTTGATCGCACTTCCACCCGCTCTATTCAACTTGGATCCAGAAGCTGGCGTACTGGGTACAAGTCCATCAAGCATACCAAAGACATCTCCGCCCTTGTTCCCGCCCCTGGGCGCACTGGCGACCTTCCTTTCCGTCTTGACCTGAACTTTTCGATGCCTATTTTCGAGTTCATCCTGGATGCTCTGCTTGAGGTTACGTAGGGCTTCGAGGTTAAGGGCCTGAGCATCGATATCGAGCTTTATGCAGTACGACTCCCACTTGAAGAAGAGATCCTCGGCAGACAGGCCATGCAGGCGCATGATGGACTCCAGCTCGCTGAGGACATCGGGCTCCAGCGGCTTGTTGGGGGAGAAGCGGTTTTGGATTTCGGCGTCAGCCATGTTGGGCGACGATAGATATTGTGGAAAGCGATTGGTGTTAGAATTGCAGGTTTGACACAATCTAGAGTAGTATCCTGGGTTGAAGGAGATCGACTTGAGCTGGTTAGAATGTTTGGAGGGGCCTGAAAGTGGGCGCGGTGAGACGCGTCGTATCACAGGTAACTAAATTACAACCGCGTTAAGTGGGTGGGCGATAAGATAATACAATGCAGCTCACAGATATTGCACATACAGTCATCATACGAAATCTCAAGGAGCACACGAGGTAGAGTAAAATAATTGTATGTATTTATTAACCATTCATTGCATTGTTTTTCTGCAATTCGCTTCTAAACAGGCCATTTCTTGGCCACTATCGAGGTATCGTGTCCATAATCAGAACAGCAAGCGCCGTTGCCTTCGTGTCTTTGTAAACCCACCAAACGCCGTCTACTTTGTATGTGCTTTGTTCAAAATCAAACATCCAGTTTCGTCATGCTCATGATGTACCTGTTGACCAACAGAGCTGTAAAAAACACTCAAAACACGCTTTCGTAAAACTGTTGTCACTTCTCCTTCTCGGGCGAGACCTTCTCATTCTCAATACCGCCACCCCACTCAGCCCAGGCATTATCTGAACCGTCGTAAGTGAAAGACAGAGCACTGTCCTTTGTTGGAGAACTTTGCATGATGCCGTCGGTGCTGAGGAAGTTGCCAAAATCGACCAAATTGGAATGGTCGGCATCAAGTAACGGAAGGCTCGAAAAGTCAAAGTTGGCATTGTTCAAATCAAAGTTCGGCTCAGACAGTAACTGTGTAATGGTTCTGCTCAGGGGAGTATCAAGAACACTCTCGAGTTTGTTCTCAAGGTTCAGTCGCGGGCTGCGCCTAACGCTCGCAGGACTTTTGGTTGGTGTTCGTTGCAAAAGCGCTTGTTGGTTAGGAGACAGCATATCTCTCACTGACCGGAGGGAGCGGGAAACGCTTCGGGAGACGCTTCGTGTAATGGGTCTGTGGCTTGGTGTCGGACGAGTCGGTGTCTTAAACAAAGCTGAGTCCGTGTCAAGCTTAGATTTAGGTGGGGGTGTGGAAGGGCGAGCAGGGCTGTTGAACAGCGCATCGATATCATCATCGATATGTCCGCCATTGTGCACCTCAAATGCCGCATTTTCTTTACCAACAGATTCCTTATTCTGTCGGCCGTCTGTGCCTTTAGCAGGGTTGGCGTCGATCTCTCCCAGAGTCTTCTGCATCCCCTCCTTACGGGGCGAAGGAAACAGTAGGCGTCGCGTGCTTCCGAGTTCTTCGTCAAGATCCATCTCAATCGGGCTGTCGGCTGTTCCAGTACCCCTAGAAACTCTAGAGTGGGTTGAACCCGGGACTGACTGGCTCATCTCTTTAATATGACGCCCATCGTCCGCCAGCAAGTTGAGGACGTTCTGCATGACCACATCCTCATTGACTCCTGTATCCATCGAGCGGACATCAGGCTTCTTAGGAGATGACGGCTCAATCGGGCCCACAGGATCTGTAGCAGGATACACTTGTGAGGTAAGAGCAGGCACTGAGGTACTCTTAGTACGAGATCGCTTCGCCTGTGAATCGGGTCCTGCCGATGATCGCTTCTTTCGACTTTGTCCCAGATGCCCAAAAGCATTATCCCATTTATCTTGAGGGCGGTGGTTGTGGTATTTGGCGATCCAGATGCCACATGGGTTGCAAAGGAGCTTCTCCGACCATTTGCTGCGATCGTCGTCAAAACCAAGTGTTTTCTTAATGAGCCGGTGAGACAAAGGCTTCTTATCCTCGTCGCGCTTGAGGATCTCAATGGCGGTAACTCGTCCAGGCTTCTCC
The DNA here is from genome assembly GCA_011034095.1 of Fusarium cf. aywerte. NCBI lineage: Eukaryota > Fungi > Ascomycota > Sordariomycetes > Hypocreales > Nectriaceae > Fusarium > Fusarium cf. aywerte. The sequence continues at coordinate 586,442 of WETZ01000007.1, forward strand.
GAATACTCGACGTACTCGGGAATTCCGTCATGCTCTTGCACCCAAATTTTGCGCCAGGTAGGAGTCTCGATAGCACCACAGTTGGTGCAGAAAGGAGGCATCTCGCCAGCTGCAATGGCCGACTCCAGTCGTTGTTTGATCGAATGTTTCTTAACTAGGTTTTTGTTGGACTTGCAAGGAGGGGATGAAGGCATTGGAGGAAAGTCGCTCTGGGGGAAGGCGACCTCTGGGAGAGTTGGCAGAAGATTGGCGACCAGAGATGTCTCTGGAGGCCCCACGGGATCACTGGCAGTGACCATTGCGTGGATGTTGACCGATTTGGAGCGGCGAAGGCAATCTGGAACCTCCGTGGAAGCACGAGGCTCAGCAGTCATGGACTGAGAGAGTGAAGATGGCTCCAGGGGTTCGCTGGCTGGCACAGAAGGCAGAGCTAAGACCCCGGTGGACTGTGAGCGGCCGAGCTGTCGCGGTGCTCGTGGCTTGGGTCTGATTGTGCTAGTACTTGATTTTGAAGTAGGTAGAGATCCTTGAGTAGATTGGTTAGTGTCAGTTGAATTGGCAGGCTCAGAAGAACTAGAGACCGCGCGCACTAATTCAAAAAGGGCATCCTCTTCCACTGCCTCGGCTGCCTGCTCGGTCTGGGGTTGAGTGGCATTTGCAGGGGAGGGCGCAGAAACGGGTGCTGGACTGTTGTTCTCAGGGGCGTCTGTGGTGGGTGGGGGTGTTGGAGCGAGTCTTGGTGGTGGTGGTGGATTGGTAGATCGTTGCTGAGGAGGGTTTTTAGCCGGTCGAGGTTTAGGGATCTTCTTCGCGGTTATAGGTTCTGAAGGAGGGGGACCAGCGGGAGTCGATGTGGGCTGAGGAGTGTTGAAGTTCTGGATATGGACGAGCCCCTGGCCATCAGGGCCATCTTGGATTCGGAAGACTTGAGTTGGAATTCCAGTGCTGTCGATATCCTCCATTACTTTCTGTGGTTGATGCTGGCGGAACTGGTTTTCCTTGGCTGGCTGTAAGGTAGGTTCGTCAAACAAGTCATCGGTCTCGTTATCCATGAAACTCGATGCTTGTCGTGGCAGTGAAGGCATTGGGGGTAGAACAGGACTAGAAGGGGGTGGACTAGACCGCATGAAAGATGCGGTTGGTGGTAATGGAGGAGAGGAGCGCATGTCTTGCGGACTATCCTCTGAAAAAGCCGGAGTCTCGACAGACGACTCAGGAGACCGGCCATCCTCCTGACTTGGGGACAAGGCACGAAGAGGTCTGGGAGGAATTTGGTTGCTCATGGCAGTCCCCAGCTCCTTCCGCATCGATGATTCTCTTCGAGGCTTGGGTCCTTTTGGCCCACCCTGAGTAGGACCGCCTAGAGGTCCTCTTTCTGGAACGGGAGTAGGAGCTCGGGGAACTTCTTGTAGATGGTTTCCAGCTACTACCTCGTTGCTTGCAACAGGACGGAAGGTTCGCAGAGAGCCAGCGGTACTAGCGGTGACACGAAGAGAGTCTGGACCAGAAGTAAATGGGTTTGGAGCAGCTTTTTCAACTCTGGTTGTCTTGGCCCTTTTCTGAACAGGCCCTGACCCGCCATCCTCACCCTCTGTACCGTCTTCGTATCCAGATGTGTTTCCCTCTGTAGGCTTCTTTCGTGGCCTACCACGAGGTCGACCAGTTGGCGGTTTCTTTCGCGAATTTCTGCTGGAAGGCCTGGATTTGGATGTTGTGGTTGCTCCAGTAACAGGCATAGGGGCTATTCGCTGAACATCTGGTCCGGAGTTGGCTTGTTCCATGGTTTGGCTGGCGAAGGAATTTCTTCGTTCATTTGTACTAGACATAGGCCCTGCTTGGGACAGGGCAGGCGATGCTACTCGTGAAACGTGCGCTGAATGTCCAAGATTAGGGTTTGACTGGAGAAAAGAGTTCCACTCTGCACCAGGCGTCATGGCAGTTTCAGTAGGCTTTGTCGGCTGTAATGGGGCAGACTGCAAGGCAATTTGCTGCATATCCATCGGGTGCATGTCAACGGTTGGTTCTGGCCTCAGAACCCTACCTGCGGCTGTAAACTTGAGTTTGACTTCGAGTGTCTCACGGTTTCCTCCACCGAATACAGCGAGAACATTCTTGGTAACACGGCCGGTGACCATCTTGGGCAGCTGGGCCATCCAGTCAGCACGCATGGACTCGAGTGCCCATGATAGCATGCCTTGCCCGACTAGGGGGGTATCTGGTTCCGAGTAATCGAGTGCGTAGATTGTGAAGTCGCCTTCGCCCTCCTGGTTCGAAAGTTCGGGGCTGCATTCTGTGACTGCCTGCAGGCACGCTCGCAGGTCGACGATACCGATAGAATTCTTTTCATCGAGGGGAACTGTCTGTACGTAAAGGGTTTGTGATGATCGAGCGAGGCAATTGATTTTGGCCTCCTTATCGAACGTATAATGGACCTTGACTGCACATCAAGTTAGCGAGGCCACAAACCGAACGCATTGGTTTAGCATACGACCCATAGGTCTCACTTGGACACCCGATTCATTAACTTCGTTGCTCTGCTGCATCGTCTGACCATTTTGATAGCAGCTGCCTTGAGAGGCATTGGGTGTATGTGACGCCATGGCGATGATTCCCCGGAGGGAAGAGGTCAGAGATGGCCGTCAAGGCGTCAATCGCTAGCAACCTCGTCGTATGTAAAAAAGATCGTGTACTTTGTGTGCAGAGGTATAAGGTCAAGGAGAAAGTCGAGGAGAAAAGAAGCAAGCAAGCGAGATGTGCAGTAAAACAGTGGAGATTGCAATGATGCGTACTCCGTAGTGGGGAGGTTTAATGCTCGAACTCGTTGGCCGGGACGTGATAATCTATTCAAATCCGGGAGGCGGGCGTCATGTTCGTGACGCGCTTTAACCCGCCAAAGTCGCGTCGTGAAGCAGTGTGGATCAAGTTTAAGTGCTTGCCGATCGACGGGCGCGCTGGCTAGACAACGCGAAGAAAAAAAAGTAGAGATGATGGAAAGGTAAGACGGTGAAGACGATTTAGATGTTAAATGGTATGTAGAGATGAAAGAAATGGCTTATATCAAACCACAGGTTTGCAGCAACTCAAATACACAATATTTCGTGTAGTCGTGTTGTGATGCAGCATTGAAGGTCGTGTTAGATCTTCGCAGCACTGCCTGTACCTGAAAGATGGAGGGCCGCCGTGTCACTCCAGTGGTTAATGCGTAGATGACCCCTGTGGGCTTCTCTGGTTTTAGTGGCTGCAGCTCAATTGTTCTTTGGTGGTGACGTGAGTTAGCGCAGCCCACTTCTCAACTTCCAGACTCGCTCAAGTTTTTGACCACGGCCGGTCGATAGTGGGGTATCGGCAGTTTGACCCACCTCTTTACGGCGCGGATCCGTCCCGTGTTTCTTCCAGAGTCCGATGCCTCTGGCTGAAGCGAAGCTGAGCTATCACGTGATAGTCTTCTAGTCTTTGTTTCTTCTCGTTTGATCCCAGAGATTGTCGCACTTCTGAAACGGTACGTATCTTTCTCGTTGTTTATCAACCGGAGTCTTTTCTCAGGCCCTTTCGCTTTGGCCAACTTGATAATTGCCGACCTGGCTTCGATGACGGGAAAATCGGTCAAGGAAGAGAAAGAGAAAGAGAAGGGGGCGAAGATGTCTCGTCTTTCTTTCGAACCTGTCCTAGGGGCGGGCCTCCGTCCCTTTTATATTCTCAACGATAGCCTGAGGTCATCTTTGAATTGACCGACTTCTTTCACACGAACTAGTCATTCTGTTTCCAGATGCTGAGTCTCACTGACTCTACCAGTGTCCCTCTCTCTTCTGATTCTCTTTTCTGAGTTGACACCCGTTCTGACCTGCTTTGCTATTCCTTTATCTACCTATCCGCTGTTAACTCCGTCTGTATAACTCAAAGTGGTGTTTTCCTCTAGGCTGCCAATACCCACCCAACCCTCCATTACTTATTATCTGCCCCTCTTTGACTATCCGTCTTTGCTAGACGCCGCTCTAAAAGATGAGGCTTTCCAGCGGTCGCTTGATGTCTCATCATCTTGAAACTTGTGGTTTTCTTTCGCATCTCCACCCGAGCCATCTCATTCGTCACTATCTCACCGTAGTCATTTTGCAACTTCACGAACACCCCCATGATAGTTTATCAGCCCCATCAAGGAGTTTTACCGTCATCAGCAATTTTTATCCATATCGTCGATGTCGTCCTGATATCATCGCATTTTCATCTATCAACACACGCACTGCGTATTCTACATTTCGCAGTGACTTCTATTTTTACAAGTTATCCAAAAATTGCTAGCATTCGTAGAATTATAGTCTGCTTCCAGGCAGAGACTCATCCCTCGTCCACACAGCCTTGCCCTTATCGTTCACCACAGTCTTGCGAGAGATGATCTCCGCGACGACTTCGGAAATGCCCTGGCGACCGTTGCGAGAGGCAACAACCTTATTGGCCAGCTCTTCCTGAGTGTAGGTGCCCTTGGAGAGAACCTTCTCAATCTCCTTTTCCGTGGGTACACCAAGTTCCTGATGAGGATACTCCTTGAACGTACGGTCGGTGAAGAGTTGTAGCTCGTTGCTGGAGTCATGCTCGAAGAAGGGCTTGGCCACATTGGTGCCGCCAACGGCCTCGAGAGACTCGGGCTCCCACTTGGGCTTGTCCTTTCGGATAAGTAGAGCCGACACGCCCTCAGTGAAGTCGTGATGCTGCATGAACTTGGTAGCAATTTGGTGTTCCTTCTTGAAAGTCTCGGCGATATCCCACTCGCCACCAACATGCATCTGGCGCAGAGCCACATGCACAGCTGTGGGTGACCGCTGGTGCAGAGTCTTGAGTTGCTTCTGCGCCCACTCCTCAGTAGGACCCCGCTCCGCCTCCAAGGCAGCAATGATCTCACTAATGGTGTGCTTATTAAAGCATCGGTCGATCGCCTGGCGAATCTCACCGCCCAACGTTATAGGTTGGTCATAAGGAAGACCAGTGCAGAATTCCTCAAGAGTCTGGTTAATGAGGGCCAGGCGTTCAGGCAGAGCATCGCTGTCTCGGAATCGCAATTCGGCCAGGCGTGCCTCGAGATCGGGCAAGCTGGTTGAGTGTAGGTAATGAGTGGCGATACCAGAGTAGAAGACGTTGGCGCCTTGGAGTCGCGCGCTGGTCAACGCCAGGTAGGTTCCGACAGATCCGTTCATTCGAGGGAGGAAGAAAGAGGCGCCGACGTCAGGGAAAAATCCAATCGTTGTCTCAGGCATAGCAAAGGTAGTGTTCTCGGTCGCGATCCTGAACGGAGCATGGGCGCTCAGGCCAACACCACCACCCATGGTAATACCGTCCATAAAAGCGATATAGGGCTTCTTGTACGTTGCAATGTAGTGGTCGAGTTTATATTCGAGGGCAAAGTATTCGGCCGAATGTTTCCATCCATCCTCAAGGTCCTGGTTGAGTTTCGCAAGTGCAGCAACGTCACCTCCAGCGCAGAGAGCCTTTTCACCAGCACCCTTCAGTACAACGACGTTGGCGAGATCAGACTTTTCCCATTCGACCAGCCTAGGCACAATCTTTCGAATCATTGAACCGTTAAGAGAGTTGAGCTTCTTTGGCCGGTTGAGCATGACAGTTCGCAGACCATATTTACTCTCGAAGACAACATCGTTAGGTTCATCGTCGGGCTGCTCCCGGATGCTGGTGGCCTCGGATGAAAGCTGCAAAATTCCAATTAGCGCTATGAATTTAATTGAGAGTCCTGTCTATCTTTACCTGCCGAGCACCAAGCGAAGAGCTCAGGATCTTTGCTTGCTGAACCATGTTGAAGCTTCTTGGTGAGGTCCGACTTGTAAGATTAGCTGCAGCACCAGCTCGGACTGCAAGAGATCGAAACGACATTATATTAAAAGAATTGTCGATGCGCACATGCGATCGACAGGCGCATCAAGAAGAGGAATGAGGGGGTATATGATGTATCTTGGAGTCTTGTCCTCGGTCCGCGGCAATGCTTTTTCCAACCTCCGCATCAAACCGCCCCAAAACCAAAATTGATAGCAGCCACACAGTTTGATAGTGGGATGGTTCCATGCCTGCTAAGTCAGGAACTGCGTCACCTGACCAGTCAGAGAGCGCAAAATTTGGACCCACCAGGACGTCCAATCAAACACGTCCTACCCCAATCGTCAACTTTTCGAGCTCTCTGAGCTTCAGCCTTGCGAGTCGCAATACAACATCTCATAACCACCAAGCAATACCATCAAGATGTCGGACCCTAAGATTCAGTACGTCTCAGCACACCCGCATATGCTTCACAAATGCTAACAAATTACTCAGGGAGCTTCTTAGCAAGCAGCGATCCGAACTCACGTACGTGTCCACCGATAATTGCTGTCTTTCCAGCCCCACGACAGGTCAACAATTGCTAACCTACTACGCAGTGAGTACGAGATCGCTCAGCTCGAAGAGTACGAGTTCTCCGCCGGCCCTCTTTCCATCCTCCAGACTGCCGTGCGATCACACGTCCAAGTCCTCATCTCTATCCGCAACAACCGCAAACTCCTCGCGCGCGTCAAGGCCTTCGACCGACACTGCAACATGGTCCTCGAGAACGTCAAGGAAATGTGGACAGAGACTCCCCGACTAGCAGGTGGAAAGAAGGGCAGACCAGTCAACAAGGATCGGTTCATCAGCAAGATGTACGTTTCCCGCACACTGGCCGCCGACAAACCCCTTTTGTCGAATGGCGGTGACACCAAGTTTTGGTACGGATCACTAACTGCGTCACAGGTTTTTGCGAGGCGATAGCGTTATTCTGGTTCTCCTAAGCTAATATTCCTTTACCGCATGATCTTGGAAGGGTGAGGGCTTGATTTTGAGAATGGGATGTTTTGTATGTCTTACGGGCAAGGCTCACTGGGACTCCATAGGCGTTGAAAACATGATGATTTGCGCATACGATATTTATTTCATTACAACGTGACTATGGCTACTTTGAACACTACCTATTAAGATGTTGGCTTTGCTTTGCTTTCCATTCGAGTTTGTTACTAATGTTACAACTGCAACCAAGAGCGAGCGACACCTAGCCAGTCAGGCCAAGGAAGAAGCTAGCCAGTCCCCAAGCACCAGGATCAGGAACCTCCTGATAGCCACTGCCTCCGATATAGACGGTTCGGCCTAGGCTGGCTTGCATACCCTTAGTCTTGTTGGCTCCTTCCAACGCTGCCTCCGCTGCCTTCTTGACGTCTCCTGTCTGGTTTAATGACTCGACGAAGGGGTGGAGAGCGTCGACTAAAGTGCGATCGCCTGGGCGAGCAGGTGTGTACCTGGCCAGAGCATCACTACTCTTCTTGAGGGCTTTGGCCCAGACGTCAGGAGAGGCATTGCCTGGTGAGAGTTCACGAAGAGCTTTGACTAGAGCGTTGAGGAAGATGGCATACAAAGCTCCTGAAGTTCCATCCATAGCAGTTTCCACGATTGTGACTATGGAAGCGAGGTCCACGACAACATCGCCGGTAAGAGGATGTTCTTCGATATGTTTGAGGATTGCTGTATTGTGTCAGTATATGAGTATTGTCTAGGCTTGGAGAAATTTACCTTCAGCTCCTCGCTTCAAACCAATTCCACAGTCACCGTCACCCACAACGGTATCGTAGCGCGTGACCTCGGGCTCGGCATCGATGACCTTCTGCAGAGCATTCTTCAACACGGCTTGCGCAGCACTGGCATCTGTCTTGAGACCACTAGACTTGCTATCCTGAGTCGCACCAACACGATCAGTTCTTGTGTTGGTGTTCTTAGTGTCCCAAGTACTTGTCTGGATAGGTGCAGACCAGCCAACTACTTCGCTGGGAGCGTCAAGCAACTCAACCATGCTGGGCGCATCGAAGTCGGGAGAAACCACATTAAGAAGAGAAATACTGAAGCCGAGACCGTTAAGGCTGGTCATATAGGTACCGCTCAGTGTTCTCACGGGACGAATGCTGTACTTGGACTCGAGTTGACTGGCGACCTCTGCGGTGATACCGCCCATCTCTAGAACACTGACTCCTCCCAAGTTGTTGATCATGAGAACGACTTCTTTGGAGTTTACGTTGACGAACGCTCGGTCTTTGTCGTTGGTGTCAAGCAGTTGCTGCAGCATTTTGCTCACAAGATCAGGTAACTCGACCTTCTCGCGTCCCGATCCGGGCTCGTTGTGAATGCCCATTCCCAACTCCACTTCGTCTGCTGCAAGACTTCCCTCCGAGTCGACCTTGCGGCCGGGAACATGGACATGTTCAAGACTGGCACCCACGCTGACAAGGTTGTCTGCTGTAAGCTGGGCATATTTGGCTACCTGCTCGAGAGGCTTCCCTAGAGCAGCAAGAGCACCTGAAATCTTATGGACAAGGACAGTACCCGCGATACCACGGCGCCCGACCTTTCCGGCCTTTGCGCGACCAACTCCGACATCATCGCCTACAACCACCATCTCCACGTCAAGTCCGGCCGCTTTGCCCTTTTCGACAGCCATGCCAAAGTTGAGGACATCACCGGTGTAATTCATAACGGTGACCAACACACCCTTTGATGTATCGACACGAGAAGTGATAGCCGTGCGTATTTGCTCAGCTGAAGGGGAGGCAAAGATGGTACCAGCTACAGCAGCGGATAGCATGCCTTTGCCGACCATGCCAGCGAAAGAAGGTTCATGGCCGGAGCCACCACCTGAGATAATGGACACTTGAGATTTGGCATTGGAGTCAGGACGGCGGTAGATCACTTTGAATTCTGGATCTAGAGCAACGGATGGGTTGGTGAGAGTAAGACTGTGGAGAGCTGAGGAGACGAGGTGAGTTGGGTCGTTAACGAAGTGTTTGGCTGACATGACGATGATAATAGACGGATAGTCAACTATATTATATAGGAGGGAGGAATTAGATGTTTAGTTTTTAATTGAGTCTCTTCTCTGAGTGCTTGAGTTCTTTTTAAGTATTTTCTGCCAAGAAAATTGCCATCAATTGATGATCAAGTTGATTCAAATCAGGTGAGGTTCTGTTTGGCTGTGATGGATGGACGGATGATGGATGAAGCTTGAGTGGGGGAATCGCGGGGTTCGCAGGCGGGGGCTGGGAACCGTGAGGAGTTGAAGCTGGGGTACGGCAGGAAGCGTCTATTGGCATTGGCTATTCAGTTTACGGTATTCCGGAGGTGCCTGGTTCTTTGCCCACTGTTATGTGCATGTGGTTGCTTGGCTTGCTTGTTCTGATTGTCATCAGACTTGATGAAAGTGGGCAAGTCGAATGACAGCTGTCGATCGAGTGAATTGTTGAGACGCATGCGAATCCTATTATGGACTGTGAACTAACACGGTTATAGAGTAATGTCACATTAGAGTTCTGTGAGAGATACAGGATAGAAGAGATTTGTATTGGTTTTACTTGGTGGGCGAAAGTGAGGATAAGCAATTGTGCGTCTAATACAAGCTCGTCATGTGTATGCAAATGCAGATGCATGTCGATCAGTTTTCTTCAGTGTGTAGCTTATCTAACAATTTGTCAAAAATAAGTCCATCGATGTTTGATAAGTCCGTTATTCGGAAGACAATTAATTATGGTTGTAGTGTGTAGCAATTGAAGCCATGATAGTCTGTTTTACTTAGACTCGATCTTGTATGCTTGTATTCGAGGCTTGGTGATATCCTACAAACTCCGCAAGAGTAACACCAGAAATAGTTGACAAATACGAGATTGAATTGCTGCAATTTTCTTTGCCGTTTGATGCAGTTGATGTCTATTAATACTGGGACCAATGCTTCAGTGCGTATACATATTGTTTCATAGGTGCGACGACGATCACTGCAGTGTTTTTTATAGAAACAACGCAAGATACAATACTGTACTCTGTATGAAATTAGGCAATTCAAATCACGATGGCCGCTTACTTCCAAACACAGTTTTTAGCTTAAAAGTTCTGAAACGGCGGTTTTAAGCATGAAAACAAAGCTTAGGGTCGTTATGGATAAAAGAACTCATCTCATGTGTTTACGCGGCCACGGATATGCGCGCCTGGTTAGACATAAAGTGCTCAAAGCGAGCTAGACAAGGGGTAGCAAGGTCCACCAATACAGTACAGTACAGTACAGTACAGTACAGTATCTTTTTTCCAGAATCAATTTCCAGTCGACGCTAGCTCGGGAATAACACTGAAGAGAGAGCCAAGCAAGCCAAGGGGATTTTCTTGGCTAGTTATATCACATCAGCATTGGAACAAATTAAACTGCCATTCCGACTTCCGGCTTGGCTGAATTCGCTTAGTATATCGAATTGCCTGTCGATGTATGCATGTCTGGCTTTGATATACAGACATATACGAGTGAATAAATCATGATTCTTATTCTCGGCCGAATTAAAAGCAGATACTCCATAGTTCTCCAACCCGCTCTTCAGGTCATGCAAGAAAAGGGATCGAGACGATTATTGGATCGTGCTTCTCATGGAGCCGCATTTAATTCAGGAACAAACTGGAGCATTCCCTCACTCACCCAAGTCGATCATAATCATATACTGTCCTTTCCAGACTGTGCATTGCGCATTGTGCCTTGCGCGTCCAGTACAATACAGTAGTACTGAAGAAATCTCCTCCTCTCTCGTCTCTTCTCTATAGCATAGCCTACTAATTGACAGCCTTTGATTCTCATGCCCGACTCGTAACTCGTCTCTTGAACCCGAATTTCGTCTGTGTCAGACATAGACCCCCTGACGATCCACCATCCTTTCCTATGAGGCCCAGTTCTCTACCTGAGCTCAGCCCCCCAAAGCGAGATATCTTTAGCCAATTGCGTACAGTTGTTCCGAGTGATGGATTTCTTCGACAGCAGTTTCATTTCCAAAGGATCCTTCCGCCTCGTCGGCCTGTGGAGTCCCGCTGACGTATCGCCGAATATCAGAGTGTCAATGTCAATCAATGGATGGATAGGATGGCAGGATGGATGGATGGATGTCCATGACCATGTCAATGTCAATGCCCACAGATAGACAGGGCAAAAATGGGGTCATCTTTGCCGTGCCCAGTTTTTACAAGAAAAGACCAGAGCAGTATCCTTTTTCCCTTTCATATACCCATTTCTTCCTGTAAAGTCCATCTATCCTATTCATTCGTTACCTTTTGCCGTAATTATTTCCCTCTCTTGTTAATATACGTGCCGGATACACCTCTTCTACCATTATCTTGGCAGCTCTCGATCTGGTCTTGGCGTCGAACAGGGTCTAATTCGTCTATTCATCGATCCCGTCTTGTCATTGTCTTGGTATTCCAGTATTTTGGTTAAGCTGCCGAGATGCGATCGTTGCTTCAAACGACTACTGCCGTCCTTGGCTGGGCGGTAGCAGCAAATGCCTACGACCTAACAGTGAATGACAAGAGTAAGCTCCTTTGCTACCCCTGATCAAGATGAAATGACTTATTGACGATGAGTAGAATCAGTTGAGAGTGCGGCTGCTAAGGCTGCCAAGGGCTTGACAAGTTGGTATACAGGAATGAACCCAGGCGACACACCCGGAAACTTGCCAGATCCCTATTACTGTAACTATCCCGTCATCACCAAGTCATGACTTTATACTAACTCTCGAAAGGGTGGGAGGCCGGAGCCATGTTTGGTACTCTAGTTGATTACTGGTGGCTTACAGGAGACGACAAATACAACACCATCACGAAACAAGCCATGATTCACCAAGCCGGCGATGGAGGCGACTACATGCCCGACAATCAAACCATGACCGAAGGAAACGACGACCAGGGCTTCTGGGCCATGGCCGCAATGTCAGCAGCCGAGCACCAGTTCCCAGACCCTCCCGAGGACTCCCCTGGATGGCTCGCCCAGGCCCAAGCCGTCTTCAACGAATACGTCAGTCGTTGGGACCCAGAGTATTGCGGCGGTGGAATGCGCTGGCAGATTTTCAAGTGGAACACCGGTTACGATTACAAGAACGCCATCTCTAACGGCTGCTTCTTCAACATCGCCTCTCGCCTGGCGCTATACACGGGTAACGAAACCTATGCAGACTGGGCTGAAAAGGTTTGGGACTGGCATACCAAGGCTGGAGTTGTCACCGACAAGTTTGAAGTTCTCGACGGTGTCCATATCAGCAAGAGCAAGTCCGAGAAATGCAACGACATCGACAAGACGCAATGGTCCTACAACACCGGCATCTTCCTTCACGGCGCCGCAACTCTATACAATCTCACCTCGGACGACAAGTGGAAGAAGCGCACCGACGGCCTTCTCGATGATGTCTTCAACAAATTTGTCAAGGACGAGATTATTTACGAGCAGTTTTGTGAGCCGCACAAGCAGTGCAGTCAGGATCAGCAGAGTTTCAAGGGATACCTCGCGCGATGGTTGGCTGCTACCACCCAACTATACCCAGGCACCAACGACAAGATCATGAAGCTTCTCAAGACAAGTGCACAGGCCGCCGCCAAGGTCTGTAGCGGTTCTGGAGAAGGCTACAAGGGTCCTTCTGGTACTGCATGCGGCTTCTCATGGACGACCGGTTCGTTCGATGGCTCTATCGGTGTAGGACCCCAGATGAACGCCCTCTCCATCTTCATGTACACTCTAGTCGAGAGCGCAAAGGGACCCGTTACATCCAAGACTGGAGGAACATCAAAGGGCAACCCTAATGGTGGTAACACTGAGATCGACGCGAGCGACAACAAGCCCAAGATGAAGGAGATCACTACGTCTGACAAGGCTGGTGCTGGTATTCTGACCTTCCTCTTTGTGGCTGGTGTCATTGCAGGTGTTTCTTTCCTCGTTGTCGACATGTAGACATTCAGGGCTATGAGTTGCAGGGAAACGGCGTTATGGGGTGATTTGCGATATCTTGCTTGTACCATTGGGCGTTGAGGATGCTTTAGAACTCGGATTCCTTTATTTGTATATGGCCTAAGATGAGACGCGGAGCTCGTCAAGCCGCACATGATCATTTGTTTCAAATCACGGAAAATTCCGTACATGATTTTGCGGCTTTTTTTCCCCTTGAGTGATTTACTGCTCTGGTATGGTGAACACATGCTTATTGGCAAGCCCTAACATGAGATATATACCATTGTCGATGTTTCAAAGGCTCACAGTATCTGACAAGGCTATCTATACCAACTAAACGTCGATCAGGTTATTCCATGCACAAGGGCAAATAGCTCTGATCTATGACGGATATTCTCATTAATAATCGATTTGAAATTGAAAAGCTCTATGAATAGACCTCGACTCCTATAACTGTTCCTCATCCCATTATGAAAGCTCTATACTAATACCATTAATTAAACCCTACTGTCTCAAAGGCCGTCTCATCATCTATGATATCGTCTTTTTGTTACATCGAGAAACCTCATATTAAACGCCAGGCGGTTCAGAAAATAACCCGCACACCACTATACTAAAGCATACTGGATGACAAAAGACTTTAGGATAGCTTAGGCGACTTAGCAAAGGGCTTAGGCTATTGTTTCTGTCAAGCTTGCGCTGTGTGTGGATTATTATGCAACCCACCTGAACGCCAACCCTCAGCCATTACATCTCCTTCAGGTTCCCCTGCTCATCCCTCGACATTCTCGCATATTGCGTCTTCAACGTAGGTGTATCGGCACTAACAAGTGTATTCGTCCACCTCTCCTCCTCTTCACCCACAGGTGTCGTCCTCACAGATGCACGACCCATCAATACCGGATGGCAATTGAAGTAAATATTCTCGTATGCCCGCTCAGGAACAGAATATGTCTCGTGGAAGATACCAATGTGCTTAGGCTTCGTCTTATTGATATAGTCCCATGCTTTTCGGTGAATGTCCCCATGGGCAAAACGGTGTAGACCTTCCACATCGCGGAAGTAGTAGATGTTGAGAAGTGTGTTATTGCTGCTACGCTCGTCACCTCGCCAGCTCGAAGACGTGAGCAGACCGTATTCGTCGCGATGAGCCTCCAAATTCTTCGACATGGCTGTGAAGTGATTGCTTATCTTGTCCATGCCTGGCGCGGCGAGACCAAGGGGGTGGTTGACCTGAATACCAAGATGGAAGACTACCACTGACTTCGCACCAGGTTGAGAACCGAATGTCCCAGAAGAGAATGGCAACTGCGCAGTTGTGCGACCGGGTATTATGGCTTCATTGTACTCGTTGGGCTTTGAGCTGCGCAGTTGGATAAGAGTGGTGATGATAGAGTTGAGCAGAATAGCCGCTGATGGCACGACTGCCCAACGAAAAGGAAGGATGGCGCAAAGAGCTACTTGGATGAATGACCCGATGGCTATAGTAACTTGAGGCTTGAAGCAATCTTTGAGCATGAACTATAACATGTTAGACAATGAATTCAAGATGACAACTAACCTTGACTTACAGCTACCTGACTGCTTGAGGGGAATTTCATCGGCTTAGAAGCCGGGTTCAATTTAGGTCGAAACTCTGTGTTCTTCATTTTGATAACGTATATGATTAATTATGTTGATAATGTAGATGAGGTTGAAAATAGTGGTGATGGTTTGTGATTGAATAGTAGATATTTCATAACCTCGACAAGACGTTATATGAGTTATATACTCTGTCATTCGCAAACGGCTGAATCATTGCGGATCAAATACGATATTAATCACGAACGAATGCGAGAATCTGCAACTGCGCCAGAGAGAGATACATCATGTCATGCAGAGCCATCACCAACATGGCCATCTCCCAATCCAGACACTCAGTTATGTTGGCTTGCTCGCATTCTCGCATTCGCTTAAGTCTAGGAGTACGTATTTGTCTACCTCCTCAGGAGTTGGCAGTTATCGATAAGCTCATTGGCTTTCTTGTTCTGGTCAAGTCTAGATAGCATAGAGAGTGCGAGGGTGCGGCATTGTTTTTCTTCCGAGTCGTTGAGTTCCATTATTCAAGTCAGTCTTTGGGTACAAATATCGGGCATTTTGTTTCACCGCTTCAACACTTACTCTGTGTCTCGCAGTGATGCTTCTATGGTTGATCCTTGCATTCAAAAGATGAAATGAATAAGCTCGAGTCTACAAGTGATTAGGTCACAACTTCTACACAACTGGACATCCTAGTTTGATAGTCAACTCAAACGCAAGCTTGCGTTTGACCTTCACTACTTATCTTGCACAACATCANCGGGCATTTTGTTTCACCGCTTCAACACTTACTCTGTGTCTCGCAGTGATGCTTCTATGGTTGATCCTTGCATTCAAAAGATGAAATGAATAAGCTCGAGTCTACAAGTGATTAGGTCACAACTTCTACACAACTGGACATCCTAGTTTGATAGTCAACTCAAACGCAAGCTTGCGTTTGACCTTCACTACTTATCTTGCACAACATCAAATCATTTGTATCACTTCCGAAGTGCATCGAGTCTAACACTCCCTCGGACCTCCGGTGTCTCCACGTCCGAACTCAAAGTGCTTCTCCACCGCCGGCTGCCCTAGCAACGGATCAATTAAACGTTAGAGTCGAACCCAGCTTTCGATCATCGGTTGACGCAAGACGCGCCAAGGACTCGATCTAAGATGAGAGATCATCCTGTAACAGGCTATCAAACGGTTGTCATCTGGAGAGTGGGGATGCTACAGCCGAGAGTCGGTCTCGTGTAAAGTGAAATTGTCTTGCGTTAAGCGAGAGCCTATGTCAACAAAAAGTCACAGTGACAGAGTGTCTCGGAAAAAATGAGTAGTAAACATTGAATATGAATTGAATTGACTTAGAATGCGACGATTTTGTAGTCGTCACTCATGAGGATCGTCTCACTATCGTAATCCCAACACCAGGAAACCAAATTACAGCATGTGCAGATAATCCAGACAAATGTCCAAAGGACCTATACACAAGCCGCAGGAAAAAAGAGACAACCCAAGCAAATAAAAAACAGCAAAAATAGACAACTCTTGCAAATTGCAGTCCAGACAAGGCCCTAAAAGTGCCAACAATTCACAAAGAAATGCTGGCCATTACATGCAAACTCCTCCATGACAAGCATCTTTTTCCTCTCTTCTTAATCTTCGTCGTGAAATACCGGTCTGTGATACCGAAACTGCGTACGCCTGGCCATTTTATGTAAAGTAATTTTGTGTAAATCGCTTCAAATGTGTATGTTCAACATAGTCTAGATGTGTCATGAAAAACTCGAGGAGAAATCTTCTAGGCGGTGTTTTCCTGGGTTTGTGACTGGTGAGGATAGTTGGGGTCGGTGAGGGACTTTTCCCATTCGTCCATCAAAGTCGTCGCTGTACGTTTGAGATTGCTGGGCGAGAATTGGTTGACAATGTTGGGTAGAAACTCCTCGAGTTTGGGGGAGAGCAGAGGAGTTTCGTAGCCGGTCGACTTCTTCTTACTGAACAAAGTTAGCTATTGCCTCAAACAATGTCAAACTCAATGCCAACAATCACTTACGAGGGCGAGTCCGCAGGTTCTCCCTCGTCCGAAGTAGCAGACAGATCGTCCAATCCAGCACTGCCAATAGTAGAGCCGCTCCAGCGAGACGTCTTAGAGGACGAAGCGGGAGACTCCCAATTAGACCAGTCATTGTCGTCCATCGAGTCGAATCCAAGAGGTTGCCAAGAGAAAGACTTATTCTTTGACTTGGTTTTACTCCGCGCAGGCATCTCGGGCCGAGTTTTCGAGGCTGTTGTCGCTGATGTCGATGTTTTCGTGTCTGAAGCCTCTGTAGACTCAGAGTTATTGTGGGGTGGCTCAAATACTGTGCTCACTTTTGGTCGTAGTGGGCGATTCGGTCGGATCGTATCTTGGGCTCGGGAGGTTTCGCTGCGATCGCTGCCGCCGTTGGAGCGGACGGGTTGGCCATTAATAGGTTCGTCCCCAACGGTAATTTGACGAATGTCCTCGACAAAGGCTCTTAGGCCCAACTTAAAGTCCTCGACAATTTGAGCAGCACCGGGAACGTTTTGCTGTGTGCGTGGCTGCCACGAGGCACGCTTGTTTAAATGGGGATTTGTTAATTGAGCGGTCCTGCGCTCGATTGAAGGTAACTTGACCTGCTCGTGCTCGTGATCACGGTCCTGATACAGCGAGAACCCTGCTTCTGGCTTCGCCGGCGACAGCAGAGATAGGGTTCTTGTATGTCCACCACGAAGGACCCTTCTTCGATTTGGCGTTGTTGCACCCGTCTGCTGCAGCAGCTTTCGGCGGTCTGACTCGGCACTTCGCCTCATCAACGAACCATCATCTTCTGAAGGTAGAACTGGGCTGCGGTATGCTTCAATGGGAATAGGATCACCCTTCTTCTCTTGTGTTGTCCACTTCTTCTTTAGTGAAGTCAGCTCTGCCTCAGCACGAGACAACTCCTCCCTTAATTCCAGCACACGTCTTTCCTGAGCAGCAATAGCAATAATGAACTCATTTGCGTCAGCAGGAGAAGCAATGCCAGAATCAATTGGTGTCGGAGGAATCGATGACATGGCAGAAGAGGTCGGTGTTGGTCGGGAAGGATCGCTCGTAGGGGGTGCAATTGGGAGCGTCAAGGACAGTCGGTTGACCTGGCGGTTCATGCTGGATACACTAGACTTTGCACGAGTATGGCCACGTCTGAAAGAGATAGTTTCGTCCCTTCGAGGTGGAGGGGGAATTCCTGCCACTGAACTCATACTGCTGTGGCGGTTGTGTGAAGCGAGGTTGCGAGCAGGAGTGAATCTGGGGTCAATAGAAGCAGCAACAGCGATGGTTGTAGTAGAAGAAATGGTCGAATCAGGGGCTGTCTCAGAAGTCGAATTGGAGGTGGTGGGTATGATCAAGTCTGCTGGCAGACGGTCGGCAACAGAGTAACGTCGACGGATAGCTTGTTGTTGCGAGGCCATGTCCATTAACTCGTAGGGATTCAAGGTCAAGGTATGGATATTGGTATTGTTGTATAGTAGGGAGTGGAGGCCGAGAACTTGTCGGCGTTTATGCAAATGAGTGGCTGGAGCTCTTTGGGCTCTGCGACGCCGCAATCTAGCAGCAGCGACAGCAGCAACAGCGGCCCTGGCAGTGAGCGCTCTATGGTGTGTCTGTGTCAGACGGCGGTGATCATCGAAGAGAGCAAACGAGCAACGATGGACAAGGCAGAGTTGAAAGAGAAAACCGGGCATCAGAATAAGGAGAGAGAGGCGAGTTGAAAGTGGATTGTGCGAGGTCTTAGTGGTGTATCAAGTTGCGCATGGGGTATGGCGCGAGCCGGGGTGGATTGATTTCAGTGGATCGTCCGCCAATGCTCAGTGGTCGTTGTCGAAAATAGAGCCCTGGAGGCGTCCAGTAGCACGACCCTAGATCCCCTAACTTGGGAAGACGTTGGTTGAAGTGCTTAACTTAGCACACGACACGACGCCTGGTCGGACCTTGAACCAGACTGGATCGGACTAGGGGGGCGATTCTCAGGAGAATAGGAGCACCATTGGTATTGGTAGTTGGGGCTCGGCAAGGCGCAGGAACGTCGCGAAATAGAAAGCCAGGGACGATGTGAGGCTTGCTGGGGTTGGCTGAGAGTGCGGACAGGAAATTGATAGATCCCAGTAAGGGACGAGGCGACGTTAAGCGGACGGGGCGGATTGGAGTACCTAACGCTGATAAGGAGCCGTTGAGACGAGAAAAGCGAATCAATTACCGTGGGGGGAGTGAGACTGTTTGGGATATTGTGATGCAAGGTTTAATGAGGACGTGATGAAAAAGACAAGAAAGGAGTGTTAATAATGGGAAAGAATATTTGAAATCGTAAGGAGCGAATATCCCCAATCAGGTGTTTGCGGGATACAAATATCGATGGAATGTTGTAAAAAGCAACAGAAGCTGAGTGCTGTCGGATCAATACAGCAGTAGGCAGTTCCGGGAGAATGGCCGCTTCAAAGACAACAACCCTGGTAGGCGTGGAGTGATGCCGACAAGCGAAGAGTCCTGTAATTGATGATGCAGTGCGCGTACAATATTTCGGGGCATGAATTGAATGGATCATGAACATGAATTGTAAGTGCTACTTTAACAGGGTATGGGAAATGGGATTGGGACCTGCTTTGTTTACATATGCTGCTCGTAATTCGAAATGGGCCCTCGGCATCCGTCAACAACACCATGGGAACTGACCCAAAGAGCTGCAATTTGACGGCCCAACCCGCAAGTCTCACTCAAGACTGAGCAATCGCACCACCTGACCTGCCTCTGCCCTGTTTGCGCGGCTTGTCAAGCTCAACGCTTTGCTGCAGTGGATCATGTCCCCGGTTTGAGTCACGGACGACTACATATCAATATTCCTTCTCATTTCATCTCATCTCTTTGTGCTGCCATTCTCTTCTTCCTCCCGACTTTTCCATCACCCCGCCTCGTTGCTCCCCTCGTCCTTTTGACTTGACAACGGATAGAGCCTCGACGCCTAAACTACTGCAGCCTGTGCGTTAGACCGTATCTTGTTGGGCAAGGGTTCCACGATCTCGAGCGCTCGAGCCGTTGTCCAAACAGAGTGTCGATATGTTTTATGCATCATTGGCTCTTTGTAAGTGAGGCACTTTGTTCTGGCTAACGCAAACAATGTTTGTCACGACGATGGAGATAGCGCTCCCGTGACCCTGTCATCCAGGCCCAGGGGTCTTGTGTCTTTTAAGTTGCGGTGGTCGTGGACGGACCTTGCATAAACGCAGGGGTTTAGTACCAAATTGAGTCGAAGTCTACACATTTGCCGAGGAATGCAAGTAAATTACATCCGTAAGCTGACTTGCATAAAATCATCTAACGGTCGATTATTCGGTTAACGATGAGATGGAAAGAAACCACATGCAGCTCATTTGTCCGAGCTATTCTTGGGTTGTGTGTGGGCTTCTGTTTTTTGATCGTGGAGTTGCGGTCGAACTATGGCCGGCACAGTCTCAGGTCTACCTAAACACAGCCTCGAATACGAACTGAGTGAAACCGGTTTATGGTTGGCTACGTGAAGGATTTGACTGCGGTACGCATCATCCATTAGGTATACAATTCAACAAAAATCAGAGGCGGTCAGGCAGCGTGTAAGTTGAGCTTCATAGGCGCTACTTGGTAGGCTTGAGGGGACTAGAAAGCGTGGTGAGTGGAGGCATGAGAGACGAAATAAGCATGTCAGCTTATAAAATATTGTCGGCCGGTCTTGAGCTGTTTATTTCTTCATCCCAAACCCGAGAGGTCATCTTTTCTGTAACCCACCAGGCAGATCCATATCGACCAAGCACGTGATCCTCGCGTCAAGGTCGCGTCTGGTAGCAGGAAGCTACGGCTGACACGTCAGTTGCCCGATCGTATCCATCACCAAACCTAAAGCATCGCGCCCAGGAAAATGGGAAAGTGGAAACGGCATCTCTTGCGTGCCTACTAAGTTTTCGCGAAGAGACTCTATTGCCTGCTCCACTTCCCCATTAGTTTACGACTGGTCTCTACATGCCTCAATTCAAGTTCCAACAACAAATCATGGGCTCTTTGTCCCGTGGCATTCACAAAGACCGAAGAACCTGTTCATGAAAATGCCTCTGCCTTTCGTTTTAGTTTGCCAGTTGCTTGATCAGTGTTTTGATCTTTCTGTCGCCAAAAAGAGTTGCTCTGGCGTCATTGAGAAGTGGTTTACCAGGCATCGTAATTATGTTGATGCCCACGATACCAGTCTCTCAGCACTCTTGTCGACCTTACTACCCGAGAAAAGAACAGATAGGGTCTACTGTATTCAGGCCGCTAGCCTCGAAAGAACCATCGGCCGCGCGTGTCTCCTCGGAGCTTCACGTATCGCTGAACTGGCTCGGTTCCGTCAGCCCGGCTCTGGTGTTGATCTAGCAGATTGCGCCTATCGCATCCTGACTGTAACAGTGAGTTTACTCATGCGAATCATAGTTACAAGCTGACAGGAACGCAGCCGAGCCCTTGCTACTCCCAGAGCGACCTTGTGACCGTGGAAGAAATTGATGAACTCCTCCATTCCCTCGCCTCGAAAGTGAGATGGAGTTCTCCTTCAATACGCGCCTCGCAGGCCAGCTTAACTCCAAGCAACAGAACGGATGTTGAGCTCATGTACAGAAGGCTGAGCGCAGTAGAAGCCAAGTGGTTTACAAGGTTGATTCTGAAAAGCTACCAACCACTAGTATTAGATCCGCATCTCGTATATCGACTTTGTGACCCCCTTCTTCCTTGCGTTCTCAAGATCCAGGACGACTTCGCCATGGCGATTTCTACTGTGCAAACTTTACGAGGGAGGTTGCTCCCGAACAGTGGAAGAAGAACCCCCCGTGAACGGGTTATGTGCACAGTAAAACCTCAACTAGGTATCAAAATTGGACGACAGCCTTGGATTAAAGGCCGCAGCATTAAGCATTGTTTAGATATGGGCCATGGGCGTATGAGTGTGGAAGAAAAGATCGATGGCGAATACTGTCAGATCCATATCGATCCCAGTAAGGGAGATCGATGCATTCAGATATTCTCAAAGAGTGGCAAAGACAGCACTGAAGACAGGGTTGCACTTCACGGGTCGGTATTGGAAATCCACTGATTTCATGTAAGCTGACCTCTTATATAGGACGGTACTAGAGTCGCTTAGAATTGGACAGCCCGACGCGAGAGTCACGAAGGCTTGTATATTGGAAGGGGAGTTGGCTGTATATGATGACTCTGTACGTCTTGCCCAAGCCCATCTGTCTGGCAGTATTCTAACATATACTAGTTAGAGAAGATACTTCCATTCCATAAAATTAGAAAGCACGTATCGCGGAGAGGCGTATTTTTGAACACTGACTTAGACTCCCTGTATGTCTTCCCCTTTCCATCGTCATGTCTGATGTTGACTTCCTAGGCCTGGGCCGCAGGAGCACTTGATGATCGTTTATTATGACATAATGCTTTTAGAGGATCAGTCACTGATCAACCTACGACACTCTGAGAGATTCAGAATTCTGTCAAATCTTGTTTGTTGCCGCAAAGGATGGGCAGAACTAGTTCCACGCCAAGTTGTCGACTTCGGTCAACCACTTGGAGCATCGACCCTACGTAAGGCATTTGCGGTCACTATCTTGGCCCGAAAAGAAGGACTCGTTTTGAAACCAGACGAGCCCTATTTCGACTTCAAAAACGAACGTCGAAAGTTCTCGAGCTGCTGCATCAAGCTCAAGAAAGAGTACATTGGGAACTTTGGAGATGTTGGTGATTTCGCGGTCATCGGGGCCAAGTACGACTCGACAAAAGCAATGACCTACCGAATCCCTGGACTAAAATGGACGCATTTCTATGTTGGATGCCTCGACAATAGAGAAGCGGTCAGAAGCTGGAAGGCTAAGCCAGAATTCACGATCGTCAACGTTGTCGAACTGAACGAAACGCTCCTTAAGGAGGTCGTTGCATACTCAAACCCAGAACCCATTGACCCAAGACAGAATGAGGCGCTCATCTTCAAACAGGCCCATGGTGTTGAACAAGGTTCGCCTCCAGCCGTCATATTCGCTAAGCCGGTAGTATTTGACTTAAAATGCTTCAGCTTTGATAGAGTGGGAAGCACTGGATTCTGGAGCCTACGATTTCCTTCAGTGACAAAAGTTCACTTTGATCGGGACTTCACTGACACTATATCCTTCGACCAGCTACAAACGCTGGCCAGGGATGCAACGACAGCCTCTGAGCTCGAGGACAGTCAGGAGAACTTGCAGTGGATCGCAAAGTTGGAGGCAGCCGATCCTCACGGCATTGCAGTTGACACCGCTAGCCAGCTGACAGTTACAACTATGCCAACACCATCACCTCGGAAGTCAATCCAGAATACTACCTCTACATGGTCTCCAACCTCCCCCTTGGCAGAAAGGTCACCAGCTGGCAATCAACTAAGCCACTGCCGTGAAAGATTTGAACGGGTGCGTCCTCTGCTTTTATCTACTGCTACAGCCGCAACGTCGGTGCCTGCTGCACCGCCCGCGTCACACACGGAACCGCGTGCAAAACAGAAACGCGATCCGCCCATTTCACACCCAGTATCACCAAGTAAGCGCCTAAAAGCAGACACTGAATCACTGCCACAACACCAACAACCACCCAGCAACGCAACTAATTCTCAACCGCGCGAACCTCTCGGACACATAGATGAGAACTCAAGATCCCAGCGCACCATGTCTCACTATACAATTTGCTGCCCATCGCCTCCCAGTCGTACTCATGAGTCGCGCTCCGGGAAGCATGGTCTTGGAGAGGATCTTTTCATGTACGATCTTGTCACTGAACAGGCTCCTTATAAACTGAGAGACCCCGAGGACGACCTCGAGAACGACCTTGAGATCGAAATAGAACCTTGCCGCGAGAAGCCGGTTATTTGGAAGGATGTAGCCCTCGACGAAAAAGAACGCCCTGACGAAAGCGAAGAAGATCTTGAGCAGGATCATGAGAGTGATTCTGAAAACGACACTGAGAAAGAACTTGGGACCGAAACAGAACCTCGCCGCAAGAGAACAGCTATCTGGAAGGATGTTGCCATTGGTGAGGAAGGATGTGTATACGCCCGCGAGAACTGTGTGTTTGCGAAGGCAGAGGTGTTGATTTCACCTGGGCTTCTTAGCAACCCACAAGCTAAGGCACTCTTTGGGCTGCATGGAATCGGCAACCCAGTCGAGAAGATTGATGCTTGGTTAAAGGGCCAACTCGAAGAGAGAGAGGGCGTCACCAAGATCTACCTTTTGTGCCAGTCGAACCACAAAGAGGAAACAAAGACTTTCCTCGAAAAGATTCAGAAAGCACGCGAGGCCATCCCACTCGAACAACGGGATTGGATCCATGTTTACGACTGGCGCGTCTTACGCCATGTGACGATAATGGAGGATGTATCTATCGACCCCAAAAATTATGATGGGTTCTCTGGCCCGTGGCAGCGCTGGCGTATTGGGTTCGGACTTATCTGATTTAACGCCCAAAAATGATGGGATATGAGGAACGGTAGATGATGGCTATGATAGCTCACAAAAGGCAGTTCACGGCGATGACCAACTCAATTCTATCCTCTATTCTTTCCCTATATCTGTGGTTCCTTGTCGTAGAGGTCGCCGTAGCTCTCCTTGAGCCTCATGAACAAATGCTCATCCGCCGTCATAACTTTACTTGTAGCATACGGGTTCTCACTCGGCGCCCCTTCAGCAGGTACGAAGTTCTTCACCCGCTCGCTGGGAACAGGCTCAAGAGGAATCGCCCCAACAGGATGGCAGAAGTAAGCAATCGAATATCTCGGCCCCTCATTTGTCTCACCCTGCACCTTGACGCTTCCCTCAGTTGGAAATACGACCCTGTGGAGAGTGCTACGGAATAACCCGTTGGTCCAGTACGATAGCAGGTCACCAATATTGATGAGAATTGGCGGACTGGGATCATCTTCAGTGCCAGCAGGGCATACAGGAACGGGTGCCCATATGTTGTCCTTTGTGAGAACTTCTAAGCCTGCTTGGCCCTTTAGACGAAAAAGAAGGGTGATAGAGCCGTAGTCGCTGTGAGAGCCAGCACGCACGTCTTCCTCGGTATGAGCGGTGGACTCAGGGGGCGGATAGCGTAAGAAGCGGAGAATAGAGCTTGACGCTCCCTTGTCTGTGTTATGCGCCGAGGAGAAGAAGTCACCGACCTAAATAGTCATTTCCATTAAGTTAACGGTTTCGAGTTTACAATAAGGGGTTAACTTACACCCAGCCCCAAGCCAAGCAGGTAGAGTAGCTTCTGGCAAAGATCATGACATGAATCAGCAAAGGCACTTATTTGGGGTTCATCGGGGACCAAGTCAGATGGGAGAGGCTGTTGAGCCTTTCCATCTGCAAATTCACCAAAGTTAAAGGCTCTAACATGGCTGTGTTAGTGAGTCGTCGTAGATGATTAGCAAGTAGCTCACTCTTTGAAGTCTCCAATCTAGTACGGAGCGTCAGCCTTGATATCAACCTTTCTTTCTAGACTAGAGATCAAACTTACCTTTTGGTTCTTGGGATCCAGAGTCTCAGAATGCATACCCGACCAGCCACGGTTGTTAGTCTGAATTGTGCATCTCTGCTTCTCTTCCAAGGAACATTCAAACGTCTTTCTAACCTGTATTGTAACAGTTAGTGTTTGTGTGTTTGTATGGGTCTGAGTCCAGTGTATTATAGTCACTCACGAGATCAAATGCCCCGTCGACATCCCTGGCTTGGATATCACGGCCTAGGTTACGGATGTAAATGAAGCCATGCTCCTCAGCAGCGTCAACGAGTTGCTGGGCAATTTCCTTTTGGTCGGCATCAGGAGCTGAAATGTCAATCAGAGGAATGTTTGCCGTTCTTTGATCAACTCCACCGGGCCTCCGGAAATGGCCGAGTTTATCTTTCATAGGATAATGCATGATTGCTTGTGTTTGTAGTGGGTTGAGTATGAAACCGGCTTCGAGAGTGATAAAGCCGCAGTATGTAGGAAAGGTGGTGGGGGAAGAAGACGTATACGGCTATCTGGGGACTAGCTCAAGCTCTCATATTAGAAATAGGGAAGGGCAACGATCGTTCATTTGAACAATGCCAAACGATATGAACAGCGGATGATCGTTTGATCAGATTATATTGCACAGAGCGTCATCACCCCGCCATTCATAGATGTTTGCCGGCCTCAGTACCGTACATGAGACTTGTAAGTACTACGATACAGTGCGGGGCTCCCAGCTACAACACCTAGTACGTCTAAGTTCTACACACCAGTTTAACTGCAGAGTATGTTGTATAGTGATGTAAAAGAAGGGAAAAGATATTATTCGGTTCTAATTAATCTCTATAAGGTCGCTATGACCTTATACCTATCCCAGATTTCCATAGTATTTAGCTAATTGTAAAGGTTCAAGATGATTTATCCGAAGTGAGCTCGAAGTAGCACAGCCACAACTCGGGTAACACTAGCCACACTCACGAGGGCTCTTTCCAGCTGGACATGGATGGGATGGGCGGTAGGATGTGCCGTCCCGCCCGTAGACAAACTTTAGGTAGGCAGGTCGTGTGGTAGGTAGGCGGGCAGGTACCACCCCAGGTAGTTTTTGGTACGTCCCTGCCACTGTAACTCGTAAGTCAAACTTTTGGTTCCTGTCACATCTTCCAACCAGCTGTCCACCTTTGAAGCTGAAGATACCTACCTACCTACCTCACCTGCCAACCTTGTCCTTCAATCCTCCACATCCGCTTCCCACGACAACTTTCCGAGAAGAGACGTTTCTCTTCTCGCCGACTCTCGCTATTACCTTGCGACCCTCCCGACGACCCGCCCAATTCGTTCCCCTCTATCCAGCTACGCAGGTCCCCCCTAGCAAAGCTACAGCACCTTCCCTAGCGGAACTCCTTTCAACCCCGCCATATTCTTGGATCAGCATCCTCCCTCATCTTGCCGCCAACACCTGCGATTCCTAATCCCACCTTTCGAACGACCAGTATCTACTGCCCCCAAGACCTTCCGGTCACCGAATTCGACAACGAGAACCTATAGTGCAAAGGCGCCTGAGTTGCAGCGAGTGTTTCGAGATGCCATGTGAGTCTTGACCCGCGCGCTTGGGGATAAACTTCGTCCAAACCCAGTCGGACTCTGTGCTTGGCCTTCAAATTCAGAATAAACAGCTCGCAACATTCGTGCCTACCGTCGAGAGGTAATTTAGCGCAGCTGAATTAGCTTCTTCCAGCTTCTCCGACCATGTGGAAGCTAGCGGGATATGAACAAGCTCAATTGCAGTTGTAGTTCTGTGGGCAGCGCTCCAATATCAACTCAACATGACGATGATCACACCACAACCGACTGCTTTTGCGACGACGATGTCCCCACGCAGTGCCCGCATACGTCAAGCAGGTCCTGGAGCATGCGCTAACACTTCAAGCAGTCCTTATTGAGGATTCCTGGATCAACGACCAGGCTTCGTATGTACTTTTGCGACTCGCCCTTCTGCAAACAATAGCGCTAATTGAACACACACAGCACGCATGATATCTCCCAGCTCGAAGGATGCGCCATCGCTGTCGATGCAACTTATTATCTCTGCCAGCTCCTCGAAACACCTCCTGCTCACGAGCCCCTATTGTCAGCCCTGGGTGGTCTCACTGGAGTTGAGGCACACATAAACCAGAACCTCGATCAATGGGCAAAGAATGACATTGTACCTTTCTTCGTTTTCGACGGCCAACCTGTGACCGGCCAGGATGACATTACCTTGGATCGTGGCCTCAAGGCCAACAAGAAGACAGATGAGGCATGGAGCTTGTACTCTCAGGGGGCCGCTGAAGAGGCGGTGACAACCTTCGGTACTAGTCCAGGTGAGTGAACATCAGGTTTCGATTGTGATGCTGGCCTAATCCGAGGCTATTCCAGGGGCCTTTCGCATTCAGAACCTCTACCCACTACTCCAAAATGTTCTGAAGAGCCGTGATCTTCACTTTCTGGTCGCGCCCTATACTGCATGCGCCCAGGTACGCTACTTGGAAGTTCTTCACTTTGACGTTCTGATTCTAACGGAAATAGCTTGCTTACTTTGAAATGATCGACTCAGACCAATGTTCGGGTGTAATGGGCTCACAGGAGCTTCTTTTGTACCCTATCAAGGACTCCGTTCTCCGTACTTTTGATTGGGAAACTAAGACGGTCACTGCCATCTCCAAGAAGAAAGTGATGCGTAGCCTGACGCCTACTGCAAGCGAGCCTAGATTTATCGACTCTTTCCTGATGGCTGGCACATCTTTCCTTTCTCCTTTCCCTGCTCTCTTGGAGAGCTCAATGTATTCGGATTACAACATCTCAACTGCTGCTAATCTGCTGAGGACCGCGGAAAACAGCGTCGCAACTGCCTGCGCGAGCTTCAACGATATATTGCAGAACAAGGATGCTGACTGGCTCGACAAGTATCGCAAAGCGAGAATGGTTGTCCATCACTTCGTTTACATTGCCGAGAACGGTGAGATCCGTGTCAACGACTATGAGCACTTGACTAGCGACAATCACGAGTATCTCGGCCTCCAGCTCCCCGCTGAGCTTTTCCATTACCTCAACACTGGCTTGATTGGACCTCGCCTGCTGGGTAACATCACCCACGGACAAGTTCTCATCCAGCCTACTTTGGATGGAGTTGCATCAGACGAGTACAAGAAGTTGGTCACCGACAGAATAGTGCCCATTAAGGAGCAGGCTCTTTCCCTGTTGATTCCCAGACTTCACCGCGGTATTCAGCACAAGAACATCAAAGTGCGGGTTTGGTTTGATCCCAAATATTCTTACACTATCAACCACCGTTCCGTCAACCCTCCGCCTTCACAGATGGTTGCCAGCTGGGATGTCAAGGATGATGATGTTCGCGAATTTTATCCTGAGGATTTCGCGGGCCCCGTTTCGCTGGAAGTCTTGTCACTTGTTAATACCGATTTTGTTGTCAAGACATTCCCCAAAGAGAGGCCCATCAAAGGAATCGATAGCACAAACATGGTGACCTCGGTGGCCATTTGGCGATTCCTTCACTTGAGAGGATACGCTAACGATAAGCACGAACTAACAAAATGGGGCAATGCATTGGCAACCACCCTTATCACTCTCCAAGATGTTAAGGAGAACAACCCCGAGGTGATCGGTCTATCGGAAGCAGCCCTGGTCGCGTTTGAGCTGATCCGAAATGGACTGTTGACGGGAAAGCACACTGAGGGTCAGCCCGGTCTGCCCCGCAAGGGCTCTTACGAGGAGAAGGCAACCCTGGTGCTAATCAGCGAGTGTGCATCCCTGTTAAAGCTTCGACACCAAGTCTATGGCTACACCGGCCCTCTTAACAAAAACCTTCTGAGCTTCTGGTCATTGGCTTCGGCCGTGAGAGAAGCCGATCGGGACCTGATCGAGGCTATTGTTGCCTCGATGTTCCTGTATGGACAATCCAAGCGCGAAAGGGATGATCAACTGGAAATCAGCCGACGGTAAGGTCCTCGCTCATCTTTCGCCATGCGATACTAACATGCGATTAGCCTACCTTTCCAACAGGAGCCTGACATCGGTCTCGGTATTGCTGTGAGGACCTTCTTCGACGACGACGAAGCCGGTGGCGACAAGGAGGGTCGACTGCACCGACTGGAAGAGTTCCCCAAGACGTTTGTGCCATACGCTGAGTCGTTAACTGAGGACTTCCGAGTTGCCCGTGACTTTGTCGACGCACTCGCCAAGGGTGTAGAAGCACTAACCGCAGACGAGATGCGGGCGGAGGACAAGGAGGCCTGGACCAGGGCTCAGGCTTACTTTGAGGCGCGACCTTTTTAGAGCATGATTTGAGTTTGAGGCAGATTTATGGCAGATGTTACATTATAGTGGTCTCTGAGCGTGACGCCTTTAGGCACACACCGTCTTGCAGACTTAGCGGCGTTGGCGCGGGCGGCATAAAAGTCGGGAACATAAAAGTTATCACATTAGAGGTGCGAATGAGTTTCCAGCAGGACTTGTGGGGAGGGATGAGACGATGCTAGGGGGACGCTGCATGACAATATGTCCCACAGCAAGTGGTTTCGAAAGCAGTTGAACGAAGCAACTCAGATTTATAAGTAGATACAGCCAAGTCGGCCAAAGTCGGCATGCGTACTATATCAAAGATAGGAATATTGCATGCATGACTAGTATCAACTGAAATCGTTTGACGCAGCAGATGCATACCACATTAGCCACATAAGTTTGCACGGTTGGGATAGTGAGTTACTAGTAATAATATTGGCTTGAGCAAAGTAGCTACTCAGTCTGGGTATTAAGTAATATTACAGCACCACCATTAATCAACACAGCTTAGTATCCCCCCTATGAGATGGTCAAAACCATAGGCCCAGCCACTGTAATATCATCAGACAAAACACCTTCCAAAGGTCCGGCGCTAGTCAATGTAACATAAACAACTCCCGCCGCACCCTGAGGAACCTCACATCCCTCTCCTTCAGTAAACGTTGTGAACTTGGTTCCGCCAGGGAGTAAACCACCGGCTGTGAAACCGCAGTGGGTAGCACCCGCCGCGGCCTCAGAAGCAAGCTTAACCTTGGATCCGATGACCGCAGCCTCAGCTGTCTGGCCCTCTGCCATAGCCAGAGCTGGGAAAGCTTCGACCTGGAGGTTGGATCCCTCAGGGCACTCGGTGATGAATGGTGCAGCGAGAGAGAAGACGGCACGGGGACCGAGAGGCGTGTCGAGTGGTGCAGGTACAGCCACTGCCTTGGAGAAGACCCGGATAGCAGTCTGGTGTCGTGCTTCGACAGTGAGAATTGCTCCAGCAGTGCCGAGGATAGCAGGGTCGGTCAGAAGTGGTGCTGCACCGAGGTAGGCTGATACACCAACGCTTTCGAGAACAGCAGCAGTGGCAACCATGGCAGCTGGGTCGGCAGTTGCGCCCTTGAAGTCGTACTTGCACTCTTGAACAGGCGCGAAACCTGCAGCTGTGAGGGCTGACTGGAGAAGTACGACGTGAGAGGCTTCGGTCTTGCCAATGGACTTGACGTCGTCGAGGGTCTGGCCTTCAAGACCGAGGGGAGCAAATTGTTCGTCGGAGATGGTAAGGAAAGATTCACGATAGAAGGCGTTTTCGAGATGTTCCAATGTCAGGGCACTAGATGTGAGTGTTAGCTTTGGTCACACCAGTAATATCGGACAAGACTTACAATTGCAAGATACTGGGGTCGTCAAGGCCGGCAGCGGCAGCAGCATCGTTTTGACGCTTGGAGAGTTCATGATATCGTAGTTGTCTCTTGGTGAACATGGGAACAGAAGGCATTGCCAGTGCGGTACTGGCGAAGAGGCCAAAGAGGATAGACTTGACGGAAGCCATGTTGTACTAGTAAATACAAAAAAAAGAAAGAGAAGGTGTCGGACCAGCCAGCAAGGAATAAGTATTAAAAAAGAAATAGGTAGTGATAAGGCAAAATACCTATGTAAGTAAATAAAAGCAACTATCAAAAGCAGACCAGCGCTTATTGAACGAGCGAGTAGAAACGAAAGGACAAAACTTCTTGTATTCTTTTAAAGTTGTAAGTAAGTCGTCGAGTCAAAACATTCCCTCGGAAAGAAAGACAAGACAGCCTTATATCTTTCAGCACAACACCAGGATTATCATCTCAACTTTTTTGCTCGCCCGCTGCGACATGAACAGCCGACGGGTTTAGCTGCATCCGTGGCTCAAGGTAACCAGGGGTCCTCGGCACGCTTCATGACTGGTGCCAAGAGAGGTCGATGTGCAGGAACGCTAGATAGCCGTGTTTAACGTCTTTCCCCTTCAAACGTTTCCGCTTACTGCCTTTGTAGGTAACTCGGGCTGCCAGGGTTCCCCATCTGTAGATCTGAGACGTGAAAAACTGGAACTGTGAAACTGTTCCGAGCTATTGCATTGGCATTTTGCTATTGGGTTGGACCTCTTAGCAGTAACTCTATAACATCCCTCACCCCCCGACCGGCCACCCCTATAAACCGGCCACTTTTGCATAATAAGATTAAAGTAAGGCTATAAATAAATTTCCTTATAATATAATATATAAAAAAGCAATAAAATTTATATTTTTTCTAGTAAATATTTAAATAGAACTTATTATATAAATCTTTAAGTTTTAATCGCTAGACTTTCCTAAAGCTTATAATCGGCTTAAGTATCTTCTATATCTTCTTATAGGCATTCTTAATTAATTTAACCTTTATAAATTTAGTATTTCTATTAAAAGTGATTTTTTAATATTTCTTAAGTTATATTTCTTTATTCTTATGCCTTAATAGTAATATCTCTTTTTTTTATACCTTTATTTTAAATAACTAATAGTTAAGTTAATTATCAATCTTCCTAAATAATAGCCTAATTATATAATTATATTTAAGGCCATAAGGGACTTTTAATATAATCTTTTATATCTATATAGATAACTAAAGAGTCTTAAAATAATAGGAATACTACTCTTTTATAGGGGAAATAGGCATTATAGGCAGAATAAGTATTTAAATAACTATTAGGTTTAATAGTGCCTTTACTATATTAATAGGCTATAGTCTAACAGCTTTAAAGCCGGCATAAGCGTTTTCTTTTATAATAGCCTTAATTTATACCTTATAATAATAAATAAGGAAGGAAATCTTACCGATAGAGCTTAAGTTAGCAATAGATATAAGATTTAATATATAATAATAATATATATACTTTAGGGGACTAAAGACCGCTATATCTAGCGGCTAAAGGATATATAAGGCATATAGTAAAAGAAAAAAAAGGAATATATTATTATTATAATACTCCTAAAGGAAATCTTTAATTATATAACTGCTATAACTATTAAGAATTAATAGCTAGGGCTTATTTTTCTTTATAGGCGCTATTAATAGTATAAATACCCTTTTTAGCTAAATTAATATTAATTAATTATTTATCTATCCCTTCTTACTATAAGTAAAGTTTTAATCGTTTAAGAAGTTAAGATCTTTAGGGAAATATTATTATTAAAGTATTTTCCCTTTAAAGACTACTATTAGCAGTAAAAGTATTCCCTTTATTAAAATATACTTTAATATTATAATTTAAGACCTTAAGCCAGGCTGCTTAATAAGTGCTAACTTTTTCTCCTTATGCCTAAGTATTAAACCGTTTATTTTAATTCCCTTTATTATTTTAACTTTATTAATATTTTAGCGATTTTTTTACTTAATACGGTATATTTTAGGCATTATAAAAAGTATAAAGAAGGCCTTAATAATATTAGCGGAAGTACTATTAAAATAGTCTAAATTAATCTTTTTACCTTTAAGAGTCTTTACTTTATTATAATAAGCTATAAATAATTATAGCTAGTTTCTTTTAATACTATTAGGAAAGCTATTATATTAGGCAATCTTATTAGTAAAGTTATAGACTTATTAAAAACTTATAGGGTAATTAAAATTAGCTTAAATAATAATCTAGTCCTTTAGGCATTATTTTTAAATATTAAAGAGCTTTTAATAAGGTCTTTAGGCTTTTTATAGCAGTCTAGCGCCATTAATACAGTCTTAAAGTATTAATTAAGCGATTCTATATATAAGAGCTACTCTCCTTAAAGAAGAACTATCTATAACTATTTAAATTATATGGCATATATTATTTTTAGTCTATTTATATATTTTAAATTAATTGGTAAAATTAAAATTAAAATCGGATAAGAATTTATATAGATAGTGCGGTTTTAATGATATATTATTTAGGTAGTTAGGTGGGAAAACGGGTGGCCGGTCTGTAGGGGTGGCCGGTCGGGGGGTGAGGGATGTTAGCCCGAAAGGTGAAATAACATACGAGAACCTTTCCGCTATTATATGCTGTCAAAGCTATGCTCGGTCCGGCCAATGACCGAAACACAACTGATACATACCAACCCCTGCGGGTAATGTTTAACTACAGGCCAAAGCGATAGATACGCGATAGCAAACTCGTTTACTCACTTGACTTGAAAACTACACAAGGCTAATAATCCTGGGCCGGTGACTATACCAAGACAAGGTAATTGGCAGTTGGCATAGACCCTTGATTGACAATTGAGCCTGCTGACGAACTTAAGCATAAAGCATAATTCACCATACTCACATAGCCAGGTAGGCAAGCTTGACAACTTGGAGCAACAAAGACGATCAAAACATGACAAGCACAACAGACCATAGTTCGTATACTGCTTGAGCAAAGATGAAATTACCTCCACTATGTCTCCTATCCATACCATACTACCACTAGCTAGAAGTCCAACTCCTTCTGACAATCTTGTCAATTCCTCGCAATGCTCACCACCCTATGATAGGTAGGGCTTTCTTCCTGACTAATAAGCAGGCCATGCATGCTTCAAACTTCCCACTAAATTGTCACTATTACAGTCGCCAGCTAACTTTTATTCTGATTTTACAGAGCGTAGGGGTTCAGAGATCGAATTGTCAAGCAACTGAACTCTCGGTTAGCACATTTCTTCAAATGATGGGCACATATTACTTACGGTGGGCTCTTGGTAAGATCAGTCTTGAGAATGACAGGCACTCTCGTCATCTCTGTCACATCCTGGATGTAGTCACCTCCCTCTTCGCGGAGCGAGAAAAAGTTGAGGTACTTCTCCTTGTTGGTGAGGCGAGTCTCAACAGCCTCCGCCACGGGAACCTTGGAGTCGGAGCGAGTGCGGTGCAAGTTACCAGCGTTGGATGAGGATCGAGTTGGGGAACCAGGAACACTCTGGGTCGGGCGTTCAGCCAGTGAAGCTCCGGCCATAGCCTCGGTCACGTCGGATGTGTTGTCATCGTCGTCGTCGAACAGGGCATCAACATCATCAGTAGAGATGGTGCCTGTGTCGGTTTGCTTACGTGTAGCCTCCTCGCGCTCCTTTCGGGCACGTTCTGCCTCCTCAGCTTGACGCTGAGCAGCCATGGCGTTCGAGTGTCGAATGGATGCCGCGGCCTTGGGTCGCTCATCTTCGGGCACAAACGCGGAGCTGGGAACGCCCTTCTCCCAGTAAAGCTCAAGGACTCGCTTCTCCTTACGGAACTCAGCCTTCTTCAAAGGCAGCTGGTCGCAGTGGACTCGCTTCTCGAATCCCCATTCAGGGATGAGGACATCAAAGGCAGACTCGTACACGCACAGGACGATACCCTCAGCGATAAGATCACCGTTGGCTTCTTGTCGCTTCTTGTCCATTGTTCGGCAAGATTCGATGTGTACACTCTGCTCCTGAGCATTTTGAGCAGAGTCCTTCTTGGTGTTGCAGGACTCAGCAGTCTTGACGAGGTTCTCCAAATCATCAGTGAACTCGATCTTGCCCTCGGAGAGGACAGCCTCCAATTGACGATGGACGATGATGTCGGCGTATCGGCGAGTGGGGCTGGTGAAGTGAGTGTAGAGGGGCAGGTTAAGGGCATAATGAGGCCACAGCTGCTTGTTGGTCTTTCCTGAGATGAAGTACTTGGCCCTCTGCATGGACTTGACGACAAGGGTCTCCATGCCCTTGCGCAGATCGGGATCATCGACCTTGAAGAGACTGTTCTGGAGGGCACCGCTGCCGGATGAGTCGATGTCATAACCCAAAGCAGTCATGCGTTCGACAAAGGTCTGAAGGCGACGAGGGTTAGGAGCGGACTGGCGTCGAAGGAAGGCCTTCTCAGGAAGTCCCTCAACAAGGCGCTGTGCGACATGTGCATTGGCTTTGTGAACCAACTCCTCGACGAGTTCAAGAGCCTGAGTCGAGTCGAAGAGGTTATCTTGGACAGGGTCGTTCTCATCGTCGAGCTGCTGGAACAACCTAAGAGGGGCAATTGGTTCACCGCCAGCGCCCAGACGAGCTTCCCGGAACTTCTGTGAAACAGCGTTAAGAATCTGGATGGCGTTGACAGGAACAGCCGAGTTCTTGTACTCAGAGGGGTTGTCCAGAGCTAGGTTGATGTCATCAAGAGAAACCTTGCCGGCACTCTTAACAATAGAACGACCGACCCATGCGTCACCGTCAGCAACAGATCCTGTGTGCGGGTTTACATTGAAAACAACAGATACAGCAAGACGGTCCTGCTCGGGAGTCAAAGAGCAGATTTCGGTGGACAGCTTAGGTGGCAGCAAGGCGCAGAAGCGGTTCTTGAGCTGAACTGAGGTGCCACGCTTCTTGGCCTCTCGGTCCACAAGAGAGTTGGGCTTGACGAAGTGAGCAATGTCAGCAACGTGGACACCAATCTCAATCTTGCCATCAGGGCGAGATTTGACGTGGACAGCGTTGCCAAGCTCAGCGCCTCCGTTGTAGTCAATAGTGAAAGCCTTCTCCTCGCGGTAGTCACGGCGTTCGGCTAAAGCGGCCTCGTCCTCCTTCTCGAGAGACCAATCCTGAAGACCTACACTGCGGAGAACAGCATCGGAGAATTCATCCGAGGCAAAGTTGTTGTCGCGAAGAAGAGCGTCGGTCTCAACCTTGAGGTCACCCATACGTCCAAGCTGCTCCACAAGGGTTCCGAAGGGGTGGAGCGAAGTGATGGGCCAGCGCTTTATGCAAGCCACAAAAATTCGGTCCGCATAATCTTGGTGCTTCTCGACGAAATCGCGAGGAGCTTGTTCAGTAGGGATGGCGATGAGGGGCACACGCTTATCTGTGGGCTTGAACCAGACAATCTTTGGCTTCTCCTGCTGTCGAGGCTCGGGATGACGGGAGTTGTTACCCTCGCGAGCAGCCCTCTCGGCCTCCTGCTTCTCCTTGGTAGCTTGGCTGCTGGGACGGAGCAGACCAAGAGTACCAGAGAACATTTGACCAGCAACACGCTCAACAACCGCCACAACATGACCAGCATACAGAGGCTTCTGCTCGTCGTTGATCTCCTCCTCTTCGACAAGGAGGAGGCTCTGACCCTCAACCTCAACATCATCGTTCTTCTTTTGGGTGGGTCGCTGACGGAGACTGCCACGACGGCGGATGCCACCCTCAGGGGGGTTGCCGTCATTGTTGTTATTAGAGCTCTGGTTACCTTGATTGGTAGATCCGGATCGAGTGTCGGTAATGTCCTTGCGCTTCTTCTTCTCTTCTTTCTCGCGCTTTTGGCCCCAGACTTCATCAACGTCCAGAAGCTCAACAGCGACGAGATCACCCTCGAGAGCTCGGTTTCGGTCCTTGCTACCGCAGATGAAGATGTCAGCATCAAGGAGGCCATCCTGGGTGGTAACATAAGCATCGCTACGGTTCTTCTTGTTAACACGGAGGATACCAGAAACGAGTTGGCCATCGCCCAGAAGGGCGGGAAGAGAGGCCTGAGGAAGATAAGGAGTGAATAGAGTCTTGCGCTGCTGTTGCTGCTGCTGTCCACCGAGTTGGCCGGCATGTTGGGAGCCTTGGAGACCAACGAACTGCTGACCGTTCATTTGAGCGGCTTGCAACGCCTGCAATTGGTTCAGCTGCATGGGGTTCAGCTGCTGGCCGTACATCTGAGGCATCATCATCTGGTTTGGCAGCTGCATAACCTGAGGTTGGTTAGGGTTGTACTGGAAGCCTCCCATTCCGGAGACGGACTGGTTCATGGATCCGCGGGGTCGGTGACCAGGCTGGAAACCTTGGTTCTGACCAGCGTTGCCGGGCTGGTCCTGACCCTGACCCTGAGTACGCCAGTTTCCTTCGAAGTTACGGGACCCAGTACGGGCGTGGCCGCTTCCGCGGCGCTGGAACTCGTTGCTCTCGGCGTTCAAACCACCACGACCGCCTCCTCGGCCATTGACAGCCATGCTCTGGCTGCGGCCGTGACCTCCACGTCCTCCACGAGTCGATCCTTGAGCAACGGGGACATCGAGGGTGGACTGGGAAGCGGGTTTGTTCTCGTCATCGGGGGCTGGAGAGGCAGGGAATGAGAAGCCCGTAGTTGTTCGCTTCTGCTGGGCGAGTTCGGCAGCCTTCTTGGCGTCGGCAAGAGCTAGGGAGTGTCTTCTCTGGTGACCTCCGCCAGGGGGTCCACCACGACCGCCTCGGCCTCCAGTGTTCTCTCGACCTTGGGCTTGAGCTTGAGGGGCTTCGAAGCTACCAAAAGGAGCATTTCCAGAGGCACCAGAGGAAGGTGCAGGAGGGGGTCCCATGCCCATGTTGGGGAGTGCCGACTGATTACGGCGATGTGAAAGTGGCTGGGTAGGGGGGGCAATATTCTGCTGAGGAACTTGGTTGGGGAACTGGAAAGCAGCTTGCGACATATTGGGCATTGGCTGCAAAGGATTGAACGCACCGCCAGGACCAAGTGGCTGTCCCGGAGGCATCATCCCCATGTTGACATATTGCTGATGCGTAGCTTGAATCTGCTGCTGCTGTTGCTGCAAAAGCTCGATCTGCTGCTGAATGGCAAGCTGCTCCACTAGTAGGCAACAATGTTAGCACGTTGAGATCGGGGCCACGTTAAGAGATACTAATAGGGTACTGTATATATGGCATCGACAAGTATAGGACATTGGGCGTCAGATGAATTGCCACGATACCTTACTATGATGCACCAAGAAAAGGGGATGAAAGCGAACATTAGGAGTATCATGACTTACTTCCAGGGTTAGCAAACATGCTCATGAGTGGCGTCAGCTCAGAAGGGCTTCGGCGATGGGCAATATGAAGTCTGCGTCCAGCAGGCCCAGGGACGCCGCCAACCTGGGGCTGCTGCTGAGAAGCATGCTGTTGAGGCTGCGATTGCTGCTGCTGCTGCTGCTGCTGTTGCTGCGGCTGCGGCTGCTGCGGAGGTTGCTGTTGCTGCTGCTCCATGTTGGGCAGTCAAGAGCGTTCGTAGTGTAAATATAGCACGTCGATGTTCGGCGGGGGAGTAGATCAGGATACAGCGAGTTGGATCTAATATCGTGAAGCTTTATGGTAGCCGAAGATGGGCGGCAGATTGAGGATGGTGGACCTGTAGAATAACGGGCAATGGATGAGGCGAACTGCGATGGCGAAAGGCGATGGCACGGCGGGACAATGTTTGCCCAAAAGGAGGGTAGACGAGCTTGCGCTGAGCCAAGGAACGTGGTTTAGAAAGGCGGCGATGAAGAGGCAGTTGATGAGACGACGAGAAGTGAAAGCCTGGATGAATGGAACAGAATTCCAACTCCCGGCAAAAGGAAGAGAGACGAGGGTAAGTTATGGAGGAGAAGAGGAAGAGGAGGGATGGATGGATGAAGAGAGGATGGGTGGATAGATAGAGAGAGAGATGCTTTAGCTCCAAGTGGAGTGAGGGAAGTGGGATACGACTACCTAAGACTTACTTTGAATGTACCTTCTGGTCTAAATTTACTTCCACTCTCGTACAGCAGGTAGGGTGCTGATGTACCTTCCCCGTTTAGGTACTTTCAACTTTTAGATCGTCAAACTTTCCAAACAGCAGCTACAAGGTGCAGGAGACGCGCAGCAACAGCTACGTAACCTTTTCTGACAAGCTGCTATTTTTTTCCATACCGCGGTGACAGACTCTGACTCTTGAGCTTGGGTCGTACGCAGGCTTACGGGGGGCCTGGGGCCATTGAAAGCATCCCATCACTAGGTTCCTGGGTAGTTTAGGTGCTTGGTGTCCGGGCAGCTGGACCGGGGGATTGACCTTGAAGGCGCCTAAAGATGGGGTTGGCCGCTGCTCCAACGTAGCTCTAGTGGGATCAAGCCCAGCGTGGTAGAGCCCCCCGAGAGCCCCTAGCACCTGAAGCTCGCACTGACGCCGGCTGACTCCGCTAATAGCGGGGATGCTATCTCCTAAGTGCTATGGAGCATGGGATGGATGGTATCCATGCATGACCAGACAGCTAGAACGGCTGAAACTATCGACTCCTGTCACGTTTTTGGCTTCTATCAGATATGTCAAGAATATATTACAGATGGATCAGTGACACGGAGCGCCAGCCTACATGGTCATCAATAGGCTTGAGAAACATTGACCGGCGCAGTTGAAAGAGAGGGGAGGTACTACCACCCCCAACCTAAAATTGGTCCATGGTCCATGATTCAAGGAGTCGATCTTTTGGTGTGGCGTCGAGGGATGAAAAAGGGCGTCATCGGGAGCAAACAGAAGAGACCGCATAAGCAGATAAGCTCATTGATCAAGTTTATTGTAAGACATCAGCGTGCTTGTCGCAGAACCCAACAACATATTAAAAAATCCGGTAGGCAAATAACTACACCTATTCAAAGTGGTCGGTCGGCATAGACAACTGTGGCTGCATTGTTCGTGTAAACATCTGAGCTGTCCAGATATGGAGTGCTATTGACGTTAGCTGTCGTCGTTTCTCTCCCCTGGATGACCCAAGCTTCAACGCTCATGATGAGCCTAGCCCATTTCATGAGCGTCTCTTTGTTACGTTTCAACATCTCTGTCTCTCGCTATACTCACCAGTATGACTATCAAACATGGACGAAACTGGCTCCCTCCCTTGAAGAGCACAGCAAACCCTCAGACTACCTGAGCCCTCGTCTTCCCTTTCTTTTTCACAACCACTGTCACACTTTCAAAGCCCCCAGAAAGAGGTTTCATCCCTGTAGGTTGCCCGAGGCAGTGATGCTTAACCGTATCCGCCTACGCTAGGGGCGACCACCCCTGCTTCGTACCATGGGATGGATACATGCTAATCAAACCTCCAAAAAGTCCAGGCCTCCCTGCGGCTCAAGGGTGAGCTTTGAACACTCGTTAATAAAGTCAACATGGAAGAGAAGCAGGAAATTTGTCTACAAAACGTCATCGAGGGGCATCCCATCATGTTACTGACGAAATATGGTGGGCTGGAGCTCGTTAAGTGATCTCATTAACATTCCTTCCTTTCTTTTGCTGGAGCTCGTTAATCGCTAACGGTACATTGCATTACTTTGCAGCAAACACCATTTGAGAGCCGACATGAGTACCTTGCAAGCGGAGGACAGAGGAGTTGTCAACTCGTCTTGGCTTCGTTTTGGATTAATGAAGACGCTCTTAATCCATAATGAGTTCGAATATCAAAACAGCCACTTCTAGACTCTCCTCGGCTGCGTCTCCGGTTTTAGTGGATCACAGTCGGGCAATGTGTTCTTTCAGCCTCGCATCGTAAGTGGTCATGTTTCAACCTAGACAGGCACTGCGCTTATAGTCGTTGATACATTCTCCGTTGTGCAGTTGTTAGCTATGAATTTGTATCTGTCTAAATATCAATCTAGTTGCTCACATAAGAGTGGCGTATGTGCACTAAAACTGCCACATATTGAGTTTCAGAACGCCCATCAACTAACACGACTGTCTCGCAAAACTATCAACCGGACTTGATATGTATCACACAGCCTCATTCCCCCTCCTGGCCCTCCAATAACCCGAAAAAGGCTTCAGTGGCTTTGGGACAGTTTCCGCATACCTCTCAAATAGAGCTTAATTGAAATGCCTTACACAGATGGCCAACAACGGCCCGGCCCACGGCAATGATTCAAACCCATGTTCTAGATTTTGAACCACCGTCAATGCAACCCTTCAGTCGGGGTCCTCCATCGTGCTTCGTCTGTCTCATAGCTCCAGGTTGGTTGCTTCAGCTTCTCTTGGCTAAACACGGGATTACAGGCATCCCCAGATAATGATTATGTTGCCCTTTGTTGACGCGTTGCTTCTGTTGTTGTCTATTCCACTAATGAAGGATAGACCAGGCTGTCGGTTGTGTTTCCAGCTCAGATAGAGTTTTCTTACATCTGTTTACTCGCCCTGGTCGAGGAGTGACATGGCAACGTCGAAGCCATGTTTCACAGCGCCATCCTGAACACTTCAACTTGTGGACCAGGACCCTCGACTCCCATGATGTGGCTTGAACTTCTACATGTGGCTGAGGTCGGGACTTTATTTTAGCGGGACCGACATCTGGCAGCTTTGCATGCTGCAGCTAAACCATATGAAGTTAGAATCTCTGGATGCTCTCCAGTACGTACCTGCAGCATTGCTTTGATGGATCGACAGCCAGCCTCTTTCAAAGGGCTACATTATCAAAATCCCAAAACAACCTTCTTGGTGCAAACCCAACGCGAGCTCTAAAGTTTAACTTGCTGCATCTAAAGCGCGAGGTTGGACTTGCCCTACGATCCATATAAATCATTTATTTTTCTACCTCTTGTTCGACAATTTTCCCTCCCGTTTCAGATGCCATCCCTATAACAAGCCCAACAATATTTTGTTTCCACCATGACCTTCTCTTCGCCCTCCAAGGTCTTATCGTCACCTGCGAAGAGGAATCAATTGCTTTCCAGCCCAGAGCGCAACATCGCCGCGTCCTTTCTTCTCGATACCCGAAATAACGAGCTCAGTCATCGAGATGCTCTGGCCGCAGCACAACTAGAACACGAGCGCGTGCGTCAAGCAGCGATACGAGTCTATGAGCTCCATGAGCTGCAGGAGGAGCACAAGCGCATACTTGCTGAAGAGCGCAAGGAGGAGGAAAGATTGAAAGCTGAGGCCGCTGTGGTCGCAGAGGAGAAAAGGCTTCGGGAACTCAAGGCCAAGACGGTTCCTAAGTTACCCCCAGAGCCTGCGCCCGAGCCAGCATCTCCGGCCAAACAAGAACCTGCGAAAACGAATGGCGCAACTCCAATCAGCAGTTCGAAACAGCCCGAGCCTTCCACGACGCCCGCCACTGAAG
This sequence comes from Fusarium cf. aywerte, assembly GCA_011034095.1. Lineage (NCBI taxonomy): Eukaryota > Fungi > Ascomycota > Sordariomycetes > Hypocreales > Nectriaceae > Fusarium > Fusarium cf. aywerte. Next base: position 628,475 of record WETZ01000007.1, read on the forward strand.
TAAAGAAGCCTGCTCAATCTACAACCCCAGCGGCCCCTGCCACCGGACTTTTCGCCCAGAACAAACCGAGCAACCCATTTGGTACAACACAACCATCCTCACAAAGTCCCTTTCAGAAACCGAATGGGGCAGTGACACAGCCTGCAAGCGCACCTGCCGCTGCTGCAACCGCCCCTCAGCCGGCCTCCAAGCCTGCCGCGCCAGCCGTACAACCTGTGCAAGCTGTGCAAGCTAAGCCAGCTGCCAGCGTCGACCGCTACTCTCAGATTCATCAAGAGTTGAAGAAATTGCGAAGGGACCTGCAAGCGCAGTCGAAGGTTCCCGGCTCGCCCCTCAAGGGCAAGCTCGGTGCTGCCCGAAGAGAAATTCGTGTAGCTATCGGTCAACTAACAGGCGGAAAGGGAGCAAATAATCAACCTGTAAGTCTAGGCAACTATCCACCGCTTTGAACCGTTTTCTCACAAAAGACAGATCAACAAAATTGTAGGCGCACTCAAAGAGGCTTTGGAGGGTCGAATCCCGAGTCCTCCTATTGATGTCAGCGCCTTCGTTGTCGATAACAGGGAGCCCGTGGAAGGTTCTGCAAACAACGATGCCACTCTGCCCTCACTCTTCATATACCTCATCAACATCTGCGCCAAGGGCATTGTGAACCAGTTCATTAACGAAGGCGGTGCAAACCCTAAAGCAGCAGACCCTGTTGGTGTCTTCGCCGCTCATATATTTTCTACGAAGGAATTCCAATGGCGAGGTCAATCCTTAGTTGACATTCTTATGGCCAAATATCGAATAGTGTGCCCTGTCTTATTCGGCCACAGGGGCAACGACAAGACAGAACGCGGCCGTATGGCCATCGGATGGAAGAAGGATGGACCATCATGGATTACTGAACAAAGTCACAACGACAGAATGACAGGCTTGGGTGCTGGCTTTGCTTCTTTGTCTCTAAGAGACTTCAGCAGGTCATCCAAGAAGAACCCCTATCCCCCAACAAACTACTGGAAGGCGCTCGCCTATATCGTCAACTCGCCACCTAACGAGACATCAAACACTCAATACGTGGTATTACGGTCCATGATCCAGGGTCATGAGCAGCGCTTCCTCAACTTTTACGGCAATGCTGCATTGGCAGCGTTACGGCTTGCACTTGTCGAGTTCCCAAAGAAGGCACCCCCAAATGCCACTGCTGCTGGCTCTCTGGCTGCCCTAGCAGATGTACTCAGGACTGAATCCGGGCTGATATTAGTATAGGGGCGCAAGTCACCCGGTTGTATGATGAAATCAAAATGGAATAAAGCTAGGTCTTGACCAGTGCTCCAAAAGGCGTTTACAGGATCGAAGATCGCTTTTTTATTGTATGGCACAGAATCATGAGGCATGGCAAGTGTTTGATAAATCTCTTAGATAATATGATCCCGTTGGAGAGAACAACGGCTCTGCTATTCTGTCTATCTTTCTAAATTACACACTTGAATGAGAAAAGAAAAATTGCCCGTCGATGAGCATGAGCACTCGTAAATGTGATTTCCCAGTCCTAACTCCAATTTCCCACATATAACAATATCGTAAACGCTGAACAAAGGAGCTGTATACCCGATTCCTAAACCCATGACAAGTGCACTACCATTATAGGATGAGGAGGAGAATTAGCAGCAGTATAAGAACAAATATGAGTACCGCTATACAGCAGCTACTGTAGCGATCCTCATTCTGTCGCATCACATGTTGCAGTTTCTGCACACCCGTCGCCAAGCGCCCACCGACGCGATCGGCAACAACGTCTAATTCGTCGAGCATTTCACGCTGCTCCTCGAGCTCCCTACCCATATCATCCGCCTGTCGGCGCAAGTTACCCACTGTTTGGAACACGCCATCCAGATGCTGATCTTGCTCGTGCATCATCTCCATCTGCTGCTGCTGCTCGAACTCGGCATAGTTGTCGTCGTGATCGCCATCAATGGCGAACGCATTCGGGTCAGGTAGATCGCCTGCGTCCACCTTCTTGGCTAGCTCATCGTGCATATCATCGATCTCGCCTCCGACTTCCTGTACCAGGCGCTTTCGTCGCGTGACTTCGTGTGCTGATAACCCGAATTGCGAGGGATTGGATTCTACAGCTTGGACGGAGGCGATTAGGTCGGCCAGGTCGTCGGCAAGGGATGATAGAGCGGCTTCGAGATCGGAGCGGGCGGAGGCGAGCTCGGGAGAGTTGGCGTTTGTAGAAAGGGAGCGAATTCGAAGGTAGGAAGCGAATAGAGGCCGGGTGCTGGCCATCTGGTTAAGGACATCTCTGCGTGGTTGTTAGCATTGGTAGTCGCGCGCATACTGAAAGGGAGTGGACGTACTGCTGGACCTGAAGGAAGGGGTCCTCATCGTTGGTAGAGGACATCATCCTAAAATTGATGAAGTAACCATACGCATTAAATAGTTACGCTTCAGCTCGGTACGACTCTTGCGACTAGAAACTATTCTTGACAAAGGAAAGGCCAGGTGGTTTAGAGTAGGTATTTTCAAGGCTGCGACATCGAGTTAGATGGAAGGGATGACGTTGCATGCTCGGACCCTGCAGGTGAGCTTACCCGGCAGCCTTCGGTGAGAACTCACAGGTACGTACTTTACTTTCCAGGCACACACCGAGAGCTCACCTACAAACTCGACCCGCACACCAAACCCTCCATGAGAATAATGTGTATGGCCGAAACTCTGCAAAACCTGACTCATAACCACGTCGTTGGAGATAATTTTCGCCTTTTATTTTTTTTCCCTCTAACTTTGGGATTTTTGAAACAGGAGAGTTTGAGTCAATTTGGCTGATTTTCGTTCTCAGCTATTCGGGATATCCATTCACACAAAAAGTCACCAACGTAGGTACTTACTGGAGCAAATTTCATAACCATCACAACCTCGAAAAGGCGATCCCTCGCAGGGAATGCTAGATAAAAATACAGCTTCTTATTTTACACAAAGGGTATCATAAGTGTAAGCATATACGTTCCGAAGTTCTAGTGATGGTGACTTATAACTCTCTAGGGTAACTTCTATACCAGTATCAAAATGATACCAGAAAAGCCGTTGCCATTTAATGGCGATTTCTCATCACCAGAAGAGTATATTGACGAGCTTCTCAAGTTCGTTCGGACTTCTGAAACCTTTCAAATCCTCTGTGGTGGTGTCCACATTCTCGACTTTTTCACTATTGAGCCTGGCCTCTTTCACTATGCCATCCCTAAGGAATGGCACCCCTTCATCCTCTCGTGCAGCCTCATGGAGTTTCTGGACCTACTGATGCGCGATGATCTGGATAATCTCAAGTATGATGGCGAACAGCCACCGGAGAGCCTTATAGAGTATATTCGAACCATTCGGAATTTCTCCCTTGGCCGATCATTTACGCCGCCCAAGGAGAAACTTCCGTCTCTTCCCCGATCAGTAGCCGTGGGCATGAACGTCAAGAAGAACCATGAAGTCACCAACTTCGCTGACTACCTCTCTCGACTCTCTGACGACATCAGGGAGCAGTATGGAAACGAGATATCCCACTACGTGGATTTTGGAAGTGGCCAGAACTACCTTGGCCGAGCCATGGCAAGCGAGCCCTACAACCGGCATGTAGTAGCTGTCGAGGGGCGAGAAAACAATGTCAATGCAGCAAAATGTCTTGACATGTCCTCCGGACTAGCCGTTAAGCCCAAGGTTATGAGGAACAAGAAGCTATGGACGAAAATCCTGGAAGCTCGGGGACCTGATGCCCAAGACGATCCGGAAGCACTGGCCAAGGCTATTCGCGAAGTGGCGGGAGACGAAGCCTTTGAATTCAAACCTGTCAGAGAGCTCCAAGGAGAATACACCGTGGAGCAGGGCAAAGGATCTGTTCAATACATTTCAGGCCGATTGGACAGTGGTGAGCTGGGTGAGGTAATTGCCCAAATCAACAACGAGGGAGATTCAGAAGCCGGAAAGAAGGGCTTGAACTTGATGGCCATGTCAATCCATTCTTGCGGAAACCTGTCGCACTTTGGCATCCGTTCTCTGGTTCTCAACCCGGATATCCGAGCTGTAGCCATTGTCGGATGCTGTTACAACTTGATGACGGAGAAACTTGGCCCACCAACGTACAAACATGCCTTCTTGCGACCGACTCTTCAAGCTGTCAATGGTAGACTTGTTCGGGAATCAGAGAAGCATGACCCACAAGGATTTCCCATGAGTCAAAAATTCTCAACATATCAGGGAGATGGCGTGCGACTTAATATCACGGCTCGCATGATGGCGTGCCAAGCGCCACAAAACTGGACCGAGAAGGAGAGTGCAGGATTCTTCTCTCGGCATTTCTATAGAGCAGTCTTACAAAAGATCTTTCTTGACAGGGGCGTAGTAAAGAAGGTCCGGCATGGAGATGGCCAAGGGGAGCCGCAACAAGGAGACACTGCAGCCTCCTCCCAAGATGACAGCGAAAGTCCCTTCGATATCAGCACCAATCCTGTGATCATTGGATCGTTGCGGAAGAGTTGCTATGGAACATTCAAATCCTATGTCCGTGGAGCAGTGGAGAAACTCACAACCAATACTGAGTACAAACAATACGCAGAAGTGATGCAGGAGAAGATGGGTAACATAACAGATGAGGAGATCGAACGATACGAGGCACAGTATCTCCCGCGAAAGAAGGAGCTGTGCGCTGTTTGGAGTCTCATGGCTTTCAGCGCGATGGCGGTCGAATCGCTCATCGTGTCGGACCGGTGGACATTTCTCAAAGAACACGACGATCTTGTCCGTCACGCGTGGGTCGAAACCGTGTTTGACTATGGATTGAGTCCAAGAAACCTGGTTGTCGTAGGAGTGAAGCGATAGATAAACTTTAAGCTAGTTCCAAATAGGAATGAACTGAGCCGTCTTGAAGGTGACGCTCGATTTCCATAGCCGATGTTTACCGCATCCTTGTTATACCATTTATAGGTATTGAGAGAATACCGATATTTAGTCATGGTAAATCAAGAGTTGAGCCAAACGTCTTTTGTATCAATAGTGGTGTCTTCGGAATAGGCGAGCAACGAGGCTTGGCAATTGCTTTCCATTGGATGTGTACGAAGGTACAATAGGCGTGGCTGTCTTCCCCAGACAAGGGATGTCATGCATGAACCACCCCTACATTCACGGCTCACCCATCAACACTTCAAGGTCACTGTTGAAGGACTTGCGACAGGACAGGAAATGCTGGGGTGGATCGGATGCCACAGGGCAGAATGAACAGCAACCGCCACAAGCTCGGGAGATATGTTATCCCGGATGTTTGCTCGATAATCATTGTTTTGAATATACCATTATCTCAATTATCAGCAAACCAGCCCATGGCTATCAAGAACTGATACGAATTGCATTACGATATGCAGAGGTGTAAGACATCGACCCCAGGACTCTTTATCGTAACCCACTTGGCGCTGTCCCACAAGGAGCGGGACAAGACCCTCTCTGCTGATAGGCTTTAAAGGGAACATTCGTTTGCGAGGGCTGGCAATGTTGGTTCGCCTTGTAGATGTGCTACGTAGGTAGATGGTCGTTTAATGACTTGTTGACATGACAGCAGGGTCACAAAATGCCTGTAGATAAAGAGGTATTTAGCGTTGCAATGAGTCAACCAATATCGTCATATGCCTTTCATCAGAGGTCAAAGGCTTGATATAGAGTGCGTCACCTGTCATTCTGGACGTTGAGCTGGACAATGTAATAGACAGCTGTATTGGCAGGGCAGGTGGTCACGCTGTGAATCATGGGTATGGTACCATTCGCGAGACGTTGACAGGACGACAGGGGGGTTAGAAGAAGCTGGATCCCGACCCTAGAATCTAGAGCTTTATTAGTGATATTTGCGCCCGCCACCCGTACAACGGCGGGCAGCTTTCGTGGGGTAACCTCCATTACCAGACTCATATGGAAGCACATCAAGAAGTGAGATCCAAATGCTGCGTTGTCGCCTACCGAGGTGAGATGAATCAAGGACAGCCATATTGAGACATGTGCAGCAAGGTAGGAGTCATGCAATGTGACGGCGGCAGACCTGCTTTGAGGCATGATAGGCAATAGTCCATCGATGGATCTCATCATTGAAGTTCCGCAACACGAGCTTCGAGGCGTAGCTGATAGGTTCAGGCATCATGCCAATCTGTTGTTGTTGGTGCTGAAAGCAAGGCAGAATGCGCAAGTTCAGGGGCAGCTGACACTAGAAAGCTCCCTTCGTGTGTTGTGGAGTAATGCAAGCTTCAGATTGTTATGCGATCGTGCGGCGAAGTCATTATGGATTCAGGAGGCTGGCTGCTGTCATTCGGCTGTACCGATTTGGAGTATGAGTGCGAGTCGTGAGGATACACAAAAAAGCTGGGGTTGCTAGGGTGTTTCCAAGAGTGGACAGTCGCAGGATATTGTAGCTAGGATTCGTTTGTGGCTGATCCAACCAAGCCTGGACATGAAGGTGATGAGTCTAGAAGGTGACGTCTCAGAGTGAAGAAAAGGTAGGTACCCTTACAGAAAAAGATTTGGAATCGGGCTTGTGATGCTACAGTAGCTGTCAGGTAGGGCAGGTGCTCGTAACCTACCTTCCGCCTACATTCCCTAATTGCTTACCACACAATTTAAATGGCAATCACCATGGCCCGTACTTTCCTTGCAACACCCAGGTGATCGTCAAAGCCTTAATCAAGAGGGAGGGACCAAGGCATCTGTGCTAATCGGGAAACAATAAAGCTCACCTCATCTATGTATGAGGTCGGTAGGTAATCATCATCACCACTAACATTGATATCGTCACATTTCATCACGTTAGCCTGACCCACGAACCCGGGCTCACGGCTCACTCGCTTGCCCAATAAAAGCAGCGATCAATACACGATTGGTCGAGGAGCTGAAGCTACTACACAGAAGCAATATGGAGGCTCATCGAGGATAGAAAGCTTGGATGAAAGCGACCGGCAATCTATCTTACAATTACCCAGTCGCAGAAACGCTGCTGCGGACGGAAGACTTCCTATTATATAATCTAGAAAGGACCTAGAAAATACTTCATTTCAGAATAACGGTCAGTGATAGGTGTTGCTCTATATCTGGCTCGGCTCAATTCATGACTCTGATCACTATTTCACAAAACAAGGGGTCCTCTTCCTCTCCCGATCTCTCTACTGTAGTGCCATATGCCGCCCCCACGCACCATGAACCTACGTTGCAGGTGGCCTTTCTACATATTCTCGTCGTCTGAATCTATCATGTTGGTTGGTTGTCACAGAACCCTACCTCACGGGTCGATCTCAACACCATCATCATGCACTCACATCGACGAAAATAACTTTCTTTCGGTGGTGATGTAGTGGCACCACAAGCGTCATGATGCAGCGCTGTCTGGTTGTTCAGGTGCCCTGCATCTTTGTCTTTTAGGACACCTGGCTCAAAGCGTATAGACCTGCAGCACAATTGATTATTTCCTTCTCCTGGCCATGCGCTATCCGATGCAATGCCATGGAACCATATTGGCCGTAATCACAAACGCCATCTGCACTTTTCGGTTTCTACCGTACCTTAACAGGACCAACCTGCCTGTCTCTACGTATCGGGCATTGGGTGAAGATCTGCAGTCAAGCCACCCTCGAGCGGCCTCCTCGATGCGAGCGTGTCCATCTCCCGTGGAGACTGTTGATCGTTGTCTGACAAGGCAGCATTATGAGTTATCTCGAGAATGACATGGAAAACTTTTTACTCGGAGTAATACCAGCCAACAGTTGTCAGCTGTCAACCGGGGCGTCAACGGCCAGGTCAATCAAAAGTCAATGCTTCAGTGCTAGCAGTCGGAATACCCTGAATACCCACCCATGCATGTCCATCAACGTTGCTGCCGTCATAGCCTAACTCTGCCAACTCAACTAATTCCCAAGTTGGCCATGGCGCCGCACCTTGTCTGAGACGGCGAAACCCTGCCTGCAGGGCTGGTCTCGATCGAGGGACGTGCCCTTCCCGTTCGGCTTAGAGATAGCGATACTTACATTGACGGCGTTTTTAGATGAGGAGGAGGAGAAGAGTTAATAACGCGGGTTTACCCTTATCGTGCCCTCCATTGTCTGGTCTGGACTGGACCTGCATCCAATTCTTCCTTGACCCTCCTCGTTATATGCTGCGTAACCTTCTCAAAACTTCACACACTCAAATTCTGCCCGTACAGTACCTACACTTTAAAACCGAATCAGAGTACCAGGTTTTCGGACATTGGCCGTTTGTTTGTTTCTTGTTCCTCTCCCAACCTTAGCCCAAACCTTACAACAGATACTCAGTCTACGAGACATCTTCATGATCCAGTCAGAAACTCGACATCAACATCGCGCCAATTTGTTGTCGACTTCAACCCGTTCGACCCCGCCGCAAAAGACGCAATTGCTTTGCGCCCAACCTTCACCTTGACCAGAACCGTAGTACAGAGACCCCGGACCCCAATGCTGGTCGTTCATCATGAACGCCCAAGTATCTTTCCTTGTAAGTGTCACTCACTTCACACAATATGCTTCACACTGTGGTTCTGTTTGCACTTCCTTCTTGTGCCTGTCGCAACCACGTTACCAAGTCGCATTTGTAGCCTGCTTTCGTTCTAACCCGTGTACTTTAGGATGGCACATATACGCTGATTCACATTCCCCTCAGTCTTTACTCAAGCCTTCTCCAGCCTATTCTTCGAGTACTGCTCCCACAGTCGCAAGGTACAGGAGGCCTGCGCGACTCACCCGAGTACGAGTTACAGGGACTCACTTCTGATGGTCAGCATGGCTTTCTCAACATCAGTATTACCCCACTAGAGTGCTCGGTTGTCTGTCACACCTCGTGGGCTCAGAATGTGTTCGAGCCAGTTCTCAAAACCTTACCGCGCGACGTTGCCAAGATCGTCTCTGTTTCCAAGGAATCTTACATGGTACTTTCAGTCATCAGTGCTGGACTTGATGCGGGCGGCCGTGTCATGGAGTTGACCTCTCCGCTCGCCCTTGCTGGTATTCCGATTTTCTTCATCACAACCTATTACTCCGATTTTATTCTAGTCCCGACCAAGGAGCGCGAAAACGTGGTCAAATCTCTTATAGCAAAAGGTTTCGAGCTGTCCGATAACGAATCGAACTTCATCAACAGCCAAAAGCAAGGTGGTGGGCTGCCAGCATCATCCCCACCTCATGAAGGCCTTCCCCTCAGCGTTGCTGAGCTGCAAACACGCATTTTTGGTACACTGAAGAAGAGCAACGTGGCCCCTAACCTCGAGGAAGCCCTGGAATTGGTGCAATGCTCTGGCCGTGAAACGTCGCAGCTTGCAAATTTCACTCATCAGCGACCTTCGATTAGTCGACACCCAACCGGAAACGGTCGTAGACCAAGCTGGGCAGACAACGTTGACACAAAGCTATATACCTGCATTATCTCTGCACTTGTCTCGCAACCTCGATTCATGTCTGTTACTCTGGCTCAGGACGACCCACCATCTCTGCTGCTTGACAAGAATCTTCTCGACATATTTGGCGACTCCCTTGTTGGAGACACTGACGCTTGTCTGATCCCAATTTTCCTCGACCTGAAGAGTCTCCCTCTTGAGGCTACGGGTATCGTATGTGGTGTCGCTGGTATACTGGTGCAGGATCCTAAAATAGCCGCCAGCTCGGAGCTATCATACCTGTCGACGGCACAGGCAGGTGCTGTCATTCTTTCTGAAGAGCAGGCTGTCAGGGCGATGGGTATCCTGAAACCTTTACTGAGTGAGGAAAATTAGTCATGGGTACCGATGCGGATACAACATATGAAGAAGGGCATTGATGACATATTGCTGTACGATAACGAAGTGCTCATAGCAGGCGAGCAACTAATGAAAGGCGTAAAGGAGATGTTTTTTTATTGCCATCAAGTCAAATACCGGGAACGATGTGTGTGGATGAGTGTTTTTTTAGATATTCCAATTAGGGCAACGGGCGGTTTGGATTGCTTGTCTGAATGGTGTTCCATGGGAGGTGCAATTGAGTTCCATATTGATACCACATAGTGTAACACTCGTTTGTTGATGCATTTCCGTCATATCTCCCTCATTATATTCATGCGCGAAATCTCATTGAAACTCAATATTGAGGCCTTCACTTTCCCTTCTTCTTCTCCTGCTTCTCTTCTTTAACCAACCCAGCTTTCACCAACCCGTCCCTTGCTACAGCATTGATGAGCGCGAACCTTCTAGGTCCCAGCTGAACACCGCCGTACCATCTCGTCACCACCACCATGGCATCCCAGACATCCATAACCTGCATAAGATGCAACATCCTTCCTCCCGCAGCGGCCTCTCCATCATCATCACAGTCCTGAAAACTTGAGGCGCCGGGCCCCCGGACCCTCCACGCCGTCATGTTGTGCGTGGCGCTGCGGATGCGCTTATCCGATGCAAGAAGAAGCTGCACGTAATAGCGCGCTTGCTCGGGCGATGTGACTTTCGCAACATGTGCTAAAAAGGTTGATTTTGACTCGGTGACTAGGTCGGAGAGAACCCATTCCGGAGGTGGAAAATCCGGTTCTTCGTAGTATTCCTCCTCAGGCGTTGACGCTGCGGGAGGTTCCACCTCTTGAGGCTCTGGTTTCTGCTCTTCCGCACGCCGCGTGAACTCCTCCACCGCATCGAAAAGACATACCAAGCCTTCTTGAAAGACCTCACCTAATGAATCGCGGAAGAGTCCCAGATCACGAGCGCCAGCGCCTTTGACTCCGCCGGAGCTGTGGTGCGTGCCGAGGACGGTGGGCGGTTGAGAGGGATAGTCTGAGGGGAACTTGAGACGGAGCGATGAGGCGTCACCGGGGAGATTTAAGATATAGATGGTGGTGTCATCTTCTGAGGGTACAAGGCTGCCGTCGCCGTAGATGGAGTTGATGGCTTCGACTTCGTCTTGAAGCTCTTCGGACATTGTTCGGGGAGTGAGGGGTTGTGAGAGAGGAGGGGATGAAGGAATGTGAATTTATGTGAGCGTGAGCGAGCTGGAAGTCACTTTAAATCAAAAGCAGATTTATAAAAGCATATATACAACGGCTTTATAGAGTTTGAATAGTTGCAAGCATGAGAATATGCTTGTCTCCAAGTTGAATTAAGAATAACTTGCATATAGCCCCACATCAGCTCATCACTTTAAACTTCACCCGTCTTGACCCACCATGTCGGTTTCTAAGACATGCTATGTATGCTATTGTCACGAAGAGAAGATCATTTCGTATTTCGAACAAATTGATATTGGGTGCATACAATAGACTACGGGGTGGCGCAAACAGTAATCGAATACAAGTCATGTTCTGGCCGATTCCCCAACATAACTCATCTATAGCTTCAAGACAGAAACAACCAGCAACGCAGCGTTGACGGGATCTTACTCGTCCATGACAGCAGCAAACTTGTCTGTCATATTCTGTTGAATCTCCTCGTACTGAAAACTGTATTAGTACAAGACTGTTAAAGAAACATAAGGGATAACTTACTCTCTTGGTGATAACTTCCTGGCCCTCGGTAGGCACCTCGAACTTGAGTTGTCGTAGCTTGGCTTGCAGGTCGGAAGTGGCCTCTCGCACCTTGGCCCAGCTCTGACCCTGTGCAATAACCTTCTGGGCCTCGTCGTGGAAACCGACCATAAGCTTCATCATCCACTCGGTCTTCCAGATGGGGCAGAACTGGTCGTAGTCTGAGTAACCGTTCTGCTGGAGGAAATCTTCCTTGATCAAACCGGCAATATCAAGGGTAATCTTGTCGGGGTCGGACAGAGCACTCTTTCCGACAAGCTGCACGACCTGGTCAAGCTCCTCAGAGTCGGAAAGAAGTTGTTTGATGCGGTCACGGAGGCGGGGGAAGTCGGGGTAGTTCTTCTCGTAGTACTTGTCCAGAATGTTGTTGTACTTGCTGTAAGAGGCGGAGGTGTTGATGGAGGGGAAATGCTTTCGCTGAGCAAGCTTCTTGTCAAGACCCCAGAAAACCTGCACGATACCCAAAGTGGCTGTTGTGACGGGATCCGAGAAATCACCACCAGGGGGACTGACGGCACCAACAATGCTAACACTGCCCTCACGCTCAGGAGAACCAAGTGTCTGGACACGACCAGCTCGCTCGTAGAATGAGGCAAGCTTGGCACCCAGGTAAGCGGGGAAACCCTGATCAGCAGGCATTTCTCCCAGACGACCTGAAAGCTCACGGAGAGCCTCAGCCCATCGGGAAGAAGAATCAGCCATCATAGCAACGTTAAGACCCTGGTCACGGAAATATTCAGCTACAGTAATTCCAGTGTAGATAGAAGCTTCTCGGGCAGCGACGGGCATGTTGGAGGTGTTGGCAATAAGCGTGGTTCGCTTCATAATAGGCTCCTTGCGGCCGTCGACCTCGATGGTGAGCTCGGGGAAATCCTTCAAGACTTCAGCCATCTCATTACCTCGCTCACCACAACCAACGTAGACGATAACGTCACTGTTGGAGAACTTGGACACAGACTGACTAATGACAGTCTTTCCACAACCGAAAGCACCGGGGATGGCGACAGTACCACCCTGGACACTAGGGAAAAGGGCGTCGAGGACTCGCTGACCGACAATGAAGGGCTGATCGGCGGACTTCTTGTCGTTGGAAGGACGGGGCACTCGGACGGGCCAGGACTGCATCATGGGATACTCGGTCTTCTTGCCATCGAACTCGACCTCGAGAATGTTGTCGACAACAGTGTACTCGCCCTTGGAGGCGATCTTGGTAACGGTTCCTCGGGCGCGAGGAGGGAACAGAATCTTGTGGTTGGCAAGGAAAGAGTTCTCGAAGACGGAACCCCAGACATCACCACCAGAGAGGTGGTCGCCAACCTTGACGGAGGGTGTGAACTCCCACTTCTTCTCGCGGTCGAGGGCAGGAACGGCGATACCGCGGGGAATGTAGATGGACTTGGCCATCTTGGAAATGGCCTCGAGGGGACGCTGGATACCGTCGTAGATACCGTTGAGCAGACCGGGACCGAGCTCGACGGACAAGGGCTTTCCGGTTCGGTAGACGGGGTCACCGACCATGACGCCGGCTGCGATGACGATTAGCTTGTGACTTTTGGATCTTGATCGTGGACCGCCATACATGTCTCCTCGTAAACCTGAATAGAAGCCTGGTCGCCATTGATTCGAATAACCTCACCAACGAGGTTGTCGTGTCCTACTCTGACCTATAAGAGTATTGGGTCAGTTTGGGGCGGGTGATGACGGTGGTGGATGACGGCAACTGACCAACTCGTACATGGCAACTCCAATCATGTCCTCGGCCACGACGACAGGACTGCGTCAAGTCAGTATAACATATTGGGTATCGGCGAGCTAGCTTCGGGGAGCATGTGTTGCGGCTGCAAATTGACGCATGGTATGTAAATCGGTAGGTACTGACCCGGAGATAGAGTAGATTTTACCTGCAGATAGTATTAGCGACACCGCAAGGTACTTTGAAACTTGGAGGTTGGGTGAAGCATACCAGTTGTGTATCCATCCTCCTCGTTGGACTTGCTGCTGTTGTTGGCAGCCTTCTTCTGAAGAAAAACCAAATGTCAGTTTCAACAAATCAGAAAGGTAGCTTGCGCCTTGTCGCCAATGAGTATCGGGGCGAAAGACTTGAATGGAAGCTTGGGGGAGGTCGGGAATCAACGCACAGGAGCCATCTTGGGCGGCGGCGAAACTGGCGCGTTATCGGATTGATTATTAGGAGAGATAGGTAAAGTCGGCGACTTTGGCCGTATATAATGCGATGTCGAACCGGGGGAAAAGGTCGACGAAGGAGGCGGTCGAGATGGAGGCTGAGGTGTTGATGAAGATGGAGACAGAGACGGAGACGCAGACGTAGACGGAGATGGTGGTGGAGAGTTTGGCAGAGGCACTTGACGAGCTACATCCACATCCACCAACGCTAGAGCAGCAAGAGCACCAGCAGCAGCTCTACCAGAGTGGAGTCGAGATGATGACGATGCAGCAGCTCTGAGAGTGGGGTCACCACCTGCCCAAGCTACACCAGTACCAGCAACAACGTTAGCGGGAGGCGCGGGGGCTGAATCGCTGAAGCTCCCACTGAAACGGCCACTGGAGCCCCTGGAGCTGGAGCTGGCCGGGGACCGGGACCTGCTTTCGTCGTCGCTCCCTTGCTCTCTCTGGCTACTGTTGTCGTCTTGGTCGTCTTCGCCTCTGGCGCGGATGAGATCAAGTAGAGAACGTCTCGCTCTAAGAGTAGGACGAATGCCGAGCATAAGCTACAGATGATGCTCCTTTTTTTCTTGCGGCTGAATTTATACGTAGAATTGAGTTATGGGAAGCGAAAGCGTGAGATGCTGATACTGTTGTTGATCAGGGTAAAAGAGATGCGGATCCCTCCAGTTCTAAATGCAGCTGAGAGATCTAATTAAGGGAAGGTTTTAGGTTGGCTGGAACGCTTGGACAGGTTACAGTAGTCTACGTTTCCCTACCTACCTACCCAGACTAGGCTGCATAACATCCAAACCTCATTCATGCAAACAATACGACACCCAACTAGGGAGACACAAAATCCGATCCGACACATCTGTTGGATTTAATATCGAGCCTTCTCATTGATGATTTGGCTATTGCCTTGTAAAACTACCTAGTATTTATTGAAAACGCTAGAAATCAAGATGCTTAGACTCCCAGTGTCCTAAACACGCCAGATACCTCATCTGTTACCGCTTAACAAGTCTTTTTTTATTTACCTATTCCGTCAATTCATTGCATTTTAAGGGAGGATGTATCAGGTGATGTAACATATTCTCTGTAGAGGTTTGTTCTTCATACTAGTCATTGCAACAAAACTATCTCAAACATCTCTCACTCTACTGCATATTGGTTTCAGTTCGTCTTCTTGTCCTTATTCTCCCTCTTCCATGTCTCTCCCAATTTCCTGACCTCCTCATTTGTCTTGATAATATGGTCTCTCGCACCAGGCCACGGCTTTCGGCCCCGGCCAATGTCAAAAAGTCTGTATACCGCAGGGACATCGACCCCATCCATGAGAAGGTTATAGAACTTTCGATCATTCCACCACAGCCTCCAGGCTTCCCAAGTAAAGCAACCCAGATGGTCTGTCACTCCTGTGCCCGCTGCTTGATTGATAAACTCGTAAGTATCGGTCATTTTGAAACGCATTCCTGGATGAGGAACCGGGCCTCGCTGGAGTACGCTGACAATGAAGTCGTAGTGAGCGTCGATGTCCTTGCGCCTCTCTTCTTCGTCCGCGATGGGGTGACTGCCAGACCAAACGCCGGCAAGGGCCATGGTGATGAGGTCGTATAGCACAAAGGGAGGTTTCATGATGATTGCATGGCCAATAAAAGCCAGAGAGTCGGGGAACTGCTCGGAGATAAACCCGTGGTAAAGACGAGCAAACCTATTTTCGTCGTCATAATACTTGGCCGCTTTGATCTTCTTGTTGTGGTCAGGGGCAATAGCTGGATCAGTTGGATCACCGGGACCCTTGACGATGGAGAAGCCGTAGCCGTAACCCGAGCAGAAGATGATGGCATCGATATCCTCAAGGACAGTGCCGTCGGTAAGAACAACTGTCTTTGGTCCAGTTATTTCTTCGATACCCATAACCGATTTCACGCTGCCACTTTTGAGGTTGTCTGCTAGATCCTCTGAGAACAGCGGTACTCGGTGCAAAATTCCATCAACTGACCGACCTTTCAAAATCTCTTTTATAAATGGCCACTCTTTATCTCGGACACTGACCAGCATCTTCGTCATAAGTGTAGAGAGGATAGTGGGCGAGAAATTACCCAACGCTCTGAGACACATACCTATGCGACGACTCATACTATGCTCAAAAGCCTGGCCCTTGACTCGTCTAGGAAGCTTCGAATCGTCAGTTTCCGTCTTCCGATATATGTGATTAGGAAAACTCACAACAAAAAATGTTCCTCGATGACTGGCGTAGACCTTATTGGCCCCGGCTTTGACGAGAAAAGAAGTTGAGTCAATGCCAGTCGCACCAACTCCAACAACAATAACGTTCTTGCCTTGGTACTTGGAGGCGTCCTTGAACTGTCTTGAATGAATAGCGTCTCCAGCAAACTGTTCAATACCTTTGACGTGTGGCATATGCTTGGTGTTAAGCATGCCAGTGGCGACAACCACACGGCTATAGGTCCTGACCTCCTCGACCCCCGTCTTGACGTTCTTTGTGAAAACTCTCCATTTATTTCGTTGCTCGTCACGCTCTATGTGGTCCACTGAGGTTGAAAACTCAATGTGTGGGAAAAGGTCGAATTTCTCGGCGTATGATTCGAAGTACCGTTCAAGGTCCTTTTGAGGGGGGTGCATAGGGAAGTCTGGTAATGATGTGAGACTTTGCTTGTGAATCAAGATGAACGAACTCAGCTTACCATCAGGCATAGGAAAATCCGTGATAGCACACTATGAATTGTTAGAATTGCTCTGCAAGTCACAGCTGACCAACACATACACATTGTTTAGAAGTGTTCGCTGTCGTATACTCCATAGCAGTAGTCTGCTCCATGTTCTGCGACGCATGCCATACTCCACCGATGTACTCGTGTCTTTCCAATGCTATTGCATCAAGTCCCTGTTCACGAAGGTTTTTGAGGGCGAGGAGTCCAAGAGGTCCTGCTCCTACCACGCAAACATCGGACCCGAGCTGCTGAGTCTGCGATGAAGCCATAGTTCAGTATAGTAATTGTCTAAAAAAGATGAGGCGGAAAAAGTACCAAGCATTGTGCCAGCGGAGTTTTATATATTGTTCTTACGCTATATTTGGAACCAGCCCTCTAGTACTGAAGCTGAGGATACACGGATCTAGGAACCACTGGCGCTTAATTCTCACGTACTCAAGCTAAGCACAACTTGGAGCCTGTTAGCTTAAGTACTCGGGTATGGCCAAAAGCTAGCAATACCAGGTTTGATAAATCTCACTCAATCATGAGATGTATCCGAGAATGTGTCCGAGTCTGCTTACTTTCGCCCGTACCAGGCTATCAGACAGAATTGTGACTCTCTTATGTCTCCGGTACAAGTGGTTAGATAAGACAAGTCGGAGGGATTTGCAGGCGCTACAGAACGCATAATACAAGTTAAAGAGGATAGTCTTGGTGGCTGTCGGAAGCTGACATGGATTTATAAGAGGTCCCGATGAATAGGTCCATCGTTGGGAGCGGTTGCGGGCGTTATCACTTGAACTGTGTACGAATTGGGATCAAACCAGTCTTCGAACCTTGCCACTTAGGATCAGATGGATGCTTATGGAGACAACTGTCAGGCGATGTATTGATAGGAGAACAAGTTGACGTTGGCTACAACTAATGAAGGATTCCTCTTCGAAAGCAACAAGTTACATATACTACCCACCGCGCGACTAGAGTCTGACAGCCAGATTGTTTGCCCAATAATAAGGGATCGAAACACACCTTCCTGTATGCAATATTATTGCTATAAAATTCTTATATCTACAGCCACATGAGCCTAATTACCCATGCAACTTGACATCCAGGCCAACCAACATCTCTTGAAGAATCCTCAACATTCCCTCCTTAGCCACTAGCGCTGAGAACGTCGCTTGTATAACAGAAATGCCACACTCGTCCCTCTCAGCACTATCCTCCATTCTTGCATGGTATGATGAGCCCAAGGTAGGAACGTCGCAACCATCCTGACTTCTTGCAGCTCGCAGCATACAAATCTGCGATGTTCGGCACTCGTCCTCACACACCGGCTGTTTCCAACCCCTACTAAGACGTAGCATGAATTCGTCGAAAGCTGTCTGGTTCTTCTCAAAGACTTCTGTGACGTTATGCCAAAATGCGGCAGTGAGCTCTGCTTTGGGGTCTGTCAGTGGCGGGCTTGTAAGCGCGCCGTACGTCTCCTTCGCAGAGTAGTATTTCTTCCACACGGGGCCTTGGGTTTGGTATGTAGGCGAGTTCATGTCAGCGCTATAAGTTGTGGCGTCAAGAACTGCAAAGGTGACAGGATCGACATCGTAGACGCGGAAAGACGGCATGCCTGACGTTGGGGTAAGGGAAGGGCCGACATATGATGTAAGCAGAGCATTGTTGAAGTTCTTTTTTGGCGCTTCGCTGTATGTGATCTGAAAGTGGTCTCTATGTGTATGGCCAAAGAACATAGCCGCGATAGTTGCGGAGTACCGGTTAACCACCTGGTTCAGATAATTTGATTGGTCGTGAAATGCGTTTCGATCGCCGAGCGGCATATGTCCAATGATATAGACGCGCTCCCCGGCCTTTTCAGCAGCGTGAAGCTCTTCAACAAGCCAGTCAATCTGACCACTAGGGTCGCGGATCATCTTTCTCTGGAAGAGCCAAAAGTTTGCTCGGTAGAACAGGTTTGTGTTGAGAGAAATAACACGCAAGTTTCCATGAGGATACTTGGTTGAGTAGGCGCCTATCTGTGCTGCTTTGGAAGCTGCTTCGTGTCCGATCCAGCGTGACCATGTTCCAGCGAGAAGGTCGTAGATCCACGATGATGCGTCACCGATAGAGCTGGGCTGGTAGAGGTTTGTAGGATGAGACTCGTGGTTTCCAGCTGTACCGTAGACTATGCCGAGGTGCTTATCCATGTTCTCGTACGATCCAATAACTAAGACATATTAGTTGAGGAGTACGTCAGATAATGTTACACAGATACTCACTTTGATGCTCATTATAATCCCACGTGGTGTTCCAGATTGAATGGTCAACTATGTCTCCAGTGAAGATAGTAAAGGCGGCATCTGGAACTATTTCCTTGATAGCCTGATACATGCTGTGCTCCAGAGAGGCAGGAGAGTCGCAGGTATGTTCGCCAAAAGGACCAGCTGGAGAGTCCGTCCTCCCGGGCTCATCACTCTCTGTGAATGGTCTACTCAAGTCAGCCCTGGTATACACATCTCCAGTGATTCTTAATTACCTGCAGCATATAGGCTTGTTGCACTTTGTGTTCGAACCTTCAGTGTAAAGTTGGTCAACGTGGATATCAGAGTAGTGAACAATCTTGATAGGATCTTGTCCGCTTGGCACTGGACGCTTCAGGTGAGACCTATCAGGAGGTAGAGGAACATCCCACTCCTCAACAGTCGGGTAATTGCAAAGACCTAGAAATGTGACGCAAAAGTGCTGTGCAGTCTTTGAGCCTATGGCAACGTTTCTAAGCACTTCAGCGATGATAGGTCCTTGAAGCTCGATAGTCCCATCGCAAACATCTGCATCTTCGACCTGTGATGTGTCTGTAAGTATTCGAACTGTGCAGGAATGAGGAGGACTTACCTTTGATTTCTTACAAACGTCCTGAAGCGTATTTATGAATGTTTTATCGCCCAAGTTCGCGAGACTCTTGAACGTCAACAACAGACCCTATAGCATCATCTAGTTAGCCTCAGTATGCGACTTGAAGACTTGTGAAATCGCTACTGACCTGACATCCTGAACAAGATGAAACGCCCTGGATTTGCTTCCATATCCGATCCGCCCAATCGTTTATATGCAGCGTCTTTTGAATATCGTCAATGTTTTGAGGAATGATGGCTGTGCCGTCACTTCCGACAACGCCTGCTATGACGCCAAGACAGGGCAGAAGTGCTATGGATAAGCGCATGCTTGGCCAAATGGAATCGAACGGGAGATGCCAGGAAGTAGTTGAAATAGATGAAGAAATAAGTTGGTTAATTTGCAAACTAGTTTAAATGCTTCATCACCGGATTCGTTTCTCAAGTGACAACCAACCCCAGAGAATGAATGAACGGGCCTCTAACTACGTAGTAGGGGCGCTACAGCACCCACATACATAACCGAACTAAACCCAATAGACCAAGTCCGGGGTCTCATGATTACCAACCTTGGCTTTGCCAGAAAAGCTGGGCCGACACGCTGCTATTTCGATATCATGTTGTCATTCTCAATTCTCTAGAGGAGCAGTTGGTATTGGTGTCAGTTCATCCTTGATTAGTCAACCTAGCAATTTGAATTCAACGGAATGCTATAAACAAGTCAAGGAAGCGAGAAACGAGATGTCTCGTAGAAATGCGAGAAAGAACGCAAGACACATCAGTGCATTCAGCTCTTTGCAAAAGAAGAGGCCAGATTTGGGATTTTTGTTATCGAAGAGTTTCCCTGGAGGTGTCAGGGCCGAAAGGATCACTAGAGTATTTAACATACGGATGCTATGCACGTCAGAACGATACTATTCACAGTAGCGTGGACAAAGGTAGCGTGGACAAAGGTAGCGTGCCTTTTTTTCTGTGAGCATTTCCTTTCAACAGACTGTCCAGCGTGGTACCTGTTCTTCTTCTAGTAGCATAATTAGACGAACATCCAGAGGCACTCGATATTCTAATCTCAGTCGCGTATATGTCATGGAGCTCTATATATTCTTTGGTGTTTCTCGTCAGTTATCAAGGTCAACGGCGAAGTTAGTCTCATTATAGGCAGGCCACATCACTTATAAAACATACCGAATAGCAAGCACCTGTTTGCGAATCTTACAGAAAGCGTCCTATCCATCCTGGTGATAGCCCAACGAGCATTCAGTTGAGCCGGGTATCATTATAAAAGAGAACACTATGCCGAGATGAGAACCACCATTCCAAGGAGTCAACTCGCACGATATCAAGCCAACTGCCTCCTGCGCTATTCAGTGGTGCCTGGGTCGTAACTGTCGCCACATACCCCCGACCTTGCTTGATCCTTTTACCCCAAATGTACAGTTTGTCCGTTTCGCCAACAGTGAAGGATTCGACACTCCGTTCCAAGCGGAACTGACCGACAGACTCTCAGTGACCATCAGCGTAATGGAGGAGCATGCCAACAACCGGCCGGTGAGGGGCGGACCTATTGATACAAGTATAGATCAGAGTCAAGTATCGCATGCCAAACGACGAGTGTATCCAAATCTCATTACTTTGCGTATAGGGACAGCGGGAGATAGATATTGGCAGGCTTGGTAAGTTGTTTTGATTAGTAGTGGTACCGCCATTCTCCAGAGCAATCAATTCCACATCGCGTTTGCGTTATATCAATTATAGAATCCTTAGTGATGTCGCTCTCATGCACCTGCTTTTGCGTTGTGAGAGTGGCGCAATCTTCTAGAAGAGGACCAGCAATCATAACCCACAGCTCTGCGGGGAGCTCCCGAGGCCAGATTTCTGCCTGTTGCAGTTTGTACGCGAGAGCTTTCTGGATGTAGCAGGCTCGTCGCCGCTCCTCGCTCAACGATAGAGGAAAGGTATAACGTGTAGCGGCTAGGAATGCCGGTGTGACTGAGTAGAAGCGGGATTCATGGCAGCGGGCATGGAATCATACTGTCGCCTTGGTACGGAATGAGCATTCGTCTGCGAGGCACATATATAGCTTGATGTCGTGTTCATCATCGTAGAAGGTTGTATATTGACCAAATGAGAATTCGCAGGAAACTTGATCGTCGCCAACGTCTAAGCAGATGGTTCAGTATTAGGAGTCGACGATAGAAAGACAAATGGCGTACGTCCCTCCAATAATTTGACTCGCTATCTTCCAATACAAACTGGCACAGTCTGCAACGGGCCTGCGTGATACAGTAGTAAGGCGTCAACGAACGTGAAGCCATGCCCATCATGCCAAGATGAAAGGACTAAAGCTTAGGATGTCAGAAACAAATAGCCTAGGAGCTTATCTAAACTCGCATACTGTGACTAAGTTATTTCGTCTCTTATGCCCAGAGGAATGCCTATTCTGGATATTTTCCCTGGCGAGGCATTCAAAATCGTTCAATTGCCTTGCTTCTTAATTGTGCTTGCATTGCTGCCTAGGTCCTGCCTAGTTACGCAGTTGCTTTGCGTCATCACCCAGCCTATGACCTTGAGGGCTTTTTGTATTGTGCGAATAGTAGATGCAAATCTAGGTATCCTGGTAAAGGCTGCAACAAGTCGCAGAGTCCCACGTAGCGATATGCAAGCCTCAGCTGAGAAGGACTTTCTGTTGGTTGGACCTCCGGATCAAAAGCTGCAGATTTTCCTTCTCCCCCACATCTTTCATTGTGATCATTCTGTTCGGCCTTTTACTACATTCTATCCACCGAAATCCTCATATGAAATGTTAGAATGGGGCGTTTGTCGAGGATTAAAGAAAAGTTTCGTTCGCGTCAAGGGGCGGAGGGGTCTTCCTCAGAGCAGTCCGTCACAGCATCAACTTCAAGCACCCAGCAGCATGCGAGCTCGTCCATCAGGCCACCGAATGAGCCTCAAGTCAATGAAGAGATATCTTCAACCACCCACAACTTGCAATTGACCTCTACACCTGCCACTGATAGACAAGACGCTCCAGCGAGCCTACCGGAAAAGTTATGGAAAGCGGCCTATGGTGCGCTCGAACAGAAAGAGCCCACGGTCGTTAAAGCATACGAGGAAATCCTTTTGAAGGTCCAGGAAGAGTGGAATAATGCAGATGTACCCCCGGAGCTCGAGAAGCTAGAACAATTTAAAAGTCCTGGGTCACGCAACATGTGGCGACTCATTTATACTGGGCTCGAAAGGTCCAAACGCCAGGCAGAATGGAAAGAATCTGTCTCATCTGTAATTGAGATCGTTGATGGTATCAAGGGAGTAGTAGACAAAGCCGTCAAGCACTCGCCTGAGGCTAGTGTTGTCTGGGCTGGGGCCAGCCTGGGTCTAGAGGTACTGTTCATTTCTTCTTCTCATAGTAATTGGGTACTAACAATATTGAAGATCCTCGCGAATCCAATGAAAGAACCAGGAATCAACCGAGAAGGGATCACGCATGTTCTATCAAGAATGGAATGGTATTGGAACTTGGCAGATCTGGTTTTGGACGAGAACACCGCAAAGTATTCAATGACTGCGCTCCAGACTACTCTCGAATCCCATATTATCGACTTTTACGAGAAGCTTCTCTTGTTCCAGATGCAAAGCGCTTACCTCTATTATCGTAACTGGGCATCGATCCTTCTCAGGGATACAATCAAGCTTGACGGTTGGGCTGAAAAGCTTACGGAAGTAAAAGATGCCGAGAACCGGATACGACAGGATATAGAACAGTACAACAACCAGGAGATGAAATCAAGCCTCCAGGAAATGGAAAAGACTGCGGTATCGCAAGAAAAGATCCTTACAGGCATCTACAAAATCCTGAGGGAGGAGGCTCGACTGAGGGAGAAGACTAAGCAGAACGACGAAGACAAAAAGTGTCTTAAAGCTCTGTTCATCACAGACCCTCAAGACGATAGGGAAGCGATGCAAGAACAGAAAGGAATTCCTCTTGTTGATTCATACGGCTGGATCCTACGAAACCCCAAGTACCAGAAATTTCTTGATGATCCCGAGAGTAGAGTTCTTTGGATCAATGGGCTACCTGGAAAGGGAAAGACTATGTTGGTCTTTGGACTTCTCGATGAGCTGTCAAAGACTGCCAGGCCTCTTCCATTCTTTCTCTGCCAAGCAAACGTGAACCAGGAGGACCGTTCCAGCCTCAATGCCGTGGTACGGGGCTTGATTTATATGCTGGTGGAGTACCAACCATCCTTGATGGCAATCATCCGCCCTCACTACGAGAAGCTGGAAGAGAAACTTTTCAGCGACAGCAATTGCATAAAGTTGAAGGATATCCTTAAAGAGATGCTACGGGACCCAAGTATGCATGACACGATCTTGGCTATTGATGCTGTCGACGAGTGTAAAATCAAGAGATCGTTGCTCACGAAACTCATTGTTCAACTCTCAACATCGTCCAACGCTAAGTGGATTGTCTCGAGTCGTGACTGGCCCGAGATAGGCCGGGAGCTCGCGAAGGCCAAAGGACTTCTTCCTCTCAATCTTGGCGATGAAGATGATGAAATGACCGCAGCTGTCAACTCATTCATCATGAAAAGAGTTGATGAACTAGCAGCAGATTGGGAACACGACACAAGTATTCGGGATCAGGTGTTCGAGTACATGCAATCTCACGCCGACAACACGTTTTTATGGGTATCCCTGGTGTGCGAAAGGTTGTCTCAGTCAAATGTTCCCCCTCGTCGGGTGATGACCGAACTCAGAAAATTCCCCCCAAGCCTGAAATCTCTTTACAGGCTTATGCTGGATCGGATCTCAGAATCAGATGAGGCAGACTTACTGAAAGAAATCCTTGCCTTAGTCTGCTTGGTCTATCATCCTATTGGAGCAGAAGAAATAAGAGAGCTGATTCCCTCGATGGCAATCTACAAAGAGAGTGATGTGAAAGACGCCATTGGCTGTTGTGGCTCGTTCATAACGTATCAGAGGAAGGTTATTTCTTTTGTTCATCAGTCAGCCAAAGACTTCCTTCTCGACGATGCTCACACAGAGATCTTTGCTGACTGTATAGGCTGTCAACACTCAAAGATATTCCTACGTTCACTTGAATGTATGAAAAGTACCCTTCGCCAAAATCTCTACGACTTGCAGTCTCCAGGGACTCTCATAGATGATGTCGTCCCTCCTGATCCTGATCCATTGATCTCGATAAAGTACGCTTGCTTGTACTGGGCTAAACATCTCCTTGAACCCAGTTGTCCAAAAGTATCAGAGAGACAATACCTTGAGAGGACTTACGACTTCCTCCGGAAAGGGTTTCTGTATTGGCTAGAGACCCTGAGTCTTCTTCATGAAATGTCTGTTGCTATTAAAACAGTATTGGAAATAGAATCTACCCCGGTAACGTTATTCCTCCCAGCCTAGCAGAAGCAGTGGCTGACTGGAGTACAGATCATCGAGGAAATACCAGGCTTCAAAACCTTCATCAGAGATGCTCGCCGATTCATCCACCGCTTCAAACCAGCCATCAAAAGATTTCCGCTGCAAGTCTATATATCCGCGTTAACCTTCAGCCCTCAGCGAAGTCATATTCGGGAGCTTTTCCGGGGCCATGCGCCTAGTTGGATCACAGCCCAGCCACAGATGGCGCATGACTGGGAAGCCTATGATCAATCGCTATATAGTGTTGGATGCGTTACCAGTATCGATTACTCTCCCGATGGAAAGTTTCTCGCCGTCCAAAGTAGTGAAACTTCCGAAGTCTATGAGGTAATCTCAGGCGACCTTGTATTTGAAGTTGGGAATGGTGCCAGTTTCACCTCCCGTAAAAGATTCGAGGAATTTCCAGTGGTATTCTCTCCAAATAGCGACTTCTTAGCTGCTATGATTGATGAAGATGTCTTCGGCGTTTTTCGAACGGGAACATTCGACCTATTGCAGAAGTTGGAGTACTCCTGTCACCAAGTTATCTTCATGCCGGATAACGAGACATTGGTGCTTGGGGTTAGCGGATATATCACAGTCCTAAATTGGAAGACCCAAGAACACCTCGTTGCTCTGAGCGGAGTTGTCAACCCATCTACTGCGATGAAAATGCTGCCAAACGGAGATATAATTGCGATATCACCCGAAAGGAGGAATGTTCGTATCTGGAATATAGCCACGGGGACTTGCAAACAAACGCTTGATCTTGATCTTGGTCTTGATTTTGATTTTGATTTTGATTTTGATTTTGATACTCAGACTTTGGCTAGAAAAGTCGCCTGCTCAGCCAATGGCAATCGAATCGCTGTGGCAACAGATAATTGTGTCAACGTTTGGGACTTGGCAGAAACAAGCACATGGATTCAAACCCAAGAATTAGTCATATACTCCGGTGTGACAGCCCTTGCTCTATCAGCTGATGGACAGTCAATCATAGCAGGACTATTTGCCGGGGATGTTCGGATATTTGATTCTACAGGGACCTGTGTCAAGACTCTCAAAGGTCACTCCAAGTCCATAACCAGCTTATCATTGTACCATACGAACAAACAATTAGCGTCAGGTAGTATAGACAGGACTGTCAAGCTTTGGGACATCTCGAGCATTGGCGGGCACAACGCCGTGGACCGCAGCTCAACTTCGACGGAAACATCTAAATCGGACAGTCTTTTATTTCGTACCAGTCGAAGGGAAGATCTTCGAGGGATGTTCTTTTCCCCAGGTGGAAAAATGCTGGTCTCTGAAACATGGGGTGGAGAGACCAAGGTCTGGTATACGGACACAGGATTTAGTACAGCTCCCCTCGTTTCAGCAAGTCCGTCGCATTGCGATCTAGTCAGCTTCACCTTCGACGATAAATTAGTGGCAGTGGGAGAGAGATTCAGGGACATCCAAGTCTGGAATACGATGACGGGAGAAAAGATCAGCAGCTTCTCTACAGAGGCCCCAGAGACCCCAAAGCACATCTTCTTATCTCCTGATGGCAAGATTATAGCGTTGCTGGAAAACAACTACCCAGTCCAGAAGACCACAGGCACTGTCAGACTTCTTAACCCAGCTCAGAGTACGCCATCGGAACAATATATCACGAATGAGGACATAGGCTCCATGCCCAAAATGGGTTTGCTATCTCAGGCGGTCATCTCGGATAATTTCAAGCATATTGCTCTATATTGGAGGAGGGACGACACTCTAGGCTACGATCTCAGAATCCTGAGCCCTAACTCATCTCAGCGGCATGAGCATGTTTTTCTTGACAAGTTTTGTGACAAAATACTCGCATTTTCTCCAGACGCCAAATGGCTCTTGACATGCAAGAACCCAAGCACTTTACAGATCTTGGAAACATCGATGCCGCATAATGTCCTGAAACTCCATTTCCCAAACTCTGAAGATTCCTTGAGCTGTACCTGTAACACCATAGACATTAGTTACAAGGTAGCGACTCGGTTTGGTACGATTGGGTTTGGTAAGCCAGATGCACTGGACTTTGCAACTCGTATCGGCTGGGGGGTGAGTCTCGATAAGGAATGGATTATGCGAGACAATGAACGTATGATCTGGGTTCCTCCTGAATATCGGAAGCTAGCTGTAGATACTCATGGCTCGAGGGTTGCCTTCGCCTGCCCTTCAGGCAAGTTAACAATGATGGAACTAGAGCAGGAGAATTGACGGCATAGCAATACAATTGTTTACGCCCCGACAGCCTACCCTTGGGCTTAAATAAGGGCCCCAGATCACACATATTCCTGTCAGGCTGATACCATCTGGCAAGAAGCATTTGTGCAGTGGTTCAATAGTTACAGTCTCGAGGCTACTGCTTCCTGCATCACTGTAGGTGCCTTTCCGAGCACACAACTACTCACGAAGCGGCCGCCTAAGATGGATTTGCATGCATATGCCGCACTGTGGTACTGAGTATAATGCCCAAGGCTAAGCTCTATAACTAATTGTGAACGACACAACGTCTTGACCTTAGGATAGAGATATGTATGTGCTGAAGTAATGCCGATTTTCTACGTTAACTCTGTTCATATTCCATCGAAGGATTCGAGACACTTTCCAGAGGTGCGAGATTGTGTAGTTTGTTTTGTATTCTTCCGTGCATCTCTTCCCCCAGCCTTTAACCGTTCTATTGACTGATCCATATTCAAGATAGAAACTAGCAGAAGCAACACTTCTGACAACTCTGCACTGGATAAGACGAATTACAGCCCTTCCATTACTGAGCTTAGCATTTAGTCCATTAATAATAACCAAAAATGGTTATGGGCTTTTATTGATTACCCTAGCTGAACGTTTACCCCCTAATGCAATTTCAGCTATCTTCTCCTAGCAAGCGGGTTGCGAAATAACTCGCACATAACGAAGGTCTGACAGAAAGACTAGCCTAAGGCCTCGACTAAGTCGCCTAAAGCTATCCTAAGTTCTTTTGTCATCTCTTATGCTTTAGTATAGCGAGAGGGTTAGTGTGCAGATTACTTCCTGAACCACCTGCCTAGGTACGTAGTACATATAATTTGTAAGTCATTATCACAAATTAAGTTGGGACTTATGTCGTGCCCAGTATATTTCTACTGGCGTTTATCTGACATCAACAGTTCATCCCGATAGCCAGTCCCAGCCATAGCTTGCAGACTCAACTTGTCCCAGCTATGGTTTTCCCCTGTTCACTATCAGCGCATATAACCGGAGCTGAACTCCATTCAGTACTGACTTCACTCCTCGTGCATAATCCTAACTCATCCACGGCATCGACCAGCAGAACTGCAGTATTTAGCGGCGTTCTTACAGCATTCCTTCTTACAGCACTTCTTGGTGCGGCAGCAGAAATTGCCGGCGGGGCACTTTCTAGGAAACTTGGCAGGGCAAACTCTGGCCGCGAGCTGTAAGGCTTCCCCATGGCCGATTCTGTAACCGTCCTCGCCAAAAGCAGCAAGCTCTGGAAGAACTTCAGCTGTTTGGAAAGTGGATCTGGTGGCGGCCAGAGGGATGAGGATGAGAAAGGCAGTGGTGAGCTTCATGATGATGAGATAACCTATTAATTTGAGTTGAGTGTATACTAAAAGTTAAGTGCTCGAGACAGCTACTGGCGAGGGAAAGACGGCCAAAACCTGCAGCATTTATACTCAACCTCAAGGTTTCCAGTTGGCTACTCGAATTAGGAATGGATTTATTTATCGTGCTGTTCGCTGCCACATCCTTCGCACTCGTAGCTCTAAATAGTATGGCATACTGAACTTGAGGTTACATCAGGATCTGTAAGGCTAGTTTCAGATATAAAATCGGGCAACCAGAATCCACATTTTCAACAAAGCTGAAAACTAGTATAGTCTGTGCTGTATAATTACAGTTCTAGCTCATGGTTTACACCATGCGATTGGAGCTATTCAATAACTCAAGCTTTATTCTATCTACTTCGCATAAAATCAGGCATGAAAACAAATCCCTCAACCGGTCTGAACATGTCTATTGGTTAGGTAAAGACACGTAGAGAGTCTAGAGGCGTAAGCGTTGAGTTAAGCTTCTCCGCGAAACGCAGACCTAGCTGGAATGTGTCGATGTCTATGTTAATTGTCGATAGATCTATATCCTACTAGCGCCATTAATCTCCTATATAAACTTAATCGTCAGCTGCCAGCTGTCGTAAGCAATAATTGTCGGGGGTCCCCTGCAATGAGGTATCCGGTAGACTTGTGGTCAAGAGCTGTCAGTAGAACGACTTCTGCTAATATTCAGACAGATACATCTACATGGAATATTCTTTTGTAAAAATCATACAGGATGAGTTCGGCATCTTAGCCGTAGACATAAAATAGTTATACACGGAGCTCGCTACTCCAACATAAATAAGTTTTCGACACCCATCATGCTATCTTACATTCATTCGTTCTTAGTCCTTCTTCACATCGGCCGACTCCTGCTTCTCGCTTGAGTCTTTCTGTGATGAGTCTTTCTCTGATGAGTCCTTCTCTGGTGAGTCTTTCTTTGGTGAGCCCTTCTTTGATGATTTTGTCTTTTTCGACACAGCCTTCTTCTTGGGCGTGGCTTTCTTCATTGGCGACGCCTTGGTAGCTGTTTTGTTCGTAAAGTTCATCACCTTGTTGCTCCACGCAACTCTGGTCCCCCTCTTCTCCTCTTTCCACGCCAGTGCTCGCCTGGCCCTTCTTCCAGCTCGAGTACGTTTCTGTAGTTCCCCATTCCACAACGTGTACCATGTCTTGGTGCGCGCGCTGGGGCTCAGATCCATCAGCTTTCTTCTGCGGCCTCTCATCTGGCTCAGGATTCTTCGCGCCCTGTCCTGTGGAAACTCAGTGATGGTGTACTCCACCGACCATTTGGGCACTTCTCCCAAAGACCGGTGTTCGACACGGTCCACAATTTGGTCGTCGACCTTATTGCGGATCGTGACGTACATGCCTAGCACTTCTCTTTTAGAATTTTTGGGCTTCTTCTGGTCAGATTTCGCTGCTTGTTCGAGGAGAGAGTCATCGGTGGTTGAGTTATTGTCGACGCCAGCCGAGTTGTCTTCATCAACCTCATTGCTCAGCTGCTTCTGGTCTCGTACCAGTTGTGACAGAACTTGCTCAAAAGTTCCCAAGTTGTTTGTAGTGTTCTCGACACCTTCGGCAACCTTGAGGATAAGATCTTTGAGGGAAGCATCCTGTGAAACAACATTAGATGATGACATGGCGCTTTCCTCGATAGCGTCCTCAGTCGCGAGAGTAGATTCACTATTCTCCTTAACGGCATCAGCCACCACGACCTCGTTGACATCAATGGGATTGGAGGCTGTCTCCTCATCAGGCTTGATCGTCTCAAATTCTAGACCAGTGGCAAAACTTTCACCCTGAGATGCCTCATCTAATTGCGCCAAGAATGTTTCGGTTTCCGGACTTGACCCAACTTGTACTGAGCCCTCGCTGCCTTCAAGAGAAGACTGGGCGACTTCCTGTAGATCATCTGCCGCCGAACTGTTGAGAGCGTCTCCAGAATCATTGGCTCCTTCCTTTCCTTCCTTCAGATCCTCAGTCAAAGCTTCGACAAGCTCGTTGAGATAAGCATGCCTCTTGTCCTCAGACTTTCCTGCAAGAAGGCCGCTCTGTTCAAGGGCTTGCTCGATAGCCTCTCGGACATTAGCCAGCCCGGCAGCATCGTTCTCCACGATCTCGTCTACCTTAGCCATCATGTCGTCCCAGGACTTCTGTCGCTGGGGGCTGTCAAGGGATGTCGGCTTTCGTACACCCTTTATAATTTCCTCCTCTTCTTCAATGGAAGCAATTTCCTCTGAACCATCTAAGTCTTCGTCCTTGCCACCGTCCCTTGAAATACCTAGGATTTGCTTTTCAAGTTGTTCGACGGCTGCCTTGCCCTTCTCTTGGGTCTCTTGCATTTCCTTGTCACTAACAGGCTCAGCAACAAAGTACATCACCGCGGGATCTAAGGGCCGCGTTTCAACGTGGAGTCGCAGCGATTGTTCCGGGAACCGTTTTGAGGCTCTGTCCAAGAGTTCGTTCAGGAGGCCGATGCTGGCTTTAAACTCCTCGTCGCCAACCTGGCGATTCATCGTTCCGTGGATAGCGTGATCCATTTCTTCAAGGCTGATATACTGAAACCCAAAAATCCGCTCCGTGTTATGAAAAGCAACAAAGATGCCATCCATTCGCCCCATTCTTACTTGCAAGGAGTACTTGAGAAACGCTGCCCGAATCATGTCATAGTATTCGCGTTCGAACGAATTCCACTGACCGAACCGAGAATCAATTTCGTAACCAACACCCTTTTCGTAGTCCCCTACATCCATTCGAATAGTTACTACTGCACGTGTTTTGAGATCAAAGACACCAGTGCCGGGGAGTCTTGGGTCGCGAGCATCAAGCTGTGAACGCATCATGAAATCGCCAAGGGTGGTGTAATGAAAAGCCTCATCAGCATTCTTCTCTTCTTCCGACAGCTCATGCGAACGAGATCTCCTATACTTTTCGAACTGCTCCTTTGGTAGAGTTAGAAGCTTTTCCATCGATTTTCCTAGCATGCTTAGGATGCTCGCACTATCGAACTCCTTGTCGGCGTCGATAGCGTAAACCCCATCTTTATAGCGGGCGAATGCAGCCACTGGAGCTCGGGTCAACACGGTGAACGATTCAAATTCAACGTCGAAGGATCTCGATAGGTGCCCGAAGTTTGGTTTCCTCCAAGCTGACAGAAGGAAGTGGAAGTGTGCGAGCATGGATGTCATACTCGAAGTTGAGCCACAGTATTTCTTGTTATACTGCGCACAAAGCTTTGTCAAAGTCTCATCCTTTGACGAAGTTATGTATTCCTTCAGAGCGTTAAAATCGAATTCTTTAACCGGCATGATTGTGCCCAGATAAGGATCGAAGTTGTAAACTTGAGTGCGAGTATCTTGAAGTTGGTATGGACCAGAGTTGAACAAAACCTTGTCCAAATTATATGCCAGTCGGGGAACACTTTTTGTCTTTCGCTTTTCGACCGGTTTTAACAACATGTCTCGGGGAACGAACTTCTTCACCTCGGGTCTGTGTTTGCCTTTGTGGCTCGCCTTGACGAATTCCGTTTCTTCAATTGAAGATCCGCCGAAGGGCTGCGGTCCTGCTCTTTCGGCGTGTTGTCCTGTACTCAGGCTGCTGGACAGAACGGATGCATCTTGGTCAGAAACAAAAGCAGCGGAATCCTCGTGGGTGGATTGAAACGTGTTGGAGGATCCTACTGAGATACTCTGCTGTAGCTTTTCACGAAGTGAGGTCCATACAGCAGTTTGTGTGGTCCCTGTCAAGGAATCTATTTCGGGCGTATTGCTTTCTTCGATCACTTGTGCATTATTTGAGCCCTCATCCTGAGACTGAGACTGAGACTTGGGTTTCTTCCTTTTCTTCTTCTTTTGCTTCTTATCGACACCATAAACCCTTCGGACCACATCCAGTGCTTCGTTGAAGTTGGTGTCATCACTCGCGCTACTCTTGGTGGCGGCTTCGTCTTGTTTTTCCACTTTCTGCGTTTCGTTCGAGAGCGTTCTGTTGACGTGGCCCTTTAATACATCCGAGGTAGAATGCAGAGTTTTCGAAATGTTCTCAGTTTGAGACTTGGGGTCTGTGGGCGGTTCAAAAGCATCTTCCAAGTTGGTGCTTGTCGCAAACGATCGGAAGGATGTGAATTGTCGAGGATTTCGTACGTACGGTCGACAAATGCTTGCAAAGTTGGCTGAAGAGCCTAGTCCTCGCCGGACGCGAAGCATTGAGGCGTCTTTCACAAAATTTGTCGAAAACAAAGAGAAAGATAAAAAGTCGATCAAAGTCGACCCTTCATGATGGAGGGGACATCCAGTAAGTACTAACCTATTAAAAAAAAAAAAGTCCATCCAAGCATCAACGACTTCGGTAATATCTCGGGTATGGGGCTTCATCGAAGCACGTGATTGGCTAGCCAGCAGGCCAGGCACCTCAAGCAAGTATCCATTACTGTACAGTAGCGCAACACCTCGTCATTCTGGAGCCCCCAAGGTTCAAGAGGACATCACAAAGAAATACCCTCTTGGAGCACTCCCTTCTTCGTCGCATTCTCTCATGCAATAACCATGGGTGCGAGTGATTCTAAGCTCGTTTTTAAACGGGGCATCTTTCGATTATCTGAGGAACGACATATACCCGCAGACGATGCCTACTGGACTTCTGTTCGTTTACTCCACCCTGAGTCTGTCCTGGCACTCCGTGTAGCTTGTGTGCTAACATGAGACTGTCTAGTTCTGGGAGCTCCCTGAGTCCTCCGAGGACGTGTTTAGTTTATTCACACCTGCAGATATTCGAAGGACTCGCGATCGCGCACTCGAAAACCTAGAAACTCTCATCCTCGCCGTCACATCTCGCCTATTCATACTACGTCATCACCCATCTTTCCCCGACCCCGAACTCGCTCCAGAGCGCGAGGCATTGAATTGTGTCCGGGTTCTAACCAGGATCCTGCCTTATTTGTATGAGAAAGACTCCCTAAGCGAGTGGGAGCAGCAGTTCTTCTGGGCCCAGCGGAGAAAGCGGACTCGGCAGGCTGCCATTGCGAATGAAATCCTCTTCGACGAAGCCCAGGAAGCCGAGCGCAAAGTCGAATCCACCCATTTTGAGGAAGTCAAGCCGCTTGCTGAAGAATTGGTAGACACATTGGTGGATCTGCTATTCTTTTCTGACTTGACATTGCCACGGCAGCCAAATGATCGCCCCAAGGTCAGTTATGCGATTTGGCAGAGCGGCGTAGGCTGCAATACAGCTGTCGCAACAACAAAGGAATATGAAAGCAATCGATCTGAAATCCTAAGACTTCTCCTGACCCTTGCTGGTCAGAGCATGTACATGACAGCTGGTGTCCTTCCACAAAACGGCGTGCGAACGTTGACCCATCTCTGTGCATGTCCGGACAAGCAAGTGGTACTCTCAGTACTTTGCTCTCTGCTTAACACGGTCAGTCTGCTCGAATGACCCTTACGCCTATGTAAACATTGACTGACTTTTCATTAGACTTTAAAATACAATCCTGCAACCTGGCGCGTACCTTACAATACCCTTGTGTTCAAAGATGGCAAGCAGACGCTCGTTACGTACTCTTTGCAGTTCCTCTTGGTGCTTCTGCTGTATCCTATTCCCGAAAGCCCGTCCAATCCCTCGCCCAAAAACTCCTACCGGCATTTTCTAGGTCGGCTGCATCGACCTCAAGACTTCCAATTCATTGTTGACGGAATGACTCGCATCTTAAACCAACCGCTCCAGGAGAAGACTTCATATCTGCCGGGCACTCAGTCGTCCGGTCACTTCGCCCCTGAGATACTGATGTTATTTTGGGAGATTCTGCAGTGTAACAAGAGATTTCGATCCTTCATTGTTGACACCGAGAGAGCCCACGATTTTGTAGTACTTGCTCTATTTTACGCCCTGGAGTACAAAAACGATGCCACCAAGCAGGGAGTTGTGCGTATGTGCGCCTTTTTGCTTCAGACTCTAAGCGTGGAGACGAACTTCGGAGTCAATTTGAACAAATACTTTGAGGGGCAGGAGAGCTTGCCGGTTTCCATTCGCGTGCCAGGGTTCAGGGGTACCTATGCCGACTTTCTCATACATTCCATCTACAATCTGATTACAACGAGCCATGGGAAGCTGTCAGCGATATACCCGGCTCTGTTGGCGGTGATTAATAATATCGCCCCCTACCTCGAGGGCCTAAGCACCACCAGCAGCTCCAAACTGATGCAGCTGTTCTCTTCTATGTCCTCGCCTTCGTTCCTTCTTGCGAATGAAACTAACTACACTCTTCTTCACTCGCTTTTGGAATCTATTAGTTCCATTCTCGAAAACAAATACCGCAAGAACCCTGAACTGGTGTTTGCCATTCTCAAGAACAAGAAGCGAGTCGAAGCCTTACGCTCATTTACACTGGAAAGCGGGCAAGAGGAGATTGAGAGGAGAAATAGGAGAAGAAAAGACTCTGGGCAGCATGCAGATCCATTAGAAGCTACATCTGTCCGCAGCTCAGTTGACAGCTTAAGAAGCCCAAGCAGTGCTCACCCACGCCACTCGTCCTTGGAAGAAGTTCCAGAAGACGGCGCTTTCGCGATCGGAGACGACGACGACGATGACGATGACAACGACGATGATGATAGTGATGACGAAGGGCACCGGGAGACTCCTGCACGGTCAGCATCGAGCGAAGCACCCTCCCGGAGATCATCCACTCCCAATGTTGAGGACGCTGTCCCGACTCAGCTGAGGGGAATGTCTGAGAAGGCTCGAGGTAAGATGCCTGCTGGTGTACCGAGCTTCTCAAGACAAAATAGCACAACAAGCTTGGGCGGACATTCATTATCGGGGCAATCGCAGGCTGGCGCGTTCGAGCCGACGGCCCATTGGATTGACAGCTGGTTACTTGAGTTGCCCCTCCATACAATTCTAGCAGTCATTCAACAGGTCTCAGCCCTTCTGCCACGCCAAGAATTAGCAGCCGATATTCCATCACCAGAAACGCTACGACGTATCTCGGGTGTCGAGGTTGTAGGTATCGAACCTTCAGCCCCCCGCGTACACTCATTTGAGTGGTCTCAACTGGCTCTGGGGTGGTACGAGTCCCTTCTATGGGGTGTGATATTCACAAACGAGATGCAAGTTTCGAGAGGAACCATGGGTATTTGGAACGGTACTTCTATCAAGCTCTTTCGAGTGCAAGAAACAGCCCCAGAGGGTCCAACTCTAACTTCACCTCGAGGTGCTGTTGACGCAGTTGGCAGCAACATAGTATCGCGCATAGGGCAGATCAACCTTGGAGGGGGACCGCAAGGAAATAACCAGCCGCCGCAACGCAATGGCTGAGGAGCCCCATAGCCCATCACCGATAGCCACACAGGCCGGCCACTTGCTCGGCAACGGATCGTGGAGCTTCGCTAAAGCTATTCCGCCCATTCAGTAACCTATGCCCAATAAGGAAGAGCTAGCCATAGAAGCCAAGCAAAAGCTAGCACAAAAAACAGCTAGTTAGACTGTTTCATGATCTTCTCGCATCGCAACGGTTCCCACAAGGTTCATGTAACATTAGAGACGGAGGATGCGGTGTAACATAAGAAGAGGAAACAGGCTGCATACAGGCGTTTGGGTATGAATTGGAGCCAATGGATAAGCCACACATTTTGCATAAGCCTCCGAGGCTACTCTTCTCAAGTTCACGACCCCGACTACTTGTTGAGTGCATTATTATATGATGAGTTGTCAAGTCTTGTTGTTGTCTCCTCCGCTGGGGTTTCATGTTTCGACCCGTCTCGACTCATGTGTGTGGCGCCGAAAGATGAAGGTGGTGGCTAATTCGCTCTGAGAACCAGCCACAGCCAGATCATCATCTAGGAAACCCCCGCTTCAAGTGTTCCACATCAGCTGAGCTTCCCTGTTTTCAGAAGCAAAAGTTGGCAGAGGTAGGCAAATAAATGTGATTTGTCTACACCAACAAGGGTCAAAGCCACGTCTGATGCCCAGAGTGATCATTTCCGAAGCCGCAAGGGACTCGGATGCACCGCCACCACCTACCAGGAAGCTTGACTTGATCAGCCAATCACGAGATGACTCGGACCATTTGTGCCGTTTTCCTCATACACTAAAGCCACAGCGGGTGTCAGCCACGTCAGGGTCTCTTAGTTCAAGCAGCTATCACGACAAGGGTCCTGTGTTAAGTGTGGGTGTAAGGGTCCCTTTGTTTTTGGCCGGGTTACGAAAGCAACAAAGCTCGTGAAATCGAGTCGCAGTCTTTTAATTTCTCAGTCTTTTCCATCTTGAACTGTTTATTCCGGAGTGTCGTGAAGCCTCGCTCTGTCTTATTCGGCCACTTGTGAAACCATATTGCATCATCTGATCCTGCTCTTACAGTGAGAATCTGAAACATGTCACAGCAACAACAGTCTGCAGACTCCGGCGAGGAGGTTCAGCCTTATCGCATACGTGTGAGTTCAAACAGATGAAGCCACCTTCAAGGACATCACTGATCAACCAACTTAGATATCAAGTAAATATCTGGACATTACGCGTCAAAAGCTAGAGCTTACTCGGCTGCCTCATGAACCACCTTCGAAAGATTGGTGGGAGCCCAAGCCTCAAGTTGAATCTCTAGTCGATTTCTGGTAAGCTGAACTTTTCATGTGTAGACAACCCAGGGTTGAGCTCACACATTTAACCAGGCAAGAGTCATTCTCGTGGCCGGATCACGAAGAAGAGCTCAACCAAACACTTTCACAATTCAGAACCAGCTTCCAAACTTCTACACCGCCAACGCCCGTCAGGATACATTTCATTCACACGCGTTCACCCCATGCAAACGCTGTTCCTCTTCTATTGATACCCCCTTTCCCTTTAACCAACCTTTCACTTGGTCACCTTGTTCAGCCCCTGAGTGACCCTGAAGATGCTGGGACCACCCAGCCATTCCATGTCGTGATTCCAGCATTGCCTGGGCTGGGGTTTAGCGATGCCTTACCTTCTAACGCCCCTCCAGTATCTACAACTGCCAAGTTGTTGGATGACTTGATGAAGAGATTGGGCTACCAACATTATATTGGCAGCAACACCGGATCTGCCTCGGTTTCCCCAGCTGGTATTGACTGGAGATTGGCCCGACATCTTTCCAACAACTTTCCGGAGTCTTGCTTGGGATTCCATTTCGTGGCGCCTCCTTTAACATCTCCCACACTTTTAGATTCTGCAAGCGAGTGGTTAAAGTGGAAAGTGGCTCGTCTTTTAAGCTCTCCTGTTCTTGGTTACTCCAAGGATGATATTGCGGCTGTGCAGAAGCGAAAGACACCGCAGCTTAGCAAAAAGAAGTCTGCCGTGCATCTGGGTCTAGGCGACCGCAATAATTTCGAACCCAACACGCCTTCATATGCCCTATGCGACTCCCCTACCGGCCTGCTACTTTACGTGCTGAGGATCCTACGTACGCTTGGTCCTAAGAAGGAGCTCACACAAAAGGACATCATCACTCTCACCTCTCTTATTTGGCTGCCTGGTCCCGAAGCTGCTCTCCGATTCTGGGCCCAATGTGCTGCAGACATTGAGCCGGTGGAGGGAAAGAGGCCGACTAAGAAACCCAAGGTTGCCATCAGCGTTTTTACTGGTGATGATGATCAGAGTGAGGAGCTGAAAACACTGCCTCGAGCTGCAAAAGCAACGTATTCTTGTCCCGCGTGGGCCAACAAGGACTACCAGGTGGTGCATCTGAACCGAGCTTCTGGGACTCCTGGGTTCCTAGCTTTGGATCGACAAGAAGTGATTCTGGACGGAGTGCGCGGTCTGGCAAAAGCAATCTTGGAAAAGGATAAGAGAATGCAGGCTGCAGAACAACCTGGCGCGACGCTTCAGAACCAACTCGAAACACAAGACGGCCGTATAGCGCAGGCGGATCTCTCCGGAACTACTGTGCAGGATCCAAAGGCCAGCCCAGGCGAGGGACCAGCCAAGGCTGGTCTGTATAAGCCGATGGAGGACGAGACTCAACATCTGGTTCCTCCACAAGCGACATCACATGGTGGCGCACACTGATGAAAAGCTGGATGAGGATGAGATTCGACATGGTTCCTGATGATGGAGAGTAAGGGGATATAATCTGATACCACTATCCTATGACTTGTTTCGCTCACTATTAATAATTATCGACTCACTAATGATACCAAAACAATAAATGCCTATTATTTCATGGTTTGCGATGAAAACTCTCTGTGTCGCGTAGGTGCAGACAGACTAATGTTGAGTTCTGTCCACTTAACAAGGTCACTTGGTGAAGTGACCTCTATTCTAAGAAAATCTGTCTTCAAGGCCAATTGACTCCGCTATGCTTTTGTTCGGAATTGCTTGTAAATGATACACAGTAGTCTGGAACCAAGGATCTGGGAATATCTCATGAGTTTTGTGTCTTGCTAAGAACCCCCAACACTCTCACCATACTGGTACCGTTAGTTGCTATTTTTTCCTGCGAGTAACGGGGAATAGATATGAGAAAATAGCTCCATACTCGAAGGCTTCATTCAATTTCAAAGAATAAATTGTCTTTCGTGCTGCAATCAAAAAGTAAGGTCTCACATTCATTTCGTCGAGTGGCTGATCGTTATAGATACCTAATCCAGAAGTGCTAGAAAGCTCCTATGGGGTACGTACCGCCCTAGTGTTTCGCAAGCTGGAAGTCAACCACCACCTAAGCTTCGACCCCTCGACATACAGCTTTCATACCAGCAACCTCAACTTAGCGAGCCCGCGCTTTCGAATTTACGCATCTAAGTTGTTGATTCTCCTACCTGGAGCTAAAGCGACGTTGTATTCCGTCTTTCGCGCTACGACGATGCGCTTCGAAGCGACCAGTATCTCATAATCGTCCCGCCGTCCGCTATCGCCAACATGTCAAATCGATACGATCGACCTCCGCCTCGCGAGGGTAACGGCTACGGTAACTTTGGCCGCTCCAACGACGATTACAGATCTGGTTATCAAGATGGATACGGAAGCGATCGATATGCCACGCCGCCGACTACCCAACAACCGCGACCACCGCCCAGTCTTCGACAGATGTCGTCGCGAGGACGTATACCACAAGTTCAGTCGCAGGGACAAGCTCAAGCCCCAGATACTCACGCTGCACGGCAAATTACCGAGGTTATAGACCACATCAAACAAGAGTGGCCTTCAATGTGTCAAGACGACTGCGTGCCGGTTCAACTAGCATTGCAACTCCTTGACAAGAGCTCAGTTGGTCGTGCCCATGAATACGGCCAGTTTCAGCAATCGCATAATTATCTACAAGAGTCTCTCAAAGGAATTGTCCACGAGCACCATCAAGGTTTTAACAGTTCGATTGGTACATTCCACAAAATCCAAAGCAGTATTCAGCAGTCGCAAAAGCGAGTGCGGGCTCTAAAGGAGTCGCTGGCCAGTTCGAAAACCAGTCTTTGCGCGACAGACCCGGAGCTAAAGAAGCTCTCTAAATCATCACAAGAATTTGACGCACTTTTGCAGACCCTAAATGAGCTCGATGATCTACGCGCCGTACCAGATCAGCTGGAGGCGAGAATATCCGAGAAGCGTTTCTTGACTGCTGTAGAAGTACTGCAGAATGCCCTGCGGAAGTTACGAAAGCCTGAATTAGACGATATTGGTGCTCTTGCTGATCTGAGGAGCTATCTCGCGAATCAAGAGACTGCTTTGATGGATATTTTGGTGGAAGAGCTACACGAGCATCTCTATCTGAAGTCGCCGTATTGCCAGGAACGATGGCAGAACTTAGCTAAGACGCAAGGCGCTGTCACAGAAGGCTATACTGATATTAAGCCCATAGCTCCCTTTCATATGGTTCTCGACACCATTGACGTCGACAAGACAGTCCGAGAGGATCCAATGAAGAATCCCGAGGCCGACACATTCTACTACGTCGGGCTGTTGGTTGAGTCTTTAAACAGATTGGGTCGATTGCAAAACGCTGTCGAGACCCTGAAGCAGCGACTGCCAGTTGAGCTTTTTACTATTGTTAACGAGACTATCAACGAAGTAGACCAAAGACACCCTAGCTCTTTAAGGGGTGGTTCGGTCAGAGGGGATGGCCTTCATGTATACGGTACGCGTGAGACACAAATGAGGGCAGATGTCATTTATGATCTGTTGTGGTCGCTATATGGAAAGTTTGAGGCGATTGGAGAAGGCCACCGCGTTTTCCATGAATCCATCAAAGTCCTTATTCGACGAGAAGGCGCTGGTAACAACAGCGCCCTCCTCGGCAGCTTTAAAGAGTTATGGAACCTTTACCAGAACGAGATACGATCCTTACTGCACAACTATGTCACAACGGATGCTGACGTCTACCAATTCGATTCGCCAAATCCAGGGAACACTCTCCATGGCAAAAAGGATGTACGAGAACACCTGTTCAAATTCTCGGAAGCCAACACGAAGTCTCCTGAGATGACGACCGAATATGATGCACTCGACAACATCATTCAGGATGCTGTCCCTGGCTTAAAGCAAGACAGGAAAGGGCGAAACGCACCAGAGGGAGGGAGAAGGGGAGGCGATGGTCTTAACGGAAGCAGCCACCAAACAACAGGCTCGTACAAGTCTCTGGTAGAACCAAGTGTCTTCAACATGAGCTTACTGCTACCACCGACATTGGTGTTCCTGCAGCGACTCAAAAGTATCGTGCCTCCTGGTTCAGATCTTGCAGCAAGCACGTTGACGACGTTTTTGGACAATTTCCTGGTCAACGTGTTCCAGCCGCAGCTTGATGAGACGCTAGCAAAACTAAGCGACACTGTGTTCGGAGAGGCAGACGCGTTCTCGCAAGATCCAGCTTGGAGTTTGGTTGCACGTCGGCCTGTGTTCCGAGGGACAACGGCCTTCTTTGAGGTAGTGACTGCATTCTGTCGCATGCTCGGTACAATACCTCCAGACCAGGCGCTCAGCTCATTGATCGTAACTCAGATGATGCGATACTATGACCGCTGCTTCAGTTGGTTCAAAATACTTGTTGTCAAGGCGCAAGACCAAGCCACGGAGATCAGTAATGAGAACCTAAGATCAGCAGCCCGATTCTCTCTTGATCAAGGGGAGCTCCAGGAAACCATGAAGAAACTCTTCACAGCTGAAGAAATGGACTGGGAGCTAGCTGAAAAGGAGATTCACTTGTTAATGGAGCTCACAAACGATTCGCCACTAGATTCGGGCGACATCATCCAAGATCGAGATTCTATCTCGTCTCTTTGTCTTTTGTATACCAGCATGAAATGGCTTGCCGTCAAGATTGCTGGCCTTCGTCAGATCACAACGCACGACACGGATACGTCACGACAGAACCTGCCTCGGCATTCAAGCCGACGATGGACTCTTATGAACGAGCCTAGCAAGGGCACCGGTGAAGAAAGCCCCGTGTCACTGCCACTGACGCAGGAGACTGTACAGTAAGTTGCACAATCCGATAAACAGAGAATAGCACTAATTGGTGATCAGGGCATTTGACAGCATCGTGTCATCTTTTGAGGAACTTGCAGGAACGGCACTACTCACCCTCCATATGGAGATTCGATGCCGCATCGTTCACTCTCTCAGCATTGCCTTGTCGCCCAAGGTGGCACCTTACCTCCTCGACCAGGAAGTCAGCGAGCCTGACCCGCAGATTCTAAATCTCAATTCGGAACTGGTATTCTTTGACGAGACTATCGTGAAATTCCTAAGAGAGAAGGAAATTGCCTTCATCAGGACAGGTCTGGGCCTGCTTATCAATTGCTACCTCGTAAGCAACGCAGGCAAGGCGTCGCCAATGAACGACAAGGGCTGCGGGCGTATGCAGCTCAACATCCTCGTACTGCAGCAAAACCTCAAGAACGTGGAGGAAGGTGTGGATTTGGCGCGTGCAGCAAATTACTTTTCTCTATACGAGCAGGGAGCGGATGCCATCGTGGAGAAAGCAAAGGAGGACAAGGAGCAGCAGCGAGGTACAAGCGCGCAAGACCCCGACAACTTTTCTTACGATGAATTGAAGGCGCTCGTGGAGCTATGCTACAGCGAGGCCATGGCGAATCCGGAGCGGGGAATTGCCACGGCTGCTAAGAGGCAGATGCAGGACAAACTGCTTGGGCTGAGCGAGCACATGTGGCAGACATAGATAGACCAGGGCGATTTGTACTTCACTGATGGATAGGGTATGACGGAGTTGAGGTATGATTGTGAAGGGTATATGGGGGGTTGTAAGTGATGATAGAACCAAGGTGTAGAGCAATGGCGGTGCATGATTGAATGATATATCGGGATTGAAACCCAGTATAGCCCCATTCTGGTCTTTGATATACAATTTCCAACTACATATCCTATCAGTGAATCGGGGGAGGTCACTCGGTCAAGATGAGACACGAGCATACAATGACATATTCGCTGTAAGTAGCCGCGGCAAACCACGCGACACCCACGACAAAAGATGGGCAAGCAAGGACGAATGACAGCGCAATACGCATCTCATGACTTTACGCAGTGAAACAAGAAACAGGAACGAGCGATGCGCCGGTACAGGTTTGCATTTACAAATGTTAATCAAGTGCGGGGAAAGTAGGGCAATTTCTAATTCCAGCACTCTCATGAGAAATGAGATCGGCGTGAGGGAGCCTGAAGGTGGCAATCTTTCAGGACAGGACATACGGATAATGTGGTGAATGGATGATGATACGGGGTTGTATTCGGGAATTAATTGCTATTTTCTATTCTCGGGACAAGGTGGGTTGTAGTTTATGTACTAATAATGGAGATTATACTGTAAGCGAGGTATAGTATCCATGGCTACGGAGCAATTGCACCTTGAAGTCTCGTGTAGAAAAGATGCTAATCGTGTTAGACGGGAGCGAGATATTTTTGTTTTCCATCGTGGATGCGGTGGATATGTCTAGATGTCAAAGTTTGAGCCGGGAGTGACATGACATGAGATAAGGGGTCTGTTAGATCATGTTATGCTGAGTACGGAGTACCAGTACCTTGAGGCCAGGATGGGCAGTGGAGCAGAGAAGGTCTAGAATGAATCTGTCAAATCGGTCAACTTTTGTGGAAAGGATCAAGCATTGATCTCAAACAGACGCGAGATGCCTTTGATTTCAGTGTACATAACTCATGAATTTAGGCACATAGTGCCTACTATCATGTTGAGTATGAGCATAAGAACAAAAGCTATGAAGAGGTGCGATCGATTAACTTCTCCACATACAAGCCGTCATGTATAAGATAATTACCCATCTTTATAACGTCATGCACTTCTTTTTTTTTTTTTTTGTAGCCTCGTTAATTACAAGGCCGGTTCTTTTTTGTGCAGACCCTTAGAAAAATAAGAGTAAGCCACGGCGTTTTCCAGCGGGCTTCTACTGTCCATCGAAATTCTTTGCGACGCAGCCATCTGCGACGACCAAAGAAGGTCCCGTCAGGTCAGCCAAATTTTGAAATAAGGTTGCCCCTGAACTTAATCTTTGTCAAGGTAGCGTCTCATAGTCTACTGGCGGGTGCGGTACCTTGCATTGGTACTGTAGCTT
Source organism: Fusarium cf. aywerte (assembly GCA_011034095.1). Lineage (NCBI taxonomy): Eukaryota > Fungi > Ascomycota > Sordariomycetes > Hypocreales > Nectriaceae > Fusarium > Fusarium cf. aywerte. The sequence continues at coordinate 672,334 of WETZ01000007.1, forward strand.
GAACAACCAATGGGCTTTGTACTAAGGTACCTATGCAAGCCCCCTCCCCCCGCGGCTTTCGCCTGGCCGTCTCAAACCCGGACCATGGCATGGAATGGAATTCAGGAGGTTTTCTTTTTTGTAACGGGGCGGTAAGTTAGACTAATTAAGGTAAGGTAGGAGGATGTTTGATAGATGGTCATGTGAAATGAATTGATCATCAATTTAGTTGACAGTTAATAGAACAGACCATAACTCATAAAGGAAGAAATCAATTTTACTTGCATAAGAGTCAACTGTTCATAGGACCCAATGCATCCTCTCTAAATCACGGAGCCTCTCCTGTCTATTGGTTCTCTCCTTGCCCCCTCCCACTGTACTGCACGATTGCCAACTTTTTTCATGCCCCCCTACCCACCCTTGACTTGCCTTGCCTTGCCTTACAGTAGGTATCCATCTTTCACTTTCAGCAGCCACTCAGTGGTTGTCGGTACAGTAGGTACGTAGTAAATTGCAATGCATCCATCATCTGGTCTCGGTCTCCAAGCCCCTTAACTTATATCACTTCCGCCACATCGGCTCCTGCTAGTGCCGCGTGCTGTACACTGGCCAATTGAGACAACCATTGCATTGCATTGGATGGTTTGGTTACCTTGGAAAATCAATCGTCAATCAACAACAAAACAAAGGACAACCAACCCAACCTCTTTTTGCGCCAGCCAGCCATTGGATGTCAGTCAGTACCTGTTTCATTCATTCCATCACAGGGTCTTTTTCTATCCCATTTTTTGTGTTACCCGCCTTCTTTGTTTTTTATACATCTAATTCTCGGCTCCTCCACTATCAACCTCCATCCTTACCCAGCCAGATTAATTACACGGACCTTTACGCGACAAGATTACAGCATTGAGCCCACTATATTATATGTACTGCTCGTCTGTACTGTACCTATCCTACCCTAGGTACCCTGCAAAACAAAAAAAGGAACAGGGCATTAGGTGCTGTAAAAAGAAACTGAACTGGACCGGACCCGTCCTGGCCTGCCCTGGCCTGTACTGGACTGACCCCACGCGTCCGAGCCCCCAGCGGAGCAGCCATCTTTCTCCCTAGGTCTGTCTGGTCTCCAGCTGCCTCTGTACAGTCCGTCCAGTAGCTCCATTTTGGCGGGCTCATTAGGTTCCCCTGGATTTAGTAGATTGGATTGGACACAGGGACAAACAATCCATACATCTCGGACTTTTGGAAATCTTCACCTCCAAACTCTCTCTACATCATCATCAACAACAATCCTGCTCTGCTTTGTTCTGCTCTAACTCATATTTTGTCGCTCTCTCGCTCTTTTATTCCCGCTCGCTTTCTTCGCTTGATCGACTTGGCTTTGCGACGCCCTTACTTCTATCTTCATAATCACACTCTCGGCCTGTCTACCCCAATACTGCCGCTCTTCTCTTGTCGCATTTCAGCCCCTAGTAACCGACTCTCGCTCACCCTTTTCCCACCTCTCTGGCTCTTGAGCCCATACTGCCGCCACCATGGAGACCTCGTAAGTCATGAAGCCTACATCAAATACGTCGTAATTTATTGTCGCTAACATGGTCTCATCAGTCTCGGTGCGACAATTAGATCCTTCTGGCATACTATGACCAGTTATGACAGACGTATGCCACCCCTTTACCCGTATTGCGCCCTCTCGAAGCCGATATACTAAACAATCTCCAGATTCCTCCTTCGACTCGCCTTACCGAACCGGTCGTCATGTCCCTCTGCAGAATGGTCGAGGTAGCATCATGACTGGCGTAGCAACAGCCTCCGATTCTCGAAACGACGTCTCATCCCCCTATACCGACGAAACAGGTCGAGCCTCTCCCCACCTTGACGCTAACACCTTCGCCCCGACGAGTGCCCCCTATTCTCCCGGTTTGAGGTCAATGAGCGCTCGCAATGCCAGCCAGGGCGATGGCTTTGAGGTGCAAAGCCCTGGCGACGTTCCCATGCAGAATTTCAACGATGGTCTTCCCCCGCCTCCTCCAGTTGCCCATTCTTGGAGACGCATAGATGCCTGGGCCGATGAAAACTACCCAGAGCTTTTCGATCAGCTATGTGAAGGTGCTACCAACAACGATTTGAACGACCTAGAGCACCAGCTTGATTGCTCTCTTCCCCAAGATGTCCGAGAGTCTCTCATGATCCACGATGGTCAGGAGCGAGGAGGAATGCCCACAGGAATCATCTTCAGCCATATGCTACTGGATTGCGAGGAGATCGTGCAAGAGTGGGACAACTGGAGGACTGTCAACCAGCAATTCTTGCTCGAGACCTCTATCAACAAGCCCTCCACCCCTTCCAAGGCTTTTGGTGGCAGTAACGAGGCCTCTTCCTCCAAGCAAGGCGGTTCTGCTGGTAACAGCCCTGGCCCCTGGAGACAGGATCTTATGTCTCGCCAAGATTGTGTCCCTGCGAATGCTGTTCAAAAGGCATACGCGCACAGCTCTTGGATCCCTCTGGTCCGCGACTGGGGTGGCAACAACTTGGCTGTTGACTTGGCGCCTGGTCCTGGTGGTCAATGGGGTCAGATCATTCTCTTTGGCCGTGACTACGACACCAAATATGTTGTGGCTCGTTCTTGGTCTGCCTTCCTGGCTGTTGTCGCAGATGATCTCAACAGCGGCAAGTGGTACGTAGACGAAGATACTAATGAGCTCAAGCTACGAGAGTTCAAGGAGACCCGAGTCGAGCCCTCGTATTTCAGCATCTTGAGGTGGAGAATGGACCAGAAGTACGGACGACGCGCTCCCTCCAAGAGACGGTCTATGGGTCCCAAGCCCAACTCTCCCCTAGGCTCGCGCTCTTCTTCTCCCTACGGCAGCGGTGGTGAGAATGGCGAGGGCCGAGGCCGATCCATGCAGCGCCTGAGCGGTTCGTCTCCTTTGGCAAGCCCTCGACCCGGAGGTGGACCTGGTTATGGAAAGGCGACTCCTCTGAGCCGAGTGACAGAAGAGACAGCAATTCCCCCCGAGCTTGCCGATGCATACATTCAACCCGAGAAACTCGTCGACGTGGAGGTCGGGACTCCCCGACAGAGCCAAGACAACAAGACCCCCAACGTCACTACCATCCCCCGTGTGGAATCCGACCTCCTTAAGGTGGATGAAGAAGTGTCATCGCCCAAGGCGAATGGCAAGAAGCCCGAGGTGGTGGACGAACCAATGAAGACCATCGAGATTTAAGCACGCTCAAGCGATTATTTGGCTATAGACGGAAGCACGGGAACTGGCATACAGGGACAATGATTGCATGAGACTCAATATTATTTTCAAACCTTCTGCCGAGGCTCCGTGCGAAGCGGCCCTCGAAGAAGTGTGCACACAAAGATTTGGCGTTACGGGCGTCATGAGGAACATGCAAGATTCCATGACTCTTCCCATGAGAGACATTATTTTTCTTCTTCTTTTTCCCCTTCCCCCGACGGGGCACAGTACCCCGAGGGATGAAACAGCGGAATCGGCATACAGACTTTAGTATATTATGGAAGCTTTGTTCATTAGTAAGGGATGGACGGCATGGATAGGTTAGTCGTTAGGGATAGTTAGGGTTGCATCTGTAACGCAGCTCGATGTAACCTCTCATGGAGATAGGATTGATGGTAATCATTGTATGAATAAGAATTCACGTTTTGATCAAGCTATGAGACATTTATGATACAGTGATCCATCTCATTTCAGTAGCATGGTTATTCACGATCGCCGCCAAGGCGTTATAATGAATGGTGTATTTTGTTCAAGTGCAGGGTAATTGAATGACAAGGTGTGACCAGACTCATAACTTGAACCCATTGTGTTATGTGTAGCTAATGTTGTAAATCTGATAAGCCAGGTGCACTGTGAAATGGCTGATTGATAAAGATCTTATCTTTGGAGGGAAGATCAACACCAAACCAACCATTCTTCAACCAAAACCCCACAATGGCAGTCATTAGAGCTCTTTTATGCGGAGCTTATTCGCCAGCAGAGGGGTAAAGGATCAGTACTTAACCACAAGGCTTGGCTTCTTCGTTACTCCTGCACGACAACATTATGAGTGGTTGAACACTCTTGAACTGGGAACATCTCTTCATCGTGAGTAAAGCACAGCAGGCCAGCTCACCTAAGTGACGCACTACCATGGGTGCAACTACGGCAGCTCGACGTCTTCGAGTCGGCATTGACGTCGGCGGGACAAACACAGACGGCGTCCTCATTGATCCGCTGCAAACTTCTGGACCTGATCGCGGCATCATCGCATGGCACAAAGAACCAACAACCACAAACCCTAGTATTGGCATCAATAATGCCCTCACCAAAATGCTCGGCTCGGCTTCCATCAGCCCTGATGAGGTCGCCAGCGTGACTATAGGAACCACACACTTTGTCAACGCGGTCGTTGAGAGAGACGCGGCGAGGCTATCTAGAGTTGCTGTTGTACGTCTCTGTGGACCCTTCTCGAAGCATAACCTGCCATGTGTCGACTGGCCAAGTGATATGAGGGAGCTTATCTTGGGGCACCATGCTCTGGTAAAAGGTGGACTGGAAGTTGACGGTCGATTGATATCTGACATCAACCTAGAAGAGATCAAGGCGCAATGCTCGATTATCAAAGAGAAGGGAATCAAGAGTGTGGTGGTTATCGGTATCTTCAGTCCCATCGATACAGTTGAACGGCAAGAAGAGAGAGCCGCAGAGATCATCAAGAGTGAGATTCCCGGCTGCGATGTCGTATGCTCCAAAGAAGTCGCCAATCTCGGCTTTCTCGAGAGAGAAAATGCAGCCATCCTTAATGCCTCGATTCTGCCCTTTGCCCGAAAGACTATTCGATCGTTCCATGAACCTGTAAAGAAATTGGGCTTGAACTGTCCCGTCTTCATCACGCAAAACGATGGCACCGTACTGTCTGGTGAACTGGCTGCCCGTCTGCCAATTCGGACATTCTCCAGTGGCCCTACGAACAGCATGAGAGGAGCAGCGTTTCTGGTACAGAGTGAGCTTGACGAAGATATGATGGTGGTAGACATTGGAGGAACCACGTCTGATGTTGGGATTCTTCTGGAAAACGGGTTTCCTCGCCAGCAAGCAGCTTATAGTGACCTTTCAGGCGTTCGTATGAACTTCTCATGTCCTGATATTAAGAGCATCGGCCTGGGTGGAGGCTCTATTGTACGGAAAGACAACGGTGTCTCAGTAGGACCTGACAGCGTGGGATACAAGTTGACGCAGGATGCCGTTGTCTTTGGTGGAAAGGTTCTAACTGCCACGGATTGCACAGTTCTTGCCAACCCAGGTCTGGAGATTGGAGATGCAGCTCTTCTGAAAGACGCCCTTTCTGAGGAAGAGCTCAAGAGTGTCAGCTTGACGATAAAACATAAGCTGGAAAGGGTGATAGACACGATGAAGACGTCGCCTCAGGATATCCCTGTAATTCTTGTGGGAGGCGGAGCTGTCATTGCTCCTAATGAATTCAAGGGAGCAAGCAAGGTACTCAAACCACAGTGGTCACAAGTCGCTAACGCTATCGGTGCTGCCATAGCAAGAGTCAGCGCTGTCGTTGATACTGTCAAGTCAACAGCGGAGCAACCAGCGAACGAGCTTCTCGAAGAAGTTTGTAACGAAGCTATCGAGAAGACGGTCAAGGCTGGTGCTCTACGATCAACAGTCACAATTGTCGAAAAAGAAGTCTTGCCCCTACAGGTATGTTCGTTGTATATATTCGTCTGCAGTTCGCTAACGAAGTTGAAGTACATCGCCAACAAAACTCGGTTTGTTGTTCGAGCCACGGGAGATTTTGACTTCTCTAAAGAAAATGTTGTTTCTGAAACGCAGGAAGAGCCCGAAGACTATCAGGAAATGGCCAGTTATGAGAAGAGCGCCAAAGATAAATCATCAAAGCGTGATACAAAGGAGGACGAGGATTTTGATATAGTGGCATACCGCCCCGATGTGAGAAAACGAACGTGGTATCTTTCCGAGAGGGATGTTTCGTGGATCGCAACAGGCTGCTACATCCTAGGCACGGGAGGGGGTGGTAGTCCTTACGGACTTATGATCCGACTTCGCACTCAGCTACGCAATGGAGCAATAATCAGAGTGGTCAACCCTGAAGACCTGCCTGACGACGCACGAGTCGGCTGTGGCGGCGGAGCAGGAAGTCCCACTGTTGCGATCGAAAAGCTTGCGGGCGATGAGCTTCTTGAAGCCCAGGAGCAATTATACAAGATGTGCAATACATCAGCTACGCATATGATTTCGGTTGAAGTTGGAGGAGCAAATGGTCTAAGTGGATTGTTGCTTGGCTCGAGTGATCAGATGGATATTCCTACGGTGGACGGAGACTGGATGGGTAGAGCATATCCCACGAAATGGCAGACCACGCCTGTTGTCTTCAAAGAGAGGGATACCATCTGGTCGCCCATCGCTGTGAGTGATGGAAACGGCAATGTTCTTGTCATGCCAAAGGCATCTTCTGATGAGGCCGTCGAGCGCATTATTCGCTCTGCTTTGAGCGAGATGGGCTCCCAGGTAGGCGCTGCAGACGCGCCAGTTACAGGGGCAGAGACAAGGCGCTGGGCAGTTGAGCACACGCTCTCTCAATCATGGAGGATTGGCCGAGCAGTTGCTCGCGCACGTAAGGAGAACCGCGTGGATAATGTTGCTGAAACCATCATCGACGAATGCGGTGGTCCCGGAGCAGGTAAAGTGCTGTGGAAGGGTAAGATCATCGGCGTTGAGAGAACGTTGAGAAATGGACATGTCTATGGCGAGTGTCTCATCGAAGGCGCTGATGTTCGAGATGAAGCAAACGCAGCTTCGGGAGATGTCTCGGAGCAGTTCAAGGGCGTCATCAAGATTCCGTTCAAGAACGAGAACATTGCTGCTCTAAAGGTCCATCCTGATCGTAAGGAGGAGCTTCAGGAGGATGTTCTGGCTATTGTTCCTGACCTTGTTTGTGTCATTGATGCACAGAATGGAGAGGCAGTTGGGACACCAGAGTATCGATATGGACTACTGGTAGTTGTGTTGGGAATAGCTGCAAGTGATAGATGGACTGGGTCAGAGCGAGGAATCAAGATTGGAGGACCGGATGCTTTTGGGTTTGAGCACTTGAAGTTTGAGCCTTTGGGTCAGTATTTCAAGCCGAAGAGTGTTATTGATGAGTATGATGAGTCTGAGGATAGTATTAGACGTTAAGATAGACCCTGTATAAAGAACAATCAGTGGACTTTTTGATGTCATTGTTCCAAGTGCTTGTACTCACTCTGATGGTGAGCTTGATATTGGATCAAGGTGAGCCTTGTTCACCTGAGGCCAAAACAGGCTAGCGTGGATTTACTTCACCGGCCCCACCTCTTATGCCGCCCGCCATCTTCCATCATGGTTCTCTTTCCATCTTTCAACAACACCACAAACAAGCTTTTCTTAGTTCTACGAGCTTCTCTACACACGAACATCTACGAACAAATAAACACTCTCTCAAAACAACAGGAATAATGGGTTCCGTCGTCCTACCCCATCTCAACACCGGCTGGCACGTCGACCAAGCCATCCTTTCAGGTAAGCCCATCGCATATCCAAACGCCATGCATACACCGTTTACTAACTCTTTCTCCAGAGGAGGATCGTCTCGTCGTCATCCGATTCGGCCGCGACTGGGACCCCGACTGCATGCGCCAAGACGAAGTCCTCTACAAGATCGCCGACAAGGTCCGCAACTACGCCGTTATCTACCTCTGCGACATCGACCAGGTCCCCGACTTCAACCAGATGTACGAGCTCTACGACCCGTGCTCCCTCATGTTCTTTTTCCGAAACAAACACATGATGATCGATCTGGGTACCGGTGACAACAACAAGATCAAGTGGGTTCTCGAAGACAAGCAGGAGCTCATCGATATCTTCGAGACGGTGTACCGAGGTGCCAAGAAGGGACGTGGTCTGGTTGTCAGTCCCAAGGACTACTCCACGCGACACAGGTATTAGCAATTGGGCAGGAATTGTTTGGATTTCTGGGGTGTACGGATTCGGAGTTGGAATTGTGTTTTCTTCTGAGGTTGCTAATCATGACTTTCTTGCAAATAATGGGAGGAGGAAAGTAGCGACATCGGACTTTTGAGCGAAAATCGAGAAATGAGATTACGACGCTACGCTTGCTGCTGTCGAGGCAGTCAGTCCTATAGATCAAATGGTGAGACTCCAAGGTGCCTTTTATGAAATACTTCTCTGACAAGACATACAAGATTTGCCATGACCATTTTACAACACTACATGGCAGACTGCAAGGTAAGAATGTTGACTACCCATTTCAAGTGTAAGATTTTTTGTAGTTTGATTCTGCGCGGTGAAGTGAAGAAGAGCTCGTGCGGCGGCTTTGTGAAATGTAATCGTAGAACACTCGTATTAGCACTGCTACTCTAGTAGCCTCACGTTTTCATGAGGGCTACTTTTAAATCTCGTTACTCATTAATATGCTCCTAATAAAAAGCCACTACAATCCAAACGGCCAAGTTTCGTCGTACTCCCTCGTCGATTGAGGTTGATGAACCTCCAAAGTTCCAACATGCCGCGACTCGTCAAACCAAATGTATCCATCAAACTGTTCTGGTAAGCTGGCGTATGAGTAATGGGAGGCCTTTTCCGTCTCTGGTCTGTATATCACGCCGATGAATCTCTCCAGCCGCTGTTTACACAACGCTTTTCGCAATTGCTCATCGCACTTTCCTTTTCGTAGATCCAGGACAAAGTTGCTGATGCCCGTAGAATGCATTAGCTTTTCGTAACTATTCGGAAGCCCTGGTCGAACATTCATGATGTTCATGTCACCGTCCCAGTCCTGAGCAGCGGCAACGGTGCCAGTATTCGTGCCTGTGCCAATAGTACGAGCATCGTCTCCAAATGTCTTCTTGCAGAGCTCCCCAATGTTGATTTCGTCACTCGCCCAGCTCATACTTGTGGCTCGGGCATCGCCTATATGGCTGTTGTGCGCCCAGACGATGGCCTTTGAGTTTTCACCGCGGTGCTCGAGGACTCTTTTAAGAGTCTCAAACATGTGTGTATCTCGAAGATTCCAAGACTCGTCTCGTCCTCGGTACATAGACTTGTAATATTGCTCGGCATCTGCAGACAAGTCAGTTCTTGTTCGAGTTGATAGAAGCGTGGTTCGACTTACCTTTCACAACTCTGGCATTCTGTTCTCCGCTGTGAAACTCAATACCGTCGTGGAGTGCTGCTGAATATTCCATACGCTTTTTCAAGAGATCTTTAAGCATTGCAACAACGTCTTTTTCGTATCCCTTGAAAGAGGTTGCCAAAGACTCTAAGCCATATTCATGGGGGTCCTCCGACCAATCCATCAGCTTGATGTACCGCTGCCTTGCAACTTTTGCCATGTCTTTATCAACCGTATCGAGGTAATCGATGACTGCTTTTATTGAAGTCCCCATTGAGTAAAGATCCAGCCCATAAAACCCAGCAGCATCTTTGATCTCGCGACCAGAGTTGTAAGACCGCATCCATTCGACAAAGTCGTGAACTTCCATATTGCGCCACATCCATGTTGGAAAGCGCAAGAATGGCGGTTCTCTGTTTTCCTTTTCTGCCATTTGAAGTGTTTCTGCGGTACCTTGTCCTGGCCCTGGCCTGTTTCTGACATATCTGTCTACATGTTCCGCGTCGGGCCAGTCTGCTTCCACTGCAACGATGTTGAAGCCATGGTTTTCCATCATGTACTTGGTAATTTCGGCGCGGACGGAGTAGAACTCAGATGTGCCGTGGGAAGCATCACCGATGAGTAAGACCTTGCAGTCTCCAAAACTGTCAAAGTATTTCGTGATTGTATCGACATCTTGAGATATTGATGCGAAGGGGGTGACGTGACGTTTGAGTAGTTCCACTGTTGACGGTTCCATGCTTGGTGACTTGGCTTTGACTCGGTAGTGATATGACACCAGTCTGGAAGTCGGATTTGTCTGGAAAAATCTTATAATAAATTGTTAAAAAGGTCTTTTTTGAATAGATGCGCGTAGAAATGTTATACTTATGAAAATATCGGCTTGCCCACCATCCAGTCATGGGGGCCACCCTATACCGTGTGACATCACAAATAGTCATAAGTGATATTCAAGGGTACTGTACTTGGTACTGTAGGTAGATTTACGTGAACCCACCACCAAGGGAAATAAACATTCTTGTTTGATGAGGTCCAGATATATAGTGGAGGTCTTGAAACCTCCAAATATGAGCTCAAGGCTGCCCATCATAGTCCGTTACTGAAAGTGACCACTCGATAGATGAAACAATGTAGACATTGTGAGATAATAGTGATTCCACAAAAGGGAAAAATAGCTGCCAATCAATCACAAATCCGGAATTGGAATCAGACAGATGATCTCCCACGTTGACAACGCTGGAAGTGCGGAGGTGGCGATAACTTCATGATGACGGGCTTATTATAAACCTATGAAGAACATATACCTTGCAGCCGTTGTTGATCAACCAATGGGAGCTGTTTTCGGAACCTGGAAAAGATTATCATCCCGGCAGAGATAGTTTTCGGACAGTTAGCTAGACTATTGCTAACTCTAGTCGCGATTGCTTTCGTTAAGCATATTGGTTTGTTACTAATCGACAGTACTGCGTTTGCTGAATACCTACATTTCAACCCCCCGAGGTCTATGTACCGCAAACTTGCGATTAATCGGATGCATAATCTGAAGAAGTCCCAAGATGCTGATAGGTTCCCTAGACTATGCGAATATTAAGACCTTCGTAAATGCTAGGCCGCCAACGATTGCTCAACTGTTGAGATTATTGTCAGTGAAAGATTTCTTGAGGAAGAAACAAACCAGCTTCTTATCTTGGCATCAATCATCTTTAGGTTCAGCTTTAGTAAGAAGAAGCAGGATAGATTAGACTATCGGTACCTTAAGCATTCGTTGTAGCGCACGTCTGGATGACGACCCTGATTTTCCTGCCTGTCGGAGGATTCTGGCTGCAGACTTATAATCTCGCATGTTGTTGATACCGATGGTGAAATGAGAAAAGATTAAATAATGGAGAGATGAATAAGTCCTTCGCAAATGCTAGTGAGCCAGTGAACCGAATCTAGCTGGCGTCTGTATCGTTCGCGCTCCGAAAGGAGAAACATTTCTTGGTCTAGGATGAGCAATGGGTCCTAATCTTTCTGTACTTTTCTCTTGGAGGTGTACTTCCAGTACCAAGGGTGACGGAGAGTCTCCTAGAGCGGATAATGGAATTCTGTTTGTGTGCAGTGTACTGGCAACCTGATTCTCTGGTGCTGGTGCACACACATATCTTCTCCTCGACCTCTCCGGCTCGCTGTTCTTTTCTTTGCTATCACCAAAACAATAAAATTCCCTGAGCCGAATCATCCATCTCCTGCGTGCACTGGGAATTTATTCATCCTGATAGTTTATCTGTCATCTCCCTTTCGGAGTTCGGATCATATCTCTGATTCACGTCACTCCGAACTTGTCACTGCACTGCACTGCAGTGAATCATTATCATCCCATTTCCCAAACTTCTTATCATCCGCCTATTTCATCCCTTCCAACTACAACTTTCATCCGCATCCTCTTTCATCTTCTCCCAAACACTAACCTTTCATCCCGTCGTGATGGGCTCACCTCTCCAAGTCGCAGAGATCCTTCTCCTGATTGCCGAACAGCTTGGCGAGAGAACTAAGCGACATTCCTCTTACCACAACATAGGAAGTCTGGCCAGTCTTGTCGCTACTTGCAAGTTCATCGCAGGCAATCTTCAAACCTTCCTCTACGCCCAGGATCTCAAGGATAATCGGTGCAGAGGACTCAAGTATGCTGCGATATTCTCCAAAGATGTCATCGCAGTCGGAATTCTGAACAATTATCCCGAAGATCTCCTCAAACAACATGTCAATCGCTTATTTCACTATCGCGATTGGTCGGGTAAGGATGCGTGGTGCACCACTCTTCACTGGGCAGCTGCCCGTGGAATGTACAGAACCATCGAAAAGCTGCACAAACTGGACGCCGAGTGGCGCTATGGCGCAAACTTCGAGTCTATTCTGCCAAAATCAATTCGCCGAGATCTTTCTAGCTATCCTGCACTACAGCCCGTCCTTCGCAGTATCGAGTTGTCACCCAGCTTTGTACCCATCATCAACAAGGATAAACGCACTCGTGAGCTCTTGGAGAAGTACTGGCCCGAGTCCTCCCATTTCGTCGCACATTTCATTTACCCCCCCGTCATGCTGCCTGGCAGATCCAGGAATGCCATCTACTGTATGACTTCTGCGCACCTTTTCACCCTTCTCGCCCCTTACCAGGATACCTGGAAACTGATCGAGGAGGAGCTCGAGAAACGACCCGAGTTGAAGCAACTCCCCGGATCAGAGTATGAGTGTTCTATCCATCACTTGGCCGTCCGCGCTCAAAATGGGGCTGTCCTCGAACGCCTCATGCGCAACGAAATGGGCGATGGACCTTACTTCGTTGACAACAGAGGCTACAACCCACTTCATCTTGCCGTCGAGCTAGCTGTACAAGGAAATGCTAGAACCGGCCCCAAAGGGCGAACTGGAAGTACACAGGTTTTGAACATCCTCCTTAAACCCGACAACTGCAGAATCAACCCCATGATGCCACAGACGAGGGCCCCGTACAGAACTCCTCTACTCATCGTTGCGAAGCATATTGTGGTTGATTGGAGCGGCCAAAACGCCGCGATCAAGAAGATCATGGAACAGCTCATGCAGCTTGAAAGGAAGTACGCTCAAGCTTGGGGGTTCGGACCTGTTGTCTACACCATGAACCGCCCCGACTCAAACGGCAACACTGTTCTACGCTACATCACGAAAGCCATCGTCGACTATCACGACAAAAGTGGCAGCTTGCCTCTCGAGACACTGTTCAGGAAGATGGTAGAAGAAAACAATGCTGACATCAACCTGGACGTCAATGGAATCGCCTGCCCTACCGACCGCCAGTACGTTCATTCTATCAAGTGGATGGCCGACCACGCCGTTGGTCGTAGTCGCTTCAAAAGGCTTGTTGGGAGACTTGGTGGTCGTTGGCATCGTGCCGAGACTCTCCACCTCGAAGCTCCGACTTTTCCTACTGTTCATTTCCCACGTGACCAGTATCACACCACTCACCTGCCCCTGGACCATCCTTATGCACTCCCGGAACCTCTCAACAAGGCCTTTGTTAAATACAGGCCTGTTCAGAGTGCAAATCGGCGTTGATCGGATGAGTGAGGACGAATTTATGCATTGGGATGAAAGCTAGCCTACAGCTTAGGGTAGTAAAATAAATTATAACCTAAGGGTACACTAAATTGTTTCGTCTCTTATGAATCTTAACAGTAGTCAAGCATAGAGGTAAGAGCAGTCTTCTCAGCGCTTGTAATGGCCAACTTCCAGTAGCTCTTGACTTGAATCCAGCTCTTGGCGTAGGTGCAGTAGAAGCTGGTCAGGGGAGGCTTCCAGGCATCAGGAGACTTGTCGCTCTTGGCCTGGTTGACGTTGTCGGTGACTGCGCGAGTTGTTAGATTGGATCTATCAAGGTATAGTATAGTGAAGTAAAAATGACTTGCCTGCCCACAGCTGAGGTCTCGTCACGTCATTGGCGAATTGTGTTCGCTTCTCAGTAGTCCAGGATGCGGCGCCAGACTGTAATGTGTTAGCATCTAGACCAAAGATGAATACTCTGAGTAGTTCTTTGGTACTCACAATCCAAGCGTTCTTCAGAGGAACCATATGGTCAATGTCAATGTCACTAGCCTGTGTCCAGGTAGCTCCGTCGTATGGCGACTTCCATGTGCCAGCGGTGGCAGCACAAGCAGAGTTAGTCACGACATTTGTTCCATCTCTCTTCAAGACAAACTCTCTATAAATATATTAGTACTGTTCTTAATCTTGTTCTTGTCAGGATGGGCGTGTTTACCGAGTGTTGCAAGCGCCCTCGTAGGTCTCCCAGTGAGGGAAAAGATCTCTGTCGTAAGTGCCTGTGTTGGTAGGAGCGGCGACAGTAAGACCGCTCAAGAGAGATCGAGCGCTAGAGGCACTGGGGATACCAGGCTGGAGATATTTTAGAAAGGTAACAATGTTTTGGGAAGGACTACTTACAGGCGTAGGCGCAGCGAGGACGCCAGCGACGGGAAGAAGGACAGCGACAGAGAACTTCATCTTGAACAGGCCGAATGAGGAGAGGATACTGAAGAGGAGGTGAGCGAAAGTGATGAGGATAGTGAACAGTATCACAGACACGATGCACTTGTCTCTTTATACCAATCAACTCCAAACGCACTTCTTCGCTCCATTCCATCCCGTTTATTCTCCGACAACACACAAGAAGCTGCACATTCATCCTCCTTCCTTTTGTTGGACAAACATCCGGCGCATAGGCAAGATATGTCCCTCTCAACCTCCCCCTTCTGGGCATACAAAGCCGCTGATCTCTCAGGCACGAGGCATTGTGATAGGCGAGCGACGCATGAGCATTGATCAGTGCTGGCTGTATCGCAGTATCGGCAGATGTTGCGCGTCTATTCGCTACGTGCCAATGCCGGGTCGGAAAGTCAGGGTCCAGTCAAAGGTTGAGACGCTCCCACGCTGATAAGGTAGGGTCGGTGATCGACAGGCGCAATTACTTGATGGAGGAAAACACTGTGGGGTTGGACAGTTGGAAACCTGCCTCTTGTGGAAGTTGGCGTCCGAGAAGTGAGACATGGGTCCTTGGCGTTTGGAGATGGATTCATGGGGGAGATTCTATTATGCAGTTATGCAAGAAACAGATCAAAATCGAATCTGGGTTTCTAGAAAACGCATACTCTATAGCAGAGCTATATGCCATGATAAAATGACCAAGGTAAAGAAAAGGCAGGCTACAGATGCTGATACTCATGTGTGTTAAAGGATACCTAGTAGTTTATCTTGAGGGGTTGCTGATCTGGGTAGGACGTCTCATGACCATGGTCTCAGATTAACTAGACTCAAAAAGTGCCTGTAGATCTGTTATCTCAACACTCAATTAGGAAGTCTACTAATATAGTGGCTTGTAGTGCCAATCAACAGAGATATGCTTAACTGGTTAGTCAAAGTCTACCACCTCTAGCAAAGGTTATCTTGCTTAGGATACCTTCCGTCCAATCGAGTCAACCCAATCCTCACAACGAACTTCATATGCAAGTCGATGATATATCATCAAAAAGATAGACATAATCACATCGTATAAGCCTCTTCATCTCAACCCAAGTCATGGCTTTATGTTAGCCGAGATAAATTGGCATGAGAACCACGAGTACTGGCTTCATACGTTTTGCATACCTTGTTACCAAAAACTGCGTGAGCTAAATGTTCAACGGAACTGAAGTTACTCGGTCACTTTTGTTTCAGTCTGTGATTCCGGAACCAAGATATAAGACACAAGATATGGGCGTCAACGAAAATGGTTAAAATCTTGATTTCTTTTCTTTTCCCAACTCTCAACTATAGTCTAACTCTTGCAATTCCTCAGCTTCATCCGCAAGATGAACCTTTTCGCAAGCCAAAGCTCAACGGACCAGTACAATAAAGTCGTACGCTGTAACTGAGCTCTGCGAACGGCATGGTTTTCTCTCCTCAACCAGTCCAACGTTATGTTACCCTTCGGAATACCTTTTCAATATATACTGAAGGGCGTGTAACTTGGTACGTTGGGCGGTATAGTCTTGGCTTCTTGACTGATCGATTGTCGACAGGCTAGTTGAGTTGAATGGGTTGAGGGATGGAGGAAGAACCAGCTGTTGTACATACAGCGGCTGTGTGATATACGTGTTCCTCTTCGTAGGAGTTCAGTTGCCGAGTGCGACTTCTATTGAAGTGACCAATTGAGAATTTTGAGCTGCCGGAGAGGTCAAAGTTATTGTTGGAAATATCGAGAAAATTTGAAGACTTGGGCATCTGTTAAAAGTCTATAAAATAAACTCAAGGGTATCTAGAACCAACAGGTTCGGGGGCGTGGAGGTGCGTCGTCGAAGTCCATGAAGCGACCCGAATGCTCGTAGTTGGAAAGGGTTTGGTAGCTTGTGACTGAGCCAGTAGCTTAATGTCGAGGAGAAAGTCGGCATCTTGTGGTTGTAGGCAGAGCTGGGTGTTTGCTTAAGCGAGCATCTTGCTTTCATGCCAGTGGCTTGTAGTTGAGGCAATGCCGTGCTTGGTCGAGCGAGCAGCTTGTTCTAGAGCCCGAATCTTATGGTTGAGTTAGGCCCCTTGAAGTCGAGGCGTAGCCTTAAAGCGTCTTGAGTGAGCAGCTTGTGGTCAAGCCTGTAGCTGTGAAGGTGAAGCGAAGTTTGACTTGTGGTCGAGGCAAATCTGACAGCTCACTGTAAAGACAGTCCATCAAACCTTGCTGAACTGCGAACCGCCCACTGTGACTGCTTTTTGGAAGGTGGTACTTCTTGAAAGATCTGTGGAGGTTAGTCTTTAGTATCTTTGACAAGCACAGGAGATGATTACATACCGCAGGTGCTTCTACGGCGAGTGTATTCAGAATGGCGCTGTCTGCGAGGCACACTGCACGCGGCGATCGCGTTGAAAGGTCGGGTGGTTCAGGAAATAACTCGCACACTGACTCTACCACTACACTAAAGCATAATGGATGACAAAGAGCGTAGGATAACTCTAGGCGACTTTTTCGAGAGCTTAGGCTAGTTTTTCGGTCAAGCCTTCAGCAAATGCGGGTCATTTTGCAACCAGCCTGGAAGTCTACCACCGTTGTCAGCTTTATCCTCGAAAGTAACAGAGCTTTACCAAATACCGTATATCTCATACAAGAGCTGAGTGTCCTCTGAAAGAGGCGTTCATACAGCTCCAAATTCGCTTCTAAAACAAAAAACAAAAACAAACAACACCGAGGACCGGACTGCACACCGTCTAAAAATACAATTAGGAGGAGGCGGTAGGAGGAGGAGGAGGAGAGCGAGGAGGGGAGGGAAGGGAGCCGAAGGTTGGCCATGGGCCATGGGTCAGGTCCTCCCCCCTGAAGGGGGAGCCCCTCTGCGCCGCGTCGACGGAGCGTCTGGTAGCTGACCCTCCTGGAAGGCCTGGCTTCTTGGGAGTCAGATACCTTTCCAGGAGGGCCCAAAGTCGAGAAAGGTCTGCCTTTGGTTCGGGCATTTTGTTGTTGTTTTCACTGCTGCTGCTGGTGTTGTTGTTTGTTGGAGGTAAATTTTCAGAAGAGCAGAGCTAGGGTAGAGATAGACCTCGGTGACCACTATACACTGCGGGGAACGTGCAGCCTGTAAAAGAAGGCGTAGGCTACAGTCAAGAGGAGTGTTCGTTGAGGATATCTACTAACCTAGGCAGCAACTTGGGAAGGAAACCCCTGAGAAGGCCTTGCGGGGAAGGCGCGACGCCTGACGAGCAAAGACTGGATGCGCATCTCATAATACAAGGTAGATACCGTGAGAAGGACCGAGTACCTGATATGGGAGTTTCGGTCGTCTACTGTTAATCACTGTATCGTCGTTGCTGTGGTAGTGATTGTAATACAATGGTATAGCTCGGGCCTCCGCTGATACTGATCTGTATCGATGTCGACACCCAACCGTAGTAAAGTCTTGGGGCGAATCGCAAAACAACACACGTAAAAAGGAGAACCAACAGAAATGATAGTCTAAGCTTATGCTTGAGGAGCCAGTTCTATCCTAAAGCTTTTCGTCATCCCTTATGGTTTAGTGTGGTGGTGGACCTCCCATACGGATGATCTTGAACATGTCTGCCTTCCACCCCTTTCCAGTGTCGACCAGCTTGTACGTTTATTTATTTACAAGTCGAAATAAACTGAACATGAAACATGAAATCAAAAAGTAGAATACTTGACTGTTTTCGGCTATACCAACACTGACACAGCATCTCCTGCAAGCTTAGCAGGTTGCTACAACCACAGTGAAAGCACAGATGAGCAGCTTCCAACTGGTTTCAAGAGCACAACAAGCAGAACGGTAGACCACTCGAAGTTGTCAAGACTTTCCTAGAACCGGCGACCCACGAATGAGCTTCAAAGGTTATATGACTACTCAAAGAACCTACCTTGATAACTGTACTGCAGACAAAGGATATTGCTGAACCGAAGGATGCGTCAGTCGACCCATACAAGTTTATTATAATTCATGCTCTACAGTTCCTAAAGTTTGCCCTTATAGTGAGAACTTCCCATGTCGAATTCTCCCAGGGGGCATACAGCAGGCGGTTCACTACCCGGCTGGAGGGCGGCAATATGGATTGCACAGTTCTTGAATCGTACTTTAAGGAGGATATTAATTGAGCTATCCTCTATGTCTACCAGTTTCTCGTTCGGCTAGATCTAAAGAAGAGTCTTATCAACTGCCCTCCATCTATCCTAAAATAATACAAGTAACTTAGGTACGCAGACACTAAAGTTCAACTCAAAGAGAGCCCCAGCCGGTGGTAGCAGCTATTGACAACCTCGCCCAAGCATCAATGACTTACGAACGCACCAAGAGGCCCAAACAACGAGGAATACAAAGTAAAAAACAAGCACATACAAACGAAGAGATTAGCCGATGACAACGGGGAGAACCCCCAGAAGAGCTACCTGAAAGCCTATGCCCTCTGGATCCCACTGACACCTTTGATATCCACGAGGCAGTGCTTAATAGCACAAAATCTATCGATCCGAGCAAACGTTATCGTAACCTTATAGGTGACAAAGACGTCCTCCCACATTTGTGAAGAAAGACGGAAAACCCCGATCTTGCCGAATTTACCTCCTTACACCCAACAATTAATCACGAGACCAATTTCAACAAGATCTTCTCACAGCTGACGCCCCTCTCCCTAAATTTCCTGGTGAGTTGGACGACCTAGTCAAGGTTGTCCAGAAAGATACGAGCTGGTTAAGGCCACACCCTCGATCAAGCCCAGACAGTATGAGCTGTGGGAGTGGTATGGTATTCCAATGCCCAGAAATCAAGCTTTACGATACCGACAGAACTCAACTCTGAAGCCTTGTCAGCTAGCTGGCAAGTATCACTTTTACTATTTTATCATTGATTTGGGAAGTGATTTTCCATGGCCACTCTTGAATTTTATTTATTTCTTAAGAACATGCTGACAATAATAGATTCACACGACCTAGCTACAACGATGAGCTCCCCATTGCCATACAAGAACTTAGCCAACGAAATAGGTACTGGTCAACCCAGGCTCGAAAGTCGTCAAGTTTTTTCTTAGGGTGTTGTATACTCGAAGGACGATGAGCACAGGACTTACCTTCCACGACGGTACGGTATGTTCTCCTAGTGGTAGCATATTATCGAGCACGATTCAAGTTAAAAAGTGCTTCTATAATAACAAGGACCACGATAGGAAGCTAGTGCTAAAGTAGTGTGCTCTGTATACGCAAACATATTGGAAGTTGGAACAAGGCAAACCAGATGCATCAAGTTTACAACAAACTGTTGAGGGAATAGCAGTCCAGTAAGTCTTGTAGTACAGCAGTTTCAACGCACACGGATGCATAATCAATACTTCCCAAGGTATCTTCTGCCCCAACTAACAAGCGTATGCTCATTCACAGAATGGACCGGCCTTGTGCGGACCCGAGTGCGGCTAAGCACGATCTACGGGCGTGCTATAGAGGGAAATCACGTGCTGACCTCTACACCTCGCAAAAAGCGACATCAAGATCAACAACTCCACGGAAAAAGGAAAACTGCCATAGAGAGTAGCAAAAAGATATTTTTCCTAATTAGTTAAAGACTTAGACTTGTGGTGTCCTAGAATGTGAAAATGACCTACGTCTTAGTTGGATGGTTGCGGGTTGGTATAGATAACATAGTCTTACTGAACTTGCAATACCGTTCCTTAAGCTGTTGCAGTTCTGGTGAAACATTGACAAGATCGTTCATTGCGATAATCTCGTTTTGTTTCTCCAGAACTGCGTTTTTATTCTGACTCGGGAATTTTCGTATATTGTAACTCAGGTCCCCCTACCCCTGTTGTGAACGATTACACATAGCAACAACCAAAAGACGCTCAACGCGGGGGGACATAATTGAGTTGGCAGATCATTCTGGAGAAAACTTGGGGAAAACATGAGTAAAACGACAACGTGAGTTTGTATTACCAATGGATTGATTATGTGTCGTGGGATGTGGCTCCTCGGAAGAGGGCATGTCAGTAGGTAGTGCCGCGGTTAGTCCAACGGCCAGTCGAGACGAATAATTCTTCCATATCTCTAACCGCGTTATGACTGAAAGAAATACTCTAGTGCCGTCTGTAACCGTTACTGGAGTGTTGATCAAACACCGGAGTGTACAAGTCACAATGCATCCTGCCCAATATAGCCATCCCCGATACTGAACATATAAAGTTTAGACCCTAACAACCGCGCGCTCTCTTCCCCGGCACTGCACATGCTTCCGGCTGGCCTGCTCTGTTCAGCTCGGCTCCGCGTCTCGGCTTTCAAGGGATCAAATTCAAGGGGCAAGAAAAAGCCCATCTTTTGACTCGGGGCCTCCGCTTTTCGCTTTGAAGTTTTTGGGATCATTAGGTAAAATGGACCGAGTTTTGAGTAAGAGAATCCACAACGGACGATCAGCTTGTTTTTTTTGGTCCAGGGACCTTCAACTTCCCTAGCGAAAGGCCGTTTCTTTCAGTCCAACTCGGCCAACTTTTCAGTGTTGGGAAACTCAATAGTAGTTATATCTCTTATGAGTGAGATTGAAGACAAAGAGTTCAGAATAGCCAAGAAAAAGTCTTAGAAAAAGTCCTGATTCGAGTGGTTTGTCCAAGCTACTGATGTTAGCTGATTCGCCTACTAGTGGAGTCACCTAAACTGAACCAACCACGAGCCGCTAAAAGAGACGTTCCTTGCCCGATTTTCTANGTTGGGAAACTCAATAGTAGTTATATCTCTTATGAGTGAGATTGAAGACAAAGAGTTCAGAATAGCCAAGAAAAAGTCTTAGAAAAAGTCCTGATTCGAGTGGTTTGTCCAAGCTACTGATGTTAGCTGATTCGCCTACTAGTGGAGTCACCTAAACTGAACCAACCACGAGCCGCTAAAAGAGACGTTCCTTGCCCGATTTTCTAGAAACACCACGGAAAATCCACTTTATACTCCATTTCACTTCATGGATCGTGGAGTGGCCCTTTCGTATGACATGAACTGACAAACTTTTTCCTTCCCTTCGCCTCTTCCCAGCTTTATTGACAATGTTAATCTCCACGTCCGACGTCGGTCTAGGCGAGTCGAGTCATTATGTTGTGGCCCTATTAACTTGACACACTACACTACACTACACTACAAAGCTTACCTGGTCCCGCCTTCTACACTTCACATCACTTCTCTTCCCCTTCTTCAAGTGTTTTCCGAATCTCGAGTTCGACCCAAATAAAACTGTCTGTGTGACAATGGGAGACTAATTGCACAAAATCACCACCATCATGATCCCCACAACTACCACCGCGGTCGAAGCCACCGCCAACAAGAACAAGGCTAAGAACAAGGACGCGCCTCAGGGACAAGATCCTCAAGACAACATCCTTTCAGGTCCCATCGCTGAAGATGACGATTCAACCAGCGAGAAGATGATTGGCGAAGTCACGGAGTTCGAGAAGCGCAAGATCCTCGACGGAAAGGCCAAGTTTAACCGTCTCGGCTGGAAGCGCCTCACTATCGTTCTCATCGTCCAGGCTGTCGCTCTCGGCTCGCTCTCCATCCCCGGTGCCTTCGCCACGCTGGGTATGGTTGCTGGTGTGATCTGCTCTGTCGGTATCGGTCTGATCGCCATCTACACCTCCTACATCGTCGGCCAGGTCAAGGTCAAGTACCCGCATGTTGAGCACTATCCCGGCGCGGGAGGACTCATGTTTGGCCGCTGGGGAGCAGAAGCTTTTGGCGCCATGGTTACCCTCCAGCTTCTCCTCCTCACGGCGTCGCATTGCTTGACAGGAACGATTGCCTTTTCGACGCTTACTGAGAGTAACATCTGCAGTCTTGTCTGGGGTGTCATTTCTGCTATCCTTCTGCTGCTTCTTGCAGTGCCTCCTAGTTTTGCTGAGGTGGCTATTCTGGGCTACATTGACTTTGCGTCTATCATTGCTGCTATTGGCATCACCATCATCGCGACTGGTATCAGAGCTAGTGACGCACCGGAGCCTGCCAATTGGTCTGCTTGGCCCAAGGAGGATATCACTTTTGCGCAGGCCTTTATTGCGGTTTGCAATATCTTCTTCGCTTACAGTTTCTCCATCTCGCAGTTCAGCTTCATGGACGAGATGCATACGCCTACCGACTACATGAAGGCTATCTGGACGCTTGGCGGTCTGGAAATTGTTATCTATACCCTCACCGGCGCCCTCATCTACTCCTTCGTTGGTGTCGATGTCAAGTCTCCCGCTCTCTTATCAGCAGGCCATACTGTCGCAAAGGTTGCCTTTGGCGTCGCTTTGCCTGTCATCTTCATCAGTGGCTCTATCAACACAACCGTTGCTGTGCGTTATATCCACGGCCGTGTCCACGAGAACTCGATCGCCAAGTACATCAACACCCCTAAGGGTTGGATCTCTTGGTTGTTGCTTATCAGCATCTTCACCTGGATTGGCTTCGTCATCGCAGAGGCTATTCCCTTCTTCAGCGATTTGATTGCCATCACATCGAGTTTGCTAAACTCTGGCTTCACGCTGTACTGGCCTGCTGTCATGTGGTTCATGCTCCTCAAGAAGGGTAAATGGTACAGCCGAGAAAACATTCTCGTGGCCATTGTTAACATCATCATTTTCCTCCTCGGCATTGTCTTTTTGGTCGCTGGGACCTACTCCGCTATCATCGATATTGTGAGTCAATTGCACATAGAAAATACCGAACTACTTACTAACGTTTCTCAGATCGACCAGTACGACCACGGAACTGTCAAGAATGCTTTCACCTGTGCTCCTCTTGGCTAAGATGTCATCAGGTTGGTGAAAAGTTGACAGACTCGAGCGACTGGCTCACTCTGAGTCAAGTCAGGCGATGGGATACTCATGTCACACTATGTCCATATCCCACATAATACAGCACCAAAACACCATCGTAGGGGCCATGCGTAAACGTAGACGTGACATGTACTCAAGCAAGTTCCAAGCTCCCTAGCGTAGATACTAAGTCATGTAGACCACTGGGAAGCGTACGCAGTTGCACAGCAGCATGCTCGGCAATGCAAACGGATTGCTATGTTATTTATCTTCGATGCATGCACACAAAACTCTGGTACAACTTGTAAACTATCGTCAGGACCCTGGTCACAAATTACGACAGCATTATGATCAAGGAGCACTGGAACTCTATTCGACTATTCTATCCATCTACCATAGCAATACAAATAAATCTCTACAACTTAGCCTGCTCAAGCTTTGTCAATTTGCGTAATGGAGGACCACCTCGACTACCATCACCTTGCTTCACCATATCCTGTCCAGTTGGTGCTCGTAACCTCCACTTATGCCGAAGCTCCTCCGTAGCTTTATTCTCGTAACAATCGGCGATGTACCGTCCCAAAACAGGGAGAAACTTAAAGGCGCTATTTCCTGTCAGTATATCTTTGTAAGAAAAGCAGGGCAACTCACTGTCCAGAACCACCCGTGGCTAGGAAAAGTCCCTCGCGAGCGGGATGATGATCCACGATAAAGTCACCTTCGGGCGTATCAGAGTACCAGCAAAGACGCTGCCTCAACCATTCATGGTTGCCAATTTCTGGCACAAGCTGTTGAAGACCCTCGCGTAGAGCCTGCTGAGCGTCTTCAGGGAGATAATTCGCAGTGGCATTGTCCTCATCTCTTTTGGGAGCTGATACTTTTCGGATCTCGCCAAGAGGGTCTTGAACATCAAATTCAGTCGCCCATCCGTAGCCGTGGCGTGCGATTTTGAGAACGTGGGACTTTGGTGTGGGAGGGAAGACGAAAACTCCTGTGCTGAGGTTGATGATGACGGGCATTTCGGCGAGTTTCTTTGCTTCCTCAGGAGTCAGGCGGACGAAACCAACTGGTTGACCAGAGCCAGATGATGCATGGCTGATTGGAAGCAGTCTGTTGGACCAAGCTCCTGTGGCCAAGATAACCTGCGCAGCCGGTATGGGTTCTCCTTCAGCGACATTGACGCCAGTGACTCTGCGTCCACTATACCGCAACGACAAAACCCTGCCTCTTGCACCAGTGACAAAGGACACGCCAGCAATACTACACTCCATAGCCAGCTGCCGTATACTCGACTCTGCATCCGCCCAACCGCCTGTCTTATTATAATACGCCTTTAGACCATTAAGCTTTGCCTGTACTGCAGGGAACTGTTTGCGAATATCGTGTGCATCCTCATATTCTTCCAGTGTATCACCCAGAGACTTGGTCGCGTTCTTGCTCTGCTCGGCAAAAGAATTCCCTGACTTTTCTGAGAGCATCACAAATCCTGACTGGTGAAAATGGTCTGAGTACTCGCCCACCCAGCCTTCGAGGGCTTCACGAGCCATCTTGCCGTAAAATGGATCGGCATATTCCACGCGAATTACACGAGAGATGTCGACACTGCTCCCGTCTATCACAGGCGGTAAGTAACGATCCAATACTGTGACATTTTGGTAGCGTCTCTTCTTGAGCTCGAGGGCGGTTGAAAGCCCAAAGACGCCAGCGCCCACAATGACGATGGGTTCGCTTTTGGCCACTGGTTTTCTCGACGTCATTGTTGAGAGGGTATGAACGGTGTTATAAGTCACTATACAATAGAAGTAAGAGTTCGATCAAGAAGCGAATATAAGGAGCGTCTGGATTTATAGTGATGAGACGACATATAAGTCCCAGGACGGAAAACTGGTGTAAAACTCCGTGTCCAGAGCCATTGACCAATCGTGTTTCATGCTATTTCAACAGACGGGCACGGAGAATTATCATCATGATTTCCTGCCTTTCGACACACGAGTAACGAACGATCTTACGAGGGAAATAGTTCTCAAATGCTCTTCTATGACCACAGAGAAATTTGTATTGTTCCTCGGCATGCAAAGCCCAAACAATTCAGATTGCATCTCCAATTCTAGGGTCACGTGTCGGGATGCTTACTCGTGATAACGCGGTGGGCACGGAGAACCTCAATTCCCCAACTTCACCAAACAACTTACACGCTTTGTCCCCAGTATTGATTGTTGCAAATATCTTTATGAAAACCCCCCTGTCGACTTGGTCATGACTCTCAATTCCGAATCATCCGTGCGACGCGCCTGTGAGAGCTGTCGGTAAGTGCCGAACGATTCCCAGAAACGGGTCACCTCCACCAAGTCCGGGGTAAAGAAGCTAATGAATTGTACAGACGGAAAAAGACAAAATGTACTGGCGAAAAACCTATTTGTTCTTTCTGCGAGCGCTTACACCAAGATTGCGTGTATTTGCCGCGGAATAGAGAAACTGTGAAGAGAAAGAGGAGGACATCTAGAGCGTGAGTCGATCAATGCCTCTAAGTATGCTCTGCTAATGCGTGTCAGAGGGACCGGGTCGAGAGATCAGACTGTCAGTTTCGGAAGCCAGGCTGAAGACCCAAATGAGCTTATCGGGTAAGAAAAACGTGCCGTGTTACTTGCTGTGACTGACTTGTGCCCTAGATCGCAGGTCGCCTCGTCAAGTACTGGCTCAGTGTTGACACCTAATTCACTACCGAGGCCAAGAAACCGAACAGGGTCCATGGTAGAGAGTGCCTCGAGACGCATGAACAGGATAAACATCCATGAAGAACCCTCTGCATCTTGGTACGTCTCGACTACTGGTCAACTTGTTCAATCTAATCATTAGCAGGGCGTCTCTACCAGAGGTGAACCCATCTTCAACTTCACTCGACCATGCAGTACAAGAGTACAGAAGACGGCTATACTTTCAGCCACTACCTCTTTTCAACCCGGAAGGTCTAAGAGATCGCATTGAGAGGTTCCCCATGTTCTTACAATGGATCTTTCTCGCACTTGCACTCTCAAATCTTCCATATGATGCGAGTAGCGCCAAGGAAGCTGACCTGATTCATTCGTATGCGAGAGCTGCGCGAGACACAGTGTTGGAACTTGCCATGAGAGGGACAGC
This sequence comes from Fusarium cf. aywerte, assembly GCA_011034095.1. NCBI lineage: Eukaryota > Fungi > Ascomycota > Sordariomycetes > Hypocreales > Nectriaceae > Fusarium > Fusarium cf. aywerte. Next base: position 698,437 of record WETZ01000007.1, read on the forward strand.
TCAGCTCGAAATCTCACAAGCGTTGTGCCTACTCGCGCTTGGCGATATTCTCGGTATTTATCCCACTGCCACTTTATGACACAATACTAATTCAACTCAGAAGGAAGACCCGCCCTCGCTCTAATGACAATAGGAGCCGCCAGTAGACTTGAACTTGTCCGCGGAGCAGCATACTCGGAATCCACTCACAACACCAAAGGCGACGCTAGTTTAAGATGTTACTGGAGTGTCTTCATTCTCGAGAAAGGATTCGCTCCTCGCTTCACCCTCCTGTCCCAAACGCACACCAAGCCCGAATATCCACGTAGTGCACGTGAGCCCTCACCACCAGCGTACCTAGGCGATGAAGAGTATGCGCCGGACCTAGTAACTATTCGTGACGACCTGAGAACAGATCCTGGAATCACATCGCACGCCGTACGAGCGGTATCCTTCTGCGGAGATGTCATATCGTATCTCCACGCGCTTCATATAGGAAAGGCCGACAACCCTGCTGACACGAACTCCAACTTTTACCAGTTGACAAACACGCTTTACGATTTAGAATCGCGACTTGGACATATACACTTTGTTCGCAATGTAGGCTTTTCGGAAAGAACAGCGGAGGAGTTTGAAAGACACAGAGAGTATTGGGCGCCTTGGTTGTTGTTCCAGATAACGGCACATGCAACACAGGCACTGTTGAATCATCCTTTCATTCACCTTGTTACTTTACGACGGGCGAATCGACCATCACAACCCCGACTGTTTCTCCAACAGACAGTTGATCAGGCCATGTTTCATTCAGCATGGGTTACTCGCTTGGTTCAGACGTGTATGGATCGAGGATTAATGGTGTATGATCCGTTGATCGGTGACATGGTTGCCGCGACAGCTACTATCCCCTGGCTGTTCCAATATGCTCGCGATACAAAAGTGTCAGAGACATCGAAAGAAAACTACAGAAAATGCATCGACTTTTTAGAAACTATGCCAGATCCCTCTCCGAGGAGCATACAAAAGGTACATCAACCCCAATATTTGCAAAGACGCTAGACTCACAAATAGCAGCGGGAGCTTCTGCATCAACTCCAAACAATGTCGAGTCAAGTCCATGACAACAACATGATAAGCTTCCAGCCGTCCAAGATCTGGCAGCTCATCGATACGGACATCATGGACGCGGTAGCACCCCAACCCACGACCGGCGATGCGGTGGGCCAATCTGATGCTTCCAAGACAACTGTGAGTGTGCAGACAACGTTTGTCCACCCTGTTGGTGAGAGGCGGACAGATCAGCGGCAGACCAATATGAGTGAGAGTCTTGCAGACACGGGCGATCTTTATGAGGGATTGGAACAGTATTCTTTGGATAGTATATTCTCGCAGCCTATGTTTATTGATCATGCGTGGTTGCATGTATAGTCTAATAATATTAAAACCTCGACGGTTATTTTTCGGTATGCTTCACACTTAAGATGACCAGGTCCGCTGAGAAATGATGTAAACCTTCACCATGCTGCTTCCGCAAGAATCTGGTTTCTTTCATTGTCCCTGCTGCTCAACACATCAATGCGGTCTATCTGACTCATTAAGCAGCGCATTTATATTATGACCACCGCTGTACAAACTCATCCTTTTTGACACTCTTGGCCAAAGCCTTCTTCGCAACAACCCCATCCAGCTTCTCCTTGACACCCTCTACATCCCTCGCCAACGCAACAACAGACTCCTCAAACTCGGGATCAACCATCTTGACTTCTCCAAAAGGACTCTCCGCCAGTACACTATCCCGCAGCAGCTGAATCGCCAATCTAGCATCATCCAGCCTTGACGTCACATTAGTCTCAAAGCTCTCCTGTGCACCGCGCACCACATCCGTCGTCTTGCTCGAGCGATCACCAAAAGCCTTGTCCAGAGCAGATACTTGATCTTGAATGGAAGCTTCTTCGGCGTCCGGCAGTGAAAGTGCGAGATCGCGGAGGAGAGCTTCTATGGCGGGCTCGTCAAGAATACCAGACGAGCGACGTCTATTTTTGCTGTTGGCACCGCGACGATTGCCGTCTGTGTTGGCGCGCATGCGGATGGGCGAGGGGTTACGAATTGGCGATGCAGGCATGGCTGCCCTGAGAGACTTTTTCTTCTCGGGAGAGAGGGATGCGGAGGATTCGGCTTTGGCGGTGGCGATGATGGATGCTGCTGCTGCGTTGTGGGACTTGAGTGTTTCCACACGATCTGTAAGGAGTGTTATCTTGTCTACAAGATGATCCAGACATTCATTGACCTAGATATTATCAGTAACTCTTTGATGCACGTCACGGTGGACATACATATGACACTGCCACCGCTGAGTGGTGCAGACTCTGTCCGCTTTGAGCGTCTGTTGACTTCAGAGCTGGTTCCAGATGTTGTTGCTCAGCTGACATTTGCGCAACGGGCAAGATCTCCGAGTAAAGCGACTCGAGCTCTTCCTCTAGAGCTTTCACGTCATCTTGTGTAGCAGACTTTACATCCCCTGAGCGCTCTGCTGCGATGATCGCTTCAAGGTAAATCCTGTCCAGTCTTGTTCGAAGAGTCTCGACTGTTGTCTTGATCAATCTGCAAAGCGGTCAGCATCATCAATGTGAGAGTGAGAACTTGAACTTACCTCATACAAGCCTCTCGTAGCTTCTCAATCGTCTTCTCTTCCTCAGGATCCTGCTGATCCAGTTCCCATCCAAGCTTCTGTAGACTTGACAAGAGTTTATCATCCGATTGAAAAACACTATCGACCGTTCTTTTCACATTGGAGCGAGAGTCCTTAGCGATCTGCTCCAAATCTGCAACACGATACTCGAGACTTTGGGCTTCTCCATCGACCTAGACATAATAATCTTAGAACACTGACTCTCACGATAATGAATGGGTTTGTGTTACCTCAAAAACCAGCTTCTTCAACGCATGCTTCGTCTTGTTAAGACGTTCCTCTTCAAGATCCCTGCGTTGATGCTCTGCCTCATCACGTTTCTTGACCAAGCGCGCAAGCGCATCCTGCTGCTGTCGTAACGTCTCAGTCTGCTTGGTGATGGTCTCTGTGGACCGATTCAGCTCTTCTATGGCAGCACGAATATCATCTTCGTTGACCGCCTGCACCTCACCCAAGTCATGCAGCTCAGCGAGCCGATCGACTTGCCCGTTCTTGTCAAGAGCGGTATACCTAGAAGCCGAAAAAGTCAGAGATCTGAGTGCTGCACAAAGAAAAGGCTTCACAACTCACAGTGCCAACTC